>CAMTDV010000028.1:55807637-57022001 GCA_947069175.1 Scalesia atractyloides
CACAATCTAGTCATTTTAAAGGTCAATCAAATCGGTTTCAAAGTAAAAATTTTGGATATAAAAATCGATAATACGCTTCTTGTAAGCGAAATTTTCAACAAAGAAACAGATATAGTAGTTTTGTAACTCAAGTGTTCAAGAAAATCCAAAGTTTTCCAAAATTCATGGTATGATAATGGGAGAATAAGGTATCAAAGTAATAATTTTCAAAGGTAGACAAATCGAAAAGGTTGATGGAACTCTAGTGACAAAGGATCTAGTGGAAAATATCACACTCAAAAATCAATGAAGAATATATCCAAGACACCGGTAAGGTGTGATGCATATTGGAAATAATTACATTTTTTTATGACTTTGGACAACCCAAGACTATTTGGGCTTGGGTTCTTCATTCTAACTGAGTTGTTGAGTGAGTGCAGGATGACCAAGAAGGACTATTGATTTGTTCATTAGTGGTTGTTCCTGTAAAGTATTTGAGGTAAATGGTCGGTTAAATGGTAACGAATTATTTACTTCTATGATTGATATAATTATTATAACTTTTACATTGAAAACTTTTTGTCAGATTAAAATGAGAGTCTGTTTGTGGTTTAAATTTATGTTTTTAGAACTTACTCCATAAAAAATAAATTAGGGGGAGAAGTTTTCTCTAAGCCAAAAAGAGTTTAGTTAGTGTGTGTGTTTAGTGGGAGTAAGTTAAAAATTTTGAAAATCAAAAATAAAAAAAAATAGAAAACCATAAAAGAAGAAACAATAGTACATCAGCAAGCTAGACTGTCACACTAAAACTGAAATTAAATTACTAAAGTGTGATGCCAACTTCATCATATAATGTACTAGTAGACAAGAAACATGAAATAATCAACTTACCAATGTGATATAAACATAATGAACTGTGTACTGAGTGGGTAACATATAAGTGGCGTATGGTTGTATAACCTTAAGTCTTGCATTGAGAGATTGTCAAAGTCCGAAGTTTTAGGTCATTATACTATTATTTCATCCAGGGATATTAGGGTTGTCCTTTTGTTACATCTAGATATACGTTTGTCCTAGGCACAACCAAGATATCTTAAAAGAGCTAAAAAGCCAAAAACCCATAAATTGAATAAGCTCCCCAAAGAGAGTCATTCAAATGAGCAGAAAGCATAAATAGTACCAAAATCTGGTTTTGCCTTACCCTTGTTGGATATTGGTCTCTTTGTTGTATGGAAGTACTTACTTGATCACCAATGTTCTGACGATCTAGAACAAAAAAAAGGATGAATTAAGTATACTCACCTACTACGAGGAAGCTTTGTGTATACCTTGATCGCGGGGATATGTCCCGAAGTGGGACACGCTAGTACATCAGTAAAATATTACCTTAACGTGTCACCAGGTAAAGGTAGTTGAAATGTTCATGTATTTTGTTTAAGTGGATAAACAATACTGGTAATCATCTTGAACTATTATTCATAGAATATTAAAGAAGAATAAACTACAAGTGTGAAATAGTTTGAGTTGGCTGATATGATTTTCTTAACCGGCGATTCTCACAAAAACAAAGTGTTTATTTTCTTTGTTAATTTAATTTTGCGGTGTTTATGGGCTTTTCTGAAAAAATATCAATATCTAAAAAGATTTTCTTTTTAAAAGACTTCCATATTGAACTGACAGTTTGTTGATTTTGCATATCTAGATAAAATATTAGTTTATCTTTAATGTGAAAAAGACTAATGGTCTTTCAAGATACTTGCTTGTGTTTCTAATTAGATTGATGCAGTTATCAAAATGTAGTGCAGAATATAATTAAAGTGCAGATTTTGTGTGAAAGTCATTAGAATAAAGAATGTGTGAAGATGCATGGTAGGATCCTTCTACTACATTGCAAAGAGATAATGGAAGAGTTGGAGCTCACTTGCTTAACCAGAGAATGCTAGTTCACTGATCTACAAGGAACGATTTTTTTGGAGATTGGAAGCATCAACTAAGGAGGGCCTGTTGATGTCAGAAACTATGTGTAGCTGAAGCTATCCAAAGACCAAAAAACTGTAAGATGTTTGAAGACAAAGTTACACTATAAAGCTATTGTCAAGGGGTAGTCTTTTCAGCATCAAACACTCGTTTCTTCATGAAGGAATTGTTACCGAAAATTTCTTAATGTACAAAAAATGGTTGTTCATGAAGGAATTGTTACCGATAGGGGGAGACAGTGTTAGAATTTGAGTTCTAAATTTTTATATAGTGACCTAAAAGTCAATTGAACTTATAAGTCATTTTTTAAGTGAACTTAAATCAAATGGATTTTTCTTTAATTGGCATATCTATAATACTTTTTAACATCTCTAGATAAAATAATGGTTTATCTACATTTTTATGGAAATGTCTAATGGATTTTTTGATATGTTTGTTTTGTATACAGATTGTTGCAATTTGTTCCTATGAAGCACAGTAGAGTAAAGTGATGAGTTGCTATGAAGTTTAGTGAAGAGAAGTGTGTTTGGATGCATGGTGGAAACCTCCTTTCTACATTTCAGGCAAAGTTTAAAGAGTTTGAATATTGTTATGTAAATGTTGAACTAGAGTTTACTCAAATGCTAATGAGTTTGAAGATTTGGTGATTAGATGCATTAGTTTATGGGGAGTCTGTTGTTGAAAGATGCTATTGAAGCTAAAGCTATACAAAGACCAATGACTATGAAAAGATTACATGAAGTATTCAAGATTACTGGAAGCCATTGTCAAGGGGAGTCTATTGGTGTATATTCTGTGACAACAGTTTAACAATTTAATTATTTAGTCTTTGGATATTTTGTATTGGGCTTAGCATTGTTGGTTAATGATTTAAGTATTGTAATGGGCTTAGAGAATGCCCTAGCCCAATTAGATGCCTAGTTCATAGACATGTGGTATATAAACATGTTTTGTGATTAGAATTTGAATGTTTTAGAGATTATTGAGAAAACAGAACGGAGAGACTAAAGAGAGAGAGAGAATTCGTAGGAGAGAGAGACAGGCAAGATCACAAAATAGGCTGTGAGGTTGTGTGAGGTATTGAGTTGATTGTAATCTGCAAGTTGGATAACCAATAGAATATCGGTTTAATTGTAACTTCTTTTTCTACTATTTTCTGTTATAATCTAATCTAAAGGATTTCGCACTCTAGGTTAGATAGACAATTCTGTCTAGATCTAAGGATTAAAGAGACCTATATATATATATACACACACACACACACATATGGATGGGTTAAAGTTAGAACCACCTTGAGTTGTGAAAAACGTGAGAACTAGGCCATCCAAAAGGTTTTTTAAAAATGTTTTTTTTCTCAAAATCATAAAAAATCACTTGTTTCAGAAAAAAAAAATTAAGAAAAGGCAACATACCCACATTTATGTGAGGTGTAAAACAATATTTATCTTCGTACAATATTAACACCAGCACGTAAAAAAACTTGCACCAGTCACAACTACTAAAACTATTGACTCGACAATTATTTCTTTTTACTTCTTTTACAGATGTGTTTATAATATTATCATCTATATTTGTGCAAAAAAAAAATTTACCCAACCCGCGCAGGAAGAAAAAGTTCTCATGGTTGTCACAACTCGTGGTGGTTCTCATTTGAACCAAGCCCTATATAAAAGGTATGGTTTATGTGAGAACCAGCTTTATCGTGAGAACCATGATAACCAGTGTGAGCATAATCAAAACTACTTAAAAGCTTAAAAACACACAATTTTTTTTAATTATCCATTAAAGGTTGCAACATTTTATTAATAAACAAATATATATATTTGAGTAAACTTACGTTTTGCTCTCTGTGGTTTGGTCGTTTTAATAGTTTTGCCCAATCCTGTAAAAATAACCATTTTCCTCCTTGATGTTGCTAGTTTTTCTCTAATTTGCTCAATGGGTCTAACTCCATCTAAAGTCTTTGTTAATCTGGGGGTATTTTGGTAATATTATATATATATACACACACACACACTAGGCTTTTTATATCTTTTTATTAAAAAAATAATCTCTCTCTCTCATATCTCACCCTTATCTCCTCTCCTCTCATCTCGTCACCTCTCCTCTCTACTAATTTCGCCGAAAACCTAACGCCGCTGCTGTCACCTGAAGGCTATAGCAAACCATCACTCCACTACCCTACGTTAACCTAAAACGCTGCCCCAAACCTTCGTCCCGAAACCCCTAAATCGTTGCCCTAAACCTCAGCTCCAAACCCCCAAATTGCCCCCCAAACCTCCGTCCCAAAACCTCCCAAATCGCCGCCCCAAACCTCTGTCCAAAAACCGCCTAAATCGGCCACCGATCTCCTCTCTAATCTTTCCCCCTCAAATCGTCTCTCTCGCTCGGCTCCCTAACTCTAAATGTTTGTGAAAAAGGGTTGGTCGTTGGATGGTGGTGGTAGTCTATTAGTAGAGGGATAGGGTGTAGTGAATGGTGATGGTAGGTGATGTACATATATATATGTGTGTATATGTATGTGTATATATATATAGATAGATCTGGTGGTTTGAGTTTGAATTATGTCTCCGGAGATGGTGCAAGGTGGTGAGGGTGGTGTAAGCTGGTGGTGGTTGGGTGGGGTGGTGTAAGCCAGTGGTGGTTGGGTGCAGTTGGTGCAAGGTGGTGGTGGTGTTGTAAGCTGGAGATGTTTGAATCTGATTTTTGAATATGAACAATGATAAAGAAACCATGAAAATGCAATTTTGAATATGATTTTTTTATGTGAATTTGTTTGGAGTTTTGAATCTGATTTGTTTAGAGGGAGAAGAAGCCATGAAGATACAATTTTTGAATCTGATTTTCTAATATAATGTAATCGTTATTTGTTGTTTTACTAAAGTACACTTAGTTTGCAACTTGAAGTTACCAATATACCCATTCACTTAACAAACAATTTGGATGAAGTTAGAGGTGGGGAGTAAAATGAGAAAAACATAGTAAACTATTGGAGGAAAATTGCTACTTTTTAAATGATTGGGGCAAAACTATTAAAACGACCAAACCACAGGGAGCAAAACGGAAGTTTACTCTATATATTTTTTGAAATTTTTTAATCCGAATAGCAATTACTGATGCACATGTGCATATGTCATATTTTTGAAACACCAGTACAATCACTACTACCCATAATATATTACTAATATTATTCAATTTCCCTTCCATGCACACTACAATTTATAAAATTAAAACCCTTATAAATATTTTTATAAAACCACTAAGATTATTCATATTACTGCACATGTGCATGGTTTATACAGTAACGAGAGAACTAATATTAATGAACATACGCATTAACTTTGCATGCTTGGTTATCTTATTGGTTGTCTATTATTGTAAATCAATAAATGGAATAAAAAGTGAAGAATATAACTTTTGTTCGGAAATCGATGAATAAAAGGTACAAAAAATGCTAGATAGATACTATGGAGGACGGTGATGTAATGATGCTATGGATGATGATGACGTAATGGTTAATGAAAGAGTTAAAAAAGGTTGTTTGTTATACAATGATGTAGTTGGGAAGATATGCACATGTGCATCACTTTATAAATGATGTTATTTGTATGAACATATGCTTATTTTAGTTCACCTTATTTGGTGGTAGAAAGTTTTTTTTTATATTTGTGTGTTAATGATGTAATATATTTTTGGTATGGTATGAGGGTTGGTGATGTGCATGTGCATAGTTTGAAATATTATACATATTGGCCTTGTATTAGGGATGGTAGTGTTGACGGAAGTGAAATTGTATAATATTGGTAATGTATTATGGATGGTAATGTAGATGGAAGGGAAATTGTATAGGTGTTGTCAGAAAATATTAAATATGCACATGCGCATTAGTAATTGTTATTTAAGAAATATGTAATATGTATGGATGGTAGTGTAGATGGAAGGGAAATTGTATAGGTGTTGCCATAAATATTATTATATAAACATGCGTATCAGTAATTGTTATTTAAGAAATATGAAATATGTACATGTAACACCCCAAAATCTAACATATATATATATATGTGTGTGTGTGTGTGTGCGTGTATGCATTAGTATAAATGTTGATTAACTGGTGACTAGAATTATAACCCTAGTTAAAATACAAGTAAAGTTTTTTTTAACAAAAAGGGGGATGCTTAGCTATAATAATATAAACATCAAATTAGAGGGACTAAATTTGGATAAGTGGGAAAATAAATCAATAAAACATAAAATTAAAAACACACACACACTTCTTGTGTGTGTGTCGCCTGGTATTAAGAGAAGAAAGGGAAGAACCCCTTTTCTTCAATAATTTCAAGAATTGCAACAAGATTTGAAGAGTAAACTGATGCATGAACACCAAATCATCATCATCTAACAATTATTAACACAAGGTAAGTTGAATTTTATGATTTGGTGATCATTCATGAAGTGGGTTGTAATAAATCCGTGAAATTTTATGGAATTAAACATGATTACTGGTTAGAATCATCATGTAGAAGATGAAATATGCTTGAACTTGATTATCTTGATAATCGAAGTAAAACCCACTTGTAGTAGTAGTATGATGAAATACTGTGTTCATGTAGGTGTAAGAAATTAAGTACAATATTGATGTATGAATGTGTGTGTAGTAGAGAAGTGTTAAATGAATCTGATATAGAATGAATGTTATGTGAGTTTAGTTGTTTTGATGATCCATGGTATGAACTAGTGGAAGTATGCATATAATGCTTGTACATTATGCCTTGTTAGTGGTACGCACGCCAAGTGTTTGATAAAATGCCTTGAATTGAGATTCTAGGTGAATATGATGCTAAATGGGCTAGAATTGGTAAAATGATAGTTGCTAAATCAATAATGTTAATGAAAGAATGAAATAAAGACATGAGATTAACGTATGTTGATTATAAAATGTAGGCGTGAAGGAAGAAGGTTCAAGCAACAGGAATCCTCAAAGCTCGCAAGATCGAGGTACGTTACTAGTATGTTATACTTTAATTTGTAAATTACATCTAGTTGTAACAAATTATTTAGAATCATTGCGAATGATTATAGTTATTATGTTGGACTAGAGAATAAGTAAAAGTATGGTTCCGCGTTGACTAGTGATGAACGGGTCAACCGGACAAAGAATGAGAAAGTAAAAGTATGGTTCCGCGTTGACTTGTGTTGAGCGGGTCAACCGGACAAAGAATGAGAAAGTAAAAGCACGGTTCGCGTTGACTTATGTTGAGCGGGTCAAGCGGACAAAGTAGAAAGTAAAAGTATGTTTCGGCGTTGACTCATGTAAAAAATGTGAATTTGGGTCGCATCATATTAAGCAATCAATCGATTAAGAATGTGATATGTGATTAACTATTGAAATCGTTATATATTACTACAAGAGACGTTAACCGATTTCTCGTGATGTTTAGGTAAAACTTCCATTCGACGTTGCGCCTTGCTTGAAACGAACACACTTTGTACCCTCCTTACGCTTCCGGACAAGATAATGTCAAATGGGTCAAAACTCTTTTGATTGTAAATTGGTATATTTTGGATTTTAAAATACCTTTGTAGAAAATGAATTAATCTTAGTAGTTAGTAGTTTAAAGTTTATGTCGCCGAAGCACTTTCGTGGCTGCGTTTGCTGTATCAAACATAAGGGCAAAATGGGAAATTTCAAGTTAAGTATTAAAGATCGAAATTTTATAGCTTTTTGGTTGTAACGAACGGATGGGCGTCTCAGTACATGTGTATCGGTAATTGTTATTTGGATTAAAAAAATAAAAAAAATTATAAATAAAATGTTGCGATTTTTAATGGAAAAATTTTTAAAAAAATTGTGTGTTGTTAAGATTTTTAAGTAGTTTTGATTATATACTCAGTGGTTCTCGCAATAAAAGATGGTTCCTAACAGATCCTCATCCTATATATAATTACACTTAAATATTTATTTTAGCATTTGATCATGCACTTACAACCGACATAAAATCTTAATTAGTAAATCTATAATAACTAAAAATAACTAATTAAATTTCAATGATTATTGCAATGAACACATACATTTTTTATGGTTAATTCACATAATGTTATATACGTGTAGAAGTAATTTGACCCAATCTTTAGGCATTCAAGTGAGAGACTTGGTAAAATATTTTTATGGCTCTTAGGAGTTTGGACCAAAAAGATAGCAACAGGAAATCAAGCTACAGACTTTAACAAGAACTTATATGGCTGTTTATATATATCTAGTAAAATATTGTTCTTGGGGAAACAAAAAATTCATGAATACTATGTTTGTTTTTGTTAGACAATTAACTCAAAATTTCACAACTTTGCAACAGATAGTCTTTATGATCTCTTAAGTGTGAAACAATTAAGTCCATTATTATTAGGACTTCACCTTCATAAGTTACCATAAGATGCTTGCATAAATAATGGTGTTTTATCATAGTGGGAATGCAAGTTAGATTATGTTTCGGTTAAAAATTACCGAAGCAATTAAGTGATTAAATTTAATTTGTGAGGCAGTGTGCTATAGAGATTTGGAAAAATGTGTTAAGTTGATTAATAAAGAAAACAGTTTCAAGATATAGTTTTAGGATAATAAACTATATCAATTATCAAGCAATGAACAATAAAAGTAAGGATTAACGCGGGATATAGGAGAAAAGCCATTGCTCTATCTAGATCGCCGGTACAAAACCTTGGGAGCTGACAACTACCAACTGCCTTTGTTCTTCTTATTGATTGAAACATCAGGATATAGCTTCAGGATTATGCACGGATCAGCTCTAAGTGTTACAATGATTGAGAAATGTGAGTGAATGATTGTGAATATAGCGAGTAATTAGTGTGTGTTACGAGATTACATGCGTTTTTCTAATGATCTGGCATCCCTTATATAGTTTTTAAATTCTAACTAAATATCCTACAATTCCAGGATACAGAGAATACCCCTTGTGACCATTGTAGACCTCTTCTTCCGCTATCAACGTTCACCTTTCAACCACTTTGAGCGAGTCTTCGGGTAGACCTAGTCCTCATTAACGTTGGTCCCTTGCAATTGAAGTATAAAAACAAACCATTAGTAACGAGCAAGATACTTCTGCATGATGTTACCAATATCCTGGTTTGGTATCCTGGTAACAGATTAGGAACATAAATTCAGGATATATTATCGGGATATAGGTTCAAAATTCCACCCATAACAATTGTCCCAAAATATATAATTGTTGGATATCCCGATTCCAACGGCTATATTTTTAGTTATCCGAAATCTTTAACGGGATAGAGATGTGATGTTACTTGGTGCAACTTCCAAGGCAATATTTTCTCATAATTAGCTGGTCTCTTCCCATATCTTCTCCCCAAACCTTCTTCTATCTTATTGCATCAGAATTTCAGGTATGATTCTCTCTCTCCTTTAAACTTTTTCCTCTGCATTTCGTCTTCTTCTCCATTACTTTTCCATGGCCAAACGCACAAGATCTCGTACCGGTGATTCCATTCCAACATTTGTTGCACCGAACCTACTCAAAAATCCTTAGCAGGAGATTTGTAGCTTTGATAATGCATCATAGCTGCACTCCGATCCTCCGGTATTTTCCCCGACGGCGCCGTCATCCGACCATACGATTAGAATCTTCGATTGGACGTGCCTTCGACTTAATGGCTTTGTTTTTTGGTGTACCCGTTTTCCTAAGGTCTTAGGTTCTCGTTCCCTAAGTTTATCATAGAGTTCTTTCATGCCACTGGTCTAAGCTTTTCCCAAACCATGCCCATGGTTTGGAGGATCTTACTTGTTCTTAACCGGATCAAAACTAACCACATTCCTGATCTCTGTATCAAGGTTTTAACTTTGGTCTACCGTTTGAGGTCCCATAGATCTAGCCGGTTCTTGTTGTTCTTCACCTCCAACAGTCCTCTCATTCTCCGAGCTACTAAGAATGAGGATGAATGGAAATGCAAGTTCTTCTTTGTTAAGAGGGACTCCATCGTCAATGGCGGTGATTTCCCGGTGGAGTGGTTGACCAATGGTAGGATTTAGACTTTTAGGAATATCCCCAAATATATCCTTCTATGACATCCCGAACTTATATCCTTGTTTTTTGTGCAGCGGATTTCAGGAAACTAGCTCCCCAACTTCAAAGTCAGAGACACGGATTAAGGCCATTTACAAGTAGCCGGAGATCGAAAGAACCTTTCTTGTTGGTGCATATTTGTGACAACAGATTAGTTTTGGTCTTTGGATATCTTGTAATTAGTAAAATGATAAACGGATAGCGGGTTTAGTTTTGTAATAGTTAATTAGAAGCATTTGGGCTGAACTAGACATAGAATAGTGCATGGTAGGTGAATTGAGCCTTAAACCCATTAGCAGTCCATGCAGGAAACCCTAGCTCATGAGCATAACCTATCTCTATGTATAGGGAGGTTGTGATTAGGGTTAAGGTTGCTCAGTTAGTTGCTGGTTCTATTGTTCAGTTGCTGCAAGAATTGCTTCAGAGAGATTGAAAGAAGAGTCTTGAATTGATTGTAAAACAATTATGTTTGTTAATCAACAGAAGACAGTTTGAAGGAATTGTGTTTGTGTTCTTGTTCGTGTTCGTGTTTTTCTGTTAAATCTGATCTAGGGGATTCCGCACTCTAGGTTGGATAGACGATTCTGTCAATATCCATACGGACTAAGGGACCTACAATTGGTATCAGAGCATTAGCTCTTGATTATTGCTCGGTTCAGAATCGTAACAGCAGAAAAATCTGCGTTTTTGGCGTTTTTGGAGGCTGTTTTGGAGTTTTGACGGCTGTTTTAGGGTTTTTGCAAGTATTTCGGATTTTCTGTAGTGATTTCGGATTGGCAGCAGGCATTCCGGATTGAAGACTTGCATTCCGGATTGAAAAGCTTAGTAATTCGGATTGAAGACTTGAATTTCGGGCCAGAATCTGCATTTCGGATATGGAAAACAGTGCAATTCAAATCAGAAAAGGCCATTTCGGACTGAAATTCGGAACAGAAGCTATTTCAGATTGAATTTCGGATCAGAAGTGCATTGCGGATTCCATCTCGGATTGAGCACTATTCCGGATTCCATCTTGGATCAGAGTAGTTAATTCCGGATTCCCATGGATCAGAACAGTGCATTCCGGATTTCATCTCTGATCACTATTCCGGATCATCATTTCAGATTGTCAAGTCGGATTACTGTTCCAGATTTTCATCTCGGATTGTTAATCAGAGTTTCCATTTCGGATTTCACAGTGTTCTGAGTTACACAGAAAAAGGTTGAAACTTAACCAGCTGACGTAACTAGAGTTAAACGTATTCGGACATAGAAATTGATCCATAGACAATTTTGACGAACCGATGGGACAGTTAGACTCGGTTGATTTTTAGGTTAGAATATTAATTCCTAAAATCATAATCGGATATTATATATCGTTAGAATCGTATCGACGAGACGAGTCTAACAGTATTTGGTAACCACTCATTTCGGACAAGTTTTAACGTTTTTAACGAGCCGGTTCGGTAAAAATGTCGAATATGTCAAACTTAAATGAGTTGTTGAGAATTGAGCATGAGGCTGGTACCACAAATAAACCTCCAAGATGCTGAAGGTAGAGAACTATCTTACCTGGAATGATAGGTTTCAATCCTTTATTGAATATCAGGACACACAGATGTGGATTTGTATTCAAGATGGGTACGCTAACCCAACGCATGATTTTGAGGGAAGACAGCGTGTTACTGCTTATGTCAACATGTCTGAAGCTGAAAAGAGGATGTATGAATCTGAAAAGAAGGCCTTAGCTGCTATCAAGATGTCGTTACCTAATGACATCAAACACACATTCAAGCGTTATACAACATCAAAGGAGATGTGGGATGCCCTAGAAAAGATATATGAGGGCAATACAGATGTGAAGAAGAATAAGGTTGATCTGCTGAAGAAACAGTTTGCTGTGTTCAAAGGAATGAGAAATGAAACCCTAGAAGATATTATCACGAGATATTATCATCTGATGTCAGAAATCGATAATTATGACATAGAGGGATACACAGATGTGGAGATAAACGACAAGTTGCTCGATGCTTTACCTGCAAAGTGGGATATTTACACGTTGATGATAAAGGGTGAAGCTGATTATGAAAAGAAAGACTTGGAAGAGGTTGTTGAGAAACTGAGAGCTTATGAACTCAATATGAAGAAGAAGGAGACGGGTTATGATCAGGTTCAAGATCCGGGGATTTATAAAAGGTCTTACACCTTCATCTTCCAACAATGCTTCTAGTTACACTGCAACTGCGTTTCTCTCATGTGAGAATGAACAGATAGTGACAAATTTTGATGGAGAAGTATGTTTTGTTGCTGCTTCAGGAGGCTCGTCAGGGGCTAAGAGACAACAATCAAGTAACAGCAGTTCTAAGTCTATGCCTCTGAGCGTTAAAAGTGCTGAAGATCACCTGGCATTGCTTGCTTCTTTCGTTGCTTCCTACGAGAACTATATTCAGGGTAAAATATCTGATCATGCTACGTTTGATGAAGATTATGATCAGATCAACCCTGATGACTTAGAGGAGATGGATTTGCAATGGCAGATGGCCATGATTTCTAGAAGGGTGAAGAGGTTCATGAACAGAACGGGCAGGAAGTTTGTTGGCAAGAGTGTGGGCTTTGACAAGTAAAAAGTAAAGTGTTACAACTGTCACAACTATGTACATTTTGCTAGAGAGTGTCAAAGAGCTAAGTCTGAATTTCGTCCTAGTTCATCCTTTCAAGATTCTCCTGGTCATGGTTCAAACAACAGGAATGCGTCAAACAACGCTGGATCAAACGCCCTGATTTCTACTACTAGAGAGGGTTCTTATGATTGGAGTGTTCATCTGGAGAGTGATAACAACGCCTCACAGGCGTTCATGGCTGAGATAGCTCAAGTTGTTGATGAAGAAGTGAAAGCTGATGCTGAGGGAGAGCAAGAGAAGGTAGCTGAGAAGGCTGATGGAGAACAGACTGCTACAGAGAAGAAGATGGCTACTGACTTTGATGATTTCATGGCCGATCTAAGCAAGTCAATAGGCGAGGTATGTTCTAACTCTGGTAGTTCTGTTTGTTTGAAATGTTGTGAACTACAAAGTGAGGTTGACACATAAACACAACAAAACCAAAGTCTGGCTAATGAGCTCTCGAACTTAAAAGAATCAAACTTTTTCGTAAAACGAAATGAGTCATTATACTTGAAGAAAATTAAGGGTTATGAAGAAGAAATTAATATTCTAACCTGTAAGCCAAACGAAAACTTCAAGTTATTGACTTAGCTCATGATATGATGATTGAGAAAACAAAAGAGGTTTCTGAAAAGTGCAAAGAGTTGTCTGAAGCACAACTTAAAATCTGTGAACTTGAAAAGAAATTAAACCAATTTAGAGATTCATCTTTTGTCAGGAAACACATGATGAATAGCTTGAAGAAGAGTAATGACAAGACTTGTGTGGGCTTCAAAGGTTTGAATGAAGTTCCACCACCTCTTGGTCACGACTATTCTTTCTTGCCAGATGAAGAAGAGCTTACAGACTTTGTATCAACTACACCTGGTAGTTCCACATCAGAGGATGGTGATGTGACTGAAAATGCCAAGAAGGATAATAATTGGGAACCAATTTTAAAAACAAAGAATGCACACCCTAAGAATCAAAAACAATTTTTTGTTAAAAAGGTTGATTTTGTTAAAGGGAGTGACATGAATGAAGAGATCCCTGTTATTACTAAAGAGTATAATGTGCAGTTTGCTAAAAATAAAAACAAAGAAAAATCAGAAGTTAAGCAAAGTAAACAAGATCCTTCGAAGGCGTCGTCATCATCAACGCCTGATGAATGTAAGCAAGAGACTTCAATTAAGAAGTCTTCGGCTAGAAAATCGTGTGTCAAATGTCATGAAAAAGGACATGTAGCTAGCTGCTGTCCTAACAAAAAGAGTGAAGCACAGGTAAGTGAGAAACATAGAGAAAAATCACTAGAGAAAAGTGGTGATGGTGAGAAGAAGGTTAACTCACCAAGGATATCTGCTACCAGGCAACAGATTGTTGTTGTTGGTGTAGATAAGGCTGAAAAAGGAACTCCTCAAGTTCCTCGCTTTCAAAGAAATCAACAAAGATTTTAGCCTGCATCTACATCAGGCAGATATGATAGACCTAGAAGTAGTTCACCAAGAATGAATAACTTTAATGGTCCATCAAATAATTTTAGAAGTCAAAGTCAATGTCAAAATCGATACAAGAATGATGGTAATCGAAATTTTTATAACGATGGCTTTAGAAATTATCATCATCGAAATTCATGGAACCAAAATCATAATTTTCGAAGGTCGCAAAGTCCAAACTTGGTTAGGAAACCTCAGGACCACAGACCTAGTGGAAATCAAAAAGCATTTCCATCAACATGTCTAAGATCCAAGACTCCTGTTAGGAGTGATGGATACCGGATGGATGTTCCTATGATTGATGACTCTGGAAGACCCAAGACCATTAAGGCTTGGTTCCCCCAATCTAACTAATTTTGTTCGATGGTGCAAGAGCTGCTAAGGAGGATTATCAACTTGTGGTATGTTGATAGTGGCTGCTCCAGGCACATGACGGGGGATGCGAGGTTGCTGACTGAGTTTGAGAATATAGATGGTGGATACGTGAATTTTGCAGGTGCTAAAGGAGGGAACATTACCGGTCGAGGAAAAGTGACTAACGGGAAGATCACACTGGACAAAGTGAACTATGTTGAGCAGCTGAAGAACAATTTGATGAGCGTGTCTCAAGTCTGCTACAAAGGTCACTCAGTCCACTTTTACGAAGTCTGAAGCTTTTGTGTTGAAACCTGGTTTGGTGATACCGGATGACTGGATAGTGATGAGAGCACCAAGGAGAAATGACACTTATGTCATGGACATGGGTGCCAAGGACTAGTCTTCTGTGGTGGCATGTTTACTATCAAAAGCATCTGAGGCTGAGTCATTGCTGTGCCACAGACGCATGGCCCATATCCACTACAGAAAAATGAATTACTTTATTAAAAACTGGTTAAGTGGAAGGGGTGCCAGTGTAGAGGTTTCACGTGGAAGATAAATGTCTTCCATGTCAAAAGGGAAAACAACATAAGAAACCTCACAAGTCTTAAACAGTAAATTCCATAGACGCCCCTTATGAATTACTTCATATGGATCTATTCGGTCCAGTGAACGTAAGGAGCATAGGTGGAAAGTACTATTGCTTAGTTGTCACTGATGATTACTCACAATATTCATGGGTTTTCTTTTTAGGTACAAAAGATGAGACAAAGGAGATGCTGATTGATCTCTTTACGAAATTGGAAAATGTCCATGATGCACGGATCAAGAGGATAAGGAGTGATAATGGCACGGAGTTCAAGAATCAGATTCTGGATCTCTATTGTCTTCGCAAAGGAATTGAACATCAATTTTCTGCACCTTATACACCTCAACAGAATGGAGTCGCTGAGAGGAAAAACAGGACGTTGATTAAAGCCGCAAGGACTATGCTATCTGATTCAAAGCTTCCAGTTCTCTTCTGGGGAGAAGCTATGAACACAGCTTGCTATGTCCTGAACAAAGTTTTGACGGTTAAACGGTTTAACAAAACATGTCACATACTATTGTTTAACCGAAAACAAAACTTAAAAGGCTTTGAACCATTTGGATTACCCTGCACCTTTGTGCGATACAAAGATAAGCAAAAATTCGGTGAGGTAGCTGATGAGGGTTACTTTCTAGGCTATATGCCTGGAACACCGAACAAAAGGGTTTTCAATCTAAAAACTGGTAAAATTGATGTGGTGTTTAACATGGAAATCACTAGTTATTCACCTCAACAATCAACGAGTGGTCCTCCCATATTATATGATTATGACAGTGTCTTTAAATCATTTAATATTCCTGATGTTTCAAATGCGGATGAGTCTCAAGTGATCCATACTGTGATCAGTGAAGATGGAGAATGTGACTTCATGCCTAGATCGAGTGTTTCGATGACAGATGCTCCAGAAACTTCTTCTAGTGCAGTTCCAGAGGACTCTAGTGATAGTGAGTCTGAACCTATTCAGAGGGAGGATTTCACTAATCCATTTGCTAATATTCAGGGGGAGGTTGGATCTAATCTGGGAGATAATCTAGTTGTTGACACCATTGCTACAATACATGTACACAGAGATCATCCACTTGAAAACATCATTGGTGATGCTGCTGCAAGTGTTCAGACGAGAAGAGGTGTGCTCGAAGGTTACTGTTTGTTTACTACGATTCAGAAGACTGGGTTGATAAATGAATGTTTGTATAGCTGCTTTATTGCCCAAGAGGAGCCGAAGAATGTTCATATGGCTCTAAAAGACAATTGTTGGGTTGAAGCTATGCAAGAGGAACTAGCTCAGTTCAAGAAGTTGAAAATTTGGGAGCTAGTTGATCTACCTGATGGAGAAAAAGAAATAGGCACTAAGTGGGTGTTTAAGTGCAAGAAAGACGACCGAGGGATCGTGATAAGGAATAAGGCTCGATTTGTGGTAAAAGTGTTCAATCAGCAAGAGGGGATTGATTATAATAAAGTGTTTGCACCAGTAGCAAAGTTGGAAACAATTCGGTTGTTCCTAGCTTTTGCTTCATTCAAGGGCTTCAAAGTTTACCAACTTAACATGAATAGTGCATTTCTTTACGGGAAAGTCCAAGAGGTGGTGTATGTCTCACAACCAGATGGGTTTACTGATCCAGACTATCCAAATCGAGTCTATCGACTTGATAAGGCATTGTATGGATTGCATCAGGCACCCAGGGCGTGGTATGAGACACTATCAGCACATTTGCTAAAACATGGTTTTGAAAGAGGACAAATTGATAGTACACTGTTCATTAAAAGGAAAAAGGAAGACTTTCTGCTGGTACAGGTATACGTAGATGACATCATCTTTGGGTCATCTGATGAGAACATGTGTCATGATTTCGAAGAGGTGATGAAGAGCAAGTTTGAGATGAGTGCGATGGGTGAATTATCCTGCTTTCTGGGTTTACAAGTCGAACAAAAGAAGGATGGGATGTTTATACATCAGACGAAGTATGTGTATGACATTTTGTCTCATTTCAAAATGGAGGATTGCGCTACTTTTAACACACCTATCTGTGAGAATCACAATCTTGGTCAAGATCATAAGAGTGTGGAAGATGTTGATCCAACTCAATACAGGGCAATGATTGGTTCTCTGATGTACTTGACTACTTCAAGACCCGACATCATGTTCGCAGTATGTCTTTGTGCCAGATATCAAGCGAATCCAAAGGAGTCCCACATGAATGCGGTGAAGCGGATTCTTCGTTACTTGAAGGGGAAACCTAAACTTGGGTTATGGTATCCAGATGTTAGTGATTTGAAGTTTGTTGCTTTTACTGATTCGGACTTTGGAGGATGCAAATCTACAAGGAAGTCTACCACAGGTGGTTGTCAGTTCTTAGGAGGGAGGCTCGTGTCATGGCAATGCAAGAAGCAGTCTTGCGTGTCTACCTCGACGTGTAAAGCTGAATATATTGCTGCGGGTAGCTGTTGCTCTCAGGTTCTCTGGATCCAACAGCAGATGCGCGATTACGGTTTGAATTTCAATCGTACTCCTATTATGATAGACAATAATGCCACTATATCAATCACCAACAATCCCGTAAAACACAGTCGCACAAAACATATTGACATTCGTCATCATTTTATACGGGATTGTGCTGAAAAGAAATTAATTGAACTGCATCGAGTCGACACACTAGATAACCTGGCAGATCTTTACACAAAAGCATTTGACAGGGCTCGCTTTGAACATTTAGTCGAACTCAACGGGATGAGGAATCCTGAATATCCATTTTCCATAAAAATAGTTTGTAAATAATTTACTGCTTTTCAAAAATCAAAAACAACAAAAAACAGAAAATCAAAAACATAAAAAAATATAAAATCAAAAATGAGTTTTTCACTATGTGAAAAAGAAGAAATGATAGTACATCAGCAAGTTAGACTGTCACACTGAAATTAAAAGAAAATTGCTTAAGTGTGATATCAGCTTCATCATATGATGTACCAGTAGGCAAAACGCATGAAATAATCAACTTACCTTTGTGATACAAAATATTATAATAAACTTTGTATGAGTGGGTAACATATCAGTGGCGTATGGTTTTATAACCTTAAATCTTGCGTTGATAGATTGCCAAAATCTGAGGTTTTAGGTCTTTATATCGTTATTGCATCCGGGGTATCAAGGTTGTCTTTTTGCTGCATCCAGATATATGCTGACCTAGGAACAACCGAGATATCTTAAAAGAGCTAAAATTCCAAATCCCATAAATTGAAGAAGCTCTCATTGAGAGTCATTCAAATGTGCAAATTGCATTATTCGTACCAAAATTTGGTATTTGTCCTGGCCCTCGTTGGATATTTGGTCTCTTTGCTGTACGGAAGTACTGACCTGATCACCAATTATCTAACGTTGTAATTCAAAAGGATGAATTTTGGTATACTCACCTACTACGATGAATTTTTGTGCATACCTTGATCGCGGGGGTATGTCCTGAAGTGGGACACACTAGTATATCAGTATCACTTAACTAAACGGATCACGAAGTAATGGAACTTGAAATGTTCATGTATTTTGTTTAAGTGGATAATTAATACTGGTAATCGTCTTGGACTGCTTTTCATGAATATTATATAAAGCAAAATCAGATAGTGTGAAAACAGTTTGATGTTGATGATATGATCTTCTTACCGGTGATACAAAAATAGAGTGTTTATTATTTCGTTATTTACTTGCTTTCAGAAAATATAAAAATCCAAAAAGATTTCATTTTCTTGTAAATTCTTATTGTATGGATATTGGTTGTTCGTGGAGGGGTTGTTACCGATAGGGGGAGACGATCTTATAAGCTGAGTTGAAAATTTTTTTTACGATCTTGCGGGTTCTGTGTGCTTCA
This sequence comes from Scalesia atractyloides, assembly GCA_947069175.1. NCBI lineage: Eukaryota > Viridiplantae > Streptophyta > Magnoliopsida > Asterales > Asteraceae > Scalesia > Scalesia atractyloides. Next base: position 55,826,601 of record CAMTDV010000028.1, read on the forward strand.
AATTTTGAGTATATGGTTTGAGTTGAGAAGTGCTTAATCTGTGATACAATTTAACTATCTCTTGAATAATAATAAGTTGTTTAACTTGTGTTGAAAATTCTTATGGTTTCTCGAGATGTTTGTTTTATAGTATACAGATTGTAGCAGTGTGTTACTGAGAAGTTTGGTGAAGAGGAGTTTGCTTGGATGCATGGTAGAACCTCCTTTCTACATTGCAGACAAAGAAAGTTGAAGAGTTTGAAGATTGCTATGCAAGGACTAACCTGAAGTTTACTCAAACGCTAACGAATTAGAAGTTTTGGTGATTGGATACATCAGCTTAGGGGGAGTCTGTTACTGACAGAAGCTGTTAAAGCTGAAGCTATCCAAAGACCAACGTTTTTCAAAGATGTTAAAGATTGCAAGAAGTCTGAAGACTAAGTTATTTTATGAAGCTATTGTCAAGGGGGAGTTTGTTGGTGCATATTTATGACAACAGCTTAGTTTTGGTCTTTGGATATCTTGTAATTAGTAAAATGATAAACGGTTAGCGGGTTTAGTTTTGTAATAGTTAATTAGAAGCATTTGGGCTGAACTAGACATAGAATAGTGCATGGTAGGCGAATTGGGCCTTAAACCCATTAGCAGTCCATGTGGAAACCCTAGCCCATAAGCATAACCTATCTCTATATATAGGGAGGTTGTGATTAGGGTTAAGGTTGCTCAGTTAGTTGCTGGATCTATTGTTCAGTTGCTGCAAGAATTGCTTCAGAGAGATTGAGAGAAGAGTGTTGAATTGATTGTAAAATAATGGTGTTTGATAATCAATAGAAAACAGTTTGAAGGAATTGTGTTCGTGTTCTTGTTCGTGTTTTTCTGTTAAATCTGAACGGGTAAACCGGACAAAAAAATGAGAAAGTAAAAGTATGGTTCCGCGTTGACTTGTGATGAACGGGTCAACCGGACAAAGAATGAGAAAGTAAAAATATGGTTCCGCGTTGACTTGTGTTGAGCGGGTCAAGCGGACAAAGAATGAGAAAGTAAAAGCACAGTTCGCGTTGACTTATGTTGAGCGGGTCAAGTGGACAAAGTATGAGAAAGTAAAAGTATGTTTCCGCGTTGACTCATGTTAAACGGGTTAACCGGATATTCACAAGAATGTAAAAAATATGAATTTGGGTCGCATCATATTAAGCGATCAATCGATTAAGAATGCGAAATGTGATTAACTATTGAAATCGTTATATATTACTACAAGAGACGTTAACCGATTTCTCGTGATGTTTAGGTAAAACTTCCATTCGACGTCGCGCCTTGCTTGGAACGAACACACTTTGTACCCTCCTTACGCTTCCGGACAAGATAATGTCAAACGGGTCAAAACTCTTTTGGTTGTAAATTGGTATATTTTGGATTTTAAAATACCTTTGTAGAAAATGAATTAATCTTAGTAGTTAGTAGTTTAAAGTTTATGTCGCCGAAGCACTTTCGTGGCTGCATTTGTTGTATCAAACATAAGGGCAAAATGAGAAATTTTAAGTTAAGTAGTAAAGATCGAAATTTTATAGCTTTTTGGTTGTAACAAATGGATGGGCGTCTCAGTACATGTGTATCGGTAATTGTTATTCGGAAAAAAAAATTCAAAAAAATTATAAATAAAATGTTACGATTTTTAATGGAAAAACTTTTTAAAAAAATTGTGTGTTGTTAAGATTTTTTAAGTAGTTTTGATTATATACTCACTGGTTCTCGCAATAAAAGATGGTTCCTAACAGATCCTCATCCTATATATAATTACACTTAAATATTTATTTTAGCATTTGATCATGCACTTACAACCGACATAAAATCTTAATTATTTAATCTATAATAACTAAAAAATAACTAATTAAATTTCAGTGATTATTGCAATGAACACATACATTTTTATGGTTAATTCACGTAATGTGTAATATACGTGTAGAAGTAATTTGACCCAATCTTTAGACATTCAAGTGAGAGACTTGGTAAAATCTCTTAGGAGTTTGGACCAAAAAGATAGCAACAGGAAATCAAGCTAGAGACTTTAACAAGAACTTATATGGCTGTTTATATATATCTAGTAAAATATTGTTCTTGGGGAAACAAAAAATTCATGAATACTATGTTTGTTTTTGTTAGACAATTAACTCAAAGTTTCACAACTTTGCAACTGATAGTCTTTATGATCTCTTAAGTATGAAACAATTAAGTCCATTATTACTAGGACTTCACCTTCATAAGTTACCATAAGATGCTTGCATAAATAATGGTGTTTTATCATAGTGGGAATGCAAGTTAGATTATGTTTTGGTTAAAAATTACTGAAGCAATTAAGTGATTAAATTTAGTTTTTAGGGCAGTGTGCTATAGAGATTTGGAAAAATGTGTTAAGTGGATTAATAAAGAAAATAGTTTCAAGATATAGTTTTAGGATAATAAACTATATCAATTATCAAGCAATGAACAGTAAAAGTAAGGATTGACGTGGGATGTAGGAGAAAAGCCCTTGCTCTATCTAGATCGCCGTTACAAAACCTCGGGAGCTGACAACTACCAGCTGCCTTTGTTCTTCTTATTGATTGAAATATCAGGATATAGCTTCAGGATTATGCACGGATCAGCTCTAAGTGTTACAATGATTGTGAAATGTGAGTGAATGATTGTGAATATAGCGAGTAATTGGTGTGTGTACGAGATTACATGTGTTTTTATAATGATCTGGCATCCCCTTATATAGTTTTTAAATTCTAACTAAATATCCTACAATTCCGGGATACATAGAATACCCCTTGTGACCATTGTAGACCTCTTCTTCCATTATCAATGTTCACCTTTCAACCACTTTGAGCGAGTCTTCGGGTAGACCTAGTCCTCATTAACGTTGGTCCCTTGTAATTGAAGTATAAAAACAAACCATTAGTAACGAGCAAGATACTTCTGCATGATGTTACCAATATCCTGGTTTGGTATCCTGGTAACAGATTAGGAAAATAAATTCAGGATATATTATTGGGATATTGGTTGAAAATTCCACCCATAACAATTGTCCAAAAAAATATAGCTGTTGGATATCCCGATTCCAACGGCTATATTTTTAGTTGTCCGAAATTAACGGGATAGATATGTTGATGTGACTTGGTGAAACTTTCAAGGAAATATTTTCTCATAATTAGCTAGTCTCTTCCCATATCTTCTCCCCAAATCCTTCTTCTATCTTATTGCATCAGAATTTCAGGTATTATTCTCTCTCTCCTTTAAACTTTTTCCTCTGCATTTCGTCTTCTTCTCCATTACTTTTCCATGGCCAAACGCACAAGATCTCGTACCGGTGATTCCATTCCAATATTTGTTGCACCTAACCTACTCAAAAATCCTTAGCAGGAGGTTTAGTTGCACTTCGATCCTCCGGTGTTTTCCCCGACGGCGCCGTCATCCGACCATACGATTAGAATCTTCGATTGGACGTGTCTTCGACTTAATGGCTTTGTTTCTTGATGTACCCGTTTTCCTAAGGTCTTAGGTTCTCGTTCCCTAAGTTTATCATAGAGTTCTTTCATGCCACTGGTCTGAGCTTTTCCCAAACCATGCCCATGGTTTGGAGCATCTTACTTGTGCTTGATCGGATCAAAACCAACCACATTCCTGATCTCTGTATCAAGAATTTACCTTTGGTCTACCGTTTGAGGTCCCATGGATCTAGCCGGTTCTTGTTGTTCTTCACCTCCAACAGTCCTCTCATTCTCCGAGCTACTAAGAATGAGGATGAGTGGAAGTGCAAGTTCTTCTTTGTTAAGAGAGACTCCATCGTCAATGACGGTGATTTCCCGGTGGAGTGGTTGACCAATGGTAGGATTTAGGGTTTTAGGAATATCCCCAAATGTATCCTTCTATGACATCCCGAACTTATATCCTTGTTTTTTGTGCAACGAATTTCAGGAAACTAGCTCCCCAACTCCAAAGTCAGAGACACGGATTAAGGCCATTTACAAGTAGCCGGAGATCGAAAGAGCCTTTCTGCCTAGCCATCCAAGTTCCAGCCAGCAATATACTTCCATCATGTCTAGTAAGGATATCTTCTTTGAATATTCCTGCATATCTTTGGTTAATCAGGTTATTATTATGTGAAAGAATTAGAATTACTCCCTTTTATGCATATTCCACCAAGGTCCCTGCTACTTTCGATCTTGAGGAGCTTGATAGCTTCTCCAAGCCTGTCTCGGTGAAAAACGAACCCTCTGTTGCCACCAGCTCTAAGCCCTCTGCTTCTCCTAAACCTTCTCCGCTGTCAAGGTCCTGGGCCTCGGGATCCAAGAAGAGGAAGGGTTTTGATTTCCCTGCTACTGCTGTCATAGCCTTTTCCGAAGAGGGTCTTGGCATAATGGAGTCCATTGATTCCATGACCACATCCCTCAACCAGGTAAATATCCACATCCCGTATCCTGTATCCTACACATGTATGCTGAACCTGTGTCCTAGTTAGATTATATTTATTGATACCTGCATTTTGTATTGTAGGGTCTGGACCGCCTGGCGCTTCTTCACAACGAGGCTTATGAAGCAGTCAAGTTTTTAGAGGCCAAGTTGAAGAAAACCAAGGTCGCCATTGAGGATCAGGGGAAGATCGCTACCGCCAAGACCCAGTACTACGAGGATAAATTTAAGAAGGTGACTTAGGATGCTGAACTCAAGCTAGCCACCATCCAGGTTAACCATGAGCAGGAGATGGTCTCCTTCAGGGATGGCCTCAAAAATTCAGTTGTGGTCTCGCTTCTCCAGGCTAGGATCAAGATGGCTTATGATGCCAAGGAAGCATGCTTTGAATGCCCATCCTGGACTAAAGATGCCTGGGAGGCCAAGCTGAAGGATCTAGGAGGCAGCCCTGTAGAGCATCCTACTAAACCTTGGGCTAGTGAGTCTTCTAAGACGGCTGAGGCAACGGTGGAAGTAGGTGGCAAGGCTAGTGAAGATGGTGGAGCAGGTGCCAGTGCTAGTGGAGATGATGATGTGGTTGGTGCTGCCTCATGAGTAGGCAGCAAAGTGGGCAATGATGGATGTTATTTCTTAGGCTGGAGCCCACTTTTTAAATTCTGATGGTTAATGTCTGTTGAACAATTTACCTTTTCTACATGCTGAACAATTTACTTTTCCTGCACTTTATATTTTAGAACAATATAACGATTGGAGGTGGAGGGATCCTGATGTTTCAAGAGGAAGCCTTCAATCGTTAATGTTAATATGCTTTCGGATAGCTTACACCCTTGGTGGTTGGGTTTCGGTTTGAGACGAAGCCAAGTGTGTAACATTTAACTTGTTAATAAGAATCTAATCTTTTGGCCTTATCTTTGTGTTATATGTTGTTTGCAAAAAGTTAGACTAAGTATCCTGGTCGAGATATTAGTGGTATCTATATTGTATTCCATTTATGTCTTGAAAAATGCTTTACAAAAATTTTATAGGAAAAATTTTTCATAGTTAATAAATCCCATTTATTTAGATAAGGCCTTTAAACTTAGAAAAAATAAGAATCCATACCAGAGACGTTTAAGTAGAAAGTTTGTGATAAAACTTAGGATCACTTGTAATGTCCCCAGCAGAAAATATTGTCAACATTCGTTACATTCAGCCCAAGCATAGATGTCCCCTGTCTGTGTAGGATCAGCATGTTGCATCAGGATATATTTTGCTTATGTAATCCTTCACTTGGTAATTGAGCTTTACAATTTTCTTCCATCAAGAGAAATATATTTAAACATAATTGTGTTTTAAGACAATCTTGGGATTATCCAAAATCTTATGTTTCACTAGGGATAAACCCATTTTTCATGCGCTATAGGCGGGAGTGTATGAACTCCAAGACTTAGAAATGTGAAAACGCTTAAACCTTAGAGAGTATGAAAATACCCTTCACTTGAGAGAGGTTAATCAGTCCTCATATACCATAAGAATCTGGGATATAGCTAATAATGACGAAATTATCAGCCACTGTTACATGAATTGGTCCCGCCATCTTGAACTATATCTGGATAAAGTACGCTCCAGACGGAGTGTTTAAACTCAATTCGAGAGAAAGGTGAATACCTTTAAACCTTAGAAGGGATGTAACACCCTTAAACGTGAGAGAGGGGGCCAATCCTCTAGTCTTTCGATTTTATCTTGAGTATATATTCTGGAGTATCATCCTAAAATGTATCCCTACAAAACATCTTCAAAGTAGGGTGAGATTGGGTGTTAGCTTGGCTAACACCCCTCCGATGCTTAAGTTAGTATAGGGTTTAAAAAATAAAAATAAAAAATTAAATAAATTTAAATAAGGTAGGGTTCATACCGTCCTGAGTTATAATTTAAATTCCAAACTCACTTGTAATAAGCTTTGAGGTGTATGGCGTTCCAGGATCTTTGTAGCATATCCCCCTCCATTGTCTTCAGCCTATATGCTTCCTTTCTGGATTCTCATTCTATCTCATATGGTCCTTCCCATTTTGGGGCTAGTTTTCCATCGTCAGGATTAATTGTGTTCTGAAATGCCTTTCTCAATACCCAATCCCCAACTTGGAATCTTCTTGTCCTTATATTCTTGTTGTAAATGCATATCTTATTTCATTAATGGTATCCAACTCTCGGCATAAGGCTTCAGGATTCAAATCAGGATTTCGTAGATTTGATCTAGCTGTAGGTATCATCATTCAGTCAAAATCACTGCTTTCGCCTCTAATACTAGTGAGAATGGGGTCTGCCTAGTAGCATTTTTTGTAGTTTTTCTATCTACCCATAGGACAAATGGTAGTTCCTCAGTCCATTTTCCTTTTTTAGCACCTAATCTCTTTTTCATATTGTTGACAATTATCTTTTTCGAAGATTCTGCCTGCCCATTGACTTGTGGATGCACCATTGTTGATGTAATCATCTTTATGCCCCAACTCTTAAAGAAGTCTATAGTCCTCTTATTGATGAACTGAGAGCCATTGTCACAAATTATCTCATTCGGTATCCTAAATCTTGTAAGTATATTCCTTTTTATGTAGGATACCACTTCTTGATCCCTGACTTGGACAAAAGCTTCTGCTTCAACCCATTTAAAGAAGTAATATGTCATTGCTAACATAAAAACTCTTCCTCCTGGAGCCTTAGGAAGCTTTCCCACTATATCCATCCCCCATTTCATAAATGGCCATGGGGATGTAATAGGATATAATGGTTCTGTAGGTTGATGCAGTATGTTGCTATGTCTCTGACATGCATCACATTTCTGGGTATATTCCATAGCATCCTTTTTCACAGTTGGCCAATAATATCCTGTTCTCATTACTTTTGAAAATAAACCTCTGCCCCCTATATGGTTGCCGCAATCTCCTTCATGTATATCCTAGAGTAATTCTTTGGTTTCGGGATCCTCCAAGCACCTCAAGTATGGTCCTGCAAGAGATTTCTTATACAAGATATTATTTATTAAAGTAAAATGAGATACCTTCATTCTGAAAGCTCTAGGGTTTTCATCCTTTGGGATATCTCCCTCTTGTAGGTACTTAACGATTGGAGTCATCCAGGATTCAGGATACTTCTTAGGATAGCCATCACAAGGGTCCGGATACTCGATACTTGTTTATCCTAAGATTTGAAATGTTCCATTGCAGGGTGCAAGATATGAACTATTTGTATCCGAGTTCCTTCAGGTATCCGAATAGTAGATCGTAAGTTTGCTAAAGCATCTGCTTCAGCGTTCTCTTCCCTTGGTGCCTGTTCAAGTGAAAACATTTCAAAATATGCTGCTAATTTTTTTAACAATTTCAAGATATTCGGCTATTTTTTTGCCTTTTACTGCATAAGATCCATTGAAATGGTTAGTAATTAACAAAGAATCAACATATACTTGTAAACATTTAATAATAATATCCTTGGCTACTTCTAATCCTACTATTAAAGCTTCATGCTCAGCTTCATTATTCGTAGCAGTAAACTCACATCTAATGGCCTGGGGTAATATGTCCCCCTGTGGAGATTTTAGTAGAATTCCTAATCCTACACCTCTTACATTGGACGCACCATCAGTAGGTAGTGTCCAAAATTATGAGCTCTCACCTAGTTGTTGTACTTCTAGATCAGCTTCTTCTGGTATATCGCTACTAAAATCAGCCACAAAGTCTGCTAAGGCCTGAGACTTTATAACATTCCTAGGTTCTAACACTAAATCATAAGCACTTAGTTTCACAGACCACTTTGCCATTCTACCAGACATCTCGGGTTTCCTAAGCACATTTTTAATAGGATAGTTGGATTTAATATGTTTCCTTTGTGTTTCAAAGTAGTGTATAAGTATAGTTGATGCCATAACTAAAGCTAATATTAATTTTTCCATATGAGAGTATCTACTCTCAGCATCTAATAAACTTTTACTAACATAATATGCAGGATACTGTTAACCTTCATGATCTTCAATCAAGACTGCACTTACTACATTTCCTGACACAGCAAGATATAGAGATAGGGGTTCACCATCTTCAGGCTTCATTAGAAGGGGTGCACTTGAGAGATACTGCTTTAATGCTATTCGAATTTCTTGTTCTTTTTCAGGATATCATAGCATTCTTTACATTATTCAGAGGATCTTGATATGAAACTGTTTAATGCTGCTACCCTTCCAGTTAATCTTTGAACATCATTCATATTGGATGGGTATTTGAGATCTAGAATAGTTTTGATCTGCTCTGGGCTTGCTTCTATTACTCTTTTAGTTACTATATATCCTAAGAACTTTCCTGCCCCCACTCCAAAGTGGCATTTTGCATGATTCAATTTCATGTTATACTGGTCTAGGATATTGAAGGCACTTTCCAAGTCTTGGAGATGATTCTCAGCTTTCTTAGATTTCACCACCATATCGTCGATGTATACTTCCATAATATCCCCCAATTTATCCTTGAACATCATGTTGACTAGCCTCTGATATGTTGCACCTACATTTTTCAAACCAAATGGCATAGCAGTATAACAATATATACTTGTAGGTGTCATAAATGTTGTATCCTCCTAGTCGGATGGCTCCATTTGGATTTGTTGAAATCCTGAGGATGCATCAATGAAAGTCATCATTTCGTGTCCAGCAGTTGCATCTACCATGGAATCGATGTGAGGTAGTGGGAATGGATCCTTCGGACATGCTTTGTTAAGGTCTGTGCAATCAACACAGACTCTCCATTTCCCATTCTTCTTCTGCACTACCACTACATTTGCTAACCACTTTGGGAATTTGACCTACCTTGTCATCTTGGATTTTAATAGCCTCTCCACTTCTTCTTGGATGATAGCATTCCTTTCTGGAGCGAACTTTCTTCTTTTTTGTTGAACAGACCTGAAAGATTTATCAATACAAAGTTTATGGGTTATAGTATCCTTTGATATACATGTCATATCCTCATGCTTCCAGGAAAATGTAGACATCTTGCATTTAAAAAGTTAATAAGTTGTTTCTTAGTATCCTCAGGGATATTGACTCCTACGAGCACTAAGATAAATGGATTATCTTCATCAAGGATGACTTACTTGACATCCTGATCAGAAGCTTCCATAATATCTTGTGCTTGTATCTTTGACTGCTATCCTTCTCGGGATTTTGTTGATGCCTTCATCGAGGAAGAGTAACACTCTTTTCCTTCCTGCTGGTCACTTTCAACCTTTACTACTCCCCAAGGAATGATATCTTTAAACATTGGTGGTAAGTGGAGGGTACGACTTTCATGTCATGAATCCAAGGCCTGCCTAATATTATGTTGTAGCAGGATAATGAATCCATAACACATAATCGTTGTAACAAGTTCATCCTTTTAACATAGACAGGTAGCTTAGCTTCCGGGATATTCATCCTCTTCAATGCCTCCAACTGGATGATATTGACTGAGCTTCCATTATCTACCAATATCCTGCGGACAAAATGGTTAGCAACATATAAAGTAATTACCAACCCATCATGATGGGGATCCTGGATGTTATCCCGATCATCACTTTCAAAAATTATCACTTTATCATCCGTGAGCATTGTCATTCTTGTCGGCTTATCTCCCTTTCTGCTTTGGCTCTTTAGCATGTCTTTTGGCCGTGGAGTAAGAAGTTCCACATATGTCGGATCCTCTGAGATGAAGTTGATTATCTTTGTATCGGGTGGTGGAGATGTAGCTCTTTCAGGATTCCTATAAGTATCCTGAGTCTTGTTCTTCTTTTTTTCCTAGAAGTTCCTTTAGATAACCTTTACTTAGTAAGTAGCTGATCTCTTTCTTAAGGCTATACAATCCTCCGTCGTGTGCCCAAAATATTCATGATAGGCACACCACTTTGATTTCTCCTTCCAATCAGCATTTTCTGGATTCTTTTTCGGCCATCTTGCTTTGTCCCCTAATCCCAGCATAGTATATATTAGTTCAGGAACATTTACTGAAAAAACAATATTCTGAAAGTTTAGGATATTATTCTTCATCCTCAATAGCATTCACTCTTTTGTTGTCGTTCTTAGCATATGGCTTGGATCGGTATTGTTTGTATGAGGATTCTGACTTCCTATTCGTCGATTCATAAGTTGAGGATGTGTTCATCCTTTCCTGCATTTTCCTGTCATCTTCGAGCCTTATGTACCTCAAGGCCCTATTTGGAGCTTCATCCAGATTCCTGCGAGGATTCATTACAAGGTCTTGGTAAAATTGAGAATCCTTTTGTAATCCAATTTTGAATGCTTGTACTACCGTGGTAACATCAAGGTTCGGGATATCCATGGATTCTCTACTAAATTTGTTAAGATAATCCCTAAGGGATTCTTGTGATCCCTACATTATCCTATAAAGATCACTTGTTAGTTTCTCAAAGCTCCTGCTACAAGAAAATTGATTGTTAAATAAGTTTACTAACTGAGCAAAAGATGTAATAGAATGAGGTGGAACATTTAAAAGCCATTTTAAGGCTGATCTCTCAAAGTGGAATCAAAGCCTGGAATCTCTTTGGGATTCTTGCATTACAAATAGGGTAACCAAATCGGGATATCTTGTAGCTATCCTAGGATACTTCTTGTATAGGTTGCACTACCCGAGGCACACTCGATATCATATCCTTCAATTTTTTAACTTCTCTGGTTAATGCTGATGTTACACCTACATCCTGCAATGATTCAAGATTATTAGTAGCAGGGATACTAGTGTTAATAGATGCGTTACAAGCCTAGCAATTTTGGCCATATCCCAGACCATATCTTAGATCCCTCACGGTCGATATCCTGGTCGTTGGGGATCTTTCCAGTATATTGCTCCGGAAATGACTCGGTATCATGTTGCCTTGATTATCTTTGGTGAATGTTTCCGAACTAATGTTCAACATCCTAGGCTGTAAAGGAGTAGCTACATACTCAACAGGTTTCTTGGAGTTTGACTTCAAGAGTTGTATCTCTTTCATTATAACCAGGTTGGTTTCCTGCTGCTTTTTCATTTGATCATGTATGCTGCCAAACAAAGACAAAATATCATCATTAGAAGCAAAGACATGAGTTCACCGTGAAACTCCGGATCTGGAAACATTCTGAGCAACACAAGTGTATCGAGGTGTTTGGCTTTCATTTCCCTTTGGAAAGCTTGAACTTGTGGAGGTGGAGGAGGCAATGAACTAGTCGCAATAGAGGTTGAAGCAGTCATCGAAGAAGAGCTCAAATTTGATTGAGAGGCCATTGAAAATAGTTTTGTAAAAAGTTTTGAGAACAAAAACCGTTTAGTGATTTTAACAAAGTTTTGAATAAAAATAGCACCACTTGCCCCATGGTGGGCGCCAAATTGTTTTGGTAAAAAATTATCGAAGCAATTAAGTGATCAAATTTAGTTTGTGAGGTAGTGTGCTATAGAGATTTGCAAAAGTGTGTTAAGTTGATTAATAAATAAAACAGTTTCAGGAAAACAAACTATATCAATTATCAAGCAATGAACAATAAAAGTTAGGATTGACGCAGAATGTATGAGGAAAGCCCTTGATCTATGTAGATCACCAGCACAAAACCTCGGGAGCTGACAATTGCCAGCTGCCTTTGTTCTTCTTATTGATTGAAATATCAAGGTACAGTTTAGGATAATGCACGGATCAGCTCTAAGTGTTACAATGATTGTGAAATGTAAGTGAATGATTGTGAATATAGCGAGTAATTGGTGTGTGCACGGATCCCCTTATATAGTTTTTAAATTCTAACTAAATATCCTACAATTCCAGGATACGGAGAATATCCCCTTGTGACCGTTGTAGACCTCTTCTTCCGCTATTAACGTTCACCTCTCAACCACTTTGAGCGAGTCTTCAGGTAGAGCTAGTCCGTATTAACGTTGGTCCCTTGTGTAACATTTGTCGAAAAAACGGGTTTTTCAAACCCGCTTCGTTTATTAATCGAATAATCAGTTTTATATTTCTGTTGCTCATTTAATGCCTATGTTAATTTTAAACAATACATAACTAATAAACATTTTAGATTATGGAAATTAAAATTGTTAAAAAATAAAAATGAAACAGTTAAGAATAAAAATGGGATGCCGGGTTTCGAATCTGGGTCAGCCGGAGAGCCTTAACACCAAACACATAACCACTCCGCCACTTGATGCCTTTGTGAAATGTAGGAAACAAATAAAACATATGTTCACCTGAGAAACCACCTGTTTGCGCCAAAACTGAAACTGATATCGGCTTTCAACATTCCAGTCGATTGAGTGATTGTTATTCTTGATTATAACCGATAAACCGACATTCTTAATCAATTCAGCCTTGAATGAACTTGAATTCATGTGATGTTCGGTTTAATAACCGAAAACATTCACTTCCTGAATTACTCCAACAATATCATCATCTCGCGACTCAATAACATTCACAGAACCTCTAATTTCACTTTTACTCTAATTTCTGATCGTCGGAATCGCTTTTTGAACTCGGCGGACTTTCGCCGAAAAACCGTGTCTTTCATCAAAACGGTAAATTTCTAAATTCTTTCATCTTCTATCTGTTGTTAGACTTTTACTAACTTCATTTCATCAACCAGAATCAATCCCAGACGACGTAGCCGGAATATTCTGCTTTCGCCGGAAAACGTCTGGAATTTCCAAAATCACGCTGTGAATCGGTATAATCATCTAAACCTTCTGTTAATCATTGTTTAGTAACTCAAGTTCACACCTAACCGATCAAAACAGTTAATTTATCCGATCAGACGGAGTTCACGAAACAGAGCCGACGATCCTAGCCGGAGTTCGGAGAAAGACATCTGTTCGGTACATTCATTTCCAAAACTCTCTCTATTTCATCACATTTCAATCATTTATAAGTTCGTTAATCGAATATAACAAGAACAGTTGAATAATCGTTGTCTGTGTTTTTGAACGAAGAAGATGAAGTCGAACTAATGTATAAGTATAATTAAAACAAGATATATAACCGGGTTAGACACACAGTCCAGTGGTGGACTGTGTGCAAACAACTATCACACGTCTCGAGTTCGATCCCTGACCCAACCTCACTCTCTGAAATAAAAATACTCTTTTTAAAACCGAACCGGGTTAACTCACTGAAAGATGTTAAGTATAATAAAAACCAGAATATTAACCAGGTTAGACACACAATCCAGCGGTGGACTGTGTGCAACGTTAATCCACAGGTCCCGGGTTCGAGACCTGATATGCACGCCGGTTCGATGGAGTAAAAATCCTTTTTAAAATAAATGAATTTTGGAGTAAATTAAAATGTATATAAATATAATTAAAAACAGAAATATTTCGGGTTAGACACGTAGCTCAGTTGGTAGAGCTGCGTGCACACGTACGGGAGGTCACAAGTTCGAACCTCACTCAGTGCAAACAATATAAACGACCGAACCGGTCAACAAGTCAAAGTCAAATAGTCAACGGTCAACCCAAAAAGTCAACACTTTTTTTTATATTTTTATTTATTTATTTAATATAAAAATCAATTAAAAATACTTAAAAATAATGTTTTTAAAGTTAGAAAATAGCCTTAAACTAAAAATATATCTAAAAATCTTATTAAAATTATTAATAAAATCCACTCATTTACCATACCTTTTCGTTATTATTTAGGTTAGTTAATCCTCGTCGATCAACCCTCTAAACTCGTGCGCATTCAACATCTTCAACCGAACGCACCCAATGTGAGTGAATCTCTACAAATTCCCCGTTTTAATCATGTTTTTGGGGTGTATCATGTGTTTTATTATTTATTACATTTAAACAATTGTGCATCCATCATATCCATGATCAAATGTGTATTCAATATGTATCAACTGTTTGTGTGGTTAATGTTTACATTAAATTTATCATTTTCAGTACATACATTATCATAGGCCGCCGCTCCCCATTACCTATGAGCGTTGAGCTGTTCCCCATTACCTATGAGCGTGAACGAGGCGTTGCCAACATACGATCGGCTCCGTTTGATTGAGCCTTGATCGCTCATACATTTATCATAGGCCGTCCGTTCCCCATTACCTATGAGCGTGAACGTGAAGTTGCCAACATATACAGTATCATTCATGTTATATATTCATGCAAGTTGGTTAGTTATTGTATGTTATTGTTTGTTATTGTTATTGTTATTGTATGTTATTGTTTGTTATTGTTATTGTTATTGTATGTTTATTTACGTTTGCTCACATATGATTATTGCACAATTTTCCATAATAAATATAACAAGAAATCAATAATAAATGTTTTCTTACAAGGTTCACTCGCCAACTTATGTTGACCCAAAAACCCCCATTTTTACACATGATACAGGTGATCCAGCTGCAGCAAGAAACATATAGGATGGCTTAGAAGAATAAACCGGTTTAGACTTTGGATTATTTAGTTGGTTATCTTTTTTTGTAATTGTATGAACTTGTTTGGAATATTGAGGATGTAATTTTGAATTTAATAAATATGAAACATATTAGTAAACATCATGAGCTTTGGTGATAACCCAATTATGCCCCGACTCTTATTCCGCTGCGGGTCGGGGTGTGACAGATTGGTATCAGAGCCATGACTATAGGGATATAGGATAGGTTATTAGACCCTTAGAGCCTATACTATAGTTGATTAGAATTTTTAAAAATTTTTGTGTGTTACATGCAAAATTCATGATGTTTATATGTTTTATGTTTATTGTTACATTCAATGTTATGCAAGCATGTTCATAAGTACATATTATTATACAATGCCTATCATGAATCATATTCTCATAACATATCATATCCATGAGAGCACACACCACACAATTTCCATGACTTTTACAACGATTTTTTTATTTTCAAGTCACATCAAAGTGAGTTCTCATGACGGGCATGTAGTAACTGGAAGGGTACAAGTACCGGTAGTCGGAACGTCCTGTCTAGGCTTGGCATTCGTATAAATCCAAAATAAAGGACCAGTTTGCCTACCTGGGGACTAACAATGAGAGTACGAAGGACCTATTAGGCAAAAGCATGCTATACCAAACGTCGTGTGAGTTAACCCCACTTTGAGTTGTCATTGTGTCTACACCTGGACACCTTCCGACCATACATCTCGTAAAAATATTTCATAGTTTTCATTCGGGTGATGCGAGTGTTAAACCGCCAATACTAATGTGAATCCTACTAAGCCAATAGTCATGGGGGCCCACATGACTATACAGGTGAAGGTATGGGGGACATTTGAGGCCCAACATGAGCAAACCCAAGACATCCTATGGATGTAGTTGCATTATTGATGTTTATGTTATTTTTATTTTTTTAAGACACATGACACCTAAAATGACTCCATAAACTCACAATCTTCTTATGTATATTCCTGTAGATGTCGGCTAGGCAACAACGAGGGGGTAGAAGATCAGGAAGGTCAAACGAATGCTTGGCCACCCAAATCGCAAAACAAATGGCCGCGGTGCTTCCTGACATTGTAGTTCAAGTCCAACAAGCTCTCGCCGCAAATCCCATCAATCCTCCCCAGCAAGAAGACCAGAACATCGGCAACCCTCCTTCCAAAAAGTGCTCATATAAACATTTCAAGTCTTGCGATCCTCCGAAATTTGAAGGGACCGAAGGTGTCACAGCTCTCCTCCACTGGTTTGAGGAAATGGAAAACACCTTCCTCAACTGCGATTGTCCCGAGAATCGCAAGGTACGTTACGCAACCGGGAGGCTATTTGGGGTAGCTCTTACCTGGTGGAATACTGAAAAAAGGGTAAAAGAGGAATCAAAGATGCAATGGCCTTAACGTGGGAGGAGTTAAGGGAAATCATGACGAGACGCTTCTGTCCTAGAAGCGAGATCAAAAAGTTAGAGGATGAATTTCATTCGTTGAAGCAAAAGGAGGGAGATCATACTTCCTACAACAAGAGGTTTTTATAGTTGAACCAAATGGTCCCTAACTTGTTCACCCCAGTTTACCGCTTAGTTGAACACTATATTCGAGGCCTTCCCTCGAAAATTCAAGACTCAGTTCTCAGCACTTCGCCTGCAATACTTGAAGCTGCTATGGAACTAGCTACCGAGCTTACCGAGAATCGTATTCGCAACGGTAAATTTAAAGATGAGAAAAAGAAAGCCCCAGTTGAGAGCCAAACTTCAAACCATTCCACCTCCTCCTCAAAGTTTGCTAACAAGAGGAAACGAAACACCATAAACTTTGCTGTCACACAAACAAATTTCCCCATCC
Source organism: Scalesia atractyloides (assembly GCA_947069175.1). NCBI lineage: Eukaryota > Viridiplantae > Streptophyta > Magnoliopsida > Asterales > Asteraceae > Scalesia > Scalesia atractyloides. The sequence goes on from CAMTDV010000028.1 coordinate 55,843,289, forward strand.
CTGCTGCACCCATTACCCAAGTTGCCCCCTCACCTGCACCATATAAAAGGCCATACTCTGGCCCATACCCAAAATGCAACCGTTGCCAATACCATCACTTTCCTGATCATCCCTGCCAACATTGCACCGGCTGTGGTCGCGCAGGTCACACCATTCAAACCTGTCGCGTACCTCAGCGAACGAACCGCCATCAGCCCTCAACCCAAACCCACCATCAGATAGTGGGTCAAGTCCAACAACCTTTACTACTACCACCTACCCAACATGTAGCCCAATCCTACTACCAACCCAACTATCCCATGGTGCAATCTATGCGGGCTTGTTACAATTGTGGAGACCCAAACCACTTTAGAAACACTTGTCCACGCTTGGTGAACATTATACATGCTCAAGCTCAAGCAAATCCGGTGAATCAAGCTAACCAAGATCCTCCACCTGCTAGAGGAAGAGCTTTCAACATTAACGCCAATCAAGCTAGGGCCGACAACAACGTGGTTAACGGTACGTTTCTCATTAATGGTAGTTATGCATCCATGTTATTTGATACTGGCGCGGATAAAAGTTTTGTGTCCTTAGAATTTGAACCCATCCTCAACCAAACTCGTGATAAACTCATGGAATCCATAACGGTAGAAGTTGCTGACGGAAAACCGGTCTCATTAAACTCTATTATACGCAATTGTACTCTCACCTTAAACGATCACGATTTTCCAGTTGACCTCATTCCTATGAAGTTGGGAAGCTTTGACATTATAATTAGTATGGACTGGCCCAGCCAACATCATGCTGAAGTTGTATGCCGCGAAAAGTTTATACGCATTCCTCTTACAAACGGTCAGACTCTGCGAATCTTTGGAGAAACCCCTTCGAAATGGCTCAAATTAATGTCATGTCTTCAAGCCCAAAAATATCTCCGCAAGAATTATGTTGCATTTCTAACTCATGTCGTCAAAAAGGGAACCAAGGAGAAGAAACTCGAAGACATCCCAGTAGTAAAAGATTTTCCGCAAGTTTTCCCCGACGACATTTCAGGACTTCCTCCCGTGAGAGAAGTCGAATTCCGCATTGATCTTATACCTGGAGCTACACCAGTTGCAAAATCTCCTTATAGGTTAGCCCCATCCGAAATGCAAGAGCTAGCCAGTCAATTACAAGAGCTGACTGACAAAGGATTCATACGTCCTAGCTCATCGCCTTGGGGTGCACCTGTCCTTTTTGTGAAGAAGAAAGATGGAACGTTTCACATGTGTATCGACTACAGAGAACTCAACAAGTTAACGGTTAAGAACCGCTACCCATTACCTCGCATCGATGATCTTCTTGACAAACTTCAAGGCGCCAGCTGTTTTTCGAAAATCGACCTTCGTTCTGGTTATCATCAACTCAGAGTACATGGAGAAGACGTCCCAAAGACCGCCTTCCGAACTCGTTATGGTCATTATGAATTCATGGTCATGCCATTTGGTCTAACCAACGCTCCAGCTGTCTTCATGGATCTAATGAACAGAGTCTGGAAACCCTATCTCGATCGCTTTGTTATAGTCTTCATCAACGACATTCTCATTTACTCAAAGTCTAAGTCTGATCATGAACGACACCTTCGACTCATCCTTACACTCTTAGAGAATGAAAAGCTCTACGCCAAATTCTCCAAATGCGAATTCTGGTTAAAAGAGGTACAATTCCTTGGACATGTCGTCAATGACAAGGGAATACATGTCGACCCCTCAAAGATCAAAGCAGTACAAGAATGGCAAGCGTCACGTACACCAACCGAAGTAAGATCATTCCTTGGTTTGGCTGGTTATTATCGTCGTTTCATTGCAAATTTCTCCCGCATCGCTGTACCACTCACGGCTTTAACTCATAAAGGAAAACCCTTCATATGGGGACCCAAACAAGAAGAAGCCTTCCAAACCCTTAAACAAAAACTCTGTGACGCGCCTATTCTCACTCTTCCTGAAGGTTGTGATGACTTCATGGTTTATTGCGACGCGTCAGGGCAAGGACTAGGCTGTGTTCTAATGCAAAGAGGAAAGGTGATAGCTTATGCTTCTAGACAACTCAAAACTCATGAGAAGAACTACACCACCCACGACCTAGAACTTGGAGCCGTTGTGTTCGCTCTTAAGATATGGAGACATTACCTCTACGGTACTAAGTGTGAAATATACACTAACCATAAGAGCCTCCAACATATCTTCAACCAAAAGGAGTTAAACATGAGACAACGGAAATGGGTTGAACTTCTTAATGACTACGACTGTGAAATTCGGTATCATCCTGGCAAGGCAAACGTGGTGGCCGATGCACTCAGTCGAAAGGGTTATGCGAACTCCATTTGTCTTCTATGTTCGCAAATCATAACCGACATCAAAGATCAAATTCGAGAAGCCTAACATATTTCAGTAACGGAAGACGACGTACGAAAGGAGCTGTCCTGTGGAGCTGAACTTAAAATTGAAACTAAATCCGATGGTATTCTGTACTATCTAGATCGCATATGGATTCCTGACCACAACAACCTTCGTGAATTCCTTATGAATGAGGCACACAAAACATGATACTCTATACACCCAGGAGCCAACAAGATGTATCAAGACCTTCGATACACCTACTGGTGGCCTGGAATGAAAAAGGATATTGCTGTTTTTGTTTCCAAGTGCCTTACATGTTCCAAGGTAAAAGCTGAACATCAAAGACACTCAGGACTTCAGGTCCAACCTGAAATACCTGTATGGAAGTGGGAAAACATAACCATGGACTTCATTACCGGGTTACCTCGCACTTCTGGTGGGTATGACACTATATGGGTAATCATTGATCGTCTTACAAAATCAGCTCACTTCATTCCGATCCGCGAAGATTTCAAGAACGAGAAGTTAGCTAGTATCTACATCAGCGAAATCATAAGCCGTCATGGTGTACCGTTAAGCATTATTTCAGATCGTGATGGTCATTTCACTTCACGAACATGGAAAGCCGTACAAGCTGCTTTGGGTACACGATTAGACCTCAGTACCGCTTATCATCCTCAAACTGATGGACAATCTGAACGCACCATTCAAACTCTTGAAGATATGCTTCGGGCATGTGTCATAGACTTCAAGGGAAATTGGGACGCTCATCTACCATTAGTTGAATTTTCGTACAACAACAGCTATCATTCAAGTATCGGCATGGCACCTTTCGAAGCTTTATATGGTCGTAAGTGCCGATCTCTAGTATGTTGGCACGAAATTGGGGAAGCTCAAATCACCGGTCCAGAATTGATTCAAGAAACCACAGACAAGATCCATCAAGTTCGAAACAATCTTCTGGCAGCTCAAAGTCGTCAAAAGAGTTACGCAGATAAACGACGAAAGCCTTTGGAGTTTAACATTGGTGATCATGTACTTTTAAAAGTATCACCGTGGAAGGGAGTAGTTCGTTTTGGCCAGAAGGGCAAGCTAGCACCACGCTATGTAGGACCTTTCAATATACTCGAAAGAGTAGGACCTGTAGCATACAAACTTGATCTACCAGAAGAACTCAACAGAATTCACCCCACATTCCACGTATCAAACTTGAAGAAGTGCCTCGCCGATGAAAACCTCCATATCCCCCTGGAAGATATTCAGATCGATGAATCTATGCATTTCATTGAAAGACCAGTAGAGATCATGGACTTCGGAGAAAAACGTTTAAGACGGAGTCGTATTCCAATTGTTAGGGTACGCTGGGAGTCGAAACGGGGACCTGAGTTTACTTGGGAACGTGAAGACTCAATGCGCGAAAAATACCCGCATCTTTTTCCTGTTACCACTACTACTTAAATTTCGGGACGAAATTTCTAAAAGTAGGGGATACTGTAACATTTGTCGAAAAACGGGTTTTTCAAACCCGCTTCGCTTATTAATCGAATAATCAGTTTTATATTTCTGTTGCTCATTTAATGCCTATGTTAATTTTAAACAATACATAACTAATAAACATTTTAGATTATGGAAATTAAAATTGTTAAAAAATAAAAATGAAACAGATAATGATAAAAATGGGCTGCCGGGTTTCGAACCCGGGTCAGCCGGAGAGCCTTAACACCAAACACATAACCACTCTGCCACTTGATGCCTTTGTGAAATGTAGGAAACAAATAAAACATATGTTCACCTGAGAAACCACCTGTTTGTGCCAAAACTGAAACCGATATCGGCTTTCAACATTCCAGTCGATTGAGTGATTGTAATTCTTGATTATAACCGATAAACCGACATTCTTATTCAATTCAGCCTTGAATGAACTTAAATTCATGTGATGTTCGGTTTTAATAACCGAAAACATTCACTTCCTGAATTACTCCAACAATATCATCATCTCGCGACTCAATAACATTCACAGAACCTCTAATTTCACTTGTACTCTAATTTCTGATCGTCGGAATCGCTTTTTGAACTCGCCGGACTTTCACCGGAAAACCGTGTCTTTCATCAAAACGGTAAATTTCTAAATTCTTTCATCTTCTATCTGTTGTTAGACTTTTACTAACTTCATTTCATCAACCAGAATCAATCCCAGACGACGTAGCCGGAATATTCTGCTTTCGCCGGAAAACGTCTGGAATTTCCAAAATCACGCTGTGAATCGGTATAATCATCTAAACCTTCTGTTAATCATTGTTTAGTAACTCAATTTCACACCTAACCGATCAAAACAGTTAATTTATCCGATCAGACGGAGTTCACGAAACAGAGCCGACGATCCTAGCCGGAGTTCTGAGAAAGACATCTGTTCGGTACATTCATTTCCAAAACTCTCTCTATTTCATCACATTTCAATCATTTATAAGTTCGTTAATCGAATATAACAAGAACAGTTGAATAATCGTTGTCTGTGTTTTTGAATGAAGAAGATGAAGTCGAACTAATGTATAAGTATAATTAAAACAAGATATATAACGGGTTAGACACACAGTCCAGCAGTGGACTGTGTGCAAACAATTATCACAAGTCTCGAGTTCGATCCCTGACCCAACCTCACTCTCTGAAATAAAAATGCTCTTTTTAAAACCGAACCGGGTTAACTCACTGAAAGATGTTAAGTATAATAAAAACCAGAATATTAACCAGGTTAGACACACAGTCCAGTGGTGGACTGTGTGCAACGTTAATCCACAGGTCCCGGGTTCGAGACCTGATATGCACGCCGGTTCGATGGAATAAAAATCCTTTTTAAAATAAATGAATTTTGGAATAAATTTAAATGTATATAAATATAATTAAAAACAGAAATATTTCGGGTTAGACACGTAGCTCAGTTGGTAGAGCTGCGTGCACGCGTACGGGAGGTCACAAGTTCGAACCTCACTCAGTGCAAACAATATAAACGACCGAACCGGTCAACAAGTCAAAGTCAAATAGTCAACGGTCAACCCAAAAAGTCAACACTTTTTTTTATATTTTTATTTATTTATTTAATATAAAAATCAATTAAAAATACTTAAAAATAATGTTTTTAAAGTTAGAAAATAGCCTTAAACTCACAAAAATATATCTAAAAATCCTATTAAAATTATTAATAAAATCCACTCATTTACCATACCTTTTCGTTATTATTTAGGTTAGTTAATCCTCATCGATCAACCCTCTAAACTCGTGCGCATTCAACATCTTCAACCGAACGCACCCAATGTGAGTGAATCTCTATAAATTCCCGTTTTAATCACGTTTTTGGGGTGTATCATGTGTTTTATTATTTATTACATTTAAACAATTGTGCATCCATCATATCCATGATCAAATGTGTATTCAATATGTATCAACTGTTTGTGTGGTTAATGTTTAGATTAAATTTATCATTTTCAGTACATACATTATCATAGGCCGCCGCTCCCCATTACCTATGAGCGTTGAGCTGTTCCCCATTACCTATGAGCGTGAACGAGGCGTTGCCAACATACGATCGGCTCCGTTTGATTGAGCCTTGATCGCACATAGATTTATCATAGGCCGTCCGTTCCCCATTACCTATGAGCGTGAACGTGACGTTGCCAACATATACAATATCATTCATGTTATATATTCATGCAAGTTGGTTTGTTATTGTATGTTATTGTTTGTTAATGTTATTGTTATTGTATGTTATTGTTTGTTATTGTTATTGTTGTTGTATGTTTATTTATGTTTGCTCACATATGATTATTGCACAATTTTCCATAATAAATATAACAAGAAATCAATAATAAATGTTTTCTTACAAGGTTCACTCGCCAACTTATGTTGACCCAAAACCCCCATTTTTACACATGATACAGGTGATCCAGCTGCAGCAAGAAACATATAGGATGGCTTAGTAGAATAAACCGGTTTAGACTTTGGATTGTTTAGTTGGTTATCTTTCTTTGTAATTGTATGAACTTGTTTGGAATATTGAGGATGTAATTTTGAATTTAATAAATATGAAACATATTAGTAAACATCATGAGCTTTCGTGATAACCCAATTATGCCCCGACTCTTATTCCGCTGCGGGTCGGGGTGTGACACCTTGCAACTGAAGTAGACAAACAAACCATTAGTAACGAGCAAGATACTTCGGCAGGATGTTACCAAATCCTAGTTCGGTATCCTGGTCACAGATTAGGAACATAAAGTCATGGTATATTATTGGAATATAGGTTCAAAATTCCACCCATAACAGATTATATACAATATATTTTATTTACAAATCATATTTTTCATGGTATCAGAGCTTCATAGGTTTAAGGTGCAAGTGATGGATGAGTTGTCCATCCAAAGTCTGTATAGATAAATTAAGATATGAGAAAACAATTGATATAGGATTAGCAATGACTAATTGGGTTATAGGCAATAAATTTTTAGTTAGCTGTGACACAATTAAAACGTAGTTTAACTATAGTTTATGATTGGATAAGGATATTGTAGTTTTTGCAATATGAGTAATCTTTAAAGCCATACCATTACCCACTATGACTTTTTCAGAACCATAATATGGTATCACACGATCAACCATAGAGACATCGGTTGCCATGTAAGAGGTACCACCCGAGTCGGCAATCCAAGAATCGATATCTTCACAAATATCAGCAAAATTACAAAGGTTAGTGGTAAAACCAAAACGTATGGGACTGGAAGATTGATGAAACCATGGATCACCATAAGTACAGTCAACAAAATTATAGGTTGAACCTGTGCCAGGAGATTGGGATGGAAACTGCTCAGTATTGTATTCGGTTGAAGAGTGCTAAAACCAAAGGGTGGTAGTGTAGTACTGAAATAGGAAAAATCACTGGTTGGGCCTTGTAATGAATCTGGTCCAGTCATTATATTAGCATGAAAAGGTCCACTAGGAGTATTGGAATTAGTATAACTGAAGTGGCAAGCACGTGGGTCAGTGGACAAAAAAACTCAGTTGGGGTATTTAAAAGGGGGCACTGGTCAGGGTTGGTTAGGGTTGTGTAAGATGGATTATAGCCAAAAAAAGACTACTGCTCGCAGATCAGCAGTTGGGAGATGATTACCAAATGAACCAGATAGTTCGTGTTTGAAATTAGGATGATGATGCAGAGAAAATTCAAGACCATGATGGCCTTGAGAGGATGCTAACGCTTGATTGAAATTGTCCACCGATGACTGACGAGTCCTGTTAAGATCTGAGTTTGAAATTGTTGATGAAAGTTCTAAAAATGATAAATGAAAGATGATATATCAGATGTAAATGTAGCGAAATGATGAGCTTTAATACATAACAGCTGAGAGATTGTTTTTCATTATCATGCTCTTAGTGATGGTAATCACATGCATTCAATCACAATCTCCCCCTCAGCCTAAGATCACATATTTATTCGTATAGAATGTAAGGAAGAAATGTTAGATTGATAATTGATGAAAGTGATCAAATAGAACAGTACAAGCACTGTTCTATTTATACTACAATTCTAACCACTGAGCATCTTATGATGATGTCAACATGAAAGTGACACTTAACAAAATAACAAACTAACAACATCTGCTAAGCTAACCACTGCTATAAACTAAACATTACAAAGACTGATAGTAAAACACTGATGAGACATCCTCTGTTGGCCTTCAGCAGAGCTTTGCCTTGCCAGACGTTTAGCTTTAATCTTTAGTAGAGCTTTGCCTTGATAGACCTTTAGCTTTAGACTTCAGCAGAGCTTTGCCTTGGCAGACCTTTAGCTTTAGACTTCAACAGAACTTTGTCTTCAACCAAGTTTTGCTATGGCAGACCTTTGACATTTAGTCTTCAGCAGTGCTTAACTTGGGCAGATGTTATATTATTATTAGGATAAAAGGTTGTAGCATATTTTAACTTTCTGTCATATGTTCTTTTGTAGGGTTCAATTCCAAAAATCTCCCCAAGAGCAGATGATGCCAAAACAAAAACTTTATTACTGATCTTTATTTCTCATCAATGATTCCCTTATTTATCCTTTTGAACTGAAGTTCAAAGTCCAGGGTAATCATATCATCTACATCCCTTTCAGGTTCAAGATCCAGCAAGTCTTGGAGATCAGCTGCATCCAGACCATATGCATCCTCCATCTTTATCTTTTGAACTCTCCCATCAGACCTGAGCACTGTCAATTCATGGGTGTCTATGTTAGACTTCCATTTTATAATTTTTGAGTCAGATGGTTTTCTTGGGAGTAGGGTTATTTGTGATGAGTTGGGTGATATAGGTCAGCGTACAAGTGTAGAAATTGAGGGTCTAAGCTTGTCACGTGCAACATCTGTGTGATACAAAATTTGATTTTTTATTCCCTCCTTTCTTAGTTCTTCATGCATCCTTAGATCTTCTTCTTCCATCTGCTTTTGTCTCTTTGCTTAATTTAAGGCAATGGTGGATAAGCTAGAGGTTGAACGATCTATTAGGAGCATGGGTTTGTTGAGTAGCAGTGGTTGATTGAGCATAGATTGGCTTTCTTGGGATAGAAGGATCTTTCTTCCTTAGTTCTTCCAACCTTCTGTAGGTATCTACCACTTTTAATCCTGGCCATCTAGCAATTTGCCTTGTTGTTCCATCCAAAGCATCAACAAGTTCAACTTTCATTCTTTTAATTTTAAGAGCATGGTCTTGGCTTTCAAGTTTAGCCTTTTTCCAAGTAGGAGGAGTAGGCTTCTTTGAAGGATCCTTGAGCTTTGTATGAATTCTTTCAATTTCTTCCTTTAGCTCATTTGTCAACCAGTCTTTAAATTGAGCCCTTGTTGCTTTGTAAGGCTTATGCTTCATGACATGATCAAGATAGTCTTCTTTCAATTCAGGATCATTAGTGGTTTGCTGTTCAGACATAGACTTACTCAACTCCTTAGCAAATTCTTCAATGCTTCTCACTTTGCTCAGTTGATATTGCAAGGAGATTTGTAAAGCCATGTCATCTTTATCATTTGATTTGTCTTTTGAAATGTGCTCAGCTTATCTAGCCTTTAACTTAAGATATTCATCAAGGTTCTTTGGCTTTTGATACCCCAGCAAGGATGGAAATTCTCCCTTTTTCGGATCCTCTATCTTGTAGAAAGCTTCAATCTCTCCTTTAATGGCAAAAAGTTCCAAAGGGTATAGTGCACCCATAGGAAGAAATGAAGATGATAAATGCATGGTTGGAAATGGGGGAAATGGGGTTTCAGGATGTGGCAGTGATGAGGATGGTTGTGAAATGGATTGTGATGAAGCAGGGAGTGGTGATTGGCTCCCTTCATCATCATCATCAACAGTAAAAGTTTTTCTTTTGCGTTGGAATTAAATTTTCGAAGATGGTGGATGTGTAGGAATTCGAGGTGGTGTGGATAATGGTTAGTTAATGTTGGAAATGTGATTAGGGAAGTGGTTTGAGCAACATCTGTTGGAACACCTGTTGTTCTAGCATCTGCTTTCACAACATATGTCCTAACATCTGTTGGGATTATGTTGACAGAGGATACAATAGTAGTAGCTTCAGTAGTAATTTTAAAAGAGATGGAAGTTGGTTATCTTGCTTTTCTTGTAGACCTTGTTTGCCTTGAAATACCAACATCTTCTTTTTCCAACTGCTTAGCTTTTTCTTCTTTAATGAGCCTCAAAGCTTTTTCTTCGAATGTATCTTGTCTTTGCTGATTTTCATTAGCAATCCTTTCAGCTCCTTTGTTTAATGTCTCATCAATTTCTTTTCCAAAGTAGCTTCGGATGCTTCAGCAGTGGTTGTAGTGGTTGCTAGCTGTTGTTGCACCTTAGGTTTAACTTTTGAATTAGGCTGCAACTTTATCATGAAATTTTTCTCCCCCTTTTTGGCATCATCTTCTTTGTCATCTTGAAGAATGATAACCGGGGTAGAGCCAGTAGTTTTGAGCAAGTGGTCTTTGATGGCTTTAATGTTAGCTTGTGTATTTATATCGAGCCTCGACCATATTGCGAATCAAATTCATATGAGTTTCATGTTGAATATCTGCCAAGTCTCTGAGCTAGGATGATTGGTTGAACAATCTTCCATAGCTCTTCAGCATTTTGTGTTAGAGATGGTTGACTTTGGGAGTTGTGTAGGACTTGCTTCATCATGGTTTTGAGGTCATCAATTGATGATTCGATTGAAGACATCGTCTGCATCAATTCTTTGTAACTTAATTCATCACCTAATTTAATAGGATCAATAAAATTCCTACCAGAGGTAGTTGTATTTGGATCAGCAACATGAGGAGTCTCAATGTTGTCAGAACCAAATTCCCCTTGTTCTTGGTATTGGGGACTTCCAACTAGCTAAAAGGATACAATTGTAGCCTCAGTAGTTGTTGCCTTCAAGGAAGTCTTATGTATGTAACTACTGTCCAACTAAGCCACTATTGTAGTAGCAATAGTAGTTGCTTCATTTGAACTACCACCAAGAGTTACATGTAACTCAAGGGGTGTAACCTCCTCAACTGTTTATTGGTTGGCTAATTGAGTTGTTTTAGATTCAGTCAATGCTGGTGTTAAACTCTCAGTGATGGGTGATTGAGAGGGACTGTTTGTAATCTGATTTTTCTCAATAACTTGACACAGAGGCAAAAATGTGGCAGGAATTGGAGAGGTGGGTAATGAAGTATAAAGAGACATAGCTTTGGGATAGGGGCTTGAGAACAAATGTTCAATTGAATCATCTGCCTCATAGTGTGGTGTCCCTATACTTACAACTTGTTCCTTTTATGAGAACAAATGTTCAATTGAAGCATGTGCCTCATAACAGTGGTTGTAAGTGACTTTGGTGTTGTCACAAGTAAAACATCTGGCCAGAGTTACCTTTTTTGGGGTATTTGGTGGGCTTTGTAGATTTGGTGGGTTTCTTTTTGGGTTTTGCTGGTGGGGGTTGCACAGAACTGGTTGTAGTGTCATGTTCACCAGGAGCAGTAGGCTCAGCAACAGAGGAAGGAGCAGTGGTTGTAGAAGTAGTCAAAATTTGCTCAATCTCTGTTACTTTAGTTTTCAACACCTTTGGTTTTTTGTGTTGAGAGTCTAGTAAAAGTTTCATGTTTAAGGCTGCCAACCTCACATATGATACCTTGTTGAAAATCAAATTCAGAATCTTGTTTGTGTAAATAGAAACTCAACAACCTAGGGTGTATCAAAAAAGCTTTACCCTTTTTTAGATTATTAAAATTTGCAACCAAATCAGAAAACAATACCTCAGAAAAATTAAATATTGATTTGGTTAAAATAGCATAACCCGGATATTGAATATTTAATGGTACTTCGTTAAAAGCAGTTGTTTTGGCTGACAAACAAAGTAAAAGGGTGTGGAAAAAGAATTTCATGTCAACGGGATATTCAGGTTTGGAAATTGTAATACCTGATAACTGACCTCCATATCGTTGCTCAATGAATTTTGCGTGCAAATATTTCTTTGGGAAAGAAGTGGGGTCATCAAGGTCGTTAAGACCGAATGTGGTGGAGATAGTAGATGGAGAGATGTGAAAGTGATTGTCCAATCTTAGATGTAATGGCAAAAGGCTTTTCGTTCTGAACCCGGAGTTTAGCATTTGCCTAGAATTGGCGGAGGGTGTCGATATAAATCGGAGCTTTGGATAGTAACATATCTTTGTATGATGATGTTTGCAAAACATCAATTATGGAGTGAAATGCAGTGTTATTATTAGTTTTTTCGAATATTGGAAGGTAGTTTTGGGGAGTTTTTATGATGAGATTCATGGTGAAAGAGTGATTATTTAGGGTTTGGAAGAAAGATGAGAGTAATGGAGATTTTGATGGAGAATTTTTTGTTTCTTAAATTGAAACATCAAGTGGAACTCTGTTTGGATGAAACAGGGTTTATAAAGGGAAAAGTGAATGCTGATGTGGTAGCAGTTTCCAAAAGATCTGATGGCTACCATCTGTACACGTGTAAACTCTGTTGGATAATGGATAACAGTTGTTTGGAAACCTCTGCTAGAGACCAGCAGTGGTTGTGACCAGAGGAATGATCAGTGGTGATTTTACACTGTCAGAGGATGGATTATCAGTGGATTGGGAAAAAAGTGGTTTCACCAACAGTGGAAATACCACAGAGGATACACTTTCAGCAACGGATAGATTTTCATGCCAAGCAGAGGTTTTGAGAAACAGTGGTTATGAATAGACTTTAGAGATTTTTTGAAAAATTTCAATTTTTAGCTATTTTTAAGGATGGAATTTTGATTTTCTGAGAACATTTTTAATGCTATTTATGCAAGGAATAGAAATGTTTGTTTTTATTCCATGTTTAGCATACCAATTATAGATATTAGACTTTCAAAGGTAGATGTATCTAATGTTTGTGTTAGAACATCTGCCAGTTGATCTTTAGTTGGAACATGATGCAGAGAAATCAAACCTTTTTTCATAGCAATCCCTCACAAAGTGATGCTTGTGTTAGAATGAGATACTGGATTTTTAATGATGTTTTCAGTTGCTTGACTATCTAAAATGAGAAGAGTCTTTAAAGCAGTTACACCAAAATCCAATAGTTGATTTTGAAGCCATAGGAGTTGAGCAGTGCAACTTACAGCAGCAATATACTTAGCCTCTTCTGTGGATGTTGATATTGCAGCTTGCTTTTTGCTTTGCTAAGACACTAAGTAATTGCCTAGGAATTGACAGCCTCCTAAAGTGGACTTATGGTGTGACATCCAACAAAATCACTGTCTGAAAAACCTGAAAGCTCAATATTACCATTAGCTGGATACCAGATACCAAGTGTGGTAGCACCTTTTATGTATTTGAATTTCCTTTTTACAGCAATGAGATTGGACTTCCGAGGTGCTGACTGAGATCTAGCACAAACACATGTTGCAAACATGATGTCTGACCTTGAGGCAGTTAGGTCCAATAAAGAACTTATGATGCTTCTATAAAGAGTTTGATCAACCAAGTCATCTTTGTCATCAATAGTGACTAGCTTTGTGGTTGCCATGGGTGTGCTACATGGTTTCAATCATTCATATCAAATTTTTTAAGTAGTTCTTTGACATACTTACTTTGGTGAATGAATGTACTATTTTGCAATTGGTTTAGTTGGAGACCAAGAAAACATTGGAGCTCACCCATTGCACTCATTTCAAACTCTGCTCCTATGAGTTGTCTGAACTCTTCACACATGGTAGTGCATGTGGATCCAAAAATGATGTCATCCACATAAATTTGGACAAGCATCAAATCCTTTCCGCTTCATTTTAGAAATAAAGTTTTGTCAATTTTACCCCTTGTAAAACCAATGGATAAGAGAAAGGTGGAAAGAGTTTCATACCAGGCTCTTGGTGCTTATTTCAAGCCACACAACGTTTTGTTAAGCTTGTAGACATGATCAGGATAAAATGCATCTTCAAAACCAAGAGGTTGACAAACATTTACCTCTTCTTTGATCTTACCATACAAGAATGCACTTTTGATATCAATTTGAAACACCTTGATGTTGTGGTTGGCAGCAAATGCTAAGAACAATCTGATGGCTTCCAATCTTGCTACAAGAGCAAAGGTTTCATCATAATCAATGCCTTCTTGTTCTCTGTAACCTTGACCACAAGCCTAGCTTTATTCTTGACAACAATACCCCTTTCATCAGTTTTGTTTTTTAAGACCCATTTTCTACCAATTGGACATACATCCTTTGGCAATGGTACAAGTTCCCATATTTGTTGCCTTTTAAATTGAAGGAGCTCTACTTGTATTGCTTCTACCCAACTGTTGTCCTTCAGTGCCTCTTGGTACTTGACAGGTTGTGTGAGAGATAGGAACCAGCTAAAAGACAAATGTTTTGGGATTGACTTCTAGTGAGCACCCCTTCATTGATGTTGCCAATGATAATCATGTGGATGGTTTTTAAGGTATATAAGATATCCCTTATATGGAATAATGGCATTTTGAGGTGAAGGATGCAGATGGGAATCATCTGAGCTAACATCTATTGGTAATTTTGACGAACCAACATCTCTTTCACATGGAGGTGGAGGTATTGGTGAGAGAGGTGTAAAAACATAATGTCTTTTATCCACAGTGGTTGGACTTTTATCAATAGAGGTTATAGTTCATGAGATTCAGAGGATTGAGGATCAGCAGTGGTTGATCCAGTAGTTTTAGAGTTTTCACAGTTGTTAATAACATATGTTCCTCTATTGGTGGATGTGGCTTTATACTGTGGAATCACAATGCAATATATATAGTCTTGTTGTGGAGACTGTGGTGTACCTGCAGGGTCAGTCTTAAAAGAGACAGCTTCAAATGCGAATTTGTCTAAATCAAAAAGTTCAGCAAGATTTGTTGGGTTTTTTATTGAAGAACGTTCATTGAACTTAACCTTCAAGGTCTCTTCCACACACCTAGTCCTTAAATTAAAGACTTTGTAGGCTTTAACAGTGGTTGAATATCCCAGAAAATAACCACAGTCTACTTTGTCTACAAATTTTGAAATAGAATCTTTTAGATTTAAAATGAAGCATGGACATCCAAAGATTTTAAATATGAGATCAGTGGTTTGATCTTGAACAGAGTTTCATAAGCAGTTGATTGATGCCTGGGGTTAATCAAAACTCTATTTTGAACATAGCAAGCAGTGTTTACAACCTCTGCCCAAAAAGACAAGGGTAAACAAGAGTCTGCAAGCATGGTTCTAGCAGCTTCAATTAAAGTCAGGATTTTCCTTTCAACAACCCCATTTTGTTCTGGTGTTCTTGGAATGTTGTACTGCCTTACAATTCCTTTTGACACACAAAACTCATCCAACTGCTTATTTTTAAACTCCGTGCCATTGTCACTCCTGAAGACTTTTACTGGCAGGTCAAATTACTTTTCAACTTGTTTCATAAATCCTTGCAAGATACATGCAGTCTCATCCTAGGAGTGTAGAAAGTAAGTCCATGTAAACCTTGAAAAATCATCAATATGACAAGACAATATCTCTTTTTTACTTAGACTCGTGATTTTTACAAGGCTACACAAGTCCATGGTAACAATTGTAAGCACTGACTTGTTTTGGACTCACCAATTGGTTTGTAAGAACTTTTATGTTGTTTTCCTTTTAAACAGGAAACACAATGTTCTCCTTTTGTGAAAAATTTTTGTGGTAAGCCTCTTACAAGACCTTGTTTTGAGAGTGTGGTGATAGTTGTCAAATTTGTGTGTCCAGGTCTTCTGTGACATAGTTCTGTCTCTTTGTTAGAGGCATCTGAGAACAAGCAGGCATCAGTCATTGGATTATCTTTCAACATATCTACCACATACACATTTCCACTCCTGTGAGGAACAAGTTGTGCTTTACTCTCAGCTATGATTTGATCAATCTTTTTAACCACTCCTGGCCCAACAATCTTACAAGTTTTCTTAGTGAAGAATGACCTATAGCCATTGTCACTCATTTGTGAAACACTAAGAAGATTAAATTTCAGATTGTCAATAAGATTGACATTTTCAAATTTGAGTTTCCTAGCTTGAACTGTTCCTGACCTAGGCACCTTCCCTTTTGTATTATTACCAAATGATATATCACCCCCTTCATGAGCCATGAAGTCTTTGAGAAGGGCTCTATATCCTGTCATATGCCTGGAGCCTCCACTATCTACATACCATAAACTATCAAGGAAAGTAGAAACTCACTGCAAAGTGGTAAATAATTAGTTTAGATGGGTTTCCAAAGCCAAAATGGCTTTGGAAGGGGTCGCAAACATGTCAGTCTCAAATTTGGAAGAATTAGTAGAGGTTTGAACAGATCTTTGTAACATATGTTGAGGCTCATCTCCTACTAGATGATAGTAACCATGAGGATGCCTATTTACTCTTGGTTTTGAGGGCTTTTTATAACCCTCATAACTAAGAGGTACCGTTTGGTAAGTTGGTTAGCCATATCCTCTTGGGTACTGATTGGTAGGTGGTGCATCTATTACCTACACCTATCTGGAGCAGAGGTTTTGTGCAGTGCTTTGGTAACAGATGTTTCAACAGGCACAAAGGTCTGTTTAGACTTTCCTTTTGAAGTAATTGTCTTAGAAATCTCTAGTGTTTTTCATTTTAACTCATTCTTTGTCACATCAAAGTTTCTGAGATAAACACACTTTTGAGTTTTATGATTTGTTCTTTCACAAATTTTACATTTAGGAGAATCAATGATCTCACTTGTTTTGTTGATGTCATAAGCTATTATAAGAAAATAGTTTTTGGTAACATGGTTCTTCTTTTCACAAAAGTCACAAAACAAGTTTTTAATCTTTTCTTTCTTTTTCCCCTTTTCAGACTTTTTGTCAGCAGATGTTGTAACCTCTGCTGGTAAATATGTCAAGGGAATGATTCTTGCCTTTGGTGCTTTGACACCTTCAATGGTTGAAAAATCTATTGGCTTGAAGTTTTCAAAAATGTCATATTCATCAGACTATGTGGGTTTAAATTGATATTCCCAATATCCTCAAAAGTTGGATCCCTCATGTCTTTCTAAAACAATTTTATTTCCATTTTTATCAGTGACTTTGATTTCTTGACCAGCCAAGTTTGTTGGTACAATTTCAACCACACCAGAATCATTTTTAATACCATTTTCAGAAAGTTGGTCGCTTTTCTTTAATCCTATACCAAATTTTATGTTACTTTTGACCTGGTTTTCTAGCAAAATCTCATAACCTTTACAAGATTCGACCCATTTTTCACAAGTGATTTGGTGGATTCAAAGTTGAGAAGCTTTGAGATAATGATGACAGAATTATTTGTCTAACATGCCCCGCAAGCTGAACGGTCGGTACGTTGTGAAGCTTGAGTTTAAATTCTTCAAAACGCATTGCAGGTAAACCTTTAGTGAGAATATCGGCTAGTTGGTTTGACGTGGAAACATAGCGGACCTGAAGAGCTTTAGCAAGAACCATGTCACGAATGAAATGAAGGTCAACCTCAATGTGCTTTGTGCGTTGATGAAAAACAGGATTTGCAGCAAGATATGTCGTGCCACGATTGTCACACCATATAGTGGGAGAACTATTAGGCATAACATGTAGTTCGGAACGACAAAGGAAGATGTAAATTTTATGTATTTTTGTTTTAGTTCCTTAGTCGGAGAGAAATGAAGAAAAAAATATACCCATGCTTTTCATACAGGTGGCTAGCGTATCATAGTTGTAATGAGCCAATGTGAGTTGAAGTTCAACTCTAAAACTTTACCCTTGATCTCAAGGAGCCTTCATAATGCAATTTTCGATCTTGGCTCTTTTAGGTATCCAAATTTATTTCATATAGAGGTAAAAAGTATATCCCGGTATATAAGTTTATGAATTACACCAACACATGACCATAAGTTAAAAAGTTTTCTAGAAAAGTCTAAAAATGATCATTTCTAACATAATATCCTCTAGAAAAAATGATTTTGTATATATTTAATTTATACATACATAGTCGCGTGAAACAAAGTTCCTCAACCCCTTATTATCAACAAGAAAAGACACAAGTATGATGCATTGTCCAAATTTAACAAATCTTAAATCAAGAACCAACCTTAAAAAAACTAGCATATGTGCTCATTTATCATCTTAAGGAAACTAAAACAGGATTTGTATGCTTTTTCAAAGTAGTCCTTAAAACACAAAAAAATGCAACTAATATAATAAAAAGATGGTAGATAATTATAAGAAGCAGATAAGTAATAATTAATTAATAGAATTGTATAAGATTCAATCAATTGGTTTAGAAACATTCTGTTAATTTTACAACATTAGAAAAAGGCTGCTGCAGGGGATCAAGAATGTTCAATATAATTAATAAAAGGTGATAAGAAGTCCATGAATGTTAAATCGTCCCATTCCCGTGTAAAATCATCAGCTAATCTCGTCAAATGTTAGGAGAATGGTTTCACTAGCTTTTGGGAGGTTAAGGTTGCAACCTTGTCGAACTGCCACTACAAAACAACTTTCATTAATAAAAATCTTATTTGATTGTTTTATAAAATATCTAGATGCGCAACAAACTAGTGAGGGCCTACATCAATGCCATTGTCATGCACTTGTGACAATGGTAGTTGGCAAATGAGATTTCAGGATCTGGCATCTAGACGGAACTTTGGGTAAAATAGAATTAATTCGGTAGAATGTTATTAAAAACAGAGTAGAAGCAGGATAATAGTTATAAGTCCCTTCCAATTATATCAAAAGAGTATACATCTTGACAAGCTGGCGAAATTAGAAATTTTGCTAGCGTTTCCCCTCTAGAAACACCAAAAACTTAACTTCTCACGAACACACAACACACTATATATACTCGTTTACCCTCGTGCAAACTGAGACTTTTAACTTCATATGAAGTGACACTTAAACATCATTCTTGTTCACACTTAAGTCATGTGTTCGTATCTAATCAATACAATATCCAAAACATGCTCTATCTAGCTTATTCGCACTGTGACTGACACAATATGCACCAATAATTTCCCCCTTTGACGTCATTGTTGAAGCTTGATCTTGATCCTGATCTTGAAATATGAGAGTCGTGTTTGAATATTCTGCAACTTTAGTCAGTTATATGTCGATGTCGTAGAACGCGTCAACTAATTCCCTATTGGTTGATGAATCAGGTTTGTAATTTCTTCAATAAATTCCCCCTGGAATAAGTCTTTAGGTATTTGTTTGCACGGTTCCCGACCTGCTCTAATTTGCTTAACTGTAATCTTCACGAATAATCACCAACTCAAAACTAATCAATGTAGCATCTCCGTTTCTATGTTAATCAGATCCGCGTTCGGTATAGCGCACTCCACTATCATCTAATCTTCAAAAACCCAACAGGAAATTGATAGAAACTTCGAATTACTACACTGGTAGACTTCAAGTTTGTGAATACCCATGAAAATCTGAAATCTTGTTTTCCGTAATCATGTTTAAGTACACTCATGAATGATTAATCAGCAAAGCGGTAATCTCTTCAATCAGCAAATCTTAATCAGATAACAAATCATCTTGTAACATATACATATCTCAGAAACGTTCTTCCACGATAAGAATCATATTCTTCCTCTTCAGTCACGATAACAGATATATAGTCTTCTTTGTTAGACCCGATAGAAACTTAATCAACAAACATTGTCATTCCCTGGCAGTTAGTCCGAACAACAACTCATCTGCTTGAAGAATAACCATTCTGACACTTTAGATGATCACAAAGTTGTGATATCTTTTAAGTATCGAAAATACTGTTGCATCTCCTGATGCTAATCCTACTAACTGGTTTGACGACGACCTGAGACTCAAACCACAAGACATCAATCTGTGTCACGATCCAAAATCTCTAAACTCTTGGTGATCACGAACTAATGAATCCAGATCAAATGCATCCCAAGACTATCTAAAGTCGAAACCACCCGAGTAATGTTGCAAGTCACGAATTTAAAAAATGCTAGAATTTCAATATATATTCTGTGAAATTTTTATTCCCCCTCATTTTTTCAAATTCCAATGTCTCCAAACCCTTCACTGAAAAACTCCATTATGCGAAAAATATGTTACTTTGGTCCATAAAAGTGTGTTTTTCATCAATGCGGATTTTACGTTAAGGCCCATCATGGTCACTATATCAAATGGTAATCTTTCTACGCATGTATCTGTGACTACCCCATTCTCTTCAACCCTTTATGATCGTGTCATCAAATCTGTTCTTTGAAGCCCTCGACGGTGTACCCAAACATCCCGTATTTGACGTTAAAATTTCGAAAAAAAATTTCAATCACCAATTTTTTTCTTGACACTCGTCTCATCGCCACGATCAAAAAAATCCTTTTAGGCATTTTGGGTTACCTTCGTACGAGGGTAATCTACCTTCGTGCAAAGATAATCTATCTTCGTGCAAAGTGAGCTATATTCGTCCGAAGTAGTACCTTTGTGCGAAGATAATTCCATGATGATCACAATTTTCGATCCAAAATCTTTATTTCTACGAATTTCAAGATGATTCTTCCACAGATATAGTCGAAATTCATTTCTAAACAATCATATGGTTTCAATTTTAATTTTTGTTCATGGATTGTCCTTTATTTTGATGATTTAGGTCTAACCCCCCCCCCCCCCCCAAAAAAAACAAAAATTCATAATTCATGAGTGTAGGTAATTCAATCGATTGTTAGATTAATTTAATCGGTATCATAGCTCTTATACCACTTGAGATTCCAGGATCCAGTAGTTCTAGATGAAAGTTTGGGAAAATAGAATTAATTCAGTATAATGTTATTAAGAACGGAGTAGAAGCATAATAAAAGTCATAAGCTTCAATTCATACCGAAACAGTGTATATCTTGACAAGCTGGCCAAGCATTTCCCCTCTGGGAACACCAAAAACTTAACTTCTCACGAACACCGAACACACTATATATACTAGTTTACCCTCATGCGAACTGAGACTTTTAACTTCATACGAAGTGACTACTTTGTACGGAGTGGCCAAGTGCGTACGAAGTGACACTTAAACACCGTTCTCGTTCGCACTTACGTCATGTGTTCGTATCTAATATGTATAATATTCAACACACACACTCTCTATCTAGCCTATTCGCATAGTGACAAACATAATGCATCAACATCAAATAATGAAATTTCCACTCGCATGTGATATCTTTTTCGTCATGTTTTATTTTCATCGTATCAAATGCATAAAATAAAAAGATGAATTATAATGTATACCTCATTTTGCATGTATTTTTGACGTGGTGCATGAAGAATGGCTTCATTGTTAAGTTGAATATCTTGCAGAGCCAGAACTGTTTCTTTCAGCTTTGATGCCTTATAATTAGTATAATGTTCTAAGGTAGGATTCTGCAAAATATATAAATAAAAAAGTTAAAGTCAAATAATTTTTTTAAGATAATTAGTTGAATATCAAATATAAAAAAAATAGAAAAACATACCCATGGATGTTCAACTTGATCAAGTGCCCATTTAGCTATGAAAATAGTTGATGTAGCAATATCTGAGATTATGAGGGATGGGGGAAATTTCGAAAAACCCATACTCAGTGAGAGTTAATTTGCTAGATAGGGTTTCCATGCTATTTGGATCGCTTTTAAAAAAAATCACCGCCTTATGTCGTCACGCCACGCGACCGTGCACCTTCCCATCGTCGCGTAACGCGAGGAAACCAAAATTTGACTTCATTAACTTTGCATGGTCACGCAACCAGCCTGCATCTACCCCGTCACGTGGCGCGTCGAGGGGTGGTTTCTAGCACTTTGTTTTTGCACCACTCCTGGTACCGTCGAGCCCATTTTCCTGCTTGGATGTTCTTTTCACCTCATTTAGACCTCGTTAAGCCTGAAAAACCAAACATATGATAAGCATTCCATACTGATGTGAATTAACGCGTTTAAACACTAAAACTGACAAAAATCTATACAAAATAAAATGTGTTTTTGCAAACACATCACGTCCCTACACATATCTTTTTTCATCCCGAAAAAAGTATCTGCAATGGACTTACAATTAGAAACAATGGCCTTCAATATATGCAGTTATCTTATAAACATATTAAAACACACGTTAACTAAGATTATGGGTATATGATCCACCTAAACCCAACCACCGGTTTCCAAGCCCGTATTTACGATCAATTAAATTTAAGTGAATTATTCATCTATGGATCCCACACTCTAAGAACCACAGGGCTATCTAATCACGCTTCAAGCTTATGAGTTTAAAAGATAAATATCTACCATCTTATATAAAAATTGTTATCAAATTCCGATTAAATTTATGATTGATAATGGATGATGTTATGAGCTCCGACATGCTTTTGCTTATGATTAGCTTAGCGGACATACCCTACCCGACTCACCATCCCAGTGGTTAATGGCATAAACTTCACGTATTTATCATTTTTTTTCTAACTCTACCTAGAGGATATGTACTCTGACACCTAGGAATATTATGGAAAATAATATGGCAACACGTGTCCATTACTCTAAAATATTCCCGGTAAGTTGGACGAGAGGGACCAAATATGTGAGAATGTGGAAGTTTGGAAATTGAGGGATCAAACATGATAAAATGCAAAAATATTAGCTTCTAAAGGTCCCTTACAGACCGCAAGGTATGCCTTACGGTCTGTAAGGATGTTTGAAAAACTAGGGGCGCCAAAGGTCCCTTACAGACCGTAACCAACCCCTTACGGTCCGTTAGGGGATCGCTGGCAGACAAGTTTCAGCTGGCAGCTGCTGTTTCCTACCACCATACTCGCGATTGTGCCACCTTCTCTTCTCCTTGAGACACCTGGGGTGCCACTAATCACCTCCTTGACACCTCAGTAGGCACTTGGCATCATTTGGGAGCTCCAACATCATTATAAATAGGTGACCAATGTGCACATTCAAACTTGCACCTTCACTTTCTTTTTCACTTATTTTTTGATAGATTCTACTATATAGAGGCTTCCCTCCTAGAGTTATAACACTCTGTTGAACACTTGTAAGTGTTATCCTTCAGTCTTGTTTCATTTCTAGGCAAGTTATTAGCCGAAAGTCAAGCAAATTGACTTTTGCTTTGACTTTCGGTTATGACCATTTCGGTCAAGCCAAGGTTCATAACAAACATGGCTACGTGATCGTAATAAAGAAGGTATTAATCCCCTATGAGGGCACCTTCTAGAGATCACGTTAAGTTAGTGAAATGATGGGTCAAAGATTTATTAAATAAAAGTGAAAAACGCAGATTTTCGTAATTAACATTAAATGAACTTCTAAGTATTGAAACCTTAATTTTTGAAATTATAACAATTTATATAACATATTAGAACATGTTAGATCATGTCCAACTCGTCATTTCCTGCTTAGAGCTCGGTTCGCAACCGAAAGTCAAACAGATTGACTTCTACTTTTATTTTCGATTCTGACCCGTTTGAGATAGTTAAGATACTAATTAAGGGTTGTAATATGATCATATTATTATAGGGAATAACCACTAAGGGTTATACCTTCTGATCATAACAATTGTCGGGTTATATGCAAAGTATATATAATATGCCTAAAAATGTTGTTTTGGCTCATAGAATGGTTTTAAAGCATAATGAACCTAATCTGAGTTCAAAACTGATACGGTAACATAATAAATATATCTTGGCATATTGGACTTATCATAAACCCATTCGACCCCCTGATGTCGTATATGTGCGTACGGTTGACTTATATAGTATAACATATATAAGTTAGCCGAATTGGGTCAAAACTTTTCCAAATCAGTTCTAATTAGATTGTATGGTTGTTTAACCCACATTATACGAGTCCTCGTACTCGGAAGGGTATAAACAACATTCTATCAAGTTTCCGCAGAGCGATACACATTTAATATAGTTAACCGGTCAAAGTCAAATGACTTACAAAAGACACATTAACATTCTAACGGATCATAGTTCCCTTCATTCCAGACTAGGAGCCTCCAGTAAATTGCATCTGTGTTTAGGCTATTTTGATTACGGTTGTGTTTAAGCCTCTTTAATTTGTAAAGATAAGCGCAAGTAAATACTCTTAGCCTATTTTTCCTATACGGGCTTGGGGTACGGCTTAGCCGCTTGGTCGGGTATTAAATCAATGACAAATGATGTCCAAAATTTGAATAACTCGTTTAATCCATTTTGCTTGATAACTTAAACATTAGGGATTAATACGGTCGTGTCCTAGACTTCCACGGCTCACTTAATTGCAAGTGGTCACGACCTAAGCGCAGGGTGTAGGCATACACCTGACAGACGCCAATACCATTATATATATTTTATTGAAAATGTGGCGTGTCGGTTAATCATGTATAGATTTTCATATTCGGTCCCCATATGTATTTGACAAGCATGTAAAATGGTAACTAAAAACATTATCTTATCCCAAGTTATTTATAAAATGACATACCAAATGGTATAAAAATGATTTTGAAAAGATTTTCAAAACGTGTCGGTTAATTGTATTTCCTAGTGAAAACTGACATATTTTCAAAAGACTAAGCGCAGGTTAAATAGCAAAGACGGAATAGGTTGGAGCTGCTTGGTCTAGGCGATATGGAATTTGCAACTCCACGAAAGACCAATTAGTCTTAAGTCTCATTATCTTATTCTGGTCCGCCTGTGGATCTTTTTAGTACAATTGCGTCTGTATATTATTTTTTAACTTTCGCACACTTGTACTTTGTAATATTTAATTTAAAAATCCCAACATCCACTATGCTATGTGATTACTAATATCAATCGTCACGCATAAACCCCAAATTGGGGCCCACTAGGAAATCAGGGTGTGACAGGTTGGTATCAGAGCTAACGTTTGAGCAAATCGAACACTAGCCTTTTGTGTCAAAGCTCAATTATCACAATAGCATACTCCCTAGACTTTTCTGAATCTAGGCGTTAACCTAAGACCACTCAAGGTCCCATGCGGGGAGAACCGTCATAACTACTACCATCACCCTCACACCACTCGGAGTCTTCCCAAAATTCGAGTGAGTCACATTCTTTATAATCTGCTAGACACTGAGTCTCACACCATTCTTCTCATTCACACCACTCTCATCATTCCCGCTCCCACACACATTATGTATCATTCAACCCAGCTCACTACCAAAATGCGCCTCACCTAGTCAGAATCAACTTGATAATGATTCTGACCCTGAGATGCCGCCATCCGGAACGAATCCGCATCACATCAAGTTATCTAGTGATACTGCATCATATGCAGGTTCGCCTTAACAAGGTCCTGATGTCTGGAACCAATATTTTAACAAGTTCACCTTCTACCAAACCCCTGAACATAAACCCTAAACACCTCCTTATCCACCTCCTCAAACTCCACCACCTCCACAAGAGGATGTACAAATGGATCAACAACAACTGCCACCGCAACCAAGGAAGCCTCGCACCGGCACATGGATGTAAGTGCTTGTTAGGCAATAGTCTAGATCAGTTCCACCTCTACCCCCAACTTATCCAATGGGTGACCATCCAACCCTGCTCTTATCATTGAGCCACCTCAACCACCAGCTACAGGTTATGATAACCCTATTCTTACATATCTGAGTGCGAGCGGATATGATACTACCTATACGGCAGCCACTACTGATTATAATTATCCGGCTCCATCATATGACCCCTAGTTACAAGCGGTCATTCAAAACGCGTTATACCTACCTCCATTTCCTCCCACTTATAAAAACTTGGGCCATCCAAATCCCGGATATTCATACCCGGTTGTTCCGCAACCGCAACCACAACCACCGCAATAGCCATTACCAATTGAGGCTATTAAGCAGGCGTTGGAACGAGCTGAAAAATCCAACGACAAGAGGAAAAGAATTAACGAAGGATAAGCAAGATATTCGTTTTGACTTTCAAAGACATTTGTTCTTTTGTATGTACAACACAGCTTGTCTTATAAACGAGGCTCTGCTCTATTTTCCTAGTAGGCAAGCATTACAGACTTGTGAGGAGTGTGAAATTCGAGGTACTCCTTTGACTAACCTTTACGTGTCATATCTTTAATTGCATTAAAGTTCATATGACACAGTAGTGCATGCCCTATCCGTGCTTTATCTTCTAACCTTACTAATAGTGAGATCTGTGTACTAATCGTAGCTGATTGTAATCCATGATGGCTTTATCTTCTAATTATTAAAAGCCAATTCTTCAAACGATCGATCTTCATAAGGAGTTATTTTCTTATGTCATATAGTCATACCTGATCGTGATCTATGATAACTTTGCATCCGAATTCTGTTAGCTGCCCTAGGCTCAAGTGCTTTTAAAACTGGGAATGTAGTAAACATCGGTAAAAAATCATTGTTCCTTGTTCTTGCATTACAACAATATGGAGCCCATGCCTTTTATTTCCACATATGAAACATCACCAAATCGAACATTCCCAATGATATTTTCATCTAATTTAGTGAAAAGCTCTCGCGAGCCGGTCGTATGGTTGTTTTCATCGTTATCAAGATACCACATACTTTCATCAAGTAACCTGTACTGGTTAGGTTTGATTTCTTTTTCATTTAAGAAAACCACTTGATGATCTTTGCGACCTTTAATGATTGCCATCAAAAGGGTTAGCTCTTCGTCTTCTTGCACTAGATTAGCCTAATCATGTGTAGGTTCCTTTTGAGGGCAGTGTGAAGAATGGTGTCCTAACTTACTGTATTTGTAACACCTAACCTTGCTCATGTCACTAGTGAACTTTCTATTTTTATGTTGGTTAGTGTCCTTGGATGTATCTTGAGTGGAATCTTCCTGGGGTGATGGTGTGAATCTTCCATGGCCTCGACCATGTGGATTGAACCTTCTATTTCCACATCTTACATTCGATTGTCCACGGCCATAAATGTTGTCGTGCTTTGTGAACTATTAGTTATCTTGATTCTCAACTAGACTAACTTTGTTTAGCTTGACTCACTCCTCAATAGTCTTAAGTCTTCTGATAGCTTCGTCTAAAGTCATGCGATCTAAATCAAAGTATTGTTTATTGATGCAAGTATCTAGATGAATTTTTCAAGTATGGGGTTTAGTAACTTTCGTACTAGAGTTGATTCCTCAAAGGTGGAACCTACTCCATTTGCTCTATTGACAATACCATTAGGTTAGTAGTGAATGAATCAATTGGAACCTGGTCCATTTGCTCTAGAGACAATACCATTTACCTACATTCAGATTTGAGCATTTGTGGTTGTCCCTTTTATACACAATCTACTCCTACGTGCCTAGTCTTCAATGTATCTCAAATGTCTTTGCACTTTTACGTTTTGCAACTTGCAAGACCAAGTCATCGGGTAATGACTGAAATTGAGAAGTCGTAGCCGTCTTATCCTTCTTCACATCAGACTGAGTTGTCTCAGTCGGTTCAAGTATTTCCCAAAGGCCATTTGTCTCTAAGATTGTTTTGATACGTATTTGCCAAACTGTATAATTCGTTGGTTCCCAGTATAGGGCATTGGAAACTTGAAAGTGCTACCACTTCCTTGTATTGTATCATAACACCAGTACTCAGACTCATGTCTGACATTTTGATATATACAAACCTACGGTTCTTCAACAAGGAAATTCTTAAAGATCACTAAGTTGGTTCAACTACAACCTACTGGTTCTACAATACCAATTGACAATTCAGAATTCTACTAAATGATAACAAAATTTGAAACAATGTAACAGTGATATTGGATTTGTAAAACTGATTGTTGATCAATTCCTTTAAATCAGAGAGTTTGCAGCGTCTTCAAGTCTGATGAAACACAAAAATGTTACGATACAACCTGTGATTATCTTCACATGATGAATAATTATCCAGGAGTTTTTCCTTTGTGATCTTCAATTCAAAAAATTTTCCAATCTTCCATGAAAAAGTGTGGAATAGCCTTCGTATGAACAAATGTTTGTTCCAATTCTTGAATACAAGCAATGATTCACAACAGTAATATGTTGAACTTCAATTTTCAATTTGAATGGTTCTTGTATTGTTCTATGATTCAGAATAGTTTTGTGTGGGACTGCAATTCACCAACGAATCGAGTGATTCAATATGAACACAATCAATTCAAATTGTAGACTATTCGGGTTTCAATGATCAAACAACAAACAAAATAGATTAAAAACGAAATGGGGTAGATGATTCGTTTTTTTGATCCGAGGAATTGAGATAAAACAGATTCAGAACGAGGATGATGATTTGCGTAAAACCTTGAGCTCTTATACCAATTCTTTTAGAACTGACATCCAAACAATTCATAGTCTCCAAGATACAAACACAAAACTGATAAATAATGAAATCTGTATTGAATGAATATGTGGGTTCATAACCCGTACAAAATATGCGATGTTTATGCATATAGGGTTTACATGAACAGACGCGTCGTATGAGTCAAACACACAAGTATTGACACTAGAGACCCTTCTAGTTAATTACTTCTAGTTAATTACATGACACTATTATAAACATACTAATATAAATTACATAAACGAATCATACTTTGTATGAGTTGTGAGTGATTATATCCAACACCCTTAACTAAATAGGAGCCAAAAATGTTTTCAAATATTGAAATTGACTATATCTGCAAGTGTTGCAAAGCACAGAAACTAAATTCCTTGTGATCAACTTTACAAGAAATATTTAATATAATGTTTAGCCAAACAACTGTTGTTTGGATAAAGATGATGACATAGACCTTAGGAATGAGGACTAGCTTAGAATGAACTACCTGTCTACTTGATTTATATATTAGCAAATCACAACAAATACTTATCACAAAGTGGCCTTCAAGTCTTCTGTTTTAAATTAAAAATATATATAAACAAAACCACAATGGTTAAAACTAGCTAAAAAGACAAGCATCAATGAAAACCGACAACCTCTCTATATCAAATTATTGAAACACTCTATTTTTGCCCACCTCATATATATTCCATTGATTCCACAGTTGAGTAGTGGGTGGTGGGGTGGTGGTGCATGATATCAAGTTAGGTGAGTCATAGGAGTGCGAGTGAATGAGAGATCGATGATGATAGTGATGGTTGCCCATGATAGTTCAACTTTGCCTTCATAACTATACATCTTTGGTCGCCCACTAATTATATAATATAGATTATTATATATATAACAAGAAAACAATGGAACACCATATATGAAACTATGATGAAAGTATTGGGTTCATTTTAGATGGGTAAAAAGTTTCAATTGATGTGGACCGCAAAAAATTTAAGCATATATTCTGCAATTCACATATTCAAATTAAATAGAGTTCATTTTAGATGGGTAAAAACTAAGTTCAAAGACTACGACGGCAATTTACAGGTTTTAATTACATGTAAAACTGACATTAAGACGGTTATAAGTAGTGTTTTAAGACATCAATTAACTTAATTAGGCCTTTGCAATGCGTAGAACGTCTGTTTGAATTGTACGCTACCCGAATGGTGATTTTAGTAATTTTACGCGCATTTAAACGACAACGGACTGATACCGGACAAAATACCGACAACGCCAACAAATACGAATTTTGTACGTATATTTTATACACATGAATTTGGTTTTGCGGAATTATCATACTTTCGAACGTCACAAACTCATACGTGAGCGAAAAACGCGACCGTAGGGACGCAACGACAACGAAACGAAAGCCTCGGACTCATGTATACAAATAAGGGGACTGGTTGGTCCTTCATACAAATAAGGGGACTGATTTGTTCTGCTTACAGACTCAAATGGGCTAAGCCCATTCTCACTTGTGCAAGACACAAAGACTCTAGTGGGTTAGGACCACCTATGCTCGTGTGAGGCATGAAGTCTCAAGGACTGGATTGTCCTCTACTCAACTGTAAGAGCCGTAGGGTTCTTAAAATTGTACAGTGAAGTCCTCGCTACATATCGGAACTATATCTGTCTGCTAGTCTACCATCTTAAGTACACGGTCTGGTGAGGTACTTCCTAGCACGAGGTGGATTATAGGCTCATGAGGGCATGTTGTCTTTGTCGTACGAGGACATCGACGGTTATACAAGTTTTACAAATGCAAAGTTTTCAATTGATATGCCGAGAAAAAATGGTTTTA
The DNA here is from genome assembly GCA_947069175.1 of Scalesia atractyloides. NCBI lineage: Eukaryota > Viridiplantae > Streptophyta > Magnoliopsida > Asterales > Asteraceae > Scalesia > Scalesia atractyloides. The sequence goes on from CAMTDV010000028.1 coordinate 55,873,293, forward strand.
GTACGTTTTTTCCATTATATTTAAACCGGTTAACAAAAAGATTTATTTTAAATCTTTTCAAACAAACTATGAACTCTCCAACTTTTTTTTGAACGGCAAATTCGCATCACTGACGGGCCACTGGGTGTATCATCGTGCCACCAGCAGAACCACCCGATCATATCCATCTCCACTAGGCATAATACCTTTACACCAATTCAGAAGGAAACCCAAAAAATATGGGAAAAACCCCATTTGTGAGAATCGAACCCAGGACCTATTGGTCCCAAAGCCTTATCCCACCCCCAAGATGCCACTAGGCTATAAAGCCATCGGCATGAACTCGTCAACTTGTTTATTTTTCGGATGATCTTTCTCAGGTTACACTTTCAAATTATGGCACGATTGGAATAGAAGAACCTATAGGGATTCGAGTACTTACCGGACGTTCACTTTCAAGAAGTTTTAGCATTTTATACGTCTGATGTGCAAGGAAGATAACAGAGATTTTAGCAGGTGTAACATACAAAAATTTCAATCATAGATTCTTCAAATTCACATGTTCATTTTAAATATATGACTAATTTGGATAGATGCATTCATTACTTTGCATGTATGCAAATGTAAGTTTTCATGTAGATATGAATGCATTAAGTTAATGTATGTGTATATACACAACCATAAACACGCTTTTATGTGTGTAAATTCTCAGTAATAATCCACACACAACATCATTAGTAATCGTGAATGTGGATGTGGATGTCATTATAAATGTGAAAGGCACGTCACGTAGGGAACAATAAGCGGAGGGATGTTGCATTCACTATCACTTGAAGGATGTAAACGAGTTGAGTGCTCGACTAGGCTCGAGCTCATTTAACTTATTAGAGCTTGAGCTCGAGATCGGCTCGGTTCGATCTTTGTTTCTAAACCTCGAGCTAGGTTCGATCTTTGTTACTAAACCTCAAGCTCGGCTCATGGATAGCTTTTTATACTCGAGCTCTGCTTGGGCTCTACTCATGTGTTATTTATTAATTAATAAATTATTTAAATTTGTTCTTTTATAAACTAATATATATGTATATATATATATATATATATATATATATATATATATATATATATATATATATATATATAATTTAGTCCCTTTATCATAATTTTATAAACAATAGGCTCGTTTGGGCTTACGAGTAAGCTCAAGCTCAATAAATAAAGCACGAGCTCGGACTCATTTATTAGACAAGTTTTTTTTAGGATCGGACTCAAGCTCGTTTTAAGGTTTTTTCGAACCGATTTCGAGTAGATCGCGAGTAAGCTTGTTTAGACCCATGATGTTATGGTTATTAAATGTACAAGTGAAATGCTTGTCTAGATGGTGTGATTTCATTGGCATATCATTAAAAAGTTGCTTCTCCTTTCACTTATGTGTTATTTACGTCCGTGGTTCCAACCACGTATATTTTCCCTTTTACATTCACATCTCCTAAGAGGAGCCTGGTGTGTGATGTGAAAGGAATCCTAGGTGGGATGTCCATCCTTCACTACCATGGACTATAACAAATGCTCTAAAGAAGATTTAAACATATTCAAGTGATAACAAGTTTAGTTGAGTTGTTAATTATCTTTTATAATTCTTACACGAAAAAACGATCTTGTGATCATTCACCTAAGTTTCAGTAACATGTACTTCTAATTAGTATCAATGAACCTTTTATAGTCTTATTTACATAAATAAATATGTAGTTTTTTTATTGATGTAACATCTTCTTGGGTTTTTGTTATTTCTTTGTCATGTTTATTTATGATAGTGGCCTAGGACCAAAATATACGTCCATATAGGCACCTATATTATTATTAAAAAGAATTTTGACTATATATGCTCATGCTCGACACTTCTTCGAATCATTCCTTAATTTGACTATCATGTCAATGGTCTATAAAAGGAAATCGAATAGGAATAACTTGAGACTTACCACTTGATGAAACACAGGAGGACCTTGTTTAGGTTGTATTTTCCTAAAAATTAGCTTAGTTTACAAGTTTTTTTACTTGTAGTTTTCCTACGTGTATGGTCTTTTCTTTCATTTGTAAAAATGGTTTGTTTGGTGTGATGTAGTGATATCATATGAACTCGAGATAGGGCCCAGAGAGGAGGAGACACTATTTTCTCCTACCTAGAACCCAATACTCTTGCAGTATCACCACATTTCTACTCTTAATGACCCAAATGACACAAAATTACTGGTGAGGATACCACTCCTCCCTAATTAATGATTATGTCATGGTCATATAGTCGAAGGCTCAATTGTAGACATGCATTAACAACTTTTACATATGCTCACGAGTGGTGGACCTACAAATATTTGTCATGGAGGTCGGGAACTTTTAGGGAGGTTGAGTATGCTTTGTTGTGTGTTTAAATATTTATATTTTTTTTCATATTTGTTAATTTGATTATACTATATTATTATATTTTAAATTTTAAATTACTTATTTTTGGCTGATTTCAAACTTTTATGGTGTTCGTTTACTCTTTCTCAAAATTTCATGGCGGTCAACATAAAAATTCATGGGGTTGTTCGAGATCTTCTCGTATATACAACACTAAAATCAAAAAGTTCACGGGTACAGCCGACCACCACACTTTGTAACACCTCACTTTGAGATTCAAAATAATAAAATGGTAGCACGGGCCATGGTTAAAAAGCCAATCCTCGTGAATAAGTCTTAAAAGGCCCATAAGGGGATTATTGTAAATTTGGGCAAAACTATAATATAGAAAAGGGGTCAAGGTAGCCCATCTCTCTTTCATTTACGCTTGATGCACATATACCCTAGTGAGAGCGAGCTCATAATCTTGAGGTAAAAGCATCCACGAACTCTTATCCGCATCATCTACCCGCCTTGGTGGTGTATATCGCATGGTTCGAGCCATATTCGAAGTGGTTATCCATCGGGTTAGGGTTTTCTCCCAAAAAGGTAAGTGAACACATGAAAAGGAGTATGTTTTTTATGTTTGATGACCAATATGATAATATGTGATGGTATTGATGCATTTCCAACATTAAAGTTCAAATCTTCACGTGAAATGAGCGCAGATGTTTGAAGAGCCGCAATTTATTGGATTTCAAGAAATGATACTTGTAAGTACTCTGAAATTTAAAGTCTGCATATACTTTGGGCATGCACAGATAATACTCGTTTATGGTATCTGTTGTTTAGTAATCATATAGTAGTAATCGTAGTTATACGCATATTTCAAGTGCCCGTAGCGTAGCATGCGTATTTATGTTATCATACTTACATGGAGTACCTAAAGTACCATTGTGCGAACATGTATATACATAAAGTTCAGAAAAAGTTTTAAAAGGGAATCACTATCAAAAACCATACAATAGCGGTATGTGTAGCGGTCGCAATGTAGCAAAGTAGGTAAGACTAGATATCAATCGGTGAATACTATTTACAAACTTTAGATACTTAACCTCTATCCCCTTCTAGCCTATTTTTGCGGGAATGGTTTGGGGTTTTTTTTATCTTACAACTACGAAAGCAAATAACAAATAAAGCAAAAGGAAGATTGATGATGAGAAAAAAAAAACAACGAACCAAAAGACAGTTGAAAAACGTGATAATCAACCAATCAGAATGAAGAACCACCCAAGCAACGAATCCCTAAGAACGTAGGATGACCTCTAATTTGAAAATTGACCAAAGTCTTGATTTCTAACCCAATAAACCTCTCGCTAAAGATGGTTAGATCCTTAGTTATTAGATGACTAATAATGATAGGTGCATTCATTACTTTGCATACCATATGTATGTTTTCATGTAGGTATGTATCCATTCAGTTAACGTATGTGTATATATGCAAACCATAAACACGCTTTTGTGTGTGTAAATTCTCAGTAATAATCCACACACAACATCATTAGTGAACGTGAATGTGGATGTCAGTATAAATGTGAAAGGTGGCACATAGTGAACGATAAGCGGAGGGATGTCATATTCACCATCACTTGAGGGATGTAAATGAGTCGAGTGCTCGACTAGGCACGAGCTCGTTTAACTTATTGGACTTCAAGTTTGAGATCGGCTCGGTTTGATCTTTGTTTCTAAACCTCAAGCTCAGTTCGATCTTTGTTTCTAAACCTCGAGCTCGGCTCATGGGTAGTTTTTTATACTCGAGCTCAGCTTGGGCTCTGCGCGTGTGTTATTTATTAATTAATAAATAGTCTAAATTTGTTCTTTTTATAAGTAATATATATACCTATATAGGGTGGGGTTCTATAGTGAATACTAGTGTATTTACGAACTGAGCGAATAAATCCTGGCCATTGATTTACACATGTGTAGGCTAGAATTTCATCATCAATCGTATACACTAGTGTATTTTATCATCAAATCCTGGCCATTGATTTACACACGTGTATGGCCAGGATTAGTTCGCAAAGTACACTAGTGTTCACCGTTAAACATAATCCTATATGTGTGTATATCTATCTATCTATCTATCTATCTATCTATATATATATATATATATATATATATATATATATATATAATTCTATAAATAATAGGTTTATTTGGGCTTACGAGCCAGCTCTAGCTCAATAAATAAAGCTTGAGCTTGAGCTCGTTTACTAGACATGCTTTTTTTTTGCTCAGGCTGAGCTCGTTCTAAGGGTTTTTCGAGTTAATTTCGAGTAGCTAACAAGTAAGCTTGTTTGCACCCATGATGTTATGGTTGATAAATGTGCAAGTGAAATGGTTGTCTAGATGGTGTGATTCCATTGGCATATCATTAAAAGTTGCTTCTTTCACTTATGCCTTATTTACGTCTGTGGTTCCAACCACGTACATTTTCCCTTTCACATTCACACCTCCTAAGAAGAGCGTGGTATGTGACGTGAATGGAACCTAGTTAGGATGTCCTTCTTCACTACCATAGACTATATCAAATGCTGTAAAGAAGATTTAAACAGATTTAAGTGATAGAAACTTTAGTTGAGTTGTTAATTATCTTTTATAATTCTTACACGCAAAAAATGATCAGTGTTAGTAACATGCACTTCTAATTAGGATCAAAGAACCTTTAATAGTCTTTTTTACAAAAATAAATATGTATTTTTTTATTGATGTAAAATCTTTTTGTGTTTTTGTTATATCTTTGTCATGTTTTTCATTATAGTGGCTTAGGACAAAAATGTAAGTCCATATAGGCACACTTGTATTATTACTAAAAAGAATTTTGACTTTATATGCTCATGCTCTACACTTTTTCGAATCATTCCTTAATTTGACTATCATGTCAATGGTCTATAAAAGGAAATCGAATACGAATAACTTGAGACTTACTACTTGATGAAACACATGAGGACCTCGTTTAGGTTGTATTTTCCTAAAAATTAGCTCAGTTTACAAATTTTCCTACTTGTATGGTCTTTTCTTTCATTTGTAAAAATGGTTTGATGTGATTCAGTGATATTATATGAACTCGAGATAGGCCCTAGAGAGGAGGAGACACTCTTTTCCCCACCCTAGAACCCAATACTCTTACAGTGTCATCACATTTCTACCCTTAACTATCCAAATATCACAAAATTACTGGTGAGGATACCACTCCTCCCTAATTAAATATTATTTCATGGTCATATAGTCAAAGGCTCAATTGTAGACATGCATTAACAACTTTTACATATGCTCACAAGTAGTGGACCTACAAATATTTTTGATGGAGGTCGGGAACTTTTAGGGAGGTTGAGTACGCTTTGTTGTGTGTTTAAATATTTATATTTTTCATATTTGTTATTTTGATTATACTATATGTTTATATTTTTTTAAATTTTAAATTACTTATTTTCGGCTGATTTCAAACTTTTATGTTGTTCGTTTACTCTTTCTCAAAATTTCATGGCTAGTAACATAAAAAAATCATGGGGTCGTTCTAGATCTTCCCGTATATACAACACTAAAATCAAAAAATTCACGGGTGCAGCCGACCACCATACTTTACCAATGATGCTTACGGTGGTGTTTTAACATGTTGCAGCCAAAGTTTGTATCTGTTTGAGGTAGTTTTTTTCCATACATTTGTAACACCTCATTTTGAGGTTCAAAATAATAAAATGGTAGCATGGGCCATGGTTTAAAGGCCAATCCTCGTGAATAAGTCTTAAAAGGCCCATAAGGGGATTACTGTAAATTTGGGCAAAGCTCTAATATAGAAAGGGGTCAAGGTAGCCCATCTCTCTTTCATTTACGCTTCATGCACATATACCATAGCGAGAGAAACTAGAATTAGGGAACCGAGCTCATAATCTTGAGGTAAAAGCATCCACGAACTCTTATCCGCATCATCTACCCGCCTTCGAGGTGTATATCGCATGGTTCGAGCCATATTCGAAGTGGTTATCCATCGGGTTAGGGTTTTCTCCCAAAAAGGTAAGTGAACACATGAAAAGCTGTATGTTTTTTTTCTGTTTGATGATCAATATGATAATATGTGATGGTATTGATGCATTTTGCAACATTAAAGTTCAAATCTTCACGTGAAACGAGCGCAGATGTTTGAAGAGCCGCAATTTATTGGATTTCAAGAAATGATACTTGTAAGTACTCTGAAATTTAAAGTCCGCGTATACTTTGGGCATGCAGATACAATACTCGTTTATGTTATCTGTTGTTTAGTAATCACATACGCAGATTACACGTAACCATAGTGTAGCATACGTACTTAAGTTATTGTACTTACATGGAGTACCCAGACTATCGTTGGGCGAACATGTATATATATAAATTTCAGAAAAAGTTTTAAAAGGGAATCACTAACAAAAACCATACACTAGCGGTAAGTGTAGTGGTTGCAATGTAGCAAAGTAGGTAAGACCGGACATTAATCCGAGGATACTATTTACAAAATATAGATACTTAACCTCTATCCCCTCCTAGCCTATTTTTGCGAGAATGGTTTGGGTTTTTTTTATCTAATAACTATGAAAGCGAATAACAAATAAAGCAAAAGGAAGATTGATGATGAGAAAAAAAAAACACAAATACTGTTGAAAAACACGATAATCAACCAATCAGAATGAAGAACCACCCAGGCAATGGATCCCTAAGAACCTAGAATGACCTCTAATATGAAAATTGACAAATGTCTTGATCGCTAACCCAATAAACCTCTCGTTAAAGATGGTTAGATCCTTAGTGATTAGAAAGCTAGGGGTATGATCCACACCCTCAAGATCCCAAAAACTGAGTGATGTGTGTGTGTGTTAGTATTGTTTTTTAGTGGTACTTTGAATATGTTTATCAATGTTTGAGTTTATAAGAAATGAGTTTAACTTAGATTATCACACACAACATGCAAGTGTACTTATCATCATGTAGTAATGTTTATGTAAGAATCAAGTATTGAACCCAGAGGATACAATATTTACAACTTAACTTTTCTTTTGTTACCAACTAGTTTAGCTAATTAATTTTGTTTAGTTTGTTGATGATAAATAAAGGACATAAATAAATGAGAGTAACAGTAAATGCATGGAGAAAACCAGATTTCACGAAATATTGCATTGGGATGGAATCCACTTGGGATGAATTGATGTTAAGTTATTAGCTTGGCGGTGCGATGAACATATTAAAAATACATGGGTTCTAGCCAAGGTTACCGACTTGTTCATTAAGTTTACAAAAATATATTATTTCATGTTATTTTAGAAGGTCTCTTGTTAAGGTTACCACAACCCCCAGCCTATTAGAAAGCTTATTGATTAAGGCACCACAAGGTCTAGATTAAAGACATATAGCACCTATTTTTCTTCAACAATATTACTACCCCACACACCTCTCTAGTCACCATCCCTTTACGGGTCCATGGATGACATAAGTACTTTGTGGTAATGTTGTTAATATGTCGACATAGTCGCCCTAGTCGGGGTCACGCTACTTCATTGGGACACTTTTTCTTGCTAATCGAGGTGGTTGATATTTTTTAACATGAGACATTATAATAATAAAATATATATAAAGACGTAAACATTTTAATGCAAGTTGACCAACTCTTGGTACACGCCAACGCCTATCATAAAGATCGTGTAGGAGATGTTAGTTGACCAAGTTTTGACTGAACATTAAAGTCTAGTGTATAGTATAGTGACACGTGTTGTATTTTTTTTAGTCTATTAAAGACTAATAAGGACTAAAGGTGTCAACATGCTCAAAACTTGGCCTCTGATTGACTGATATGTCAACATGCCTAGCCTCTGAGTGACTGATATGTCAACATACCTAGCCTCTGAGTGACTGATATGTCAACATGCTTAAACCTGGCCTATGAGTGACTGATATGTCAATATGCTTAGCCTCTAAGTGAGTGATATGTCAACATGCTTAAACATTGGCCTCTGAGTGACTGATATGCCAACATGCCTAACCTCTGAGTGACTGATATGTCAACATGCATAAAATGGGCCTCTAAATGATCCTTTACAAAGTCCTAACTCTCATGCGTGCCCGTTGTTGGACGAGAGAGGTTAATTCTGTAAAAATGTGAAAGTTGGATGATGGAGGGGTTAAAAGTGTCAACATGTTAATTTATACCTCTGAGTGACCTTTTGACGAACTGAGAGCTCAACAATGTCCGGGCATACTCCCTGGTATGACAAATAATGGTTACAAAGGGCTAAATCTGCTAAAAGGGTATTTTAGAAGGTTTTATAATTTAAGGGGCTAAAAGTGTCAAACTTTGAAACTGGCCATGGGGCGCTCGCGAGGCGTGAGAGACCAGGCCTGGGACTCTCGCGGGGCGCGAGAGGCCCGTGTCTGCAGAAAATTTGCTTGGCCTTCTCACAAATTGCCAAAAACCATTTGATTCGAAACCATGGTCTTCCAAACTGCTATGCCACGTTTTAGGACACTTGTAAGCTCCCTCTTACATCCTTTAACACCTGGCATCACCTCCTTTAAGCTCTCCAATTATAAATAGGTGCCAAGGTTCACCATTTGAACTTACACCTTTCTCATTCACAACTCTATCTCCCTCCTGTAGAAGTTCCTAACAGAAAGGAGTATCCAACTTAGTTCTATTGCATTCTAGGAACCTCTTGTAAGTGTTCCTTCCTCTTGCATTTTTGTTTATAGGCTTTTATATCCAAAAGTCAAGCGTTTTACGGAAAACGCCTTGACTTTCGGTTAAGCCATTATGGTCCAGCCATTGTTCGTAATGAACATGGCTAAGTGATAGTAATAAGGTAGGTGTTAGTCCCTATAAAGGACACTTCCTGAAGATCACGTTTGGTAGACCAATTGACGGGTCAAAGTTATTATATTAAAAAGTCAAACAGGCCATTTTTTCGGAAATGTTATAATTTGATCTTATATATGTTATGAAACTTTTTTGACACTTAAACAAGTTGGTACTAATTATTAGAACATGTAAGAACATGTTCGGCTCGTCAAATTCAGTTCTAGGGTCGGTCCGCAACCGAAACTCGCAAAGTTTGACTTCTGCTTTGACTATCAATTCTGACCCAATTTAGATTAGTTAGCTACTGATCTAAATTTGCATTATGATCATAATATAATGTAGCATAACCCCCTGAGATTATATTACATTATCATAATCAGAATCTGAGTTTATGCACAAGTTCCGTAATTATGCAATTTTGACTAAAATGCCTTTTTTGCATAAAAAGATATTTTAATGATAACGAACTTGAAAATGAGTTTCCTACTAACATAATATTATAATAAGATTTTTTGGGATGTCAAATCAGATTATAAACTGAGTTTATGAGCAAGTCCTTGTATATGTCGATAAATGACGATAAGGCCCTTGTGGCTTATAAAATGGCTTTAATCACATCTTTTCAAAATAAATCTTTTACCTACTGATATGTTATATTAAATAACATATCTAAGACATGCTAACCTGACGTTAACACCAGTTTTCATTAAATATCAAACAAATCGTCTTTTTACGACATAAGCGCCATTTCGGCGCATAGTATGGTTTTAAACCATATTTACTAACCAAGACTTGTTACCTATTGATTCTAAAACTTATTTTAAATATTTTTACAGTAGGTACATGATACAAACTCAGAATCCCAAATAATTTATAAACTATGTGTAAAATGACCAAAAAGCCCATTCGGTGCATAGTTTGGTCATAAAAGATAAATTAGACATATAATTATATCCTACTGATATTATATCATAAATAAGTTATTTTTCCAGAATACTTATAGTTATAATATTAAATTATATTCAAGTTCCTTTTATACAGTATGAAATTACCGAAACGCCCTTATGAGGCATAGTTTCACTTTAAAACCATAACGGGCATAAAAGTTGATATCCCACTGATATTACAACTTATTTAAAGTGTAATGGCATATAGAACTTGTCCAACTTATCCGGTTACCCGATATTGCTGATATGCTTGCGGTTAAGCATATGTAACTAGTTTACAAAAATTAACCGAAACGGATCTAACCTTGTCATTTAAGTCTCAAAATCCAGAATGTTTATAGTTTATCCATATTACACAAGTCAAGGTACTTGTTGGGATTAAACTACATTCTATCCAATCATCGTTTAATCTAGCGTTATACGTTTTGATCAAGTACGCTAGTCGGTCTAAGTCTATGACTTAAATAAGACCGTTAGTATTTAATTAGTTAGCTTATGCCATAATCCAGACTAGAGACTTGCCGGTAAATGCTATCTGCACTTAGTACTTTTGTGTACGGCTGAGTTAATAAATCTTGCGTTTAAACGAAGAATAGCTCAGGTAAATACTCTCGACTTATTTCCCCTATACGGGCTTGGGTTACGGTAAACTATTACCGCTTGGTCGGAAATAGGATAAATCGAATGTCGGATTGTGGCTAGTAAATTAGTATATTCTGTTTTAATCAGTTTTGTTTGATAACTTTAACATCGTGGGTTAACTAACGTGTCCTGGATATCCTCGGCTCATTACAATAGATAATGGCCACGACCTTAGCGCGGGTGTAGGCATACACCCGATAGACGCTCAAAATGCATTGCCTACAAGGTTGGGAAGAGTTGACTCCTTCATGAGTCCAAAGTGGTGTGTACGTTAATCATGTCTCGGTCTCAGTACCGGGCCCTGTATGTACGGACAAACATGTAAATCTGTTAACAAGGTTGGACGGTCATCTTTCCCAAGTTATAAAAGATTTTGTGCTAATACGCACTTAAAACATATTTTAAATGTTTTCAAAATGAGTAAGTTGGGTGTATTTACCAGCGAAAGCTGACGTATTTTCAAAAGACTAAGCTTGCAGGTACAATACGAAAATAGGCTGGAAGTGCTCGATAGTGATAAGAGGATCTTGCAAATCCTAGATCTACCCAAAGTCTGTTTTACATTCTTTCTTTGTACAATTTATGATCCGCCTGTGGTTCTTCTATTACGAGCCTGTATATTATTTTGTATTTCGAATATTTCGTTTGTAATAGTAATTTAAATCCAAGACTTCCGATGTGCTGTGTTTAATGTCTATGATGTTATCAACTTACGTCATGATATTCCCCACCCGGGCCCACCGGTGTTTGATTGGCTGTGGAAAGCCGGGGTGTGACAGGTTGGTATCAGAGCCAACGTTTGATAGAATTAAATACTAGCGTTTTGTGTTTAATCTCAAACTTACACAAGCCATTCGTTAGATTTCCGAGTCTAGGCATTGACGTAGGATTACTCATTTCATTATTAAGTGATTAGTATTGTTTTTTGTTGGTGCATATTTGTGACAATAGCTTAGATTTGGTCTTTGGATATCTTGTAATTAGTAAAACGATAAACGATTAGCGGGTTTAGTTTTGTAATAGTCAATTAGAAGTAATTGGGCTAAACTAGACACTATAAAGCATATGGTAGGCGAATTGGGCCTAGACACATTAGCAGTCCATGTGGTGAAACCCTAGCCCAGTTGCATAACCTGTCTCTATATAAAGGGAGGTTTGCATTAGGGTGTAGGTTGTTGGTTGAGTTGCTCATTCAGTTGCTTATAGAATTACTTCAGAGAGAATTGAGAGAGAGTCTTGAATTGATTGTAAACACATTGTGTTAGATTATCAATAGAATACAGTTTGAAAGTAATTCTGTTCTTGTTCGGATTTCTGTGAAATCTGATCTAGGGGATTCTGCACTCTAGATTAGATAGACGATTCTGTGACGATCTATACGGATTAGGGGACCTACATTTTTTAATTGATTTTTAACAAAAAAATGATGCCAAGAGTAAGAGGAAGAGGAAAAGGACCAATGAGGGGAAAACCTTCAGGACATATCCCTCCACATCCACATCACCCGAACCCTTACGAAGATTCGGGGGATTCATGGCCACTACCACAACATTCGCATACCCATACTCAAAGTTCATACCACTCGTACCATTCACACCACTCTCATCATTCTTACCATGATGAGTTTAATACCAACCAATACTTTAACACACCCCCAGCTGATCAGAATCAGTTGGAACAGCCAAACCCAATGGACGAGAACTCCGACCTGGAGATGTCGCCGTCAGGATCAAATGCACATCCCATTGAGATATCGAGCGATTCAAACTCTTATGCCGGATCGCCATATCAAGGTCCTAATGAGTGGGACCAATATTGGAACCAATTTACCTTTGCAAACACTCCTTCCCATCACTCTCAACCACCTCCTATACAAGAAGATGTTCACATGGAACCAGTGGAACATCATCAATCACCACCTGAGCCACCGAGGAGGAAACATGGAGCACGTATGTCAGTACGTGCAGGTCAACGGTCGGGTTCGCTACCACCATTCCCTAAACCCTACCCAGCTATTCACGAGGACCCAGAAATAGGTGGACCCTCTAATGCGTCACCTGTGGTGGAACCAACAACACCACCAATGGTTCAACCACCACCAACGGGTTATAATAACCCTATCCCAACATGTCCGGATACGTTTGGATATGATCCTTTTAACCCAACTACACCTGTTGATTATCAAGCATTGTCGCAAGACCCTTACATGCAAGCGGTCATGCATAACGTACTTTACCCGTCTCCTTTCCCACCTGCTTATCCACCTACTGGATATCCAAGTTATGGGTACCAGTACCTATTATGCCACAACCGCAGCCTCCGCCGCCACTAGAGGCCATCAATGAGGCCTTAGAACGAATGAAAGAAATGCAACAACATGCGGAGAAAACGAAGAAGAAGACGAATAAGTTCTTCAAGAAACTCTCCAAGCTGACTAAGGGAAAGAAGGACGAGTGAAGTCTCTTCTAATATATGTTAGTTCCTATGAGGACATTGTTATTTCTTTAGTCCCTGCGTGGACACATTTATTTCTTTAGTCCTTGCATGGACAGTTTATTTTATGTGTTTCTAGTATTGTATTTTCTATTTGGAATTTAATGAAGTATTTTTGGAATTATATATATATATATGTGTGTGTGTGTGTGTGTATTCATCCTCTTCAAGCGATTGTCTTGATTTTATTCAAAATTTATGCTCTGCTATATAATTCCAAAAGACCTTAATGGATTTGATTATGCCAAGTGGCGTAGACCACACATTGGCCAAGAAATGATAGTTAAGGACAAGGAGCCTTCTATCAGGATAAGAGAAGTTATCATTCTATCCAGAGGTGGGGAACTAGGTTCAAGCCTCCAAGGTCGTTAAGGTCCAAGGTGACCAGGACCATTAATCAATCATTAAGGTACTCTTATGTTAACATTGAGGAATGTTCATACTCTTGGTAGTGTGACTTGAGAAACCACACTAGCCGTCTAGGTGAAAAGAACTACGTCCTAAGACCTATTATATAGCCTATGTGATCAATGTGATCCCGGCTAATGTCATCAATGCGATGACAACAGACAGGCCAATGTGCCCAATTTTATGTCCAATGTGACAGGCCAATGTGCCAATTTTATGTCCAAGGTGATAGGCCAATGAGCCAAATTTATGTCCAAGATGACAGGCCAATGTGCCCAATTTTATGTCCAATGTGACAGGCCAATTTGCCATAATTTACATCTGTTATGATGTAGGCTAATGGGCCCAATTTTATGTCCAAGGTGACAGGCCAATGTGCCCAATTTTATGTCCAATGTGACAGGCCAATGTGCCATAAATTTACATTTGTTATGATGTAGGCCAACGTGCCATAATTTACATTTGTTATGATGTAGGCCAATGTGCTCAAATTTTTATGTCCATTAGTGACAAGCCTATGAGTTGTATATAACTGTCTGAATGAAAATGACATATGTGACATTACGATCCACTGTCGAATAATATATGGACTATGTCCAGATTGTAATTTGCCTTTGATGGTCCTATTAAGACCTAGGCCAAATATAGTTATGATAAGCCTAAGAGTTGTGATGTTATCCACACTAGCTCAAATAGGCGATGGATTGTTATCTCCAATAATTAAGCCAATATGGTTGTTATACCATGGATCTGTGGGAAAGGCCATGGAAAAGGTTATAGAAAAACTTAGGGAGTCGAGTGCTACTTGCTCCAGACCATTATCAATCGCACCATCCTCAGCTCATAAGGAGAGCTCAGTTCACTCTTCGAATGCGAAGAGTGAACCAAAGAAAATATAATTTGTTTATAGGTCCCATTCTTCTAAAGACGGATGTACTGTAGGTCCCCTAGTCCGTATGGATCTTCACAGAATTGTCTATCTAATCTAGAGTGTGGAATCTCCTAGATCAGATTTCACAGAAACAAGAACACTAACACAACCAATTTCCTTCAAACTGTCTTCTATTGATTATCTAACACAAATTGTTTACAATCAATTCAAGACTCTCTCTCAACTCTCTGAAGCAATTTTCTCAGCAACTGAACAACTAACTGAGCAACCTAAACCCTAATGCAAACCTCCCTTTATATAGAGATAGGTTATCCAACTGGGCTAGGGTTTCCTGCATGGACTGCTAATGGGTCTAAAGCCCAATTCGCCTACCATGAGCTATTTAGTGTCTAGTTCAGCCCAATTACTTCTAATTAACTATTACAAAACTAAATCCACTAACCGTTTATCATTTTACTAATTACAAGATATCTAAAGACCAAATCTAAGCTGTTGGCACAAATATATATGCACCAACAAACTCCCCCTTGACAATAGCTTCATAAAGTAACTTAGTCTTCAGTCTTCTTGCAATCTTAAACGTCTTTGAAAAAGTTGGTCTTTGGATAGCTTCAGCTTTAATAGCTTCTGTCAGCAACAGACTCTCCCTAAGCTGATGTATCCAATCACCAAATCTTCTAAATCGTTAGCATTTGAGTAAACTCCAGTTTAGTCCTTGCATAGCAATCTTCAAACTCTTCAACTTTGTCTGCAATGTAGAAAGGAGGTTCTACCATGCATCCAAGCAAATTCCTCTTCACCAAACTTCTCAGCAAACCACGGCTACAATCTGTATACTATAAAACAAACATCTCGAGAAACCATAAGAATTTTTCAACACAAGTTTAAAAAAATTATTATTATTCAAGAGATAGTAAAACTGTATCACAGATTAAGCACTTCTCAACTCAAACCATATACTCAAAATTTTTAAGCACCATGAACCTGCAATATCTTAAAATTTTAAACTCGTCTTCTAACACCGTCTCCCCTATCGGTAAAAACTCCTCCATGAACAACCAACACCCGTACAATAAGAATTTACAAGAAAATGAAATATTTTTGGATTTTTTATTTTCTGAAAGAAAATAAAGTACGAAATAATAAACACTCTGTTTTTGTGAGAATCACCGTTAAGAAGATCATATCAGCAACATCAACCTGTTTCACACTATTTTATAATTCTATATGTAACATTCATGAAAAATAGTTCAAGACGATTACCAGTATTGTTTATCCACTTAAACAAAATACATTAACCTTTCAAGTACCATTACCTAGTGATATGTTTAGATAATTTATACTGATATACTAGTGTGTCCCACTTCAGGACATACCCCCGCGATCAAGGTATGCACAAAAATTCATCGTAGTAGGTGAGTATACCGAAATTCATCCTTTTGATTTACAACATTAGATAATTGGTGATCAGGTCATTACTTTCATACAGCAAAGAGACCAATATCCAACGAGGGTTAGGGAAAATACCAAATTTTGGTACGAATAATGCAATTTGCACATTTGAATGACTCTCTAGGAGAGCTTCTTCAATATTTTGGATTTGGCATTTTAGCTCTTTTAAGATATCCTGGTTGTGCCTAGGTCAGCATATATCTGGATGCAGCAGAAGGACAACCTTGATACCCCGGATGAAATAACGATATAAAGACCTAAAACCTCAGATTTTGGTAATCTATCAACGCAAGATTTAAGGTTATAAAACCATACGCCTTTGTTACCCACTCATACACAGTTTATTATATGTGTATTACAAAGGTAAGTTGATTATTTCATGCCTTTTGCCTACTGGTAAATCATATGATGAAGCTGCCATCACACTTAAGCAATTTAATATAAATTTCAGTGTGACAGTCTAACTTGCTGATGTACTATCATTTCTTCTTTTTCACACAGTGAAAACTCATTTTTGGTTTTCTATTTTTTTATGTTTTTGATTTTTTGAAAAGCAATTATTATTTACAAACTATTTTTATGGAAAAATGTTTATTCAGGATTCCTCATCCCGTTGAGTTCGACTAAATATTCAAAACGAGCCCTGTCAAATGCTTTTGTGTAAAGATCTGCCAGGTTATCAAGTGTGTCAACTCTATGCAGTTCAATTATTTTCTTTTCAGCACAATCCCGTATAAAATGATGACAAATGTCAATATGTTTTGTGCAACTGTGTTTTACGGGATTGTTGGTGATTAATAGTGGCATTATTGTTTATCATAATAGGAGTAGGAGTGAAATTCAAACTGTAATCGCGCATCTGCTGTTGGATCCAGAGAACCTGAGAGCAACAGCTACCCGCTGCAATATATTCAGCTTCACACGTCAAGGTAGACACGCAAGACTGCTTCTTGCATTGCCATGACACGAGCCTCCCTCCTAAGAACTGACAACGACCTGTGGTAGACTTCCTTGTTGATTTGCATCCTCCAAAGTCCGAATCAGTGAAAGCAACAAACTTCAAATCACTAGCAGCTGGATACCACAGCCCAAGTTTAGGTTTCCCCTTCAAGTAACGAAGAATCGGCTTCACCGCTTTCATGTGTGACTCTTTTGGATTTGCTTGATATCTGGCACAAAGACATACTACGAACATGATGTCTGGTCTTGAAGCAGTCAGGTACATCAGAGAATCAATCATTGCCCTGTATTGAGTTGGATCAACATCCTCCACACTCTCATGATCTGGACCAAGATTGTGATTCTCACAGATAGGTGCATTGAAAGTAGCGCAATCTTCCATTTTGAAACGAGACAAAATGTCATACACATACTTCGTCTGATGTATAAACATCCCATCCTTCTTTTGTTCAACTTGTAAACCCAGAAAGTAGCATAATTCACCCATCGCACTCATCTCAAACTTGCTCTTCATTACCTCTTCGAAATCATGACATATGTTCTCATCTTATGACCCAAAAATGATGTCATCTACGTATACCTGTACCAGCAGAAAGTCTTCCTTCTTCCTTTTAATGGAAAGTGTACTGTCAATATGTCTTCTTTCGAAACCATGTTCTAACAAATGTGCTGACATCGTCTCAACCACGCCCTAGGTGCCTGATGCAATCCATACAATGCCTTATAAAGTCGATAGACTCGATCTGGATAGTCTCGATTAGTAAACCCGTCTGGCTGTGAGACATACACCACTTCTTGGACTTTCCCGTAAAGAAACGCACTCTTCACATCAAGTTGGTAAACTTTGAAGCCCTTGAATGAAGCAAAAGCTAGGAACAAACGAATTACTTCCAACCTTGCTACTGGTACAAACACTTCATTGTAATCAATCCCCTCTTGCTGATTGAACCCTTTCACTACCAACCGAGCCTTATTTCTTATCACGATCCCTCGGTTGTCTTTCTTGCACTTAAACACCCACTTGGTGCCTATTTCCTTCTCTCCTACAGGCAAGTCAACTAGCTCCCAAACTTTCAACTTCTTGAACTGAGCTAGTTCCTCTTGTATAGCTTCTACCCAACAATTGTCTTTTAGAGCCATATGAACATTTTTCGGCTCCTCTTGGGCAATAAAGCAGCTATATAAACATTCATAATCAACCTAGTCTTCTGAATCGAAGTAAACAAACAGGAACCTTCGAGCACACCTATTCTTGTCTGAACACCTACAGCAGCATCACCAATAATGTTTTCAACTGGATGATCTTTGTTTACACGTGTGGTAGCAATAGTGTCAACAACCAGATTATCTCCCAGATTAGATCCAACCTCCCCCTGAATATTACTATTAGCAAACGGATTAGTGAAATCCTCCCCCTGAATAGGTTCAGACTCACTATCACTGGAGTGCTCTGGAGCTACACTGGAAGAAGTTTCTGGAGCATCTGTCATCGATACACTCGATCTAGGCATGAAATCACACTCTTCATCTTCACTGATCACAGTATGGATCACTTGAGACTCATCTGCATTGGAAAAATCAGGAATATTAAATGATTTAAAGACACTATCATAATCATATAATATAGGAGAACCACTCATTGATTGTTAAGGTGAATAACTAGTGATTTCCATGTTAAACACCACCTCAATTTTACCAGTTTTTAGATTAAAACCCTTTTATTCGGTTTTCCAGGCATATAGCCTAGAAAGTAACCCTCATCAGCTACCTCACCGAATTTTTTTATCTTCGTTTCGCACAATGGTGTAGGGTAATCCAAATGGTTCAAAGCCTTTTAAGTTTGGTTTTCAGTTAAACAATAGTTCGTGACATGTTTTGTTAAACCGTTTAACCGTCAAAACTTTGTTCAGGACATAACAAGCTGTGTTCACAGCTTCTCCCCAGAAAAGAACTGGAAGTTTTGAATCAAAGAGCAATGTCCTTGCGGCTTCAATCAACGTCCTGTTTTTCCTCTCAGCGACTCCATTCTGTTAAGGTGTATAAGGAGCAGAAAATTGATGTTCAATTCCTTTGCGAAGACAATAGAGATCCAGAATCTGATTCTTGAACTCCGTGCCATTATCACTCCTTATCCTCTTGATCTGTGCATCATGGACATTTTCCAATTTTTTAAAAAGATCTATCAGCATCTCCGCTGTCTCATCTTTTGTACCTAAAAAGAAAACCCATGAATATCGTGAGTAATCATCAGTGACAACTAAACAATAATATTTTCAACCTATGCTCCTTACGTTCACCGGACCGAATAGATCCATATGAAGTAATTCATAAGGGGCATCTATGGAATTTACTGTTTTAGATTTGTGAGGTTTTTTATGTTGTTTTCCCTTTTGACATGGAAGACATTTATTTTCCACGTGAAACCTCTCCACTGGCACCCCTTCCACTAAACTGTTCTTAATAATATAATTCATTTGTCGGTAATGGATGTGGGCCATGCCTCTGTGCCACAACAATGACTCAACGTCAGCTGCTTTTGATAGTAAACACGCCACAACAGTGGAAGAATCCTTAGCACCCATGTCCATGACATAAGTATCATTTCTCCTTGGCGCTCTCATCGCTATCCAGTCATCCGGTATCACCAACCCAGGTTTCAACACCAAAGCTTCAGACTTCGTAAAGTGGACCGAGTGACCCTTGTAGCAGACTTGAGACGCGCTCATCAGATTGTGCTTCAGCCGCTCAACATAGTTCACTTTGTCCAGTGTGATCTTCCCGTTAGTCACTTTTCCTCGACCAGTAATGTGCCATCCTTTAGCACCTGCAAAATTCACATAACCACCATCTATATTCTCAAACTCAGTCAGCAACCTCGCATCCCTCGTCATGTGCCTGGAGCAGCCACTATCAACATACCACAAGTTAATAATCCTCCTTAGCAGCTCCTGCACAAGCCAACAAGAATTAGTTAGATTGTGGAACCCAAGCCTTAATGGTCTTAGGTCTTCCATATTCATCAACCACGGGAACATCCATCCAATATTCATCACTCCTGACAGGAGTCTTGGATCTTAGACCTGTTGATGGAAATGGTTTTTGATTTCCACTAGGTCTGTGGTCCTGAGGTTTCCTAACCATGTTTGGACTTTGCGACCTTTGGAAATTTTTGGTTCCATGAATTTTGATGATGATAATTTCTAAAGCCATCGTTATAAAAATTTCGACTACCAACATTCTAGTATCGAGTTTGATATTAACCTTGACTTCTGAGATTATTTGATTTACCGTTAAAGTTATTCATTCTTGGTGAACTACTTCTAGGTCTATCATATCTGCCTGAAATAGATGCAGGCTGAAATCTATGTTGATCTCTTTGAAAATGAGGAACTTGGAGAGTTCCTTTTTCAGCCTTATCTACACCAACAACAACACTCTGTTGCATGGTAGCAGATATCTTTGGTGAGTTAACCTTCTTCTCACCATCACCACTTTTTGCTGGTGATTTTTCTCTCTGTCTCTCACTAACCTTTGCTTCACTCTTTTTGTTAGGACAGCAGCTAGCTACATGTCCCTTTTCATGACATTTGAAGCATGATTTTCTAGCTGAAGAGTTCTTAATTGAAGCCTCTTGCTTAGGTTCATCAGGCAATGAGGATGATGACGATGCCTTCGAAGGATCATGTTTAGTTTGCTTAACTTCTGATTTTTCTTTGTTTTTATTTTTAGAAAACTGCACATTAGACTCTTTAGTAATAACAGGGACCTCTTCATTCATGTCGCTCCCTTGAACAAAATCAACCTTTTTAATAAAAACTTTCTTTTGATTTTTAGGGTGTGTATTCTTTGTTTTCAAAACGGTGTCTCTGTTATTATCCTTCTTGGCATTCTCATTCACATCAACATCCCCTGGTGTGGAACTACGAGGTGTAGTTGACACAAAATCTGTAAGCTCTTCATCTGGCAAATGCTATCTACACTTAGTACTTTTGTGTACGGATGAGTTAATAAATCTTATGTTTAAACGAATAATAGCTCAGGTAAATACTCTTGACTTATTTCCCCTATACGGGCTTAGGTTACAGTAAACTATTACCACTTGGTCGGAAATGGGATAAATCGAACGCCGGATTGTGGCTAGTAAATCCGCATATTCTGTTTTAATCAGTTTTGTTTGATAACTTAAACATCTGGGTTTAACTAACGTGTCCTGGATATCCTCGGCTCATTACAATAGATAATGGCCACGACCTTAGCGCAAGTGTAGGCATACACCCGATAAACGATCAAAATGCATTGCCCACAAGGTTGGAAAAATTGACTCCCTCGTGAGTCCAAAGTGGTATGTACGTTAATCATGTCTCGGTCTCCATAATGGGCCCTGTATGTATGGACAAACATGTAAATCTGTTAACAAGGTTGGACGGTCATCTTTCCCAAGTTATAAAAGATTTTGAGCTGATACGCACTTAAAACATATTTTAAATGTTTTCAAAATGAGTCAGTTGGGTGTATTTACCAGCGAAAGCTGACGTATTTTCAAAAGACTAAGCTTGCAGGTACAATACGAAAATAGGCTGGAAGTGCTCGGTAGTGATAAGAGGATCTTGCAAATCTTAGATCTGCCCAAAGTCTGTTTTACATTCTTTCTTTGTACAATTTATGATCCGCCTGTGGATCTTCTATTACGAGCCTGTATATTATTTTGTATTTCGAACATTTGGTTTGTAATAGTAATTTATATCCAAGACTTCCGTTGTGCTGTGTTTCATTGTCTATGATGTTATCCACTTACATCATGATATTCCCCACCCAGACCCATCGGTGTTTGATTGGCTGTGGAAAGCCGGGGTGTGACAATGTATCATGTGAACAAGTAAGAACTAAGAACTTCTTGAAAATGAATGATTACAAGTCTCTCTCTCTGGCTATTATAAGTAGGTTTTTGGAGTGATTCAAGCTCCAAGGGTACTAGAAACTCTTTAGATGAGAGAGTATGTGGGAGTGATATGAGGAATAAAGGATATAATGGGATTGATGTGCTAAATATGGTCTATAGAAACTAACTAATTTAAACCTAACCTAGACACTCTAAGTCCAAAATTTATAAACTAAGACTCTCTATACCTAGACCACACAACCGGCAAATGTACCGGTCAATGCGTTATAGCCTAAGAAGTCCGAGGGTCGAACCCAAAGGACACTTGTGCTGTGCTAAATTAACTATGACTTGCCTAAGACTTCAATGGTATTTTGGGGTGTTTATTGAAAAATAGGAAATCTAATTAAAACTTAACAACTAAAGAATCTGGATTATCTAGGAATACTTAGGAGGAAGGAACACTACCTAGGTTCGGAATCCTATATGGGAATTATGGTTTTCTACCGGTAATGGTAACTAAAATGGAACGAGGGTTTATGATATTAAACTAACAGGAAATTCTAAAGGATCCTCGACCCTTCTCGAGGTGTCACTTAAAAGAACTATAAAAGCTGTTAAACTCATCGGTTAGTCGAATAGCCTCAAAATGAATCCAACAATACTAAAGTACCCAAAAGATAGTCTACCTCACAACACGACAATCTCAATGCATCCTAAAGTGTAAATAGGTAATCTAAGAACAATTCATCAGACTTAAGTCAACAATTATCATATGACAATTAAGGAAGACCCACTCACATGCAACCAACACCTAAGCCGTCTAGTGACAAACACAAACCTAACTAATCCTCACCTCGCCGCTTTTGGACTAGGAAGAACACTTAAAACCTCAATCAAAATTTCTATGAAAATTGTCGACAATTAAGCATTGACTGATCGCAAACACACAGTAGGCAACCTTATTAGCATTCCTACATGACATACCACCACAAAAACACAAGTGGAACTATAAAAAAGTCTAAATTAGTAATAAGCATGCATAAACATCTGAATTCATGAACAAGATACTTTACTAAAGCATTAAACCATCAATTCGTTACCAAAACCATTCAAAAACCAATTATAAATAAGTATTCATCTCGAAAACTAGGTAGTAACAATGTTTAGTAAAAAATCATCATCCAAAATAGTAATACGTTCATCAAATAAAGCAAACATGTCCAAATGTATAAAAAACACAAAGTTAAAGATAAATAACGAACCAACTGTTTGTTATAGTGAAAATCACGAACCCATAACATCAAATCAATCCTGACACATTCTTTCCATCCAAAAATAACTTGTGGAAACTCTAAAATTTTTCTAGGATAAGTTCTCTATGTATTAGGGTTAATGGGGGGTTTGCTTAAATAGGGTTAAAACATATGTTTTCACGCCGATTCGACACTCCCCTCGCGTCGCGTGACGTGTTATATGGAATTCCATCCCGCAAGGTGACGCGATACGGTACGATTTATGGAGAATGGTTTTCTTTATAACTTCTTCGTTTCAACTCTGTTTTTTCGCTGTTTTCGCCTATGTCTTCGTAATTCAATTTTTTATCATCTCATATTCTTAACTATCCAATTCCATTCTATGAGAATCTTTCACTAGGCCCAAACAGTCTCCTGTGTGCTCGTTTCTTTAATGTTTTAGCTCGTTTTGCTTCATTTGTACACGAAAACCTGTAAAACTACATATAACTAAATACAAGCCAAAAACATACGAAAACAAATACAATTTAACTAACATAATGTACAAAATACAAGGGAAAAAATGTGTGTTTCACACCACATCAGAGATGGTTCAAATGGACTGTAAAAGATACTATTTATAGGCCGCTATCTAGAGGGCGTGCACGGTCGTGCCTTACGGTTCATGGTCATGCGTTGTATCTTATTCCGATAGGAAATCGTTCTTTTGTACTAGTGCACGGTCGTGCTTGTACTTATACACAACCATGCTTGGATAGTTGTTCCAACAAAACCTCTGATCTTGTATATTTTAGCTAATTTTTGTCCTTGGCTAATACAGGCACGATCGTGCTTATACTTGTGCATGGCTATGCGTGGACAGGTGTCCTAACAGGGTACTCAATCTTGTATGCTTTGTTTTATCTCCTTTGTTTTATCTCGAAGTTTTGGAAGTTTTTCATTTCTTCCACGGTCGTGCCTGATGTATGTGCACGGTTTGTCAAAATCAGCACACATGTTTATAGTGAGCAACAATTCAGAACTATTTAAAATCAAACATAATTCAATCAAACGTTAAACTAAAATGTTAAAACATATATTAAAAGTTCATCTAAATATAGGTGGCTGTGGAAAAAAAAACCCATAATCACAAAAGTAAGCATCATAATCCGTTTAAGAACATATAACATGATCAAAATTTAGAAACGAATTTCCAAGAAACTTGTAAAACTAAAAAAAACTGACAAACCCGAGTACCATTACATCTTTTCCTTCAATCCAATGCACCGAATCTTCAATCCTACACCTCTAGGTGTCATTGGTCATCCCTCAGTCTCTTAAGGTCGAGGGGCTTGAAGATGAGGCATTAGGCGTCATGTGGCAGCCACGTAAACAATGGGGCGTGGTAAAAAAAAGTACCAGGTGGTGTTGGGCGTGGAAAAGGCCACACCTAGTGTTTAAAAACAACTAACCAATCACAAACCTTCTACCACAAATCAACAATCAATTCACGCCACGTCATCAACCAAATTGCCCCAATACCGGTGAAGAATCTACCGCTCTACACATAACGCCGTGAAAAACACAAAGCACGGGGTGGTTTGGTGGGCATGAACTGGCCTCCACACACACTATGTGGTCAAGTTTCATGCGATTAAGATTACTAATACCTAGTATGCACCCGATTTCAAGTTTCATACCCGATCAGTCGCTCTCTCTAATCTGGTTTCTTTTTGTTTTTTTTAAGTATTTTCTAATTTGTAATATGGGGGCGTGCAGATGTAATTATAGGAGATTTGATAGAGGGGTAAAAATGTGCATTGGAAGGGGAGATCTAGGGCAGGACTGAGGAAAGCTACATTTGAGATACACCCCAAAAACAATATAAACAATATATATGAAAAGGACTTTTGAGGGCTCTTTGGTAGCAGACAACATGGCCCCACCACTCCCTCAACTATCAAACAAACGTCTTTTAGACCCCTGTATCTTCTTTTTCTTTCTCATTTGCTTCAGATAAGAAAAACATCCACTTCCAATAAGGACAAATATTATGATTAACTACTTTTTCAATTGCTCAACTTGGAAATATATTAGTCGCTACCCATAAAATGTTACATCAACCACTTTAAATATTCAACTTTTAAAATATCAAAGCTATATTTTTGCTTTAGGGTGTGGTTTTCTGTCTTTTCTTTTTATTATATATATATATATATATCAGGTACTATCATTTTGAGATTCTGACTTTAAATTATAAATGATAAAACGACTGATTTTTCTATGTGCTAGCAACATGTTTTTATATGTTATTTATGCATCTGACTATAGAGTGAAATAAGTTATACGAATACTTTCTTTACCTTCTAAGAGCGACAACAAAAAAATCATGGATCTTTCAGTGAAGATAGAATATCTTAGTTAAATAGTATTCTAAATCGTGAAAAAAATCCTTACAATATATTTCAACTTATCTTTGAGGTCCGGGTGATTCGACAACACTAGCATAATTTCAACACTAACGTAATTTCTTTTAGTGTCTTTGTAAGAAATGTTATTAGAGTAGAAAAGAAAATCTATCCTCAATTTTAACTATTCAATTGTTTATTTACATAATTTAAAATACTATAAACATTCATATAAACTTTTTTGTCCGTTTGTTTAATTGTTTATGATCAACTAACTATTAGTAATCGTCATTGTTATATTACCTATTAGTTAAAAAGAAATATACGTCAATATATATATATATATACATATATATAGTCAATATCTATATATATATATATATATATAATTTATGAATTTTTAAACTACAGTAATTTTTGTTGTTTTGCAATTTTTGTTTTTTTGATTTTTTTCATTTTCCATATATTTTTTCAATTTTTTAGTTTTTCTTTTTCTTTTTTAAGTTTCATTAGAACTTGGTATGATACATGTAATAAAACGAATGGTCTAATACTGAGTGAACAACGTCAGTATCGAAAATGATATTCGGTTTTATTTTTTTTATCTATGTAAAACATCTCGGTATTTTTTTGGTCATATCATGAGTTTTTTTTGTTTCTCTTTCGGTAAGTGGCGGTATCTTAATGAACCGAACCAATATCAATCGAATTACTACCATTAACGTTATTTTTACTATTGAATCTACGTTTTCATTAAAAATTGGATCGCTCCGCCATAGAGCACGAATATAAACCACTAGTTTATCTTCTAATTACTAAACCTTTAAGGCCCATAACTACAAATTAACGGACTAACAGTAAAATTGATACGTATAATTAAATACATCATTTTTATTAATGAAACCAGATCATATTGTATATTTTTTTACATCATGATACACTACATTATTTTTTTCTACATTATATGTTAAATTAAAATATTGATTAAAATGAACATATAAATTATTATGTTTTAACAACAAATAAATAAAAATTATGTCGTAGCATACAAATATAATAATAATTAATAATATCATTAACATAGATATGTAAAGAATCTACAAGGGTGAGGCATTATTATACAAAGGTTAAAGATTTAAAAGAAATAAAAACTAAAAGCTTTGTATTATATGATTCAGATTTATGGTTTTGATAAACAGATATACTGTTTTCGGTAATCAGACCAGATATCATCCACTCCCATAGCCGTGGCATACTCCCGAAAAAAATTTATTTTTCATTCTCATTTTCACTTAAATACCCGAATATCCGTTTTGGATGTTTTCGTTGTCACCTAATTCTACACACGTCAAAAGTTTTTTTCTTACTAGTTAATTGTTTATAGTTTTTATTTTCAAGGTTGCCAAGTTCTCTTTTGTTAAAGTTTGCATTGTTTTTCGCTCTATCAGCTGTAACTAGGAAGTTAGTATTATATTTAGTTCTGATTTATATGCACTATACTAGCTCATGGTATTATAGTCTATTGGCATCTTATGGGTGAGATAAGGCTTATGACTATAAGGTTTGGGAATTCGATTCCTATAAGAGGGTTTTCCCCAGATTTATTAGGTTTCCTCCTGAATTGGTATATAGGCATTATTGCCTAGTGCAGATGGATATGGTCGGGTGGTTCCGCTGTTGACACGATGATACTCCAGTGGTACGTCAGTGATCCAAATTTACCGTTAAAAAAAGATGCACTGTATTAGATCAATTTTAACTATTTTATTCCTAACTAGAAGATATGTTATGATTAGTTATAATACACTTCTTGGATTCTTATTTCTTTACAACTTTGTTTATTAAGTTTTCTATGAAGGAGAGTAAATAAACGCACAGATTTGATCCAGTTCATTCTTAGTTGTTTTGGGCTTAAATCTCAGATTGATATAACAGATACACAACAAGAAACAAGCCTAACAATATAACGGGCTAACCTAGTAAATTATATTGTCTCTTGACGGTAAGCCTTCAACCTTATTGGGCCTGGCTTTGTGGTTTTAATGGGGTTTATATTTGATTACATAATTTAATGACTTGCATTATCGTACTTGTCAGTTGTCATTATCGTTTAAAACCTTTATTTAAATATGTAATTTACAATTTAATATTATAATAACTATTATTGATTTCCCGCTTTGCGGGGTTTTTTTTAAATGTCATTTGAGCGTACTGTTTTTTATTATTATTACTTTTTTTTGTGTAATTGTCTTTAAAGAGAAATTAATGAGTGATTACATTTCCATCCTTTTAGATAGTCTCAAAGTTGTTTAAGAAAATCAATGTAGTCGAATCTCATTGTGTGTCAATACGGTTGAACCTGCATCTTACCGCAATTTTGCATTTATTAATAGTAGTTAGTTTCTAGTCGAACTTTTCAATTAATTATAAATTTTAAGTGAATATACACACAACACAAATATTAAACCCATATGACTTCACAAAAATTAATTCTATTTATTATTTATCTTAATTTAATTTTAATTATAAAAAGTATGTTACATAAAAAATGAAATTAATTAAATAAATACAAAAATCATGCAAATTATAACAATATTAATTTAGATTATTCATTTAAAACATGTATGAATTTTTTAGATGACATCATATTTTACATGGGTAAATATGATTGTGTTTGTAAGTCATTTGTATGTTAATATAATTTTTCTATAGTTAACAAATTCTTTAATTATATATATATTAATGATTTGATGTGATGTATTTTTTTTTCTAAAAGTACATCCTGTCTGATAGAAACAAGAAGACCACAAGTAGATGCCATTTTTATGTATTTTTCACCTATTATTTAAATGAATTATATTTTTCAACTAATATGGGAGTATGAAAGTTTGGTATATGCCAAGAAATAGACATCACTAGTCTTTTAAGTATGCAAAAAAGAATATTATTATTATTATTTTATTTTATATAAACTAATCATTGAGTAGTTTTATTGTACATACACCAATAAATTCCTTTGGACAACTAAACATCAAAATTTATATTTTATTTTATCATCCTTGGATCAGAGTTCCAAGTGTGTGTTTTGGCTTCTTTAGAATCAAGTCCTTCATAATTATATAAAATTTAATATTCAAAATGATGATGCAAATTATGAATAAACATATGTACTTGTTTTCTCTATGTGTGAGCTATCGTACAATAGCCTCTTATCATGCGACATGCGTCAATCCGATTCGAAATTACGTATGTTATATACACAATTATGCACATTACAAAAATCAAAACCTGCATTGGTTGTTTTAACCCTAATTACACATGTTATACATATAATTACGTACGTTACAAAAAATAAAACTCGCATTGGTTATTTCAACCCTAATTACGCATGTTATACTCAAAATTGCGCATAGGTTGTTTCAAGCCAAATTACGCATGCTATTTGGTGGTTGTATACCCGTTGCATGTTAAGATGATTTTGTATTATAAAGTTTTTCCTTTTTTCTCATGTAGGAAATTTTATTCTTAAAAAAAGAAATATGAAGTTTTTGTGCATGACAAACCTCCGCACAATGCATGCAAACCAAAAATATAAAGAGCTAACAAGTTAAATTATAAATATAAATAACTCACAGATCGAAGGTTATAGTCTTAATTACCATATATAAAATAAATAGGTACAGGATAGTAAAGTTTACTTAACTACAATATTAAACATGATATTTAGGGTAGCATAATAATAATAATAACAATAATAATAATAATAATAATAATAATAATAATAATATAATAATAATAATAATAATAATAATAATAATAATAATAATAATAATAATAGCCACTTGGGTTATAACCCAATGGTAAAAAACATAGCTTCTTTGGAGAATACGCATATTCAAATCGTAGGTAAGGTGTAATTTAGAATAGTATAGGTGAGTATGTAAGTTAAGTCTTTCAAAAATAATAAATAATAAATAATAATAATAATAATAATAATAATAATATTATAATTATTATATAATAAACTATCATCAAAGTATTATTATGATTATAAAATAATAGTTTCATCAAAAGTTAGTAGAAAAGTGGATGTTCATAAAATAGTTAAAACGTGTTGGGCTGTTGAAATGAAAGTAAATTAGCTGGTTCAGCTAGTTGACAGTTAACGGTTTTGTCCAAGATTCGTTTGCGACGATTTGATGATTTTTCCGTTTCGGAGACAATTTAATTAAAAAATTAATACACACTAGCATTTTAGGAATATATAAATATATATATATATATATTAGTGTACATTTGAGAAGAAATTTTATACAAGAAGAAAAAGAAGAAAATGCATAATGGTAAAATATTTATAGTTTATAACTCCACTTATTAATTATGTTATTTCTCATTCATAAAGTAAAAACATTTTATTATACAAATTTCAAAATTTATCCTACGTAAGTCTTATATTTACCGGAATTTACTCTACACACATGTGAATTTACCCTACACATTTCAAAATTTATCCTACCATTTCGAAAATTGTCCTACACCATAAATTATTTTATCTTAAAAGAGTATATGAAAAAAAAGAGTTACAAGTTTAATTAATTAGCTAATTAATGACAATTATAGATTTACATATATGTTATTTTCCATAACATTAAATACACAAATTAAATGGAGAATTTTTATTGTTTAAAAATTATTCTTTTTATTTTACAAAAAAAAATTTCTTCTCATTTGAATAGTGGAGAATTTAAATGAGAAGAAAATTTTTTGTAAGAATAAAAATAATAACTTTTAAACCAATAGAAATTCTCCATTTACTTCATTTAATGTGTATATTTAATGTTATGAAAAATGGTATATAGCTAAATCTATAGTTTTCATTAATTAGCTATTTAATTAAATATAGTGGAGAGTTCAAATGAGAAGAAATTTTTTTTGTAAGAATAAAAAGAATAACTTTTAAACCAATAGAAATTCTCTATTTACTTCATTTAATATGTGGATTTTAATGTTATGGAAAACGGCATATAGGTAAATGTATAATTTTCATTAATTAGCTAATTAATTAAATTTGTAACTCATTTTTTATACTCTTTCAAGATAAAATAATTTATGGTGTAGGACAATTTTTGACATGTGTAGGATAAATTTTAGTATGTGTAGGATAAATTTTGAAATGTGTAGGATAAATTTACATGTGTGTAGGGTAAATTCGGGTAAATGTAAGACATATGTAGGATAAATGTTGAAATATGTAGGATAAAATGTTTTTGCTTTATTAATGAGAGCAGTTATAAACTATTAAATGTTTTACCATTATACCATTTCTTCTTTTTCTTCTCATATAAAATTTCTTTCTTAAATGTTCTTTATATATATATATATATATATATATGAAAAAACGGTTCAAACCATCTAAGGTGACTACTTTGTCAACCGGATAGTAAAGATCCTAGTACGTACCCGATAACAAATTGCATCATTAAATAAAACATACGACTAGTCCATCATATTTATGTCATTAAATAGGTCTATCATCTTTTAAGCACATGGTCAAGTGTTTGTTTTGCATGAAACTTGAACAAAAAGGAATTTTATTGAAGTAAGAGAATTCCTTTGAACATAAACTCCAAATGATATATGCTTAGTATTTTCTGTTCATTATGTCTTTTAGCCCTTGTTCCTTTAGTTAAGGAATCCTCCTCGAAAGTCCCATCCCTTAATAAAATCGTTCTACTTACAAGAATGCATATGCTAAAATATTTATTATTAAAAATATGATCAGTATAGTTGAGGCCTTTTCTTCTTTAACTTTAACTTTTATGTGACTCAATTTTCTTATTACACATATAAATACGTTTTCTTCTCGCTGTACCTTCACAACTACAAAATACAAAAACCAAGTATCTAGTGAGAGATTTCTCTACAAGAGGAGCTTGAAGCAGTTACTCTCACACAAAAATTAAAATCGGATACACTTGGATATTACATTAAAAATGAAAAACAAGTATTTTTGCTTCTCTGTTTAATGGTCAAATATTACACATGCAGTTGCGGACCTAGAAATTTTTTCATAGGGGTTTAGAATATTTTTAATGATTATAGCCCCTAGCTATATAAGAAAAATCCGGCTCATAGCGAGTCGATCGGGTTAGGTATGTAAAACAAAAGAACATCAAACTAAAATTTATATAATCATCAAAAACACATCAAACGTCATTATAAATATATTTATAATTAAGCCCTACGTGTTTTCATTTTTTGAAATCTATCCAAAACACCATCTAGAGATACTTTCTTAAGCAAGTCTTTCTCTATTTAAATCGCTCATGGTTCCTATCACATATGAATTGCTCATACCTCCTATCACATATCTATCCAAAATCCCTTGGAAATTTTCACCCTGATTGTTCATATCACATATAAATCGCTTCATAAGTTCATAAAACACTAATAAACACTTAAACAAAATAAACAATCATGCTCAACTATAGTCCATAATTTTCAATTTTAATCTTTAAACATTCAAGCCCTAGTTTAAATGTTGATTAGTTATCATTTAACAAACAAAGCTTTAAATAAAACAACAAAATCATTAACTAGAACAAGTGAACAAAAAAAACCATCAAAAAACATAAAAGATCAAACAAAAAAAACAATCAATTAAGAAAGGATACCCCGTCTAAGTCGGAATTATGGTGTAATTATGGTCGGAACGACGGGAATTTTGACTTTTCTGGCCAAAAAAATCGTCCGATTGTGAGTCACTTCTGTTGTTGCTAGGCGTTTTTTTGGGCGGGATTTGGATTTTGGAAGCCGAATGGGTGGGCTAGTTTGGGTTATTTTATTTAGTTCAAAATATTTGGGTTGGGTATGAGCTTGAATATGGGTTAATAAAAAAAGATTGTAGATTGGGTTAAGTAATTAAATGTTTAAAAAATAAATATATGAACTGTATTATATACATATATATTAATAATAACCAATGTTTAAAATTTTTATTTTTTATAAACTCATCATTTTTAAGGGGGCGGTTGAAAATTTTCAAGGGGTGCGGGTGAAAATTTCCAAAGGGTATGATCGGGATTTCTGGCGAAAATTAACACCTATTTTTTTCAACGGGTGGGGCCGCCCACCCTTAAATGTGGGTAGGTCCGCCCTTGGACACATATCACATAGAGGGACAGGTTGCATAAAAAAGAAGAAGAAAAAAACCGTAGTTATTTTACAGTGAAGGAACCCGGGTTTAGCACAATCTTATGTGTGTTACATGCATTATGCACCAGACATGTGACGCAGCTAGACACACTTGTAAATGACTCATGACGTGTTATTGTGTGTACCATTTAATTAAAACTTTCAACAAGAATTATAAAGTATATGGAAAAGAAAGAGCAGTTTCATGGTATAATTTGAAAAGAAAACAATAATAAACATTTAAATAGTTATTTACGTTTAAAAAAATAACAAAAATAGATAAAAGGTCAATAATGATGAATTATCTTATTAACTAATATCTGCATTTACCTTCACATATTTATCACATATTTTCTTCTTTTTATATGATCTCCCTCTATATGTATATATAACTTGGCAAGAAGCTTAGATACTGGCATACATAGTAAGCTACAAGAGAGGATAATTAACAAAGTTAAAATCCATCATATTGACCCTTTCAAGTAGTGGCATGTTAGTCCTAGTCTTCATCCACAAGAAACCCAATGCCTTGTGTTTTTCACATGTCATGTATATTGATAAAACTCGGTTATTGAACGCTTTGTCGTTACAAATACGCCATATGCACCATGTGATCAGAGGAATTTCATATACTATGTGATTTTGAAACTTTCGTGTCGTGTTTTGCTTCAGGATTGTCAGTAGCTAAACTATCGCCTAGCGTTGTGGAGATGACAATTTGCACCGGGACCATATGTGTCTACATGATTTCACAAATTCACATGTCAACAACAAATGATCAATTGTCTCTCTCATTCTATTGCAGTTTGTACAATAATAATAATAATAATAATAATAATAATAATAATAATAATAATAATAATGTTTACAGTAAATTACATAAATTGTCGTTTATTTATACAATAAGTTGCACTCTTTATCCTTTTTTTATAAATCACGCAAAATGTCCTTTATATTTTAAATTTTGTACGCTCTTTATCCTTTAAGATAACTAATAGTAACTTTAAGGTAAAATTATGAGTTTTCCTAAATGACATAATTTGAAGTTTATTTATAAATGATATAACATGTAATTTAATGAAGTTCTTTTTTTGTCTTCTTTTTTTATTTTAGTAATTTTATCATTATTATTTTATTGATTGCTGTAATTTTTCTAAATTTATCAACTAACAATCTTTTTTATAAAATATATACTTTGTTATAATTTATTTACTTTCATTTGTTTATTTAAATTATTTATTTTTTTATTTTGCAAGTAATGTAATTTTTTATATTATGTTTTTACATAAACCGTTGATGTGATCGAGATATTATTTTTATCACTTTTACAATTATTATATGTTTTTAAACGAAATTTACGACAAAATATGGAGAAATATAAGCACGCCAGTCGCGCGTTACGACGAGTCAGTTTAAACATAGATAAATAAATATGCGGCATTGTTGTATTTTGAGATGGGCGTACGTCGGACATATTATACACGTATAAAATAACCATTTGCTTTAAAAATGACATTACAAAATTTCAAAATTTTATAAAAAAGTCATAGTTTAAACTGATCAGTTGTAACGCAACTGACATGCTTATTTTTCTCCATATTATGGTGTAAATTTCGTTTGTATAACATATAATATTTGTGAATGTGATTAAAAAAATAACTTGATAACACCAATGGTTTATGTAAAACAAAGTCTAAAAATTTATATTATTTGTAAAATAAAAAAGTAAATAATTTAACTAGACAAATGAAAATAATATAAATTATAAAAACATATATTTTTTTTTATAAAAAATGTTAATTAATGAGTTACAATTTTAAAAAAGTAATCTCTAAAACGATAGTGATAAATTTAATAAATAAAAAGAAAGAAAATAAAATAAAAAAACTTAAGTAAATTACAGATCATGTCCTTTATAAATAAACTTCAGATTGTATCCTTTGGGAAAAATGGTATTTTACCTTAAAGTTAACTCAAAAGTTAACACGAGTTAGTTTAAAAGACAAAGAGCGTGCAAAATTTACAAAATTAAGGACATTATGCGTGATTTTTAAAAACAAAGGATAAATAGTGTAATTTAGTACATAAATAAAGGATAAACTGCGTAATTTACCCTAAGGCTAAAGGTTTCTTAACGCACAACGTGTATCAAGATTTTCAAGAAATTAAGGGTGCAAAAAGGCTGGAAGAGTAAAATTGGTATAGTCTACCATTGTTGACTTTTTTTCAAGTAACCTTATCTATTTAAAAAAAATAATCACTAAGAAAACGAGTTTTATATATTTTTTTAATTTGAGTAAAGCCTTGTTATACTTGAAAAACCCGAGTTTAAAAAAAATATGTGTATAAGGTGTTTAGTTATGCTTATGCGTAACTATGAAATAAATTGCATGATTATGATATAGGTTGCCTAATTATTATTATAAGTTGCGTAATTATGTATGTTCATAATTATTTAATACTTATGCGTGATTTGGTGTGGATGAAGATGCTCTTTGTACAATAAAACATGTAGCTTTTTTAATGCATTCATATATACTTTGTAGCTAATAGCCCTTTAATTTAAAGATTTATTAGTATCTAATTGTAATCATCATACGTAAATATTAAAATCTGTGGTATTTTGCTATGTTTTAAATTAGAACTTGGCATTTGGATTTGGTATTTTTGCAATGTTATAAAAGTATTTGGTATTTGGAATAATATTTTTATACAAAGGAAAGTGCATGGGCATTATTAAATTTGTAAATGCATGGGATACTGAGGGGATAAAGTCAGCTTTATTCTGCAACTCCTTTTTGTGCGTAGTAGTGAAAGTTTGTAAACATCAAGATATCATTATTAAAAAGTGATAAATAATGAAATTTTGTAGGGTTGTAGGTATGCTTAAATTGGCATTATTTGGAAGGTGGGACTCTTAGTGTCTTTCTGGCACACAAGATCTCCATATACAATTGCCTGGATAAAATGTGGCCTGGTTATCATTGGAGCTATCATACAGTCTAGGTAATTTTGACTTTTAATCTTAAGTCTAAATGTTACAAAACTTTAAAAAGAAAATCTTTAAAGATTCTTGAGTTAAAAGGTGAAAAAAATTTCTTGTCCTTTGAAAAGGAATAGATATATAAATAGATGGATAATATTTGTTTAAACAAGTTAATTGACATGAAATTACATTGAATCGAAAATAGGTTAACATAAAATTATGCATGGTTGATGGTAAGGTGATAGTCAAACAGACTGACAA
Organism: Scalesia atractyloides; assembly: GCA_947069175.1. NCBI lineage: Eukaryota > Viridiplantae > Streptophyta > Magnoliopsida > Asterales > Asteraceae > Scalesia > Scalesia atractyloides. Next base: position 55,909,282 of record CAMTDV010000028.1, read on the forward strand.
GATATCTTATGGGCGCTTTAATAAATATCTAGGTGGTGACTGAATTAAGCACGGGTCATGTTCATATCTTATTAAACTCATCAAAGTTGTGACCACTTTATAAACATATTTATATAAATATGTGTCCTTTTAATGTATTAGTGTTTATAATATAGAAGGAGATGGAATGTATTTGTTTATATACATATTAACATATATGAACTTTATATGTGTTGAGAGAGAAAAAAAAATCCAAAGTTGGAGCTGCTCAATATGATGTATTCCAAATGGGATAGAGACAATTTCTAAGAGGAACAAAGGTAAAATATGACTATAAATACATCTTATGCTTTTTAAGTTTTGATTAGTTTAAAAAAAAGTCTACAGTGATTGTATTGAAACTATAATCGGTATACTATTTATCAGTGTTAATAGATTTTGTTCAGGGTAGGTAGATTTTGTTCTTACATTTACCAATTGGCATCCTAGCAAACTAGTTAGATGTCCTTACTTTCATAAAACTGTAGATGGTGTCAAGTGTAGGATTGTAAAGTTCGCAGGCTCCTTTTCATGTAACTTTTAGGAACATATTACAAAATAATAAAAGTATGTGTAACAGCTTTTCTTTTTTATTTTTTTGTTTGACACACTGACATGTAACATATTTGTCTGTTACACTAATTTTATTTTCTATAAAAACATGTAACATGTTTTTTTACATGCAATACACATTAAAAACTTGTAAAATTTAAGTCCAAACTATTAGACTTCATAAAACCTAAAAATTTGCAAAAGTGTATAGAAAGAACACTCATATGAGTTACAAAAACTCTATGAGTTATAAATATATATTGATTATAATACATTTTTTTCTTTTTCAGAAAAAACTAAAAGTTTGCAAAAGTTGTAACACGTAATATGTGTAGTCTCTGAGGTTACACGTAGCATGTCTGCAAAAAGTGTAACATGTGGCAAAAGATCAATTCATTTAGGTTTCATAGTTTTGTTTAACTAATATGAGATTTCTTCCTATAATTGGTATACACACACACACACACACACACACATATATATATATATATATATAGGGTAAACACTAGGTTAAGAGTAAACTGTGTGAACTAATCCAACCATATATTCATTTAATCCATAGTAGAGATTAAGTCAAATACAGAAAAGCGTTTTTCTAGAAATTGTAACCTTATGACAAAAAGTGTTTTTCATAATTTGTTACAGTGTAAACACAAAGTATATTTGTTTGTAAATGTTACACAAAATAACTTTCTAAAAATGTAACATATTATCACATGAACTACAAAACTAAAACCTTGGTTAATTCTAGAAATACTAAAAATTATAACACTTGAACTTCAAAAAATTTGAAAAAAATCTGCTATCAAAACTCATAAAATGTGTAACAGGTGAAGTTCAAAAAAACTTTACCCTGAAAAAATTTAACACAACACATTCTCTCTTTCCTCTCTTTTATGACAAGAAAAATGTACCTAGATTCAAAAAAAAAGCTAACTGCCAAAATGTGTAACACGTGATGTTTTGTCCATACAAATTGGTTTCTTAATTTTCTTTAACTATAGTGAGATTTCTCTATATAACCCAATATACATGAAAATATCTACTAAAAAAATTGATTTTATCTAAGTAGTCTAAGAAATATTATAGTGATGACATGTGACACTCCTTATAAGTTAGATGAAAGAGTATTTTGGTTTTTAAATACAAACTTTTACCATTTTGTTTTTTTAAAATTACAACATAAAAAAACTAGTAAAAAATCTCACACAAAAAATGCAAGACAAAAAAATACTAGTACAAAAAATGCACCAAAAAAAATAGCACAAAACAAAATCTAGTACAAAAAAAAATAAACACAAAAAATGTAGTAAAAAAATCCATCACAAAAATGATATATACAACATAGAAATACAATACAATTTTTTGGGTTTTTTAGTTGTTATATTTTATATAGCAATAGAGTACTCAAATAAAGATAAAAAGATACTCGATTTTGTATTTCATTTTTCTTTTAAAATAAGATCGTATAAAAAAGTTACGAAAGTTTAAAAAATGCATGGCAGAGATGCTATTGAAATAGTTAAACCGAATACTTGAAGGCTCATTCGTCCACCTTTTCATTAACCGTGTTAATTATTTTAGAGTTACGATTTGACCTGTTTTCTTATGTTATGCTTCTTTATCTAAAACAAGTAAATTTAAAGAATAACTAAAAGGGGAACAGATTAAATGGGCTAAACGGATTAAGATTCGTCCAAAGTCCATTGTGGATCCTTACAAGTATAAATAAAGAATATTGAATTTAACGAGTATACACCCAATCCTATTGTAATATAGCCTGCATTCTGAGATTTTTACAAGCTATTATATTGTATTGAGATGCAAATATGATATTATTGATTTTTTTTCTTTATGCATTTACATCCAGGGTTCAAGAGCACTCATGGGAAACACAATGATACTCGGCTCTCGAAGAACCTTGCTGCAAACATCTGATTCCATCACTGTAAAAGTTGTATGAATATATAAACCTAACTACTCAAATTTATAAATACATAGAACATCATGAATCCACACCCCTTCTGGCTTTATTTTATTGTGTTTACAATGTATAATATTTTGTGACTTCTATTTGATTATCATGTTTATTTTGTGCCAGGTATCAGAATCAAATTTTTGTGGATGGTCGACATCAACACCTTGATGAAGTTAGTTTTTTAAAAGGATTTTGGTGTTGTAGTGGTTGATTATTTATGGTCACATATTGTATCGAGTTTTTCATTTTCATGAAAGTGAATCATGATGTTGTTGGAGATATAGAAAAAGATGGCTTAATATTAGGTGGGATGGATGAAAGTGATCAACGGATGGAGGTTTGGTTTATCATAGAGACTTGATTTTTGCTATGTTGGCTTAATATTATGTTGGAGATATATATATATATATATATAACTTTTAAATCAATAGAAATTCTTTATGTACTTCATTTAATGTGTCTATTTAATATTATGAAAAAGGGCATATAGTTAAATCTACAATTGTCATTAATTAGCTAATTAATTAAACTTTTAACTCATTTTTTTAATATACTTTTTCAAGATAAAATAATTTATGGTGAAAGACAATTTTCGACATGTGTAGGATAAATTTTCATATGTGTAGGATAAATTTTGAAATGTGTAGGGTAAATTTACATGTGTGTAGGGTAAATTCTGATAAATGTAAGACATGTGTAGGATAAATTTTGAAATGTGTAGAATAAAATGTTTTTACTTTATTAATGAAAGATAATATAATTAATGAGAGGAGTTATAAATTATTTAATGTTTACCATTATGCTCTTTCTTCTTTTTCTTCTCATATTAAATTTCTTCTTTTTCTTCTCATATATATATATATACACTAACCATGCAATGTACTACGTAGTCAGGATCCTCTATCGGTTATTATAACAAGCTACCAGTCTGGTGGTCCCCACATATCCCTATCCAATGCCAAGGCAAGAAGGCAGACGTCGAGGGACTTGACCAACATACCAAGATAAACATTCCAACATATTTGGTCATGGAATTGGTTTCCCACTTTGAATTGGATGCCTGAGTGTGTAACCCATTAGTGGCGTTAGAACTGTTGAAAAATTGGCAACGGATGTTGAAGATTGAGGAAGCACAAGTCCCGATCTTCATGAAAGGGTAATTGCATGATTTTCTTTTTAATTAGTGAATTGGAATTTTAACAAGCCCCGAATGGTATTTTGGTACAAATTTTAACAATTATGATTCTATAGGCATTTCAACTATTTATTTTATTAATATATTGGGATGTAGGTTGCTTTAAAATTAGTTATGATCTATTTAATGAGTGGCAGGTTAACAGGTGATTGCTTTTCTAATTTGTTTTTTTTTTAAATACATAAAGTGCATTCGTAAATGGTTGATGCTATCAAAGTGGGTTATTCTAATATGTTTTTCTTCCAGTTTATCTGATTTTATTCACAATATTCTAAATTTTAGTTATTATATATTTGGTATACACTTTCATTGTAAGAAAAAGGTAAAAAAAACGAATGGTATTAAGATATAAGATTATGAAAAGAGTAAACTATAATTTTAAACCCTAACGTTTACACGCAAGATCAACTTTACCCCTTAATTTAAAAATCCTACCATTTTAGATCCTGTGTTTCCCTTATTTAATTAATATTGGACTTTCTGTCAAATGGCCGTCACCATTAACACTACGGGTATATTTGTAGATTCACCACAAACACAAGATCACATCTAGGTTTTTCATTGATTCTTTCATTCTCAACCTTACATTAACTTAAAAGTTGAATTGGCGACTGTTCTTGTTCGAAATCAAACCAAGACGATCAATTTGAAGGTGATTTTCAGTAAATAGTAGAATGGTTGAGCATTTATGGACGATTAGATGTGATGATCAGTACTTTGAGCCAATCGATATGTACTGTAAGTACCATTTAATGATCTGGATGATGTATAAATTAAGGTTACTTTTGTTTTAATGTGATGTTGTTTGTTTATAACTGATAATGATAGAATTCTCACTAAAAGTGCATCATGGAGGTAGTTTTCTTAATAATCCTCGTAGGGAATATGTAGATGGAAAGATTAACTTCATTGATCAAGTCAACATTCGTGTAGTAGACATGAATCTTTTATAGGAGATGATTAAGAAAATAGGTTACGATTGTGGTATCATATTCTACATTCATTTTAAGGATTCTTATGTGTGCTTGAATTTTGGCCTTAAAACGTTAAGATGTGATAATGATTTTCAAGCTATGTTTGAACATGTCTTTAAAGGAGTTATGGTCATTGACCTATATGTTAAACACTGGAGGTCAACAGTTATGTTGCATTCTTTACATGATGATTATGTTCCATCAAGAGATGTTTTGCCTCATATTGTTTTAGTTCATAATGCTAGTTTTATTGCACTAATAATGATCTTTCAATAATGGTTGCTTCTTTAAATTCCACTGATCATTGTGCTACTGTGAATGCCAGTGGAAATCAATATGAAAGTGCCAAAGAATGCAGTGATGGTGGATAGGGTCAGTACACTGACTCCGATGATTCTGATTATGAATAAGTAAAGGAATACAATCTGTTGTTTTATATTGAAGTAGACATGCAGCAGTTTAGGTCTAATATGGACTTTACTCCCGAGGAACTTGAAGATTCAAGTGATGGGGATCGTTGTCTTTAGGAGGGTCAAGAAGGTAACATGCTAGTTGAATTGTACAACTTTGATAGTGGGTCTGATGAGAATACACCACTATTAGCTAAGGTTTCAAAAAAGATAAGAAGGAGAATACAGTGTTCTGAAAAGCACAAGGATTCCTCATATGTTCCATTCTATGTAGGTTAACTGATTCATGATAAGAAGTTGAACCAGACTGTGAAAGATATGATGTTAAAGCAAGGAGAGAAGTGTCTATTCTGAAAATGAGTTGTTAAAGTATAGAGCAGTCTATTTGGGAACTAATCCAAGGCTTGGTTCAAGGGTAATCCTCGAGGGGCAAAATAGTCATTCTAGACGGTTAGGACAAAAACACATTAAAAGGCACATAAAGCCAACCTGCCAATGGGTAGTTCCTATCTCTAGAAAACCGGATAAAGATAAGTGGCGTGTGAAGAAACTTCATCATCAACATCTCTGTCATCAAAGTAGATAATATCTTTGTATACTATGAGTTCGATTGCAAGGGAGATCCTACCCCTGATTGAAACCCATCCAGATATGCCAGTACAATCAATTCAAACTTCGATTCTAAGGAAGCACCAGATCAAGGTATCCCATCAAAAGAACTTCAAAGTCAAGAGGTTGGCAACAATCAAAATAATTGGTGATTACAATGAGTAGTATTGTTTACTCAGGTCATATTATGATGAAGTTCTTAGAGCTAACCTTGGAAGCACCATAAAAATAGATGTTGAGCCTTGAGTTAACCCTAGTAGCCCAACTAGGCAATTCAAGAGGGTGTATGTTTTTCCCTCTATGATGGGAGGATTTAAAAGGATTAGAAGACCACTGGTTAGAGTGGATGTGTGTTTAATGAAAGGTCCTTTCCCAGGACCAATCTTGATAGTTGTAACGTATATCCAGTTGCTTTATGCATCGGTTGCGTGAGAAACATGCCAAAGATGGAAATGGTTCTTTGAGTTACTAAGAGATGATATAGAGTGCACTGTCCATTCTGATCTCACCTTCATTTGTAATGGACAAAAGATATAACACTATTACTAAAATTTCCACTATCAATTTTTGTAGCTGTTTGTTATGAATATTACACATTGTCTAATTTATGTATTATACACTGCTAGGGCCTAATTCCAACAATGTAAGAAGTATTCCCTATGGTTGAGCATAGACTTTTTCTAAGACACATTCATCGAAACATGAAATCAAAGTGGCGAGGAGATGTGTATAAGAATCTGCTTTGGTCAGCAACATCTAAAACTTCCATTCCTTATTTTAGTACTGCTATGGAAGAGATTAAGATTTAAGGATGCTGAACAAGCTATGTGTGCATGGCTGAATGAGATTCCATACACGGCTTGGTCAAGAGCATATTTCTCAGGAAGGGTAAACTTTGATATGTTGGTGATTATATGTGAAGTCTTTAATAGACAAATAGTAGGAGCTAGGGACAAGCCTATTATCACCTGCTTAGAATTCATCAAAGAATACACGAAAAAGAGAATTGTGAATGTGAAAAAACGATAAGCAAAATCTGTTGGGCCACTGACACCTCATGCAACTAAGCGTTTAATGAGATTAAAGAACAAATATCACAAATGTTTGTTCTAATGGTGGATGAGGACAAATATTAGGTTACTGGTCCAAGATCTCAGTGTGTAGTGAATGTTAAAAACAAAAATTCTGCATGTAGGAAGTGGGATCTAACCGGGATCCTCTTCAAACATGTTGTTTCTACTATCTGGGAGGCATTAAGGTTGTCATACTAGAAGCGTGGGTTTTTGAGGTGTACTGGTTGGAAACATGGAAAGAAGTGTACATGAATGTGATTAAACGATGACCCATTATTGTTTATACCATGGGGTCTAATTTTAACAATTTCTCATTTATTACCAATATTAGCTCATCATAATTTTATGCATTTTGATCCGTTATGGTTTACACCATAAGGTCTCATTTTAACAAATTTATCAGGCTAACCGCATCTGGTTCTTTGTTAACCTTGTTATTAACCAAAACAATTTCATCTCATAAGTAGTGGTTTGATTCTAGGAGGTGTAAGATTTACTTACCTTGCATCATTTCGAGCTTACTTGTGCACTTGACCTGTTTAACAATTCTTCTCCAAGCTCCCACCTTGCTTGTCCAGAGTCAAACCATTATACCTTATCCACAAGATGGTTCGATTAGTAATCTAATATCATGACCATCACACCTTATGGAATTTTATATCATAATTATATTTCAATTCTATTATAGGCCAAAAGTCAAACTGCTAATTGACATACATAGATACACTAACAATTCAATAAAACTCACTTAGGCATTCTATCGAACACTTGTGGGAAACGTTTACAAGTTGTTATATTAGTTCAATTTGCCATTAAAATTACCATTTATCCATTAGATAACACATTTCTAGTCATTTATCTACCCTTAATCATCATCATCAATTCATGTCAAATGGCTAACATCTACCACTCGGCCTAAAAGGCTGGAGTTTAATAATCATGTCCAAAATCCACTTCATCTCTTATGAGTATTTTAACCTAAAGTAACCATACATATGATTTCCAACTCTTAAGCCCAATATATCCAAAATTATCACACACGAATTTGGGGTTTTCATCACCATGTAAAAGAACCCATTTCATCATATATATGGACATTCATCCAAACATCTAATTTGGTCAAGTACCTCAAACATTCTTATAAATATGATGATTATAAGCACATTAAAATATCTATTTCATCATTCCATCAAAACCCACTTAACATCAAAACTCATTATATGCAATTTCCACACATACCTTATGTTTGTAGGTGTTAGGATCGGTTTAGACAGAAATTTGGATAAGATAAAGCTAATTCGGTATAAATTTTGGCATCATAACATTTAGATTAACATGATTATAGAAGCTTCCATTAATACCGAAAGAGCATACATCATTTACAAGTTGGAGAGAAATCTGAGGTCTCTCAAGACCTTTCCAAAACTTGTGAACTTCAAACACATGCCTTCCTTTTTATAGACATGACTATTTGGAGCGGATGACTGTTTGGAGCGGATGACTCATTCATGCGGATGATTCCTCATCCGTGCAAAAGAGTCCTCATTCGTGCGGATGAGAACTCGTCTTCTCGAACATGTTGTCCTCTCGAAAGGTATCGTCCTCTCGAAAGTGTCATCCTCTCGAAAGGTGTCGTCCTCTCGAAAGTGTCTTCCTCTACAAAGTGCCATATGTTCGTATCTCACTCTCAACTATACAATATTCAACACACGCTCTATCTAGCTTATTTGTATAGTGGCGAACAAACACAATATGCACTAATAGTTTCCCCCTTGTACATCACTGTTAAATCTTGATCTTCAAATATGAAAGCCGTGTTTGAATATTATGCAACTTCAATCAAGTGCTGTGAATATCTTCAATTAATTCCCCCTTGAATGAAGATTCAGGTTTGCAATATAACCAATATATTTCCCCCGAAATGAATCCATACTTCAGGTCTCTATTTGCACAGTTCCTGACCTCCTCTGATTTGCTTAACTGGAATCTTCACGAATAATCAACAACTTGAAATAACACAATGTAGCTTCTCTATTTCAACTTTTAACCACATCCGCGTTCAGTTTTTAATTTACCTCTCATAGCTCAAACTCTTAATCTTCAAAAACCCAACCGACAATTGATAGAAACTTCAAACACTACACTGGTAAACTTCAAGTCAGTGAACACCCATGAAAATCCGAAATCCCGTCTTCCGTAATCAACTTTATGCTCAACTTGAATAATTGATCAGTGTAAACGATAATCTCCATAATCAACAACTCTTCATCGGATAATAAATCATCTATAAACATACCATGATCTTCAATAAACATTCTTCTGATGATCACATTCATATTCTTTCTCTTTATATACGATAGCAAATATATAGGCTTCTCCGTTAGTCCCAACAGCAACTTAATCAACAAACATCATCATTCCCCGGTGGTTAGTCTGGAAAACAGCTCATTTGCTCGAAGACCAAACATTCTGACACTTTAGAGATCACAAAGCTTTCATGTAAATTATAGAGATCACTCTGAAATCTTAGATGTATATACAATACAAGTGCATCCTCCTAACGCTAATCCTGCTAACCGGCTTGTACGAAGACTCGAACATAAAGCCCCCAAGCATCAATTTGATAACGATCAAAAGAATCTGAATTTCCAATGATCACAGACTCACGAATCCAAGATCTTATGCATCCCAAGTCAATTTGAGTCTGAACCACCCAAATACTGTTGCACATTTTCCCCATTTTTCCCGTCTGAATTTCTAAAAATGTTCTAATATTTAAAAAAAAATTATTCCCCCTCATTTTTTGGAAAATTCTGATTTCTCTAAACTCATCACTGAATTCCCCCTAAAATAGGCAAATTCAGGTTTCTTGCGGATTTAACAATTTTGGCCCATTAATAGTCACTTCACCAAATCATTATGAATAGGTCTCTGTCACACCCAGGATTTCCAACCCCGAAATCCATACACCGGTGGGCCCGAGTGGGGAGTATCATGATGTCAGTTGATAATCATCATAGTCAATTAAACACGACACAACGGAAGTCTTGGAGTAAAATTACTATTACAAACCGAATGTTCGAAAATACAAAATAATATACAAGCTTGTAATAGAAGATCCACAGGCGGATCATAAAATGTACATGGAAAGAGTACAAAACAGACTTTAGGCAGATTTAGGATTTGCAAGATCCTCTATCACTACCGAGCAGCTTTCGGCCGATTTCGTATTGTACCTACAGTTTAGCCTTTGGACGATACGTCAGCTTACGCTGGTAAATACACCTAACTGCCTCATTTTGAAAACTTTAAAATGGTTTTTAAGTGTAAACCGGCACAAAATCTTTTATTAACTTGGGAAAGTTGACCTTGCAACCTTGTATCAGATTCACATGTTTGTCAATACATTCAGGGCCCGGGACAGAAACCGAGACATGATTAAATACACACAACTCAGGACTCATGAAGGAGTCATCCCCAACGTCTTGGGAACATTGCATATGAGCATCAAAAGGTGTATGCCTACACCCCGTGCTAAGGTCCTGGCCAATAACTATTATATTGAGCCCACGATATCCAGGACACGGTAATTTAAACCCGATGTTTAAGTTATCAAACAAAACTGATTAAAACGGAATATGTGGGTTTACTAGCCACAAGTGGGCATTCGATTGACTCCATTTTGGACCAAGCGGTAATAATTTACCGTATCCCAAGCCCGTATAGGGAAAATAAGTCGAGAGTATTTACCTGAGCTAGTCTTCTTCTTTTATTTTTAATTAACTCAGCCGTATACAAAAGTACCAAGTGCAGACAGCATTTACCGGGAAGGCTCTAGTCTGCATTATGGCATAAGCTAGCCAATTAAATACTAACGGTCTTATAAACCGAATAGTGTACATGATGATTACGTATAACGCTTGATTAAACGATGATCAGATAGAATGTAGTTTAATCTCGACAAGTACTTGACTTGTATAATATGGGTAAACTATAAACATTCTGGATTTTGAAACTTAAATGACAAGGTTAAACCCGTTTCGATTAATTTCTGCAAAATAGTTACATATACGTAACTATGCGCTTAATAGCGATATCGGGTAACCGGATAAGTCATGGACAAGTTCTATACGCCATTATACTTTAAATAAGTTAAGATATCAGTAGGATATCAACTTGTATGCCCATTAAGGTTTTAAAACGAAATTATGCCTTATAGGGGCATTTTGGTAATTTTATACATAGTTTATAAATTATTTGGGATTATGAGTTTATAACATGTACCTACTGTAAATATGTTTAAAATAAGTTCTAAAATCAGTAGGTATCAAGTTTTGGTCAATAATATGGTTTAAAACCATACTATGCGCCGAAACGACGCTTATGTCGTAAAATGACGTTTTTAAGCGATGTTTACGAAAACTGTCATTTGGATCAGATTAAAATGTTTAAAATATGTTATTTAATATAACATATTAGTTGGTAAATGATTTACCTTGAAAAGATTGATTAAAATCATTTTATGAGTCACAAGGACTAAAACCGTCATTTATCGACATAGTTTAAGGACCTGCTTGGAAACTCAGTTTACAACTTGGTTTAACATCCCAAATAATCCTACTTATAATATTACATCATTAGGAAACTCATTTTCAAGTTTATTATCATTAAAACCTTGTTTTGTTCAAAAAAGGGCATTTTGGTCAAAAATGGCATAATTATGGAACTTGCGTATAAACTTAGATTCTGATTATGATCATGTAATATAACCTTATAGGGTTATGCTACATTATATTATGATCATAATGCAACTTTAGATCAGAGTCTAACTAATCTAAATCGGGCCAGAATCGAAAGTCAAAGCAGAAGTCAAACTTCGCGACTTTCGGTTGCGAACCGACCCTAGAACTGAAATTGACGAGCCGAACATGTTCTAATAAGTATTACCAACTTGTTTAAGTATCAAAACAGGTTTCATAACATATATAAGATCAATTTATGATTTTTCTGAAAAATGGCATGTTTAACTTTTTAATTTCATAACTTTGACCCGTCAATTGGTCTAGCAAACGTGATCTTCAGGAGGTGCCCTTTATAGTGACTAACACCTACCTTATTGTGATCGCTTAGCCATGTTCATTTTGAACAATGGCTGGACCATAATGGTCTTAACCGAAAGTCAAAGCGTTTGCTGTAAAACGCTTGACTTTTGGCTATAGAAGCCTATAAACGAAAATGCAAGAGTAAGGAACACTTACAAGAGGTTCCTACAATGAAAGAGAACTAAGTTGGATGCTCCTTTCAGCTAGGAACTTTCAAAGGAGGGAGAAGAGTTATGTTTAAGAAAGGTGCAAGTTGGAATGAACACTTGAACACCTATTTATAGTTAGAGAACTCGAAGGAGGTGAAGCCATGTGTTTAAGGGAGTAAGAAAAAGCTTACAAGTGTCCCAAAATGTGGCATAGCAGTTTAGAGAAGCCATGGTTTCGTTTAAATAGTTTTGGAGCTTTGCTTGGTCTCCAAACAAAACTTTCTGCGTTAGTCCTGTTCTCGCGGGGGGCGAGAGGCCCATGCCAGGTCTCTCGCGGCCCGCGGCCGCCCCTTGGCCAGTTTCAACTTTTGACACTTTTAACCCCTTAACCTATAAAAGCTTATAAAAACCTATTTAAACACCATTTTGGCACTTTTAGCCCTCCGTAGCCAATACTTGGCATACATGGGATTATGCCCGGACATTGTCGAGCTCTCGGTTCGTTAAAAAGGTCACTCAGAGGTATAAATTAACATGTTGACACTTTAATCCCATATTATCCAACTTTCACATATTTACAAAATTGAACTCTCTCGTCCAACAAACAGGACATATGAGAGTTTAGGACTTCACAAAGGATCACTCAGAGGCTTATGATAAGCATGTTGATTCCGATGTCACTCAGAGGTTGGACATGTTGACATATCAGTCCCTCAGAGGCCAAATTTCAAGCATGTTGACATATCAGTCACTCAGAGGCTAATGATTTAAGCATGTTGACATGTCAGTCACTCAGAGGCTGTTATTTATGCATGTTGACATCGGTTCGTCACTTAGAGGCTCAACTTGAGCATGTTGACGCCTTTAGTCCTTATTGGTCTTTAATAGACTATATTTAGAATACAACACGTGTCACTATATTATTGGACACGATTTTTACAGGGTGTTACATCCTCACCCACTTAAAAGAAATCTCGACCTCGAGATTTTATTAAAAAAGATGGGGGTATTTTTGTCGCATAGTGGACTCAACCTCCCATGTATACTCAGGACCTCTAAAAGCGTCCCACTTAACCTTTACTATAGGTATTATCTTTCTTCGGAGCTTCTTAATCTGTCGATCCTCGATCGAAATTGGTTTCTCAATGAACCTCAGGTTTTCATCAATCTGCACATCCTCGTGCGACATTCCTAGCGACTCATCGGCTAGATATTTCTTAATATTAGATATGTGGAATACATCATGGATTCCACTAAGCTCCTCTGGCAACCTGAGCTTATAAGATACAGTGCCGACACGTTCGATTATCTCGAAGGGTCCTATATATCTAGGGCTTAACTTGCCCTTCTTTCCAAAACGCATCACACCTTTCCAGGGTGATACTTTTAGCATGACTTTGTCCCCTACTTGGAACTGAAGAGGTTTACGCCTCTTGTCAGCATAGCTTTTCTGCCTATCCCTGGTAGCTTTGAGACGATCACGGATTTGCACAATCTTTTCCGTGGTCTCCAGGACAATCTCTGGTCCTGATAGTTGGGCTTCCCCAACTTCTAACCAGCATACGGACGTTCTACATTTTCTCCCATATAAGGTCTCAAAAGGAGCAGCCTTAATGCTAGTATGATAGCCATTATTGTAGGAGAATTCTATTAGGGGTAAGTGGTCATCCCAACTTCCGCCTAAATCAATCACACATGCCCTAAGCATGTCTTCTAGAGTCTTTATAGTATGTTCACTCCGACTATCAGTCTGCGGATGGTAAGCCGTACTAAAGTTTAGTCGTGTGCCTAAAGATTTTTGGAAACTTTTCCAAAAGTGAGATGTGTATCTAGTATCTCTATCGGATACAATAGATAATGGCACACCGTGTAGGGACACTATCTTGTCAACATACAACTTAGCTAATTTATCTGAATTATACGTTTCTTTTATTGGCAAGAAGTGTGCTGACTTGGTCAGCCTATCCACTATGACCGAAATAGTGTCATTTCCACTTTTGGTCTTAGGTAACTTGGTAATCAAGTCCATAGTTACCATTTTCCATTTCAAGGCGGGAATCTCTAATTGTTTTAGTAGTCCTGACGGTTTCTGATGTTCGGCGTTAACTTGCGAACACGTCAGACACTTGGCTACATGAGTGGCTATGGATTTCTTCACACCCATCCACCAATAATTCTTCTTCAAGTCTTGATACATCTTGTCACCACCCGGGTGAACAGAGTATCTTGAACTATGCGCTTCTTGGAGGATTAGATCTCTAAGTCCTCCAAAGATTGGAACCCAAATTCTATCATTAAATCATAGGATTCCATCCTTTTCAGGCGCTAACTGATCAACAGTTCCGCCTAATCCCTCATTAGGGATATTAGCCTCTAACAAGGCTTGCTTCTGCGCATCTAATAGCTTCTCACTCAAGCTATTTCTGAGCTCAATGCTCTTAGCGTTAGTCCTTATAGGTTTAACCTTCTCCTTGCGACTTAAGGCATCGGTAACTACATTTGCCTTGCCTGGATGGTATCCAATCTCACAATCATAATCATTAAGAGTTTCCATCCAACGGCGTTGTCGCATGTTCAATTCTTTCTGATTGAATAGATGCTGGAGACTTTATGGTCTGTGTATATAACACACTTTGTGCCATACAAGTAATGTCTCCACAGTTTTAGTGCAAATACAACGGCACCCAATTCCAAATCATGGGTGGTGTAATTCTTTTTATGCACCTTTAATTGTCGCAATGCATATGCAATTACCTTGCCATTTTGCATTAGCACACAGCCAATACCGGTGTGTGATGCATCAAAATAAACAACAAAATTGTCAATACCCTCAGGTAGAGATAACACAGGAGCATTGCTCAACTTGTGTTTAAGAATCTCAAAAGATTCTTGTTGCTTTGGACCCCAATTATACTTAATATTCTTACGGGTCAAAGAAGTTAAAGGAGTGACTATCCTTGAAAAGTTCTCAATAAACCTCCTATAGTAACCAGCCAGTCCTAAGAAACTATGAACTTCTGTTGGGGTCTTAGGCACTTCCCAATTTATTATAGCCTCAATTTTGGCGGGATCCACTTGGATACCACACTCACTTACCATGTGTCCAAGAAATTGGACTTCTCTAAGCCAAAATTCGCATTTAGAGAACTTCGCATAAAGTTTCTCCTGCCTTAATAATTCTAGGATGCACCGAAGATGTTTCTCGTGATCATCTTGATTACGTGGATAGATAAGTATGTCGTCTATGAAGACAATGACAAACTTATCCAAATATGGCTTGCAGACTCTATTCATGAGATCTATGAATGCTGCTGGTGCATTTGTGAGCCCAAAAGGCATCACTAATAATTCAAAATGACCATAGCGGGTCCTGAAGGCTGTCTTAGGAACATCTTCACTTCTAACCTTCAGTTGATGATATCCTGATCTCAAATCGATCTTAGAAAAGTAACTATCTCCTGGAAGTTGGTCGAATAAATCGTAGAGGATATCTATTTTTAATGGTTAGCTTGTTCAGCTCCCGATAGTCGCACATTCGCATCGAATCGTCTTTCTTCTTTACAAACAGAATAGGAGCTCCCCAAGGTGAGGAACTAGGCTGGATAAAGCCTTTCTACAAGAGTTCGTCCAATTGAACTCTTAGCTCATTCATTTCGGTTGGAGCTAGTCTATATGGAGGAGCTACGGGTGCTGCTCCTGGTATGATATCTAATCTGAACTCTACTTGCCTATCTGGGGGTAGGCATGGTAATTCTTCAGGGAAACACCGGGATACTCTGAGATAACTGGTTGATCTTCGAGGTTTGGCTTTGGTTCATTTATAGTGACTTGTGCCATGTAGATGACACAGCCTCTTCTCAAACACTTGGATGCCTTAAATAACGACACCTTGTCTGGCAGTCCATAGTGTGAGTCTCCAGGGATGGTGATCATTTTACCAGATGGGGTTTTGATTTCGATGAGCTTTTTATCACAGGAAATGCGGGCTTGGTTATGAGATAACAAATCCATGCCTAAGACAACATCAAACCCCGCCAATTTCATTGGCAAAAGAGAGATAGGGATGGAATGATTCTTAATGAATATAGAGCATCCATCAAGAATGGAAGAAGCAATTTTTAAGGTTCCATCGGCGAGTTCTATCTCATAAATTTTGTCTAGAGTTCTTATGGGTAAATTTAATAGTTTACTAAACTTATGATCAACAAATGATTTATCCGCACCCGAATCGAAAAGAACTCTAGCATAAATATCATTAATGGGGAAAGTACATGTTATGACGTTATTGTCATTAACAGCTTCCTTAGCAGTCAGCCTAAAGGCGCGTGCATTCCCCTTCTTGGCCTCTCCAGGCTTCGGATTATTATTCTTTGAACTCTTAGGGCAGTTAGTTGCAATGTGCCCTTTTTCGTTGTAGATATAGCATACAACATCCTTAAGATCTTTACAATCTAGGGTCTTATGCCCTCTCCTTTTACATATGCCACAAGGTCTAATTTGAAAATCAGAATTACACTGTCCCCAATATTTGCGGTTGCAAGTCTTGCAAAATGGCATTATAGCTAACTTGCCTTGGTTCCCTTTGAACCCAAATCTCCCTTTATTTTTCTTATTAAACTTATGGGAATTGTCATCTTCCCTCTTCCTTTTTCCGTCAGTTTCAGACTTAACTGACTTCTGTTTCACAAGATCAAGGGTGAGAGAAAGAGATAGGTCTACAGCAGACCTAAGGCTGTGCAGCCTTTACCATGCCCTTTATTTCGGGCGCTAACCCATTAATAAAACGTGCAATGCGTTTGGATTCAAGGGTAATTAAATAGGAAACTAACCTAGATAGAGAATTGAAATCGGAAACATACTTCCGACAGTCTAGGTTTTTCATGGATAGAGACAAGAAGTCTGTCTCTATTTTCTCCACCTCATGTGGTGGGCAGTAGGTTTCCTTAATAAGGTCCACAAACTTGGACCATCCCAGATTATACAGGTATACTTTACCTGTTTATTGAATCATGGCCTTCCACCATGTTAGGGCATCGCCCTTGAAGGATTGTGATACATACTTGACCACATCCCTTTCAGCACAGCTGCTAATGTCTACAATGGTCTCCATTTCGTCTAGCCACTTTAGGGTTTCTACGGCTCCTTTTTCCCCATTAAAGTCTCGGGGTTTACAGGAGACAAAGTACTTATAGGTACACCCGTCTTTAGCAGAACGGGACTTATCAGCAAAGTCTGCTTTCCTAGGTTCACTCTTCGCATTTGAAAAGTGAACAGAGCTCTCTTTATGAGCTGAAGATGGTGGAATAGATAGGGGTCTAGAGCGAGTGGCACTCAGCTCTCTTAGCCTTTCAATGGCCTTACTCATGGCCCTTTCCACAGCCGCATCAATGCGAGCTTGAAAATTTTCATCATCTATATTTTTGTGTTCAGCTTTGTTAGATTCAACATTTCTGTGGCTACTTTGTGCTTCGTTTGAGTTAGCCATCTTCAAGTCTTGGTTTCTATATACCATTAAAACTTTATTTAGCCATGGTGTATCAACCATATCGGCTTTCAATATTGGATATAACAATCCATTGCCTATACTAGTGTGAATAATATCACAACTCTTAGGCCTAACATATCTATATTTGGCCTAGGTCTTAATAGGACCATCATAGGAAAATTACAATTTGGACATAGTCAATATATGATTGGACAGTGGATCGTAATGTCACAACTGTCATTGTCATTATTGACAATTACATATATAGTACATAGGCTTGTCACTAAGGACATGAAATATGGCACATAGGCTTGTCACTAATGGATGTTTAGTCACCACACTGGTGATATTAGCCGGGATCAGATAGATCACATAGGCTATATAGAATAGATCATAACCCGAAAGGGTAATACATCACTAATGGATGTTTTATATATCATCGCACTGATGATATTAGTCGGGATCGAACAGATCACAAGGTCTATATAACCGGGATCAAATAGATCACAAGGGTTATATAAAAATACATCTCTAATGGATGTTTAATCACCGCACTAGTGATATTAGCCGGGATCAAACAGACCACAAGGGCTTTTTAGCCGGGATCACACAGATCACAAGGGCTATATAACCAGGATCAAATAGATCACAAGGGTTATATAAAATACATCTGTAATGGATGTTTAATCACCGCACTGGTGATATTAGCCGGGATCAAACAGATCACAAGGGCTTTTTAGCCGGGATCACACAGATCACAAGGGCTATATAACCGGGATCAAATAGATCACAAGGGTTATATAAAATACATCTCTAATGGATGTTTAATCACCGCACTGGTGATATAAGCCGGGATCAAACACATCACAAGGGCTTTTTAGACGGGATCACACAGATCACAAGGGCTATATAACCGGGATCAAATAGATCACAAGGGTTATATAAAATACATCTCTAATGGATGTTTAATCACCGCATATAACCGGGATCTAATAGATCACAAGGGTTATATAAAATACATCTCTAATGGATGTTTAATCACCGCACTGGTGATATTAGCCAGGATCAAACAGATCACAAGGGCTTTTTAGCCGGGATCACACAGATCACAAGGGCTATATAACCAGGATTAAATAGATCACAAGGGTTATATAAAATACATCTCTAATGGATGTTTAATCACCGCACTAGTGATATTAGCCGGGATCAAACAGATCACAAGGGCTTTTAGCCGGGATCACACAGATCACAAGGGCTATATAACCAGGATTAAATAGATCACAAGAGTTATATAAAATACATCTCTAATGGATGTTTAATCACCGCACTAGTGATATTAGCCGGGATCAAATAGATCACAAGGGCTTTTTAGCCAGATCACACAGATCACAAGGGCTATATAACCGGGATCAAATAGATCACAAGGGTTATATAAAATACATCTCTAATGGATGTTTAATCACCGCACTGGTGATATTAGCCGGGATCAAACAGATCACAAGGGCTTTTTAGCCGAGATCACACAGATCACAAGGGCTATATACCGGGATCAAATAGATCACAAGGGTTATATAAAATACATCTCTAATGGATGTTTAATCACCGCACTTGTGATATTTGCCGGAATCAAATAGATTACAAGGGCTATTTAGCCGGGATCAAATAGATCACAAAGGCTATATAACCAGGATCAAATAGATCACAAGGGTTATATAAAATACATCTCTAATGGATGTTTAATCACCGCACTGGTGATATTTGCCGGGATCAAACAGATCACAAGGGCTTTTTAATGTTAGGACATAGTCCATTACCTTGAAGGCTAGCGTGATTCCTCAAGTCACACTACCAAGAGTATGCACATTACTTGAATGTTAACATAAGAGGATCTTAATGGTTGATTATAAGTCCCGGTCGCATTGACCTTAATGACTTGGAGGCTTGAACTTAGTCCACCACCTCTAGATAGAAGGATAACTTCCCTTAACTATCATGATATAAGACCCTTTCGTTCTTAACTATCATTTATATATTTGGCCAAATATGTGGTCTGTGTCACTTGGCAAAAATCAAAAGCATTAAGATCAATTTGGAATTATATCACAGAGCATAAATTTCGAGTAAAATCGAGACGCTCGTTTTCAAGAGGATGAATTACATATATATATAATTCCAAAAGTACTTCATTAAATTTTCCTATGAAATTACAATACTATAAAGATGCAATAAACTTGTCCATGCAAGGACTTAAAGAAATAAAATGTCCACGCAGGGACTAAAGAAACAACAATGTCCTTTTAGGGACTACATATTATTAGAAGAGACTTCACTCGTCCTTCTTTCCCTTGACCAACTTGGAGAGTTTCTTGAAGAATTTATTCGTCTTCTTCTCCGTTTTCTCCGCCTGTTGCTGCATTTCTTTCATCCTTTCTTAGGCTTCATTAATGGCCTCAAGTGACGGCGGAGGTTGTGGTTGAGGTTGTGGCATAACCGGATACTGGTATCCATAAGTTGGATATCCAGTTGGTGGATAAGTAGGTGGGAAAGGAGACGGGTAAAGTGCTTTATGCATAACCGCCTGCATGTATGCGTCTTGCGACCATGCTAGATAGTCTACCGGGGTAGACGGGTTAAAAGGACCATATCCAGACGTGTCTAGGTACGTGGGAATTGGGCTAATATAACCCGATGGTGGTGGTTGAACTGTAGGTGTGGGTGTTGGTTCAACCACAGGTGAGGTGTTAGAGGGCCCACCCATTTGTGGGTCCTCTTGAATCGTGGGGTAGGAGTTTGGTAAAGGTGGTAGCGATCCCGACCTTTGTCCGGCACGTACTGACATTCGTGATCCACGCTTCCTTCTTGGTGGCTTAGGTGGTGGTTGAGGTTGGTCCACCGGTTCCATGTGGACATCTTCTTGAACAGGGGGTGGTTGAGAGTGGTTAGAAGGAGTGTGGGCAAAAGTAAATTGATTCCAATATTGGTCCCACTCGTCAGGACCTTGGTAGGGCGATCCGGCATATGAGTTTGAATTGCTCGAAATTTCAATGGGATGCACATTTGATCCGACGGTGGCATCTCCGGGTCGGAGTCCTCGTCCATAGGATGTGGCTGGTCTAACTGATTTTGATCAGCTGGAGGCGTGTTTAAGTAATGGTTGGGGTTAAACTCTTCATGGTAGGAGTGATGAGAATGGGATTGGTGAGAATGGTAGGAGTGGTGTGAGTGATAAGAATTTTGGGAATGTGAGGGCGAGTGTCTATTAGAGACAGAACGTCTCGCTGGTTGCCAAGGAGACGAATCTCTTGATTCTTGGTATGCATATGAATTATGAGGTTGAGGGGGAATACGCCCCGATGGTCCTCCTCTCATTGGACCTTTTCCTCATCCACTTTGTCCTCGTACACGTGGCGGCATTTTCCTGTTAGCAATCAATTTAGAAACAAACTTAATAATGAAATGAGTAATCCTAGGTCAATGCCTAGACTCGGAAGTCTAAGGAATGTGCTCGTGTAAGTTTGAGACTAAACACAAAAGGCTAGTGTTTAATTCTCTCAAACATTGGCTCTGATACCAACCCTGTCACACCCCAGATTTCCAACCCCGAAATCCATACACCGGTGGGCCCGGGTGGGGAGTATCGTGACGTCAGTTGATAATCATCATAGTCAATTAAACACGGCACATCGGAAGTCTTGGAGTAAAATTACTATTACAAACTGAATGTTCGAAAATACAAAATAATATACAAGCTTGTAATAGGAGATCCACAGGCGTATCATAAAATGTACATGGAAAGAATACAAAACAGACTTTAGGCAGATTTAAGATTTGCAAGATCCTCTATCACTACCGAGCAGCTTCCGGCCTATTTCGTATTGTACCTGTAGTTTAGCCTTTGGACGATACGCCAGCTTACGCTGGTAAATACACCAAACTGACTCATTTTGAAAACTTTAAAATGGTTTTTAAGTGCAAACGGCACAAAATCTTTTATTAACTTGGGAAAGTTGACCTTGCAACCTTGTATCAGATTCACATGTTTGTCAATACATTCAGGGCCCGGGACAAAAACCGAGACATGATTAAATACACACAACTCAGGACTCACGAAGGAGTCATCCCCAACATCTTGGGAACATTGCATATGAGCATCAAAAGGTGTATGCCTACACCCCGTCTATGGTCGTGGCCAATAACTAATGTATTGAGCCCAGGATATCCAGGACACGGTAATTTAAACCCCGATGTTTAAGTTATCAAAAAAACTGATTAAAACGAAATATGCGGGTTTACTTGCCACAAGTGGGCATTCGATTGACCCCATTATGGACCAAGCGGTAATAATTTACCGTATCCCAAGCCCGTATACGGAAAATAAATCGAGAGTATTTACTTGAGCTAGTCTTCTTCTTTTATTTTTAATTAACTCAGCCGTATACAAAAGTAACAAGTGCAGACAACATTTACCGGGAAGGCCCTAGTCTGGATTATGGCATAAGCTAGCCAATTAAATATTAACGGTCTTATAAACCGAATAGTGTACATGATCATTACGTATAACGCTTGATTAAACGATGATCGGATAGAATGTAGTTTAATCCCGACAAGTACTTGACTTGTATAATATGGGTAAACTATAAACATTCTGGATTTTGAAACTTAAATGACAAGGTTAAACCCGTTTCGGTTAATTTCTGCAAAATAGTTACATATACGTAACTATGCGCTTAATAGCGATATTGGGTAACCGGATAAGTCATGGACAAGTTCTATACGCCATTATACTTTAAATAAGTTAAGATATCAGTAGGATATCAACTTGTATGCCCATTAAGGTTTTAAAACGAAATTATGCCTTATAGGGGCATTTTGGTAATTTTATACATAGTTTATAAATTATTTGGGATTATGAGTTTATAACATGTACCTACTGTAAATATGTTTAAAATAAGTTTTAAAATCAGTAGGTATCAAGTTTTGGTCAATAATATGGTTTAAAACCATACTATGCGCCGAAACGATGCTTATGTCGTAAAATGACGTTTTTAAGCGATGTTTACGAAAACTGTCATTTGGATCAGATTAAAATGTTTAAAATATGTTATTTAATATAACATATTAGTTGGTAAATGATTTACCTTGAAAAGATTGATTAAAATCATTTTATGAGTCACAAGGACTAAAACCGTCATTTATCGACATAGTTTAAGGACTTGCTTGGAAACTCAGTTTACAACTTGGTTTAACATCCCAAATAATCTTACTTATAATATTACATCAGTAGGAAACTCATTTTCAAGTTTATTATAATTAAAACCTTGTTTTGTTCAAAAATGGCATTTTGGTAAAAAATGACATAATTATGGAACTTGCGCATAAACTTAGATTCTGATTATGATCATGTAATATAACCTTAGAGGGTTATGCTACATTATATTATGATCATAATGAAACTTTAGATCAGAGTCTAACTAATCTAAATCGGGTCAGAATCGAAAGTCAAAGCAGAAGTCAAACTTCGCGACTTTCGGTTGCGAACCGACTCTAGAACTGAAATTGATGAGCCGAACATGTTCTAATAATTATTACCAACTTGTTAAAGTATTAAAACAGGTTTCATAACATATATAAGATCAATTTATGATTTTTCCGAAAAATGGCCTGTTTGACTTTTTAATTTCATAACTTTGACCCGTCAATTGGTCTAGCAAACGTGATCTTCAGGAGGTGCCCTTTATAGGGACTAACACCTACCTTATTATGATCACTTAGCCATGTTCATTTTGAACAATGGCTGGACCATAATGGTCTTAACCGAAAGTCAAAGCGTTTGCCGTAAAACGCTTGACTTTTGGCTATAGAAGCCTATAAACGAAAATGCAAGAGTAAGGAACACTTACAAGAGGTTCCTACAATGAAAGAGAACTAAGTTGGATGCTCCTTTCAGCTAGGAACTTTCAAAGGAGGGAGAAGAGTTATGTTTAAGAAAGGTGCAAGTTGGAATGAACACTTGAACACCTATTTATAGTTGGAGAACTCAAAGGAGGTGAAGCCATGTGTTTAAGGGAGTAAGAAAAAGCTTACAAGTGTCTCAAAATGTGGCATAGCAGTTTAGAGAAGCCATGGTTTCGTTTAAATGGTTTTGGAGCTTTGCTTGGTCTCCAAACAAAACTTTCTGCGTCAGACCTGTTCTCGGGGGGCGCGAGAGGCCCAAGCCAGGTCTGTCGCGGCCCACGGCCGCCCCTTGGCCAGTTTCAACTTTTGACACTTTTAACCCCTTAACCTATAAAAGCTTATAAAAACCTATTTAAACACCATTTTGGCACTTTTAGCCCTCCGTAGCCAATACTTGGCATACCTGGGATTATGCCCGGACATTGTCGAGCTCTCGGTTCGTTAAAAAGGTCACTCAGAGGTATAAATTAACATGTTGACACTTTTAATCCCTCCATTATCCAACTCTCACATATTTACAAAATTGAACTCTCTCGTCCAACAAACAGGACATATGAGAGTTTAGGACTTCACAAAGGATCACTCAGAGGCTTATGATAAGAATGTTGATTCCAATGTCACTCCGAGGCTGGGTATTTCGACATATCAGTCACTCAGAGGCCAAATTTCAAGCATGTTGACATATCAGTCACTCAGAGGCTAATGATTTAAGCATGTTGACATATCAGTCACCCAGAGGCTGTTATTTATGCATGTTGACATCGGTTCGTCACTCAGAGGCTCAACTTGAGCATGTTGACGCCTTTAGTCCTTATTGGTCTTTAACAGACTATGTTTAAAATACAACACGTGTCACTATATTATTGGACACGATTTTTACAGGGTGTTACAGTCTCCGTGGCAACCCCACTCTCTTCAACATTCTGTATGTGAATTCATCATCCTTTTAATCTCTCTGAAAATTCTGATGTGTCCGAATAACCCATATTTAATGTTAAAATCTCCGAAAAAATTTTCATCACCAAATTTTTTCTGGACACTTTCCCATTAAATCAATCCTAAAAACAAATTTTCACGATTTGGGATTTCGGAATTTTCATGCATTTTTTAGCCTCAAACAGTCTCTTTTGCGCGTGAGAGTCCTCGAGAGAATGACCTTTTCGTGCTTATGAGCTGATTGATTTTGGAGCGGATGAAACTGGTTTGTGCACATGACTTCTTCATTCATGCGAATGACTTCTTGATTCGTACGAATGATAATTTTTCAAGCGAATGAAGACTAGTTCGTGCGAATGAGTGACTCTTTCGCAAGAATGTCGCCCTCCTGCACTCGAAACTGACTCCTCCGCTCGAACACTGTTGTTCAAATTTTTTGGATCCAAAATATTCATATCTTCGACTTTGATGATGAATCCTTCATAGATATTAACGAAAATCAATTCTGAATGAAATGATGTTTTCAATTTCAAAATCTATCTATGAATTGACCTTCAATTTGATATTTTATGTCTAAAAACCTCATAAGCATAGGTGATTCAATCGATGGATAGATCGATTGAATCAGTACCACAGATCTGATACCACTGTTAGGATCGGTTTAGACGAAAGTTTGGATAAGATAAAGCTAGTTCGGTAGAAATTTCAGCATCATAACGTCTAGATTAACATGATTGTAGAAGCTTCCATTAATACCGAAAGAGCATACACCAGTTTACAAGCTGGAGAGAAATCTGAGGTCTCTCCAGCCGTTTCCAAAACATGACTGTTTGGTGCGGATGACTATTTGGAACGGATGACTCATTCGTGCAGATGAACACTCGTTCTCTCGAACTTGTCGTCCTCTCGAAAGGTTTCGTCCAATTGAAAGTGTCATCCTCTCGAAGGGTTTCGTCCTCTCGAAAGTGTCGTCCTCTCCAAAGTGCCATATGTTTGTACTTCACTCTCAACTATACAATATTCAACACACGCTCTATCTAGCTTATTCGTATAGTGGCAGACACACATGATATGCACTAACACTAAGGTATAGATAGTTCAAAACTTTAACCATGCAAGGATTATACACTCAATTTACTTGAAGAGAAAACCACCC
This sequence comes from Scalesia atractyloides, assembly GCA_947069175.1. Lineage (NCBI taxonomy): Eukaryota > Viridiplantae > Streptophyta > Magnoliopsida > Asterales > Asteraceae > Scalesia > Scalesia atractyloides. The sequence continues at coordinate 55,934,874 of CAMTDV010000028.1, forward strand.
CCTCTTTTTCTTTTTGATGTCGCCACCCAAACACATACTCTAAGTGTGTTTTATTTATCTTTTATCTTTCCCACTTTTCTCAACATGCATTTCAGCCCTTGTAGTTTTATTAGTTAATAAGTGGACTACACATACTTGTTTCTACAAATGTTAACTCTTATTATATAGGTTAAACATTCTTACTTAAATTTCTTCATATTAAAATAACATAATAACACAGTAATCAAATTACTAAATTTAGGGATGTTACAACCCGATTAATTTAAGTCCTGATAGCCCGAGACTTTTATTACTTTACCATCCATAAAGCATTTATTTACTTTAATTAGCGTTAGATTTATTTATTTAAATCCTTATGCTTACCATGTTGATCTTTATCACAATGGTGTTTTACCGGCTCATCAATAGTTAATTTGGTTTAATTAACATATTTATTTTTAGGATGTTACAAGAACTCACGGATTTATTTTTAATTGCCCAAGTGGAGACTCCCATAAAGGTTACCCATCTTGTTACTTCTACCACCTAAACATGCTTAACTGTGGAGTTCTACACTCACTGACTAACATTAAGCCTAATACACGTTAGTTTAAGTGGTAGGCGTTCTCTATGAACTAAGAATCTCTGACAGCCATGTGGATTTTCCTAGTGTGTTACATCCGCGCCGCATCATGGGGACGCCCCACTATAATCTATAATATCTAATAATTGAAGATTTTGCGTTGCCATATGGCACCCTTCAGAATCCAGCATTTTAGAGGGAGCTGATATTATAAGATGTAGATTTATCTAAAATAATTATATAAACTAAATAAGAAAATATGAAAACAAAATAATATCCTATTGTAACCCCGATTAATCTTCAATTGCGCTTTTACCGTTCATATTTCTATCGCTCACCTAGAAGTCAAGTCTCAAATCCAACTTCTCCGTTGGATTGTCTATGACTATGGATTCGACCTTGAGGGTTCCTGGACTTTCGATCAAAGATTATCTTCAGATCATCCGGCGTCGTTTACTCTATCGAAAACTGAACAGTTGTTCTCTCCACTTTTGAGCATTTTTTCGATGAGAATAATAACAATGAACCCAACGAGGGCGATGAAGAAAATCCCTGGAAGTGCGACATTAACTTCATCTATAGCTGCCCACTGACTTGTATTAGGTTAGTTTATGTTTTATTAAGGCTGAAAATGCAGTTAGGTTTATGTTTTCCGGCTATGGAGGTTTTGATATAGCAACTGCTCCTATGTTATTACCATTTTATTTGATTTAATGCAACCACTAACGAATTTCGTAAGGTTGTTAAATACGTATAACCAAACATTGTATATTTACAAGGAAAAGACTTATAAAGGATGAAGTTGGATCTCTTGTGTGGGAAGGTGCACAAGATTTGCTAGGGTTACTTGGTACTTCTTCGCCCATAACTGTATGCTATGATTTGTTGAAGTCATGCTAATGAGGGTTATTGTGGGTCAACTTTACTTCAGCCTCTTTCCTTTGAGCTTAAATAATACACCATCAGGTATGAACTTTTAAAGAATTTGACCCTCTTTGTCTCTCTTGATTGAATAGTATAATGACGCTAAACTAAAATTACCATTACATTAACATATATCTTAGTTCAGTTATATATATCTACTTATTATTTTTTGGTAATCATTTCATATTTTTGTTTATGTCATCTTCAAGTGACAACAATTATATAAAAATGGGACGTAAATTATTTGAATTCTTGCTTGGTCTTACTTCATATCAATTGGTAATCAATATATTCAAAATATTAACTCTATGCTATTTTTATGTCGTTTGAATTTGAAAAAATTTTTGAATTTAATTTGCAGTCACTGCCAATCATGTGTTGCTGTGTGTTTGTTGAAATCAAACAAACAACAGGCTCGGTATAATTAAATACGACAGGGTTAAGAATCCTCACTCCAGACTGGCTCGATTCAGTTGCTCTTATGCGTGAGTAGCGTCAGAATTTGGATATGACGAGTAAGGAAAAGCAAGTGGTTTACGCGATTTTCCTTGTGTTGACATGGAGGATATGGCTTTGTAGAAACGAGAAGGTTTTTAAATCAAGAAATATATATTTCAGCAATAACTGTTGTTGATGAGGTTAAAGAGAACACAATTCGGTGGATGGTAAAGAAGTGTTTTTTTTTAATTATTTTATGACATCATACTTTTCCCGTTTTTGAAAAGAAGTATTTATTTATAATAGAGTTGAATGTAATTAGTTCTTTTGGTTTGGGTCATTTTGACAGTTTAGTTTAAAGATTTCATTTTTCGTCTATTAGTCCAAATAGGTTTAACCATTGCCATTTTAGTTCACTAGGTTAACTTCATACATTTTTTCTAGTTAACGAAAAGGGCAATTTGATCATTTTAAATTGCTGAATTGCCCTTATAGTTAACAAAATTACATATAAAATGATTGAATTGCTCTTCTTCTTAACAGAAAAAGTGAGTGAAATTAACTTAGTGTACTAAAATGGCAACGGTGAAACCTTTTTGGACCCACAGACGAAAAATAAAACCTTTAGACCAAACTTGCAAAATTGCTCAAACCATATGGACTAAAATGGCAATTTACTCTTTATATTATACTTTTCTTAGATACATTTTTATATTACTAGCAGGATGGCCACATGATACGGCGGGAGCGACCCATCGCATTGCGATACTTTTTTTTGTAGTTTTATTGATCATACAATATTTATTGTAGTATCATTGTGATAGATATACGTCAAAAGCAAAGTAATCACCTAACCCATTTCATTCTGTCGTGCTGGTTCAGTTATTAACCTCAACCAAGCTAAACCAAAGTTATCGATTAGTCTATTTATAAACCAACTGGTTTTTGGTTAATCACTTTAGTTTATTTGGTTAGATTGACGGTTTTTTGTTTGATTAATTTAATTTTAGTTAATAACAAAACCAAACTTGAGCTAAAATTTTTGCTTAGAAATATATGTAAATGAGGTATAAATAGGTGAAATGAAAGTATAAATATATGATATGGAGATATAAAATATGAAATATATGAACTGGAGGTATAAAAGCTAGAAATATATTAAAATATGTGATTATATTTGGTTCAAATAATTTTGGTTAAAAGAGAGTATAAAAAATGATAACCGGTTTTGGTTCATTCGGTTTCTAGTTAATTCACTTTTTGGTTGATTTCGGTTCGGTTTCATCTGTTTTCGGTTTGGTTTGGTTTAGGTTAATGATTTAGTTATTGCTCACATATAATCCAATTTTGGTTAATAACCGATAAGTGCGTGCGCGATGCAGCGGGAAATAGAGACAGCCATGTTGTGAGTTGTTCGATTGGTTAGATTATTATCCTTCACCGAAATCGAGGTCAACGATATTTTATTAACCAATCCGTTTTCAGTTAATCGGTTTTGTTAATTAAGTTACATTGACAATTTTTTGTTTGATTCACTTAGTTTTAGTTAATAGTCAAAACCAAATTTGGGCTAAAACTTTTGATTAGAAATACATGAAATTCAGGTATAAAACATGAAATTAATGTATAGGTCCATGAAATGGATGTATAAATACATAAAATAGGGGTATAATAAAATACAGGAACTGAAGGTATAAAAGTTAGAAATATATATAAAATATGAATGGTTCGGTTTAGTTACTTTTGGTTAATAAAGGTACAAAAAATGTTTTTGGTTAATTCAGGTTTTGGTTAATCAGTTTTCAATTAATTCAGGTTTGGTTGACTTTGGATCAGTTTTGGTTAACAGTTCAGTTATTACTCAGCCTTAGACATTGTTAATCACGTAACATATCATTTTTTAATTAAAAAACTATATCAATAATATACTTAAATTAAAGAGAATAAAATACTCGTTTATATGGTATAATTTAAAAAACTTTTAACGTACCAAAAAATTATGACGATATTAAAATCATAGGGGGAGTTAGTTTTTGTTTAAGAAGAGGGATAAAGTTTAACTAATAACTAATATCTATAATTTTGTTTAAGATGGGGGATTAAGGTGTAATCTAGATGAGAGGATTAAATTGATGGTATTTAATCACTTGACATGTAACTATTAAACATTATGGGATAGTACTAAGTATGTTAGGCTTTAATCACTTGTACACTAACACATCATCTACTTGTTCTTTTAATCCACATGTCAATACTGAACAAGACAATTATTGAAACGTCGACAAAAATGAGTAAGTCGTCACGATACTTTTGGATTTTTTAAAACATTATAGTTTCTATGACATGGCAAGAACATAAAGAATTATAAGTTCGTTGTGAAGGGGAAAAGTGTAACTGATTACCAAGAATTATGTTAAAACTCTGGGATTGAGGTGTAATAAGATAAGGGTTAAAATATAATCATTGTTTAAAAGACCAATTTACACTTAATTTAGAGATATATTTATAAATTAAGAAGAAAAAAATTCTTATTTTTTAATATCTTAAAATATCCTTCCCTGATGTATTATAATATACTATAGATTACAATTTACAATTTAAGTAATATGTAGGCTGATCAACTTAAGATATAATATATTATTCTTTTACTGAATTTATAGGTCTGTCAACCTGTATAATACAAAGGTATCTAACTTAATATAGTATAAATAACCGATTTTCTAAAATCACAGACTAAAATAGTATAGTATAGATAACTGGTTTTCTAAAATCATAGACTAAAATACGAGTTAAGCAAAGAGTTCACAGGGAATATTGTCTATTTCATGATCTTGATGTAGCCCACACAACTCGAATGTCGCAGAACAGGAAGATATGGGAAATTTTAAGGGGTCTGAGTTGTCCTTATAAAAGCTTGGTGGCATGGTCGATTGGTCAATTAAGGTGAGGTGTCCAAAGAGCCCAATGCTCTATAGTAAAATACTGCTAGTCAATTTAAAAACAAAACCTCAATAAAAAATTAGTATCGTGATGGTTAACGTGTCATACATCAATTAACAATAAATAACCGAGGTAATTTTTTAAAAGCTATACTTCAAAGTATTGTGTATTATCTGATAAATACTTGGGTTTAAGAAATTAAATTTAATATTTTAGAAGTTTCGAAGAAGATATTTAAAATTTTCAATTTAAAAATTCGGAAAATCTTTTAAAATATTATGATTAGGATTTTAAGATTGGATAGCGAAATTTACTAACTTTTTGCCCACAATATCTTTTATATAAATGTTTTGAACATTATCGTGTTATATATATATATATACTAGTATTAAGTCCATGCGTTGTAGAGGTTTCGTAAAACCATATCAAGTAGTCATAATGGTATACCACTATAACTGGAAAAGTTTATAAAAACAAAATAAATAAAAACAGAAAAAGATAACGCCGAGCGTAAAGCAGACGTAAAATTTTTGAATCAAGCATGCTCGTTGCAGAGAAATTAAAAGGAAACATAAAACGCAGAAAAAAATAACTAAGTCAATCTAGAACCCGTGCGTTGGACGAACTTGTCAAACCGAAAAATAAATGTGTTGTGATGGGCCAATCAAACGGGAAAAATATACCAAAAAAATGTTGAACTCCACATGCACGTTGCAGCGGATTAATTCACATAATTTAGAACGAAAAAAAAATCTTGGGAAGGATGAAAGTATGGTGGACCAAAATTGAAAATAAAAAACGAGTTGGGATTAAATTGCAAAAAGATGAAAAACTTTGAGTTAAAAGTAAAAAAAAAACAAAGGATCTAAATTGTAAACTTGAAGTGATTTATTAATCTCAGATAAAATTAAGATAAAAAAATAATTGATACCTATAAATTAGTTATTAATATTAAAATTTAAAAAATATTAAACAAATATAAATAAAATTTATGAGGATGAAGTAGAGAATGTCATGTAGTATTATTTGAAGTTTTTTATTATAAGTTATATATATATATGTGTGTGTGTGTGTGTTTGTGTGTGTGGTGAGGTTATAAAGTTAACACTAGTGTATTTGTGAACTGAGTGAACAAATTCTAGCAATTTATTTACACTTGTGTATGCACTTGTGTATTGACAATTAAGAGCTAGGATTAGTTCACTAGTGTTCACAATCAAGGGGGTTGTTCACAAATGAACCTAACCCTATACACACACACATGAATTATAGGTAGGGTTGTAAATGAACCGAACGAACACGAACATGGTCTTGTTCATGTTCGTTTATAAAGAAAATAAATGTGTTCACAAACGGTTCATGAACACTTACCGAACGAGATTTTATGTTCGTGTTCATTCATTAAGGAAATGAGCGTATTCACGAACACAAACGATGGGGCTAGAGGTGAATGATAGAAGGAGCAACGCTGCAACTTGAAGCCATAATCATGAAAAGGAGGTCGATGTGAATACTGGAAGGAAAGATGAATGATGCATAAACCCGTTGGGAATAGGGTTTCCATGTATTAATTCTTAGGTTAATAAAATAAACAAAAATTAGATAAAATAAAAGTACAAAAACCTTTCATGAACAACTTAAACAAGCAAACATGACCGAATGTTCACGAACACGTTACCGAACATCCACGAACGCCCTTTTTGTTCATGTTCCTTCATATAACTATTTGAATGAAATTTCATGTTAATGTTCGTTCATTTATTAAACGACGAACGTAAACGATCTTCTCAACGAACAGTTCACGAATTGTTCACTGAACGTTCGGTTCATTTACAACCCTAATTATAGGGAGAAATCTCATGTGAGTTACAAAAACTCTAAAAATTGAATGGATAGATATCATGCTGCCACGTGTTACACTTTTTCGGTGCGATATTTTACTAACACCTTCAATATTTTACTAACACTGACACTTTTTGTAACAGAGGACAGAGAATATGTTACTTTTTCAGTTATTCACATTTTTTGTAACTCATTTGTTACACCTTTTTATTGTTTTTTACAACAATTTTTTAGATTTTTAGATTATATTAAGTGTATGGATTTTACAACCAATAATTTACAACGCAATTTTTATGTAACAATGCAATTGTGACATTTTTTTATTTCAGATGAAAGAGAAGAGAGAAGAGACTTTTTGTTTGAAAAGTACATTTTTATACCGTTTTAATATTGACCATTGATCACATGAGATGGACGGTATAGGTGGAGTATTCTGGTTTTCCTTAACTAAGGTGGGTTTTCGATTTATCATTTCCCTATATATATATACAGTAAACCCTCTATAATTAATATTCAATAAATTAGTAACCTTGATAAAATTAATAATTTGTCCAGTACTAACTTGGGACCAGTACAAAATTGGATCACAATCTATAAAATAATAAGATAATAACTTTTTTGAAATCCTAGTGTATATATATTGGTACCAGCGAAAATATAAATTAATAATTCCTGAAGGATTCCAAATTCTAAGATTGTCTAGTAAAAATTGGCTATAGTCACTTGTTTTTTTTGTTGAACTTCAAATCTATATTGAGTTTATCTTTAAATCTTCTCATTACACTTAAGAGTTGGGTTATTGTCTTCTCGTATTGCAACAAAAAGTTGTGAAGAGTTGTCTTATACATGGAGAAGAATTGTGCATTGAAACTTGTTTTTGTAATTTATTTTTTAGTATCATGAACTAACTTTTTGTATTAAGAAGCAATAAACTTGACAAATTCAATTAATTTGTGAATATATATATTGGACTTAGAAATTTAAAGGTCATACGTAAAACCTTTATAAATTAATAAGTTATTAATTTATCGATATAGTAATATCTTGCTAAATTAGTAAAATATTTCAGTCTTAACATTATTAATTATAGAGGTTTTACTTTAGGTGTTTGTGAGTGTGTGTGTGTTTATAGGGGTATGGCTAAATAAAAAGTTAATTTTGTCTATGTAGGATAAAAAAGATTTTAACCTTTCATTTTTCAAATTAATGGCTAATATGAACATATAGGAAAAAAAGGGTGTAATGCATTCTAGGGAAAACCTATTTATTGATTTTTTCTCTCAATACGCAAGACACATGCATACCCCCTATTTTTTAAGCATGGATAACTTTTTTACGACAGTATTTTTTTATATAAATTACACCATAAAATCAAGTATTTTTTATTATTAATTTGAGTACCATACTGCTATATAAAATATGAGAAATAGAATATTTTGTGCTAGAATTCTTTTAGTAGATTTTTTGTGCTAGATTTTTTTGATTTTTTTAAGTTGTATGTTTGAGAAAAAAAGGGCGAGAGTTTGTGTTTTAGAACCAAAATACCATTTCATCCTACTTAAAAGGATCCCTTATGTCATTTCACAAGATCCACTAAAAAGTGAATTTTGCCTAAATAACCAAGAACGATTGTAAAAATGACATATGGCACTTCTTACAAGTAGGATCAAAGGGCATTTTGCTCATAAAACGCAAACTCTCACACTGTTGTTTTATCAAACATACAATACAAAAAAAATCTAGTACAAAAAAATCTAGCATAAAAAATATAATATAAAAAATCTAGTATAAAAAATATTGCAAAAAAAATCCAGTAGAAAAAAATGTAGTACAAAAATACAACACAACATTTTTGGGTTTTTTTAGTTTTCATATCTTACAAAACAATAGGGTGCTCAAATTAAAGATAAAAAGATGCTTGATTTTATATTATAATTTTTTTCTAAAAATAATATCGTATAAAAAAGTTAAGGACGTTTAAAAAAATTGGGGGGAGGGTGGGTTATGCATGTGCCTTACATGTGGAGAGCGAAAGTCGACAAATGGATATTTTCAAGAATGCCTTTGCACTCTTTTTCCTACATATTCATCTCAACAGTTGATTTTAAAAATGAAAGGTTAAGATCCCCTCTAATTAGAAAAAAATAACTTTTTATTTGATACTACTCCTATATATTTGGATAGGATAATGAGAAAACTAAAAAAAACTCCAAACAAAATTTAAAAAACACACCAAATTTTTTTTTCTGGAAACATGGCATTTTTAAGATACAAAACAAATTGAAAAAAAATTGCATTACATTATGTTGCACATGTAATTTAGCCTTAGGTTTTAAGTTTCGTTTAGCTTTTAAGGTTAGGTTTTTGGGAGGTTTAGGTTTCGTATTTAGTTTTTAAGTGGGAGGGGGATTAGATTTTTGGTAGGTTTAATTTAAGGTGTAGTTTTTAGGTTTTGTGATGTACTTTTTTTGTATTTTAAAAATGTTAAATTTTACAGGCAAAAAATATTTGAAAAAGTTGGTGTGGTTTTTAACGTTTTTTTTAGTTTTTTGGTTTTCTTATTAAGATGAGTTTTCTCATGATCCATCTTTATTATATATATATATATATATATATATATATATATGGAGGAGGGATAGAAAGAAAACTTGTATATACTTGTAACAGCTTTTGCAAACTTTCAACTTTTTCTAAAAAAGTAAAAGCTGTTACGTAACACGTGGCAGCCTCTGTTTGTTACACGTAAAACGTCTGCAAAAAAGTATAACACGTAACAAAAGAAGGTCCATTCATCTAGGTTTCTTAGTTTTTTTTAACTAATATGGGATTTTTTAATTGCCCTATATATGTATATACACACATACTTACACACACACACATACATACATACATACATACATACATACATACATACATACATACATATTAGGAAGGCTAACGATTTATACATATAACAATTATTAAAATTAAGGGTGTAGAATATAAGACTAAATTAGAATATTGTTCAATTATGATGAACATTATTTTTATACAAAGTAAAACACCATACTTCATTTGTTATATGTAAAATATAACGCTATGTAACCTTTGGCATCAAAACATAAAATACAATATATCTGCTACTAGTAAAACACTACATATGAATCCTTTGTTACCTAAAAAATAAAACACCATGTACATACTACAATCAAAACACCATTGGATAAATAAAAGCAAAAACACCATGTATTATAAACACCCAGTTAAAACATAATTTATATATATATATACACACACTTACACACATATAGTACTCAAACATGCTCGTTATTGTAGTAAGGAGAAAACAATTATGTATAATAAAGTTATTAGTATTTAAAAAAAGATGGGAAGAAGTTGCATGTGAGTTTTTGAATTGAAGACACCGAATTTACAGTTTACACCGATGCTATTAAATAAATCAATACAAGTTAAATGCAATTACAAATTAAAATGTCACTAATAAATTGCATCCATCCAAAATTACAATCTAATGGTCCATAACGCATTTTATAATTGGAAAACACCATTTGTAGACTAAATCTACAACACACACACGCATACATACATACATACATACATACATACATACATACATACATACATACATACATACATACATACATACATACATACATACATACATACATACATACATACATACATACATACATACAGGGGAGGGTTATCTTGAGAATGCTAAATATTGCGAGAACCGTAAGAACAAATGAGAAAACCAATCAAAACCAATTTTTTAATACAATCATCATTTTAATTAAAATACAACATCAAAAAAAATTAAAACATCAAATAATTCATTTCTCCTCTCAAAATCACTCTTATTAGGTTTTTTACACATGTGTAAATATAATAAATTTACACATGTGTAAATGGCAAACTTACACATGTGTAAATTATCTTTAGTTCCGAATTCACGTAAATTTAAATGTGTAAATTAAATTTCTAGAATTGTATTCGAATAATGACATGTGTAAAAAGAAATTTTGAATTTCACTTGTTTTTGACCAAGTTCTAGTGGTTTTTTCATTCGCCCTTTTTTTGTCAGGGCGTTTATTCATTTTCAAACAAACTTGAAAATTTTGGTTATTAGTTGTTACCCCCATCTCCAAGTTTGCGAGATTCATGGCGTCTTATATGAATTGCGAGTTACAAATTAATGATGCTCATATTTAAGTTAATTTTTCTCTGTTAAATATTCGTTTGAGCAACTCATGTTAAAGAGCTGGCTTGTTTTATTACACGGCTTATAATGATGTTTATTTTGGTACTTCATCAATAATATCAACATCAATGTTGGTAATGGCGTTTGTTTTTTACTCATTACTTGACATGTTTAATGGCCTTTCAATTAATATAATTTTAGCGTTTTTTATGTTTGCGTTAGTTTTTTTTTTATTTTATTGGCGTTTTATATATATATATCAAACATTGAATTCCATTAGATTTTTTGTTCAAATAATTCTTGTTAATGATCTGATGTTTTTAATTTATCGATGTTACAATGGCGTTTATTTTTGTTATTCGTCATAGATGTTAGTTTTGGCGTGTGTTTTTTTTGAAATTATCCTTTAATATGTTTAATGGCGTTTTTAACTAATATAATTTGAATGTTCTTTCATTCTGTTTTTGTACATATGAAACATTGAATTTGTTCATGGCGTGTATTATTTAATGCTGAGACATTTGGAAACATGTCGTGTTTTCTATGTTTACTTTTGACGTACCACATATCATTTTGTCATGGTGTTTTTTTATTTTGTTTAGGAGAGCATGTTGCAGCCAATGAAAGGATTTGTCCAAAAACTAGGATTACTTTGTACATTACCGACGTTACAAATGATCTAAAGCCTAAGATAGGAATGATTTTTGAAAGCCTTAATGATTGTTATTCTTTGTATCTTAAGTACACGATGGCCGGTGGTTTTGCTGTTAGGAAAGGGAAAGAAAAGATAAACGCCAAGGGAGAAAACATGTAAAGTATTATATGTGTATAAAATCTGGTAAATATAATAAGAAAAAGGTTGATACGTTGGACCCAAAGCAAAAGGAAAGGAGTGTGCGATCCAATTTTTCTAGAAGGACTGGTTGTGGAGCACAAATTTATCTTAAGTTTGAGGCCGGTTTTTGAAAGGTGTATAAGTTGATCACAAAGTTGAAGAGCACAACTACAAATTTGTTGATCATCCTGATAAGCATTTCCAATCGTTAAACTGACGCTTCACTTAACTTCAGAAGCATGTTATGCATAGCATGTCAAAGTTGAATTTGGGCCCGGTCAAGGTGTTATTGTTATGAAGACTATTTTTGGCAGTTTTGAAGATGTGGGTTCAAGTAAAGTTTATTTTAAGAATTACAAGAGGTAAATTAATCTGGTCATTGGGAAATGTTGGGCCCTTAACTAAAAGGTTTACACATTAGTGTTGCATGTTGGGCTAAGGTTGGGAGAATGGGCTTCCTAGAGCCTTATGGGCCTAGAGTTGTACTTAGTGGGTTAATCAATTAGTATAAATACATATGTTAGGGCTAGTATTTAGTTGGCTAATCAGTTTTGTTATTCAGAAATCTTGTATCTGACACCATTCAGTGTATGCAAGTTGTTTAATCAGAGATTGTTCTTGTTCTGTTAATCTAATCTTTTTTTCCGCAATCGATTAGTGGTCATGATACCGTGTACAGATCCGAATTGGGACTTTCAATTGGTATCAGAGCCTGCTGGTCGATATAGACTCTCGGTGTCACGGATTGAAGAACTGTTCAGATCTCGAAGACTGGTTGTTGTTTGTTATCTTGGAGTTTCACTGTTGAATATATTGAAGATTGCTGTTGTTCTCATCTCGGACTGCTACTATTCTGAGAAAATCGAAGAATATTCAAGCATTTCGGATTCGAAATTGTTGAAGACCCTGAAGAATACGAAGAAGATCATCCATCTCGGATTGATTACGTACAACTGTTCATCGGCTTTCTCAACAACCTTATCCGGATTACTCGTATTCCGGATAAGGATCACTGTTTGAATTAACCTGTGTTTATCTGCTACAGGAATTTTGGAATACTGTTGATTCCGGATACGGATTCTTATTTCGGATCAGACTATCATTCTGGATTAGGCTTTCATTCCGGATCTGTTTCTCTATTTCTGATTATCTCATCTCGGATTGGCATTCATCTCGGATATCGTGTAATTCGGATCATCACCTATTTCGAATTTCATCGCTATTCCAGATTGATTTTTTACCTCAGACTAAGGAAGCATTTCGGATTCATCCGAGTTACTGTTGTTTTGTCTTTAATAGTATTCCAGATCACTGTTTCGGATTCTTATCTCGGACTCATTACAAACTTATTCCGGGCCACTGTTTATAATCAGAATTTAAAATTTATTTTAATTTTACTTGGTAAAATTAAAAAAAAAACAAAAAATGAACAGTTACATGACAGCTCAGGATCTGACAAATGCCACCCTGGCAGCTTTGCAATCTCAGACGCTAGCTCTTCATCAAGAGCTAGACCAAGTCATTGGCACTTCTACAAAGGTGCCCTGTCTGCTATATGGTGATGAATATTATGAATGGAAGTTTAGGTTTGAGCAATACTGCAAGGCGAAAGAACCAGGGGTGTGGAGATGTATCATGAATGGTCCTCGAACCATAGTTTATAGCACTGCTGAAAATCCGGACACAAAGATCCCCAAACCTAGTCATTTGTGGACTTCAGAAGATGTGAAGATAATCGAAGAGGATGAGAAAGCCTCGACTGTTCTGAAAATGGCAATCAGACCTAATATCTCCATAGCTATAAGAAATCGCAAGACGGCTAAGGAGGTGTGGAACGAACTACAGAATCTCTATGAGGGAAACACGGATATGAAAGCAAGTCGGGTTAATCAGCTGAATCAACAGTTTAGCTCATTTAACCACATATATGGAGAAACCATTGGGAATCAAATTCGAAGATATGTGAAGCTTGTTTCTCAGATGATTTCAGCCAAAATCTCTCTCATGAACAGTGCTATGAATCGACAGTTGCTGAACTCTTTTCCCAAGAGCTGGGATGCTGATGTAGGCATGATCAAGAAGATGAAAAATCTGAACAATGTCACCCTTACGGAATTGATCGCAACTATCAAGTCATGTGAGATAGACAACAAACAGAGGGACATCAATCATCAAAGCACTCTGATGGCAGCTGGTATTACAGGGCAGAATGCGTCTCTAATGTCTCAGAATCTTGTCTACAGCCCTCTGCAAGGAAGCTCACACACACCGGGTAGCTCTAACTTCGTGTACAATCCTCTCACCTCTGCACAGAAGACTCAGTATGTTTATGGTCTTCAATCTCAGATTCCTACGATGATTTCTGCGGCACAGGTTCAGACCGAATATCATGCCTAGTACCCTAACATGGTTTATATTCCAGTCGTTCTTGCTACAGTTCAACAAGGCAGTATTACTCAATCTTCTTTTCCTGCACCAGTTCCTGCTCTAGCTGTGTCAAATTCTGCTTTTCTCACAAGAAGAATGAGGAGAAATTGGCCATAGCTGCTTCTATGATTAACAGTTTAGATGCGTTTTTAGCAGGTGACTTGACCCCTCCATCTGTTCTCCCAACTGAAGTAGATCAGATCATGGAGGAGGATTTGGATGACATTGATGTGTCCTTGAATCTTGCAATGGCAGCTTTTAGTGTCAACAAATTTCAGAAGAAGTATGGAAGGCAACCATTGTCGAATCTGAAGGCTGGGCTAACGAAAGTTAAACTCAGGTGTTATAGATGTCATGAGCCAGGACACTTCGCATGGGAATGCAAGAAGACGCCATCTGGATATGTCTCATCCAGAGTGGCAGATATTCAGAATAGTGACAGACAGCTCGTGCCAGTCTCTCCTTCAAAGTCTCCTTTAAGTCCCTCGAGCAGCTCTAGCGGGAAATCAACAGCTTTGGTGGCACAACAGCACAAAGGATTCAACTAGGCAGATGCTGCAGCTTAGATGGAGACTCTGCATCTTTCCAAGAGCAGCAATCATTGCATGATGGCGCCGACAGCTGAGACACCTGATCTTTCAGAAACAGTAAATCGCATTCTTTGTTCAGATAGCTGTCCTTTTAAATTATCACAAATGCGGGCCCATAATTCAACTCTTGTAGCTGAATATCAACAAGCTGCATCGTAGAACATCGCCCTTAAACATAACAACAAGCTTCTTAAGGTCGAAGCATAGAAACAAGACATAGCTCAGCTAAAGCTTGACTTGAACCCAACAACAATGTTGGGTATACAACTATAAGCAAACATTAGCTGAAAAGGATGTAGAACTTTAAGCAGCTTTAGCCAAGCTAAATTCTTTGACAGGAAAGTTTCAAGAAACTAAATAAATATTAAAAAATTTGAAACTTCCAGCAAGCTGGTCAAGGACTTGTGTGATATGCAGCTTGAATATCTGAAAAACTAAACAAAAGGCCTTGGATATAGGGCTCCTCCATCATATAATCATAACTACACACGAATGCCTGATTCTGAGGATGAACTTGAAAATGAAGAAAATATGATGTATGGTAAACCCTCAGATTATTTTTCAAAACCGTGGAAGCCTTATTACCCAAAGTTATCTAAGCCAACTGAACTCAAGAAGGATGTTGTTTTCTTCACTTCCTCACCATTTTCACAAGAATCTGGTAACAACCCCTCTTGTAGTTCAAATGGTTTGGAGAAAAAGATGTCTAAAGAAGAGGTAGCGACATCACTTAGCGATTCAAAATAAGAAAATCCGCCTGAAACCGACTCAGTGAACGCTACTAACGCTTCTACTTCATGTGCAGAAGAAATATTAGTTGAGGATATTATAGATGGTGATAAAGAAAATGTTTGAATTCTTATTCGGACAATTCAGCTGCTGATTATGATTTTTATAAACCTGCTTTTGACTTTTTGAATCTTTTTCTTGCTGAACAATCTAAACTTTCAGACAATGTTGGTTGTGTTGACAACTTAGACATTTTTAATTATGGTTTTTCATCTAATACTGATGTTATGAATGCTGATAATACATGTGATAACTCTTGTGATGAAAACGTAACTTCTGCTACAGGTACAACATTGACAGATGATTCGGTTTCCTCAATTTCCACTGAAGAGACTGAAAGTTCTTCTAATGAAGCACCACCTATTGATGCTATTCCTAGGGTCGATAATGAGGAACTCAATCAACCAACTGACTCTGTGATGAGTGACGCTAGCAAAGTACTAGAAGAATCGGGCGAATCAGACTCTTCGAACGAAGAGCGGTTGACTGATTCTTAAATGATAGAAAATGAGCAACCTCCCTCTACCGATTTAGATAAAACCTTTGAAACTGAATCTGAATCGGAATCTCAAACTTTTCAAAATATAGAGATTCCTTTTGCTACTAACGATCAAAGCTCATCTTCTGAAAATTCAGAAAAGGATGTTCCTGCTGGATCACCCGTATCCTCTGAAGAATCTGCCAAGCAAAATGGTTTGAAATCTAATAAAAAGAAACAGAGAACACGTAGATCCAAAAAGAAGAAAACCAAACAGGCGCCTCAGCCTACTAAAAAGGCTATTGCTGATTCAGTTCCTCATTATGAGAAATTGACTCAGCAGCCCCAAATTGAATCTGATAAGCCATCTGCTGAACAAGATTCAATTAAAATTTTGCCTAAGTCTACTAACTCAAAACCATCTAATTCAAATCTTAAAAGTTACAAGTGTGCTGATGGTTGTGAGCAGGTTACAGCCAAGACTAAGACCTTGTACCAGACGTCAGTACCAGCAAGCAAGAAACTGCCAGACAAGCTGCCTAGAATTTCCAAGGTTGAACGGACTGTCATCTTTCAGAAAAGGCAGACTTGTTTCAACTGCGGTTTTCCCGGGCATATTGAATGAAAATGTCTAAATGTATCCATGCCTTTCAACGCCATATCCTCAAAAATTCGGAGAGCTATGCTTAATCGCCTACATCAGGCTCGATTTGTTCCGGCTAAGCCCTCTGATCAAGACTGGAACTTGGCCAAGAGACAAAATCAAAAATCTCTAAGATCTTCAGGTTGTCTGAGTCCTTCTAGCACTCTGAGAGTTGTGCAGAAGTCTAACTGGCTAGCTTGGAGGCCTAAGATCTTGATCAAGGCCCAGTCTTCTGTCCCAAAATTGGACAAATCAAAAGCATCACCGATCTCTTCCTCTACTAATTTAATTTTTGTGAGGTCACTTATGTGGATGCAAATGGAACACCCAGATTGTCAATGACCTGGGTTGCAACTTCTAACTAAACCTGTTGAAATGTGTAGGAACAACTTTGGAGGACTCTCGTCAGACTTTGGTATGTCGACAGTGGCTGTTCCAGGCACATGACAGGAGACATCTTGTAGTTGAATGACATTCAGTTTTTCGATGGCGGGTTCGTCTCCTTTGCATGTGGTGAAACGGGAAAATAACTATGAGAGGAACGGTGTACAATGGAGCTCTTAGTTTCAAAAACGTGAACTATGTCCCATAGTTGAAGCACAGTCTCTTGAGTGTGTCTCAGCTCTGTGATAATCATTTAGATGTGCTTTTTACAAAGAAAGGATGCTATGTGTTAAAACCAGGCCTCATTATTCCTGATGAATAGATTCTTCTCAAAGCTGATCACAAAGGAAACGCTTACGTCATCGACATGAACAAGGCCCCCACCGAAAAGCTTGCCTGTTTGTTCTCGTCGATGTAGAGCATGATGCAATGTTGTGGCACAGCCGGCTAGGACACATCAACATGAAGAATCTCAACAGGCTTGCAAAAATTGGTTTTATTAGAGATCTGCATGTTCGGGATTTTATGCAAATTGAAAAGTGTGAATCATGTGCTCGTGGGAAACAACATCAAAAGCCACATAAGTCAAAACCCTCACCTTCGACGTCAAACGTCTTGGAATTGCTTCATATGGATATTTTTGGATCGATCGATATTCTGAGCATTAGTGGGAAGGCATATTGTCTGGTTATCATTGATGACTACTCTCGTTTCACTTGGGTATTCTTTCTGGCACAAAAGAGTGAAACAGCTGAGATAGTCAAACAGTTTATCACCCTAATGGAGAACTAGGCAGACACCACAGTGAAGGCTATTCAATGTGATAACGGAACTTAGTTCAAGAACGCCACTTTGAATTCTTTTTGCTCCTCCAAGGGAATTGATCGACAGTTAAGTGCAGCCAGAACTCCTCAACAGAATGGGGTTCCAGTATGTAGAAACCGCACACTCATTGAAGCAACACGTATTATATTGGTCGAATCAGAACTACCTCTTATTTTCTAGGCAAAAGCAGTCAATACCGCTTGCTACATCAGAATCATGCCCTGATCAACAAAAGGCACATGAAAACACCGTATGAAGTGCTTGAAGGTCACAAACCTTCGGTCAAGCATTTCCGTAAATTCGGACATCCCTGTGTTCTCCTACTCGTGGATGCTAAGGGAAAATTTGAATCACGCGGAGATCCATGCATCTTCGTCGGCTACTCTAAGAACACTTCCTATCGTGTCTACAACAAGATCAAGAAAATGGTAGTTGAAACCTAAAATGTGGGTTGGCTGGAGGAGAATCCCAAGGATGCACGAATTGGTCCCAACTGGCTATATGATTATCCCTCCTTGTTTAAATTTATTGATGTCTCTTCTGATATGAACGCAGATATAGGCACAAGTTCTGAAACCCCACTGATGCCTATCTTGACTGAGGATGATGAAGATGCTGAACAGTTGCAAGAATCTCTCAAGAAGCTGAGTGTGGATCCACCTAGATTCCATGAAGCTGTTTCTACACCTCCCCCAGCATCGCAGAATCAGGAAACTGTTTCTGATCAGATTCCTCAGACAGGTTTCCCTGAAGTTGAGGCTTCAGACACATAAATTCCTGTGGCAAATGAAGGAGCTACAAATCCTGATGTCTTAGGATTATCTCTGTTTCCTGAGCCTACACCACCAGACTGTTTTGTTGTTCCATCAGTCAACATTCCCACCAGTGCAACTAATGAGGGGGAGTCATCTGGAGTCGTATCACGGAGCTATACAAACTTGCAATCAGATCTCCATGTTCCTTCTAGGCCTATACCACAACGTCTACAGCACGATCATCCGATTGAAAATGTTATTGGTTCTTTTACTGCTGGAGTTCAGACTCACAGTCAATCAGGAGATATCAATACATGTCCTTACTCCTACTGTATCTCACAAATTGAACCTAAAAGCATTGATGTCGCCTTGCAGGAACCAGGATGGGTTGATGATATGCATGAAGAACTCAACCAGTTTGAGAAACTTGGGGTATGGAAATTGGTGAAGCTTCCTCAGGGAAAACGTGCTCTTGGAACTCGTTGGGTATTTCGCAACAAACAGGATGATACTGGTGTGATTGGTTGTTCAGGGCTTTCGCCAGATCGAGGGGTTGGATTACGATGAAGTTTATGCACTGGTGGCCAGATTGGAAGCTATTCGCATTTTCTTGGCATATGCATCATACATGGATTTCATAGCCTATTAAATGGATGTCAAGACTGCGTTTCTTTACGACACTGTGAAAGAGGAGATATACGTGGCACAACCACCGGGTTTCACTGATCCTGACAAGCCAGACTATGCATACAAATTGGACAAAGCTTTTTATGGGTTGCATCAAGCGCCTCGCGCATGGCACGCAACCCTAACAGAGCATCTGTTTGCTTATGGATATACCCGGGGAACCATTGATCAAACTTTGTTCATCAAATGTGTTGACAAGGACATCATTCTTGTTCAAATTTACGTCGATGACATTATATTTGGTTCTAGGAAAGATGGGTTGTGTCGCAAATTTGAAAAGGTCATGAAGAAGAAATTCGAGATGAGTTCATTGGGGGAGATGACTATGTTTTTAGGTCTTCAAGTTCGTCAGAGCTCACAAGGATTTTTGATTCATTAGGGAAAATATGTCAATGATGTTCTTGCCAAATTCAAGCTTACATATTCAAAGCCTATGGCTTCGCCTATCGCTGAACGGCCCCTGTTGAATGAAGATGTAAAAGGAACGCCTGTCAATCCGACCATGTACCGGTCTATGATTGGTTCACTCATGTATCTCCCGGCAAGTCGGCAAGATATCATATTTGTCGTTTGCAAGTGTGCTCGATATCAGGCTACTCCTAAGCTCTCTCATTTACATGCTGTTAAACGAATTTTTAGGTACCTCCAAGGGGCACCGTCACTGGGCCTCTAGTATCCTAAAAATTTTGAATTTGACCTGTATGCTTTCTATGACAGTAATCTTGGAGGTACAGACTATCACACCCCGACCCGCAGCGGAAATAAAAGTCGGGGCATAATTGGATTATCACCAAAGCTCGTGACATTTACTAATAATAGGTTTCATATTTATTAAATTGAAATTAAAACTTCAAATATCCAAACACAAGAAAACATATAAGCACAAGAAAAAACATTGTTCTTAACAAAATGATTTTATTTATGTAACGCCTCGTTTTTTCGTACTTTTCTTAATTAGAAAGTGTAATTGTATTTCTATTTATCGAAACTTGTATTCGTATCGCATTCGTATTTCATTTCTCAATCTTATAATCCGAGACTTTGATCGTAATAAAATTCATACTTGATATATACTTTTCTTACATGCATTTAATTGTTAAATACGTGTTTACATACAAACCGATTCATGTTATACGTGCAAATACTCATACGCTCATATTTGATACCTAAAACATACTTACATATACATTATACACTTGAAAATATGCGAAAATATCAAGTTTTACCATGAAATGAAAGATAAACTAAGTTTAAGGACTAAAAATAGCATAATCTGGATAAAGTTGTTTCTAGCTCATGGATTGGGCAAAAGTGTGTTTGTTGGATTGTGTTTCTTGCATTTAATACTCACCTAACTCAACCCCCAAATCTCAACTATAAATACCCACCTCCTCCCACACTCATTTCACACCTCAATCATCTCTTCTCTTCTCTCTAAAAGCTCTAAGAGCTCTATTCTTCTAAAGATTCAAGGTTTCAAAAGTGAGTTTTAACTCACACTTTTTCCTCCTTTGATCTTTTCTTCTTCTTCACACTTGAAACACCTTTGGGAATACTTCCATAGGTTTTCCATGGAAAACCAACTAGGAATATCACCCTATTTAAGGTCCCAAGTGTAAGAACCTTCTTGTTTTAATAGGGTTTTACCCACAAGTGTTGTATCCTTCCAAGTTTGTTCTCGAAACAAGACTTGAGTTGGTAGAGTGTGATCACTTGGAAGCCTTGGCTATCTTACCTTCGATCCACCACCTCACTTGATGTTTTCGATTACTTTTGTCTTTTACTTTTTGTTTAAACTTACTCATGACCATCCTTGTCGTCCTTGTGACGACTTGTGCCTTGGTAAACTATACGAAAGAGGTTTTAAAAAGGAAGGTTATCCTCCTACCTCCATGCATGACTTTTATGAACTTCCATTATAAATATGATTACGTATACCATAATATATATATATATATATATATATAAACACTAACCGAACTCTTGACAGTAATCAAATGATTATCCATCATGGTACTAGGTTACATCACCTAAGTACTTAATTTCTTGTTACGATTCTAATGGGTATCGTAACCCATGAAAACACATCAACCCGAGTGGGTATTATAGTGTCAAGAACGAGTATTAAGTCTAGATGATTATTTTTCCGTATACATACTTTAGTGTATTTAAATTCCTAATCCTCCGTTATCATTCGAATACTTACCAACCTACGTTTTCCTCTTGTAGGATAACTCAGTGCTCCATCTTCCAAACTCCCCCGACACTTTACAGAAATATCAAGTGGAAGCTTGCAAAACCGTGAGTACACTCGACACTCTTGTACGCTTTACACTTTCTGGGTGCAATATGTTACTCTATCATAAACACACTAAATCACACTTTTATTCTATGAAATCACCCAAACAATCCATCATGCATGCTATAGTTATGTGATACTTGAATTGTTACTTGGTACATTCTTATGTGATACTAAATGTCATTAACTTCGATCAAGCCTCCCTTAACATGTATAGCGCTTAGGAGTAACGCACCGCCCGTATTCTTGTGGTCAATGTTAAGTTTGTAATCTATTGTGCGGTACACTAGAGGATTGACCTGTAGTTCACATGCCTTGTTACATTTATCTCGTATACTAGCTTATCATGTGGATTTGTTTAAATGTTTTTACTACTTATGCTATGATATCAAACTTGTGTACTCGCCAATACTTTGTTATTGAACTATACTTTTTAACATGTTGCAGGTTGATGAGATTGACATGAAGAAACTTACTAGGATCGGCATAGAAACACGCTTAGAATGCTAAGTTAATTATTATGCTTTGTTGAACTTTTCTCATTTGTTGTTATTTTGTATTCGTTTTATGTTGTATTTGACAATTTGATGAATGAAATGAAATGGGTTGTTTAATTAAATATTGTCACATTTAGTGTTATGATGTCTCGAGCAATCTATTTCGTCTCACTCCGATGTTTCCGCCATCAGTTGGGGTGTGACAGATTGGTATCAGGGCCATAACTATAGGAAATTTGGTATAATTTCCATGTTCGACCTAGTCTATAGTTTAAGTGACCAAACTTGACCATTCTTGATTCATATTTAAAATGCTAATTCTACCTACCTTGCTTCTTCCTATTTCTTTTGCTCTTAATATATGCAATATGTCTTTCCTGAGACATTTACACAATATACATACTTGAAGACTTGAAGACACTGCTACTACAAACGAGACGATCTCACCAAAATAGGGGTGAAACCCGCACTTTGGTGATCACTCTCAATCCGCGTATTCGTTTTTTCATGAAATTACGCCATCAAGTTAGGAGTGATATCCATACCTTGATGGAAAATTTCCATTTCATACTCTAGTGGACCCTTACCAACGAGTCGGAATTCGCTCCTCGTTTGGTAAGTACCAACCGCACTTAGGGTACGATGTTGCCAAGTTAGGGGTGAAACCTGCACCTTGTCAACTAGTCCCACTCCTCGATTTTTCAATCTCGCCAAACTTTTGATTTTTCAATCAATCAGATACGTGTAGTAACTGGAAGGGTAAAATGTCGTTAATCGTTTCTCGACGAGAGCATTTTACCTATAGGCCAAAGCACGTTCCTCTAAATTTGAAAGGATCTTCGTTTCACTTTGGAATAGTCGACGCTTCTCAACCCAAAGCACTCCAATATTTTACTAAGTCTATCTTTTATGCTATCTCAATTTCTATGTGTTTTAATACTTGTTATCTCGTTCATTTCGAACCCGATGCACAATTCGCATGTCTTTCGCAATAAAAAACAACAGTAATTTTGGCAAACCAACTAAATTTATACTCCTTACGCAATCATATGTGTTTATACTATCGAATACTTGTTATGCCTATGTCACCTATGTGAACTCATACGTGTTACTTACATGCTCAAACATAACTTTCATGATCACGTCACGATAAGGCCTCACCCTTTCCCTATTGTCGACCACTTTCATGACAACTAATCGATTTAGATTTATACCTAAACCTTTTTATCATTAAGTGAATTTTCCTCATTTATTCATAAACCTCGAACCTTATTTTTCCAAAAAAATTCTCACCCTATAAATTTATTTACGTAAATTACATACACGAAACCCCTAATGGTACTTTAAACGTTTTTTTTTTTCTTTTTTCACAATTTTTTTTAAAAACTTTATGAAATGCTACCTATCAACTTAGTCGATCAAACGAACCTCTTGCCCTCGATTTTCATAACTCGTCCAAAACACGCTCACTTTATACTACCATTCTAAAGACATTTTATTTCCCACAAGAAACCAACAAAAACTTTCTCTCACATACGTATAAGTACTTTGCTAAAATACTTTTCAAAATTTAAGTTTTATATGAAAAATTTCAAAACACGACTTTTCTTGAATCAATAAAATAAAATAAAATAAATAAAATATAATAAAGCAAGCTCACTATTTTACAACCTTTTCAAAATACGCAAATCTAGATCTGAACACATGGGCAAGAAAATATCATATGCGAATACAAATTTTAAAACAAAAGTAGCATTTCTTATTACAAACCACATTTACATCAAAAATTAATACTTTTCTCAATGTTCACCCGACATTCACAATTTTGGTCCTTCATTCCCGACAAACCCGAGTTATTTTAACCAACTCAATGTTTTGATTCAAGCAACACACACATGCATACCGCCTTATACGTTTCTATTTACACAGTCAATATTACATGACAATATTACACATATCACCATTAAATTTCGTATTTTACACACTCACAACTTCGTAGTAACTTATATATGCTAAATCCATTTTATTCCACCTATATGCTCGATACTGCATGCTAATGTTATAGGTATTTGTCTTCAATCATACTCAAAATTTATGCATTCGCACTAGTCATACTTGAAATCTATAAGTACACATAACCCGAGTGGTTTCGCCTACGTTCGACACACTCATACATACATACAATCATGCTTACATACTTAATTTTTATACGCTATCTTACATATCCTTTGCTTAGTAGATGTAACCTGACCCGTACACTATTAGTACAAACTATGCGGATCATGCACAAACCAAAATAATCGCGGGTGCACACGGGATTATATTGGTAGGCGCATGAAAACCATAGTGGGTTCTACTGTGTATCGCAACATAGAATGTAACATGACACCTAATAGCGAAACGACGTAACATGATGGATACGCTGCTGGTACTTCCTATATATAAGTGTCCCTACCATGTTACCAAACTTTCGTAAAACGTGCCATGAGAAATTCGGTGTTTTCCCGAACCTTGTTAAATACATTTGATTCATAACAAACTTTGGTGACCCCACTTCGAAATGATTAGTACTCGATTACCCATGACAAAGCTTTATTCTCAAAATCGTTAGCTTTAACTGCCACAACTATCACTAGCATCTCTCAACATTCCATGTCGCATTTTATCCGATATTCATACCATTTTTACCTCTCGCATACACCTACCGAATTATCCACTACCATACCATAATTTTCCCAATTCTTCCCTTAACCCTTCATCCGAACTTTATTTACAGAAAACCAGCCTAAAACGTTCAATCCATTTTTATAAACGTCCCCACCGGTTTTGGTCAAAATGTTCCTTTTCTTTTAAAACTATCTTTCGCTTTTATCTACGCGCAAACTTCAACCAGTCGATCTATTACCGCCAAAACCTTTTAAAAACCATAAATATTTACCATCCTAGCTCTCTCCAATAAACATTTTTTTTCTACAACAAGTGATTTTACTAATACGCCTCAGAACTGACAAAACTTTTCTTACAACTTTCGGTGCGGACCGCTCATTTTAATAAAAAAACATCCTTAGTCATACTAAAACCTTCCTCTGAGGTTGCACTCTTTTAAAATAGTCCTTCCAATGAGTTGTCCAGACCCAGTCAAACCCACTTGCTTACACATACACATACACGTTTTTACTTATCCTTATACACATTTACAATTGATGTCTCAAAAACACGTTAGTCAAACAAATTACTTTCACGAACCTACCTTTTTATCCTTCAAGATTTTGATACATATTGACACACTTATACATGAACACTGCAAAAACTTTAAAATTGATGTCTCAAAAACACGTTAGTTAAACAAATTACTTTCACGAACCTACCTTTTTATCCTTCAAGATTTTGATACATATTGACACACTTATACATGAACACTGCAAAAACTTTAAACTTCAAAATCTTGATCCATGGACAAACATTTTCATCAAAATGACATCTTTTCCGAAGTCTTCCTCTTGAATAAATTTCGGGACGAAATTTCCTAAAGGAGGGGAGACTGTAACGCCTCGTTTTCGTACTTTCCTTAATTAGAAAGTGTAATCGAATTTTTGTTTATGGAAACTTGTATTCGTATCGCATTCGTATTTCATTTCCCAATCTTATAATCCGAGACTTTGATCGTAATAAAATTCACACTTGATACATACTGGTCTTACATGCATTTAATTGTTAAATACATGTTTACATACAAACCGATTCTTGTTATACGTGTAAATACTCATACATTCATATTTGATACCTAAAACATACTTACATATACATTATACACTTGAAAACATGCGAAAATATCAAGTTTTACCATGAAATGAAAGATAAACTAAGTTCAAGGACTAAAAATAGCATAATCCGGAGAAAGTTGTTTCTAGCTCATGGATTGGGCAAAAGTGTGTTTGTTGGATTGTGTTTCTTGCATTTAATACTCACCTAACTCAACCCTCAAACCTTAACTATAAATACCCACCTCCACCCACACTCATTTCACACCTCAATCATCTCTTCTCCTCTCTCTAAAAGCTCTAAGGGCTCTATTCTTCTAAAGATTCAAGGTTTCAAAAGTGAGTTTTAACTCACACTTTTTCCTCCTTTGATCTTTTCTTCTTCTTCACACTTGAAACACCTTTGGAGAATACTTCCATAGGTTTTCCATGGAAAACCAACTAGGAATATCACCCTATTTAAGGTCCCAAGTGTAAGAACCTTCTTGTTTTAATAGGGTTTTACCCACAAGTGTTGTATCCTTTCAAGTTTGTTCTCGAAACAAGACTTGAGTTGGTAGAGTGTGATCACTTGGAAGCCTTGGCTATCTTACCTTCGATCCACCACCTCACTTGATGTTTTCGATTACTTTTGTCTTTTACTTTTTGTTTAAACTTACTCATGATCATCCTTGTCATCCTTGTGACGACTTGTGCCTTGGTAAACTATACGAAAGAGGTTTTAAAAAGGAAGGTTATCCTCCTACCTCCAAGCATGACTTTTATGAACTTCCATGATAAATATGAATACATATACCATATAATATATATATACACACACTAACAGAACTCTTTACAGTAATCAAATGATTATCCGTCATGGTACTAGGTTACATCACCTAAGTACTTAATTTCTTGTTACGATTCTAATGGGTATCCTAACCCATGAAAACACATCAACCCGAATGGGTATTAGAGTGTGAAGAACGAGTATTAAGACTAGATGATTATTTCCCGTATACATACTTTAGTATATTTAAATTCCTAATCCTCCGTTATCATTCGAATACTTACCAACCTACGTTTTCCTCTTGTAGGATAACTCGGTGCTCCATCTTCCAAACTCCCCCCACACTTTACGGAAATATCAAGTGGAAGCTTGCAAAACCATGATTACACTCGACACTCTATTATGCTTTACCCTTTTTGGGTGCAATATGTTAATCTATCATAAACACACTAAATCACACTTTTATTCTATGAAATCACACAAACAATCCATCATACATGCTATAGTTATGTGATACTTGAATTGTTAATTGGTACATTCTTATGTGATACTAAATGTCATTAACTTCGATCAAGCCTCCCTTAACATGTATAGCGCTATAGGAGTAACGCACCGCCCGTATTCTTGTGGTCAATGTTAAGTTTGTAATCTATTGTGCGGTACACTAGTGGATTGACTTGTAGTTCACATGCCTTGTTATATTTATCTCATATACTAGCTTATCATGTGGATTTGTTTAAACGTTT
Source organism: Scalesia atractyloides (assembly GCA_947069175.1). Classification (NCBI taxonomy): domain Eukaryota; kingdom Viridiplantae; phylum Streptophyta; class Magnoliopsida; order Asterales; family Asteraceae; genus Scalesia; species Scalesia atractyloides. The sequence goes on from CAMTDV010000028.1 coordinate 55,962,266, forward strand.
TTACAACTTATGCTATGATATCAAACTTGTGTACTCGCCAATACTTTGTTATTGAACTATACTTTTAACATGTTGAAGGTTGATGAGATTGACATGACGAAACTTACTAGGATCGGCATAGAAACACGCTTAGAATGCTAAGTTAATTATTATGCTTTGTTGAACTTGTCTCATTTGTTGTTATTTTGTATTCGATTTATGTTGTATTTGACAATTTGATGAATGAAATGAAATGGGTTGTTTAATTAAATATTTTCACATTTAGTGTTATGATGTCTCGAGCAATCTATTTCGTCTCACTCTGATGTTTCCGCCATCGATTGGGGTGTGACAATTTACCTTATAAGGCCATTCCTATGTGTTCCTCTCCTTAGCCTATCCACCTGTATCATGTGGAAAACAAAAAGTTTGGGTCAACAAAAGTTGGCGAGTGAATGAAAGTTAAGCATTTAAACAGTTGTCATGTTAGTTATTTCAATAAAAATTGTGCATGAACCATGAGTGAGCATATGCATATATTTAAACAAATCATAAACCACATAATATCCACAATGACATATGAACATGATGAATGATGAACTTGAGATCGAGGCTCAATCAAACGGAGCCGATTTAAAAAGGCAACTGATGATCAACTCGTATCCCATGAGGAACTGATGGGCCTTTAAATGAATCATTGCAGTGAAATGATAAAATGTAACCACACATAGCCACTCAAACAAATATACACATTATATCACATAATGGTGTTAGCACAAGTGTTAAATTATGAACGACACATGATACACCCCAAAACATGATTAAAAAGGGGAATTTGTAAGGATTCACTCACAATGGGTGTGTTACCTTGATTGATGAAGAATGCGCACGAATTGAGGATTTGACCGACGAAGAAAACTAGCCTAAACAATAACGAAATAATTCAATAAATATATAAAAATTTAATATTTTAATTTATTACTTTTTGTTAGATTTTTAAGTTATTTTTGTGGTATTTATTTGGATCTTTAAACCTCCAAAATCATGTCTTTAAGTGTTTCTAAATAATTTTCAAGTAAAATATATATACCTAAATTAATATTTTAAAGTAAAATGAATAAAATAAAATAAAATAATAAAAAAAACTTGACAGACCTGACAAGGGGGGGAGGGGTCTGACCAGTTTTTGAGTTTTGTTGGCAGCGTGTGGTGGGATTCGAACTCGTGACCTCCCGTACATGTGCACGCAGCTCTTCCAACTGAGCTACGTGTCGAACCCGTAAGGATTCTGTTTTTAATTATTCTTATACACTTATTAAGTTATTTCAGAATTTATATAATTTATAAACATTTTTAAATTATCGAATCAGTGTGAAGGGTCTGCCTCAAACCCGCGACCTCAGGTTATTTTGCACCCAGCCCAACCAGTTGGGCTGGGTGTCTAACCCGTTTAATATTGAAATATTATTATACTTAAAAACTTACTGTGCGACAATGTAAATTGATTTTAAAAAAATGGATTTTTATTTCAGTGGGTTGGTGATGTTTCAAGGATCGAACTCGGTACCATTCGCATGAAATGCACACAGACTACCGCTAGACTGTGTGTCTAACCCCACTATAACCCGTTTTTAAATATATATATATATATATATATATATATATATATAACCTGAACTTCATCTTCTTCATGAAACAAACCAGAACTCTAAACCCGACTGTTAACCCACACAACTTTGATTCCCAGTTTTAAAACAAATACACATAAACAATAACAAAAAGAATTGAATGTTTGTACCGATTGGGCGAGGTGTTAAACCTTTCGGTTGAACTCCGAACAAAAACTCCGGTTGATTTCAGATGTTGAACAGAAACTTCCTGCGAAGCAACAATTATACGCAGAAAGTGTGCGGTGTATTTGAGATTCCAGACAATCGATTATAGCGAGTTTTTACAAAGCCTTATGCCCTCTATTTATAGATACCGTAGGGGACAGTTTCAGAAATCGATTAAAAGATTTCAGTTACGACTGGATATTCTCCATGATTTGTAACTGAAACAGGATTGGGGTTTGGTTTCTGTTTTGATTTACATTGAAGATAACCACCATTGATTTCGGATTGAAGGTTACAGTTGCCGTGATTTTGGACGGGTGAATCTTGAACTGGTTAAAGTCTGGATTTAGTATAGAATTTATTTATGTCAGGATAATTTCACAAATGTGAGTGTAGTCCAGTGGTGTTTTGGAAGGTGTGAGTATGTGGGGATATCCGGGTTCGAATCCCGGCTTCTGCTTTATTATTATTATTATTATTATTATTATTATTATTATTATTATTATTATTATTATTATTATTATTATATATTATTTTTTATAAAAAAGTTTATTTATTGTTCCTTCATTAATTATTACTTTAATTAGCTAATTTATTTGTTGATCATGAGTGATAATAATGAATATTTAATTAATGCTAATAAATACGTAACAAATTTTTAACTGAATATTTGATCAATAAACGAAGCGGGTTCTTGAGACCCGTTTTACATAAATGTTACAGTATCCCCTACTTTTAGAAATCTCGTCCCGAAATTTAAGTAGTGGCTGAAACTGAAAAAAAGATGCGGATATTTCTCGCGCATTGAGTTTTCACGTTCCCAAGCAAACTCAGGTCCTCGTTTTGACTCCCAACGCACGCTAACTATTGGAATACGAATTCGTCTCAAACGCTTTACACCGAAGTCCATGATTTCAACAGGTCTTTCAACAAAATGCATTGATTCATCGATTTGAATATCATCTAAAGGAATATGGAGGTTTTCGTCGGCGAGACACTTTTTCAAGTTTGATACGTGAAATGTAGGATGAATTATGTTGAGTTCTTCTGGTAGGTCAAGTTTGTATGCTACAGGACCAACTCTTTTGAGTATTTTGAATGGTCTCACATAGCATGGTGCTAACTTACCTTTTGACCAAAACGAACCACTCCCTTCCATGGTGATACTTTCAAAAGTACTTGATCACCAACACAAAATTCCAATGGCTTTCGTCGTTTATCAGCGCAACTCTTTTGACGACTTCGAGCTGCTAGAAGATTATTGCGGATCTGAAGGATTTCGTCAGTCGTTTCTTGAATCAACTCAGGTCCAGTGATTTGCACTTCACCAATTTCGTGCCAACATACAGGAGATCGACACTTACGACCATATAAGGCTTCAAAAGGAGCCATACCGATGCTTGAATGATAGCTATTGTTGTACGAAAATTCAACTAACTGTAGATGAGTGTCCCAAATACCCTTGAAGTCTATGACACATGCTCGCAACATGTCTTCGAGGGTTTGTATGGTGCGCTCAGATTGACCATCAGTTTGAGGGTGAAAGGCAGTGCTGAGATCTAATCGTGTACCCAAAGCGGATTGTACGGCTTGCCACGTTCGTGAAGTAAAACAGCCGTCTCAATCAGAAATGATATTTAAGGGTACACCATGACGGCTTACAATTTCATTGATATAGATACGATCTAACTTCTTGTTCTTATAGTCTTCGCGGATTGGAATGAATTGAGCTGATTTAGTGAGACGATCAATGATAACCCAAATGGTGTCATACCCACTGGAGGTGCGAGATAACCCGGTAATGAAATCCATGGTTATATTTTCCCACTTCCATACAAGTATTTCAGGTTGGACAAGAAGTCCTGAAGGTCTTTGATGTTCAGCTTTCACTTTGGAACATGTAAGGCACTTGGAAACAAATATAACGATATCTTTCTTCATGCCAGGCCACCAATAGGAGTATCGTAGATCTTGATTCATCTTATCGGCCACTGGATGTATGGAGTATCTTTTTTGTGAGCCTCGTTCATGAGAAAAGCACGAAGATCATCAAGACCAGGTACCAAAATACGATTCAAGTAATAGAGAATACCATCCGACTTGGATTCTAGTTTGGTTTCAGCTCCACAAGACAGTTCATCTCGTACGTCATTTTCCATGACGGAAATATGTTGAGCTGCTCTAATTCGGTTTTGAAGATCAGTGACGATTTGAGAACACAAAAGACGGATGGAGTTTGCATACTCCTTCTGACTGCGGGCGTCAGCCACAACATTAGCCTTGCTAGGATGATATCGAATTTCACAATCATAGTAATTTAAGAGTTCGACCCATTGTCGTTGCCTCATGTTCAACTCTTTCTGATTGAAGATATGTTGTAGGTTCTTGTGGTCAGTGTAGATTTCACACTTGGTACCATAGAGACTGCTCCAAGTTCTAGGTCGTGAGCGGTATAGTTCTTTTCATGCACTTTGAGTTGCCTTAAGGCATAGGCTATCACCTATCCTCTTTTCATTAGAACACAACCTAAACCTTTCCCTGACGCGTCGCAATAAACCACAAAGTCTTCGCAGCCATCAAGAAGTGTAAGGATAGGTGCATCACAAAGTTTTTGCTTCAAAATTTGGAAAGCCTCTTCTTGCTTGGGTCCTCAAATAAAGGGTTTGCCCTTGTGAGTCAAGGCTGTGAGTGGAACGACGATATGAGAAAAATTTGCAATGAAACAACGATAATAACCAGCTAGACCAATAAATGATGTAACTTTGGAAGGAGTACGTGGCACTTGCCATTCTTGTAACGCTTTGATATTCGCAGGGTCGACATGAATCCCTTTGTCATTAACGACATGACCAAGAAATTGTACCTCTTTTAACCAAAACTCACATTTCGAGAACTTAGCATAAAGCTTTTCAGTCCTCAAAAGTGTTAGAATAAGTCGAAGATGTCGCTCATGATCGGATTTGGTCTTGGAGTAGATAAGAATATCATCAATGAAAACTATGACGAAACGGTCGAGGTAGGGTTTGCACACCCTATTCATCAAATCCATGAAGACAACAGGAGCATTGGTCAACCCAAAAAGTATAACCACGAATTCATAGTGGCCATAACGAGTTCGAAAGCAGTCTTTGGAATATCTTCTTCACGACTCTAAGTTGATGATAACCAGAACGAAGTTCGATTTTTGAAAAACATGTGGCACCTTGAAGTTGATCTAGAAGATCATCGATACGAGGTAATAGATAGCGATTCTTGATGGTCAGCTTGTTGAGCTCTCTATAATCGATACACATGGGGAAAGTTCCATCTTTCTTCTTTACGAAAAGAACAGGCGCACCCCAAGGTGATGAGCTAGGACAACTCTTGCAACTGACTAGCTAACTCTTGCAACTCGGATGGGGCTAACCTATAGGGAGATTTTGCGACTGGTGTAGCACCAAGTACAAGATCGATTTGAAATTCGACTTCTCGCACAAGAGTAAGTCCTGAAACTTCGTCGGGAAAAACTTGAGGAAATTCTTTAACGATCGGAATATCTTCGAGTTTGACCATCAGCGAGGGGAATTCGAATAAACTTCTCATAGCAAACAACTTCAGCGTGATGCTGACTAAGCCAGTCCATTCCAATTATGACGTTGAAACTACCCAACATCATAGGAATGAGGTCAATTGGAAATTCATGATTATTGAGTGTGAGAGTACAATCATGAATAATTGAGTCTAACGTAATAGGTTCACCATCAGCAAATTCTACCGTGAATGATGCAGCGATACTAACGCGAGGTAGATCAAGAATAGATTCGAACTCTACCGACACGAAACTCTTATCCGCACCTGTATAAAACAATATGGATGCATAACTACCGCTAATAAGAAACTTACCGTTGATCACATTATTATCAGCCTTAGCTTGGGTGGTGTTGATGTTGAAAGCTCTTCCTCTAGCAGGTGGATTAGCTTGGTTGGCTTGAGTCACTGGATTGGCTTGAGCTTGGGCATTTATGATGTTCACCAGGCGTAGGCAGGTGTTTTGAAAATGGGTTGGATCGCTGATGTGCGTGAATTAAATATAATTTTATTATTATAATTTTCGTTCACACAGATTAGGTTTTAAAATAGTTTTTACTTAAAACCAACTACACACACATAGGGCAAGTGTACTCGTCAGGTGGTAGTATAGTTCGCTGGTAAGAACCGGATATCAGTCCGTGGACTCGGTGTCTCAGTACTAAATTTTCGTTACTTTTAAACCTGTTTCGATCAATGAGTTGATTTCTTGATTGTTTTTAAACTATCACGTAAGGATAAAAATTAACTAAATGAATTAACAAGAACAATATCTAAGAAAGTTTGCTTGAATTAAGTATCCACTAATAAACATATGACAACTTTTTAAGGAAAACTAATGGTGATGCAAGTCTTAGAATCAACTAAGTTTCCAATCAAGGTCCCCTAGTTTTATAAATCATGGAAAAATAATAATGAACAACATTTTAATCACCTAAGATTCGTTCTTTAAGTTCTCTTGCTAAATTGATGTCAATCTTTAATAATGAGTTAATTGTTAATCAAAACTCCTAACTCTATAAATTAAGGAAAACTAACATGAACAACACATTAATCACCGTAACTTGGTTTCAAGTAAATAATATCTTCAACAAGCTCTTGACATGAATCACAAGCATGGTCATGCTAAACAACAACTTTGGCCTAAGTCACCAATCCAACATGAACACAAACCATAGAATTCATATAAACATTCATAAGATCTTTACAAATCCAAATGCAAGAATTCATACTCATATTAAAATCATCATCCTAATTATGTTAGCAATTACCATTCCTAGTTTCATGCTATGAATCAAATCAACAACTAACAAGATTCAATAATCATAATCTCTATATGGGCTTTCCAACACTACATGTAAATTTTTATGATCAAACATTCAAGAATGATAACTTTAAACATGAACATGCATTCCAAGAAACTTGAATAAATACTATCATGGAGATTAACATACAATAATCACCACATCTATTTCCATATTGTCAAGCGTTCATTAGCTTCAAAAAAATTCAAACAACACAACTGTTTAGCCTAGAAGGCTCATGATAACTAAGACAAATATAAAGTAATATGGATTATGCATGAATAACAAGTGAAATACTAGTGTTTAAGACAAGGTAATTAGCTAAATGAGTTGGATTATCAAGTGATACAACCTCCTAAAGGCTCCTTTCTTCAATCTCCAAGCTTCCAAGATCAGCTTCTTGAGAGAGATATCCACCCAAATGCTCCAACTCTCCTTCAAATGAGCTGAATTCACGTACTCAAGCTACTGGGCATTTGGCATGACCGTGCCACCTTTTGGCACGGTCGTGCTTGGTAAGTGTTAGGTACCTTTCTGAGTTGTTGACCAAGTTTGATGCCAAATCCGGAAAGATCCAGCTAAAATTTCCCCGAGGTGGCACGACGGTGCCACCATTTGGCACGGTCGTGCTTATCGATATCGTACTCGAAAATGACTAAGTTGAACTCGAAAACTAGTTTATCAGGGCCTGTGATTGCACGCACACGGTCGTGCTTGGGGATGGCACGATCGTGCCAAGTGTTGATTTGACTCGGATTGTGCAGTCTGATGATAGTGCTTGCGATAGTGCCGACTTCTGGATGCTTGGCACGGTCGTGCCAATGGTTGGCACGGTCGTGCCATATCTGGCAGTTTGGCAGAAATGTTTCATTTTTGCTCCAATTTGCTCCAAAAGCCTTTGTTTCTTTACCGGGCCGAAGCCCGGACCTGCATTTTCACAAATAACTCAAATGAGTATCTAGATCAATGAAAACACAACGAATTTCCGCATTAATGGGGAATATTTGACGTTAAAAAGATGTATAAATTCTTATACATCAAACATCCCCACACTTGAACTTTGGTTGTCCTCAAACTCACTAAAGTAAACAAAATTCTATCTTGCAATCATCTCAACTAGCGTTATATAAGCACAAATAAATAACTTGGGTAAAACAAAATGGATTACTCGACATAAAAGGAAAAACCAAAATTATATGAAATATGGTTATGAGCAATGATCCATCTTGGCATCCCTACAAGTTCACCTTACATCCTCGCAATGTTCACACACACTCGGCTAAAATATAGGGAACATACAATTCAATGAGTATGTTTAGAACACTCGATGCCAAGACATTGACTATGCGATATCATAAGCTTGTATAAGGATCAAATCTAAGCACTTAACCAACACATATAAAAAATCAAGAGGTCTTGTGTGGGTTGTAATTTGGCTAGGGTCAAGGGTGTGGAAATGGATTTATAAAAGTGGCTAAAGACCGAAGGCTCGACTAACTTCAAGTGAAGAAAAATAAAACTATCCAAATAACTAACCGAGAGCTAGCAAACCGCTTGGATGTATCCACAAAATTGCTCTAGCAAAGCCAATTGACACGGCTTTTCTTTTTTTTTCTTTTTTTTTATCACCACTTTAGAGGGAACTAAGTACGTCTACTTAGATAAAAACTCCAAGCTATGATGTTATGACTAATAAATTGATAAACTATACAAGAAAGCTTACAAGTTAGTCTTAACCGGATCGGACTTTAAACCCAAAAAAAATGTGGGTTCAAAAAGAAAAGGCTAAATTGGCTGATTGGTGATATTTAGTGGTTTATATGAAATGAAAGGGAGAGGCTCAAATTCGTTTAACTAAGGGTGCGATTTGGGTGTAAGGATAACTGAAATTGGTTAAAAATAAAAGGTTTCCTACTGGCTCAATCATTTTTATGTTATGTGCTTGCTTTGTGTTCTCGAAATGCATGCCTAACACAAGTTCTAAATCGCGAAAGTCATCCGGCGCACTCAATCTTTGCCCGCAAAAACATGAGCAAAAATAATTCTAAAGCTATAAGGCTAAAAAATAACTCACGGAAATGGGCGTATTGGGTAATTATGCAAGGCAAACAGGTAGGAATTTTGCTCGATTTCTCACGCTCGATTTTATACAAAAAAGATTACTAAATAGTAACTTTTATTCGAGCAAATCCTTTTTTCGTTCACCTTTGTGAATTTATCAAAAACTTTTAGATTTATATAAAACTTGTGTTGAGTTGATTATTCAAGAGAGTTTTGTTATTATTATTATTATTATTAATCTTTCTTTTTTTTTTCTTTTTTTTCGGACAACCATAAACAAGCTTAACCACCTCCCCACACTTGAATGGTACATCGCCCACGATGTACAACAAAAAAATGAGCATAATGCAATGCAATAGTATAGCAGTGGAGGAAGTGGGAATACGAAAACTCCCCTGGTTTGCAAAGGCTAGAAATGGAGCGAAAGAAGGTAATATGAAACATTCCAACGCACCACTGCACCATCCAGCGACTAGCATATCATCAATTCAAAACTGCACACTTACAAACATGATCAAGATTACCATAAATAACCCAACCCAACAATCCCTTGTCATTGTTTAAAAATTAAACTACTAAATAAAAATAAAAACGTACGAAATTTAAAGCAACAACGAAGGAGTGTACGGACAATCCAAAACGGCACACCCCTCAAACATAGAAATGCAAATGAAAGTACGACATGAGCTGCAAGATCAGGGTCGGCCGCCAGAATATGTATCGACCATCATCTGCCCTTGACCATCCAAACCATGGTAGAAGATCTGACATTGTTGTCACTTGGGCAACCAGTGTTGTGGGACCTTTCTCATGAGCTCTTTAAAACGCTCCCACGCCTCATAGAGGGGCTCATCATCGTCCTGACGGAAGTTAAGAATCTTGGTTCTTAACCGAACAGTTTTCTCTGGGGAAAATATTTATGAAGGAACTTCTCAGCGAATTGATTCCACGTAGTGATAGATCCAGCTGGAAGTGAAAGAAGCCACTCTTTAGCTCCATCACGTAAAGAGAACGGAAAGAGCCGAAGACGTATTGCATCCGATGATGCATCACGAATGGTGAATGTGGCACAAACCTCCAGAAATCCCGCGATATGGACACTAGGATCCTCGTGATCCTTGCCATAAAACTGAACCGCATTCTGCAGCATCGAAATGGTGCCAGATTTGGTCTCGAAATTATTATTTATTGTGAGTGCATTGATGCTCGCAGGTAAACCCTCAAGTGAAGGTTTTCCTATGTCGTTTAAGACCCTCGTTTCCTCTTCGTCTGCCATTTCTACGTGAACCTCGTGAAGTGTGTCGTCTCCCAATGCGTCTGCCTCAATTGTGGCGGCCACCCTGCGGGCCCGCTCCCGCAGTCTTCGATGAAAATTGCGCTCCGGTTCCGGTGAAGGCTCAACAACTTCAGCAACTGGGGTTGAGGACATGCACGACCTGTAAGGAAAAAGAAGGAGCACAATGCCCTATGTATACACAAAGATAAAAAGAAATAATTAATTACTTAACATATTTTTGTTGTTGTTTTTTTTCAATTAATCATGTGAGACAAATAAAAACAACTAGACAAAACTTTGTACACTTTCACACTGATTTAACAAGTAACTCCAACCATACGTAAGAAGACCGAGTCCCCGGCAACGGCGCCAAAAACTTGATGTGCGTGAATTAAATATATTTTTATTATTATAATTTTCGTTCACACAGATTAGGTTTTAAAATAGTTTACTTAAAACCAATTACACACACATCGGGCAAGTGTACCCGTCAGGTGGTAGTATAGTTCGCTGGTAAGAACCGGATATCAATCCGTGGATCGGTGTCTCAGTACTAAATTTTCGTTACTTTTAAACCTGTTTCGATCAATGAGTTGATTTCTTGATTGTTTTTAAACTATCACGTAAGGATAAAAATTAACTAAATGAATTAACAAGAACAATATCTAAGAAAGGTTGCTTGAATTAAGTATCCACTAATAAACATATGACAACTTGTTAAGGAAAACTAATGGTGATGCAAGTCTTAGCATCAACTAAGTTTCCAATCAAGATCCCCTAGTTTTATAAATCTTGGGAAAATTATAATGAACAACATTTTAATCACCTAAGATTCGTTCTCTAAGTTCTCTTGCTAAATTGATGTCAATCTTTAATAATGAGTTAATTGTTAATCAAAACTCCTAACTCTACAAATTAAGGAAAACTAACATGAACAACACATTAATCACCGTAACTTGGTTTCAAGTAAATAATATCTTCAACAAGCTCTTGACATGAATCACAAGCATGATCATGCTAAACAACAACTTTGGCCTAAGTCACCAATCCAACATGAACACAAACCATAGAATTCATATAAACATTCATAAGATCTTTACAAATCCAAATGCAAGAATTCATACTCATATTAAAATCATCATCCTAATCATGTTAGCAATTACCATTCCTAGTTTCATGCTATGAATCAAATCAACAACTAACAAGATTCAATAATCATAATCTTACATGGGCTTTCCAACACTACATGTAAATTTTTATGATCAAACATTCAAGAATAATAACTTTAAACATGAACATGCATTCCAAGAAACTTGAATAAATACCATCATGGAGATTAACATACAATAATCACCACATCTATTTCCATATTGTCAAGTGTTCATTAGCTTCAACAAAATTCAAACAACACAATTGTTTAGCCTAGAAGGCTCATGATAACTAAGACAAATATAAAGTAATATGGATTGTGGATGAATAACAAGTGAAATACTAGTGTTTAAGACAAGGTAATTAGCTAAATGAGTTGGATTATCAAGTGATACAACCTCCTAAAGGCTCCTTTCTTCAATCTCCAAGCTTCCAAGATCAGCTTCTTGAGAGAGATATCCACCCAAATGCTCCAACTCTCCTTCAAATGAGTTGAATTCACGTATTCAAGCTACTGGGCATTTGGCACGACCGTGCCACCTTTCGGCACGGTCGTGCTGGGTAAGTGTCAGGTGCCTTTCTGAGTTGTTGACCAAGTTTGATGCCAAATCCGGAAAGATCCCTCTAAAATTTCCCCGAGGTGGCACGACGGTGCCACCATTTGGAACGGTCGTGCTTATCGATATCGTACTCGGAAATGACTAAGTTGAACTCGGAAACTAGCTGATCAGGGCCTGTGATTGCACACGCACGGTCGTGCTAGGGTTGGCATAATCATGCCAAGTGTTGATTTGACTCGGATTGTGCAGTCTGATGATAGTGCCGACTTCTGGATGGTTTGCATGGTCATGCCAATGGTTGGCACGTTCGTGCCATACCTGGCAGTTTGGCAGAAATGTTCCATTTTTGCTCCAATTTGCTCCAAAAGCCTTTGTTTCTTTACCGGGCCAAAGCCCGGACCTGCATTTTCACAAATAACTCAAATGAGTATCTAGATCAATGAAAACACAATGAATTTCCGCATTAATGGGGAATATTTGACGTTTAAAAGATGTATAAATTCTTATACATCAATCACCACAGTTGAAACATGCTCTGGCAGGTTGCATCATTGGGTGATTGGGTTGGTAGTAGGGTTGAACCATGGGTTGAGCAGGTGGTAAGAGTAAGGTTGTTGGTGTTGGGCTTGACCTACCACTTGATTGTTGGTTTGAGCTTGCGGCTGATTGTGGTTTGTCTTTTGGAGAATGCAGCAAGTTTGAATAGTGTGACCTAGACGGCCATAACTTGTGAAGTATTGGTAGGGGTTCTTAGGAGGGTGGTATTATTGGCATCAGTTGCATTTTGGGTGAGGACCAGTGTATGGCTTCTTGAATTGAGCAACAGGAGGACCGACTTGAGTTATAGAGGCATCAGTGATAGGGGAATTTGTTTGGGTAGCGGCAAAATTCTTGCCATAGCGTTTCCTCTTACCATAGGTGTCTTGTCCTTCTTCTTCTCATTTTTAAAATCGCCATTTCGGGTGCGATTTTCCGTAAGTTCAGTAGCCAACTCCATGGCAGCTTCGAGTGTTGCGGGTGAAGTACTTAACACAGAATCTTAAATTTTCGAGGGAAGACCTCGAATGTAATGCTCGATTAGGCGATAAAGCGGTGAACAGGTTGGGGACCATCTGATTCAACTCGAGAAATCTCTTGTTGTACGTGGTGTGATCTCCTTCTTTTTGTTTCAAAGCGTTAAACTCATCTTCTAATTTATTGATTTCGCTTCTTGGACATAAGCGTCTTGTCATGATTTCCCTCAACTCTTCCCAAGTCAAGGCCATAGCAGCTTCAGCACCTCGCTTACCCTTTTCTATGTTCCACCAGGTAAGTGCTACCCCGAACAAACGACTAGTAGCATATCGCACCTTGCGATCATCAGGACAATCGCAATTGAGAAATGTGCTTTCCATCTCCTCAAATCAACGGAGGAGAGCGGTGACACCCTCTGTCCCCTCAGATTTGAGGGGATCGCAGGACTTGAAATGCTTGTAGGTGCATTTGGTGGTGTTAGGGGAAGGGTTGACGACATTTTAACCTTCTTTATTGGTGGGGTTGATGGGATTGGCAGCAAGAGCTTGTTGAACTTGCACGACAATGTCAGGAAGTACGACAACCATTTGTTGAGCGATTTGAGTGGCCTTAGGTTCGCTAGATCTTCATGACCTTCTACCGCCTCGAGAGTGTCTAGCAGACATCTACAGGAAATACGTAGCGAGATTTTGAGTTGATAGCTTCTAGGTGTCATGTGTCGTAAAAAGTGAAAACAATATTCAAAATAAATGAGACAAGAAATTATCTACATCCATAGGATGTCTTGGGCTTGCTCATGTTTGGGCCTCCAAATGTCTCCCATACTTCAGCCTCGGTAGTCACGTGGGCCCCCATGACTACTAAGCTTGGTAGGGTTCACATTGGTGTCACCTTGATAACACTCGCATCACCCGAATGAAAATCGTAAAATATGATTGCGAGATGTAAGGTCAGAGGGTGTCCAGATGTAGACACAATGACAACTCAAAGTGGGGTTAGTTCATACGATGTTTGGTGTGGCATGCTTTGGCCTAATAGGTCCTTCGTACTCTCATCGTTAGTCCCCAGGTAGGCAAACTGGTCCATTATATTGGATTTATACGAATGCCATGCCTAGACAGGATGTTCAGACAATCGGTGTACATGTCCGTCGTAGAACTCACTTTGATGTGATTGAGAAACATGAAAACATTATAAAATATGTGAGAAGAAATCATGAAAATTGTGAAATTATGATTTGTGTGCTTGCGTAGGCATGATATGTTATCAATATATGAACCATAATGGACATCACACATTAACATGTATTAGTGAAGTGCTTGCATGCATTTGTGTGTGAAATAAACATGAAACATATAAACATCATGAGTTTTGCATGTAACACATAAACAATTAAAATCTAATCAACTATAGTATAGGCTCTAAGGGTCTAATAACATATCCTATATCCCTATAGTCAAAAGCTGTGATACCAATCTGTCACACCCCGACCCGCTGCGAAAATAAAAGTCGGGGCATAATTGGGTTATCACCAAAGCTCATGACATTTACTAATAATAGGTTTCATATTTATTAAAATGGAAATTAAAACTTCAAATACCCAAACACAAGGAAACATATAAGCACAAGAAAAACATTGTTCTAAAGAAACTGTATTTTATTTATCTTATAAGGCCATTCCTATGTGTTCTTCTCCTCAGCCTGTCCACCTGTATCATGTGTAAAACAAAAAGTTTGGGTCAACAAAAGTTGGCGAGTGAATCAAAGTTAAACATTTAAACAGTTGTCATGTTAGTTATTTCAATAAAAATTGTGCATAACCATGAGTGAGCATATGCATATATTTAAACAAATCACAAACCACATAATATCCACAATCACATACGAACATGATGAATGATGAACTTTAGATCGAGGCTCAATCAAACGGAGCCGATCTAATCAGGCACCTGATACTCAACTCGTATCCCACGAGGAAGTGATGGGCCTTTAAATGAATCATTGCACTGAAATGATAAAATGTAACCACACATAGCCACTCAAACAAATATACACATTAGATCACATAATGGTATTAGCACAAGTGTTAAATTAAGTAAAATATGAATGACACATGATACACCCAAAAACATGATTAAAAAGGGGAATTTGTAAGGATTCACTCACAATGGGTACGTTACCTTGATTGATGAAGAATGCGCACGAATTGAGGATTTGACCGATGAAGAAAACTAGCCTAAACAATAACGAAATAATTCAATAAATATATAAAAATTCAATATTTTAATTTATTACTTTTGTTAGATTTTTAGGTTATTTTTGTGGTATTTATTTGGATTTTTTAACCTCCAAAATCATGTCTTTAAGTGTTTCTAATTAATTTTCAAGTAAAATATATATACCAAGATTAATATTAAAATAAAATAAATAAAATAAAATAAAATAATAAAAAAACCTTGTCAGACCTGACAAGGGGGGGGGGGGGGGTCTGACCGGTTTTTGAGTGTTGTTGGCAGCGTGTGGTGGGATTCGAACTCGTGACCTCCCGTACATATGCACGCAGCTCTTCCAACTGAGCTACGTGTCTAACCCGTAAGGATTTTGTTTTTAATTATTCTTCTACACTTATTAAGTTATTTCAGAAATTATATAATTTAAAAACATTTTTAAATTATCGAACCGGTATGAAGGGTCTGCCTCGAACCCGCGACCTCAGGTTAGTTTGCACCCAGCCCAACCAGTTGGGCTGGGTGTCTAACCCGTTTAATATTGAAATATTATTATACTTAACAACTTACTGTGCGACAATGTAATTTGGTTTTAAAAAAATGGATTTTTATTTCAGTGGGTTGGTGATGTTTCAAGGATCGAACTCGGTACAATTCGCATGAAATGCACACAGACCACCGCTAGACTTGTGTCTAACCCGACTATAACCCGTTTTTAAATATATATATATATACAACTCGAACTTCATCTTCTTCATGAAACAAACCAGAACTCTAAACCTGACTGTTAACCCACACAACTTTGATTCCCAGTTTTAAAACAAATACACATAAACAGTAACGGAAAGAAGTGAATGCTTGTACCGACTGGGCGAGGTGTTAAACCTTTCGATTGAACTCCGAACAAAAACTCCGGTTGATTTCCGATGTTGAACACAAACTTCCGGCGAAGCAACAATTAAACGCAGAAAGTGTGTGGTGTATTTGAGATTCCAGACAATCGATTGAGCGAGTTTTTACAAAGCCTTATGCCCTCTATTTATAGATCCGTAGATGACAGTTTTAGAAATCGATTAAAAGATTTCAGTTACTACATGATTTGTAACTGAAACATGATTGGGGTTCAGTTTCTGTTTTGATTTACATTGAAAATAATTTCGGATTGAAGGTTACAGTTTCCGTGATTTTGGGCGGGTGAATCTTGAACTGCTTTAAGTCTGGATTTAGTATAAAATTTATTTATGACAGGATAATTTCACAAATGTGAGTGTAGTTCAGTGGTGTTTTGGAAGGAGTGAGTATGTGGGGGTATCCGGGTTCGAATCCCGGCTTCTACTTTATTTTTATTATTATTATTATTATATATATATTTTTTAAAAAGTTTATTTATTCTTCCTTCATTAATTATTACTTTAATTAGATAATTTAATTGTTGATCATGAGTGATAATAATGAAATAATTTAATTAATGCTAATAATACGTAGCGAATTTTTAACCGAACATTTGATCAATAAACGAAGCGGGTTCTTGAGACCCGTTTTACATAAATGTTACACAGACAGGGATATGCGATCAACTGCCAATTCTTGGGAGATAGATTAATCTCTTGGCATTGCAAGAAACAGCAGATGGTCTCGCTTTCTACAGCGGAAGCTGAATATGTCGCAGCATTAGCTTGCTGCTCCCAGTGGATGCAATATCAGCTTGCGGATTACGGTTTGATTGATCTAAACACAACAATTTATTATGATAATGATGCCGCTATCCAAATTGTCAAAAACCTTTTTTTTTCACTCCAAAACCAAGCACATAAACATCAAAGTTCATTTTACTCGTGATTGCTATGAAAAAGGTCTCGTTAAACTTGAGTAAATCCATACCGATGCAAATGTTGCGGATTTGTTCACGAAACCAGTTAGCAACACGCATTTTCAAGTGCTTGTGGATTTTCTCAAAATGATCCGGTTTTCTAACTGAGCATCCTCTATCTTTTATGTTTAGTTTATTTTCATTATTTTATTTTTGTTTACCTCGTATATTTGTTCATTTATATGCACAAATATAAGGGGAGAAAAATCACAAAAAATACAAAAAAATTAAAATATTCAGAAAATGACAAAAATAGTTTCAAACAGTTTTGCAATGATTGGGAAATGAAATGATTTCTCGTCATAAAGGTTTTTGACTAACACAGGTAAGGTGTTGTAGCTAGAACGACTTTCGAAAGCGATATATTGATAGGCTTAGAGCTCAAACGAATATTATAAGCTAACTGATACGAAAAAAAGAACTATATATTCAGTGGGTTACATACTATCGGCATATGGTTTGATGGTCTTAAATCATGCGTTGATAGATAGCAACGTCTGAGGTTTCTGGTCTTTATGTTGTTGAGTTATCCGGGGATATCTTGGCTGCCCTTCTGTTGCATCCAGACTATATGCAGACCTAGGCATAGTCAGGATATCCTTAAAAGAGCCAAAATAAAAGGGCCAAAACCTTAATAGAAAGGAAATCTCATCATGAGAGTAATTCCATGTGCTTAAAAAGTCAAACATACCATATAAGGTATTTGCCTAACCCTCATCAGATACTATTGGTCACTCTGCTATACGAAGGTACTAACCTGTTCACCAATAGTCTGATGTTGTAAAAGATAAAGGATAATCTCAGTATACTCACCTGCTACGATGAATCGTTGTGTTTACCTTTATCGCGGGGGTATGTCATGGTATGGGACACACATGTTTTATAAGTATAACATTACCTTAAGCATATCATAAAACAAAAAAGTTGAAGCTTGAGTTGTAGGTTTAAATGGACAAATGTATTGGCAATCGCTTAGACCAGTCTGACCAAGCTCACATTGTAAAGTGTTCTTAAGTTTGCCTAAAAACAATTTGATCCTATAGCAAGACTGTGTATATGTTGTATTGATTTTATTTAAAAGCTTTGCTTAGTTTGTATATTTGGTAAAGATTGGTTGGTTGCTCGGTTAGTTAAAATGTTTATTTTTGAGTTAGATGATTTATGTCAAGGGGTATTGGACTGGCCTACTGAGCTTTTGAATTGGGCAAATCCAATAGAATTTTTGAAAAGCTTTGAAATTGAATAGTTTTGGGCCCACTATGTTACTGTTCCGGATTGGGCCTTTTAACCCATTCCGGACAGGCCCATTGACCAAATTGGACCCTCCTCCTCTGACTGTTCCGGATTCGGCTTAAACAATTTTGACCAAGCCCATTCTGGATTGTATCTGAATTGTATCTCGGATAATTGGATCCGGATTGACTTGGGCCCAAATTTTCAGCCCCAAGCCCATTCCAGGATAGTATATCAGAGTATTATTGTTTCATTTCGGATCATTCACTAAAATTTCTTATTCTGAAATACTCTGATCATCATCGGGATTAATCTTCTTAACATTCATCCGAATTAGGTATAAAGTGCTTCTAAATCATAAAAATTAAATGTTAATCTTCAAATCTTCATGTAATTAAACCTCTCGGATGGCTTCTCGGATAAATCTTCAAACAGTGTGCAATTCGGATTCTATTTCGGATGAGCATTCAACCGGAATGGATGAACTCGGATCCCATTTCGGATGAGCATTCAACTGGAATGGATGAACTCGGATTCTATTTCGGACGGTATTCGTCTGAGATGATGAAGGGTTCATCTGGATTCCTGTTTGAGCCTCTTCGATTCCGGATTCCAGTGTTTGAACTTTCAGGATTGTTTTGAACCTTCTGGATTGAATGTTGAACCTTAAAACTGAACCTTTAAGATGAACTCTCAATTGAACCTTGCACATGTCAATTCACTAATGACCTCTTTTCTTGACCTGTCAATTAGTTTTGAGCTAATAAGGCTTTAAATCCTTAGTTTGAAATTGACCAGTTAACTTATGTTAACTTGGATATGTAGGTTAATTAGTAAATTTTTTGCTGAGTGTGATTTAATATGTTTTTTTTTCTAACAAAAATGGCTAAAGAGGCTTTCGATCTTGTTTTGTTGGTAGAAGAGTAGTTTCATAACCAGGTTGGTTATCTATCAGATCCACCAGCAGAGTTTTTCTAAGAGTTCAGGTCTATTATGGTGGGTCCGATTGATTGCAGGATCTCATATGCACTTCGAGCAAAACCGGTTGTATATCGAGATCTTGTACACATGTTTTGGAAGCGGGCAAGATTTCATCAGAGGGGTGCTGACGGGAAGCCGTACATTAGTTCATCTATTCAAGGAAAGGAGATTGTTGTGAATGAAGCTTGTATTCGAGAGGTGTTGAAGTTTACCGATGCTGCAAGTGATCCGCATTATATACTAAGGAGAAGGTGATGCCAGTATTGACAAAGATGAGCTATGAGGGAACTTATCCACCATTGTTGAAGAAGATGTTCCCAGCATATTGGAGATTATTAGTTCACATCTTTATGAAGTGTGTACGGAGAGTAAGGGTGGATTGGATCAGCCGAACCAGATGCAGACTTCAGCGATAGTATCTTTGGTGATGGACTAGAAATATAACTTCTCTGGTTATATTTTCGAAAATATGAAGAAGATTCTAGAGCAGTCAAAGAAGAAGATGTTTTTGCCGTATCCTCGATTTATACAGCTGATTCTAGATGCAAGTTACTCTGATTTGGCGAAAGATGCTTCTGATGCAAACTTTTTAAATATGAAGCCTATGGGTCCAACTATTTTTGGGACGATGAAGAAGAATAGATCGACATCGAAGACGGTTTTTTGGACGCATACCATTGAAGAAGTTTGGAAACTTTTGCGAGGTAATCGGTCAGGATATTCCAGCACCTAAGCCGGTGAATGCAATGGTGGCTGAAGAGCATGATGTACGGTGGTGGAGAAAGAGATTGATATTGAATATTTAGTTTCTGAAGCAGATACTGATGATGAAGAAGCTCTATTGGAATCTATTACAGAATCTGACGTTCCTCCAATTCAGAGCTACAAGAGCTTACTACTGAGAATTTAACAACTCTTATTGCACATCCGAAGGAGATTCAGGAGCAGCAAGGGAATCCTCCTCTCGTGTTACCTCATTCTGATATCTCGGTTACTGAAGCTTTTACAGATGAAGATGTTGAGGAAGAAGAAGTACAGTTATTGAAAAGACGACGAACAGAAGCAACCAAAGAACCCATTCATACAGAAGCTCATATGCAAACTGAAGTTCATATTGATGATACTATTGAAGAACCGATCATTGTTACATCCTCGGTCATTGTATCTTTGACTGATATTTCCACTGTTGAGCCTATTACAGCTGAAGAACCAACAGTTCCTTATGCTGCTACTCTGTCTACTGTTGTTTCCATTCCGGCTGAGTCTGTACTTGAGATGATGGATTTTGGTGGTGGTGGTAGTTCTGTAAGTGATGGAGGATCAGGAGCAGGGGGTAGTGGTTCTGGTGGTGGTCAGGATGAAGATACGAAGTTTTTAAGGCGATCTAAAAAAAGCATTTGAATTCAGCAGGGTTGATAGTGATGAGGAAGATGTGGATGTAGTTTACCTGAAGAAGAGAGTGGTAGTGCTTGAGCAGGAGGTCATTCTTAAGGATGCACAGATAGGTTCGTTGCAGACTCGATTAGATGCGCGTGATTAACGATAGACCAACATCAAGGTGATGTTTTGTTATTGATGACTATGGTTTCGATCTGAAGGCGAAGTTGGAAAATAAATTTGGACGTGAGTTTTCTGATCCGATTGATGATCCTATTAACGTTGAACACCGTCATTAAGCTGCTGAACAGAGAGAAGCTGACAGATTAGCTGCTGAACAGCTTGCTGCTGAGCGTGAGGTTGGATTGGATGATTATCTGAGCGATCCGAAGAGAAAGTTCACTACAAGTCAGAAACGACAAACTGCTTAAAAGAAGAAACAGATGGTTTTGATGAAGAATGTTGATGTAAATCATTGGACGACAACTTTCAGTGGAAGGATCCTACCAATCAGTCTGAGAGATTTGTTATGGAGTTTGGATCGAGTTATTACAGTAAGGTTGGGAATAAGTCACGAGTGCTGAGCTGGACCTATGATCATATAAAAAGAATGTGGCTGATTGTTAGACAAGATGGTACACGAGAATATTACTCTAAGGAGTCCCAGTTTGAGACCTGGACGAAAGTTGCATTGACTGATCTTCTAAGGGCTCCGTATACAGGCACTGATACGACCGAGCATGGTCCAGGGTGGAGATCTTTCAAGAAGTTGGAACATGAGGTAAAGAATGGATTTAAAACGATGAAGACAGCTGAACTGTATCTTCGGGCAACTAAAGGTGTTAGGGATGCGAGGACTGGTAGAAGGTTTAAATCTGTGATGTGGCCTCCAACTAATAAAGAACTAGTGATACCAGTCGCTCCAACATTTCCCAAGGGCATTTTGAAGAATTTCAACTTTTGGATGTATGACCCAAAGGTCGGGAGTGTACCGATTGTTACTAAGGAGAAAGTATTTTGAGTGAATGATGTGGTTTATCTAGTGAGCGTTCATGATGAAGACCTGAAAGTTCTAGCAGTGAATCAAATTCAAATTGTAGAGTTATATGAGGCATGTGCTAAAGATTGGACGGTAGTAGTTGCTGGGATCATAGCTGGAAGAATGGGAGTTGATGCACTACCAAAGGATTGAACACCTGTTGTAAACCTAGGGGGAGATTGTTGGGCCCTTAACTAAAAGTTTTACACATTAGTGTTGCATGTTAGGATAAGGTTGGGAGAATGGGCTTCCTAGAGCCTTATGGGCCTAGGGTTGTACTTTGTGGGTTAATCAATTAGTATAAATACATATGTTAGGGTTAGTATTTAGTTGGCTAGTCAGTTTTGTTATTAAGAAATCTTGTAGCAGACATCATTCAGTGTATGCAAGTTGTTTAATCAGAGATTGTTCTTGTTCTGTTAATCTAATCTTTGTTTCTACAATCGATTAGCGGTTGTGATACCGTGTACAGATCCGAATCGGGACTTTCAGGAAATACGATGAAGACATGGTTGTGAGACACCTACATGAAAAGAAACAGTCTCAGCCTAATTTTTGTACGATTATTTCACAGATGATGACAATCGGTTGAATGGGTTGCTTTGGTGTAATGATCAATGTAAACGTAATTATCATGTGTATGGTGATGTGATTTCATTCAACGCCACTTACCAGTCTAACAAGTATAAAATAGAATACATTATTTTTTTTCCATTTGGAATTTTCCTGGTTTCATTGTAATGGCGTTTAAATGTTTTGATTTATTGGCGTTCACAAACTATTATTGTGTTTTTTTGTTGCATATACTCTATGATGTTTGTACCATTACTTGTATAGATAATCTCCACAACAATGTCACATTTGGTGCTACATTACTAGCGTCAGAAATGGCTGATACCTATATATGGTTGTTAAGAGGGTTTTTAAAAGTTGTCGTTGTTCAACCGAAAGTTGTTGTCACTAACCAAGAACTATCAATGAAGAAGGCTATTTCTATTGTATTTGTCAGTACTAGGAATAGGTTATGTATGTGGCACATGATCCACAAACTTTCACTAAAGGTAGTAATGTTTTTTTTCAGCATTTATCCATTTTGGCGTTTTAAACTAATTGGCATTTTACAACCACAATCTTTTATTTTGGAATATTTTTATTAATTAGTATTTTATTATTATCTTTTATATTTACGGGACGTTTTCATGTTATGTAGGTTGGTGTAAAGCTATGCAATTCCACCAACTTTAAGGACTGTATGGGGTGGTGTTGTATGGACCGGTGCACTTACACCCGAAGAGTTTTAATCTGAATGAGAAGAGGTTATTAAGAAGTTCAATCTAGCTGATAACGACTGGTTATTTGACATTTGTTTCTCTTAGGGAATCATTGATCCCTGCATTCTATAGGATATAGTTTTTGTCAGGTCTTATGCGTACGACATCAAGGTCCGAGAGTTAAAACAACTTTTTTGGTAAGTATGTAATGCCAAATCTACGCTTGTTGAGTTCATAACTCATTATGAGACTGCAATAGAAGCACAACCCCATACTCATCTAAAAATGATCATGAGATGCGATACAAATAACCTAAACTGAGAAGTAATTATGAAGTTATGGACAATCAAGCTTTAGACATATACACCAAAAGCATATTTCTAGATTTACAAGCTGAGCTAATCGGGATTCAGGATGGCATAAATGCTCTTTATGAAGATCAGCCAGATGAGTTTGTAAAGTTCTTTATAAATGATTTCAAACAGCCATGTTCATCACTTTTAGAGGTAAAAGATGTTTCTATTTGTTATGGCATATTACTTTTTCATGGTGTTTTCTTGCATAGCCATGACTTTTTTTTCACATTTTTGCACTACATTCTTCCTGTGTTTTTCTTGTACGCATGTGTTTTTTGGCTTGATGGCCTTTTACTTATTATATTATGGCATTTTCTCAATACTTTTCAGTCTGCATGTTTTTTTCCTATGGTGTTAGTCTGACTATATCTTGTCGTTTTCAGGTAATATTCTGAAAGTGTAATTACATCAGTAGTTATTCATGCAGCTGTTTTGAGCAGTTTGGTTTGTATGTAAACATGTCTTCTATGTTTTGAGAAAAATGGACATTAGGGAATTTCAAAACAATACATTCTTAATAGATGGCGTAAAGATGATGCTCCAAATTGTCACACTAAGTACACAATGAGTCGTGATTTGATAATTAAGCTTGATGCGGATGTTCAAGATATGATGGGAGAAATTATTTTTGTGACCGAGTATACTTTGAATCATTTGTCGAGCAACAAGGAGGAGCTTTCCTTGTACACGTATCATTTTCAATCCTACATGAAGAGGGTTCAGGTATGAAGTTTGTTTCCCTAGTTCCTAGCACAAAGGATAGATTTGCCGAGATAACAGGGCGCTACCAAAATGACAAAAATCTCATGTAGCACCCCGATAATTATGGATCGAATCCTATAGAGAGATATGTCTAGAATCTCTCCAATAATTTAGATATGTTGAAGGAAAGGGATTATAATGATAAAAAGGGCAAATATATAAAGTTGAAGGGGGCTAAAACTGCCTAGGAGGATGTTATTTAGTCCCTGGCGGCCCCTTGCGGACGGAAAAATAAATCTCTTATGGTCCGCAAAAGTATTGAAAAATCTGTGCGCTTGAGGTCCTTGCGGACCATAAGCATAACCCCTTACTGTCCGCAAGGGGTGTGCTGGCAGACGGCTGATGGCTGGCAGTGGCCTTCTTCTACATTTTGACACCTCACTTCGATTTATGTCAAACTTAACCACCTTTTAACACATGTTAAGACACTAATCCTTCTCATAGAGCTCTAGAAGACACTTGTCATGCTCTCATGACTCTTGATCAAGTATAAATAGGTCCTTAAAGCTTCATTTTATTCACAACATTTTAAAACACTATGATGTCTAAGTGTGAGACCTTCCATTTTAGCTTTCCTTCTGACTTTGAAGTTCTCCTTTGAGTTTAATAAGCTGTCCTACCTTAACTCTGCATGAAAGTCAGTTATAACTTAATATTGTCTGAAAGTTAAGAAGTAGTCATAGTTTCTGTTTAACTTTCAATTTTGACCACTTTTTACAAGTCAATTTCAAATTAAACCAAGTCACATGATCATCATAATATAAGGTATAATTCCTGGCAATTATATCCCGTGATCACCACATTTAAATGGGTCAAGTGACGAGTCAAACTTATATTTATAAAAAGTCAAAAATACCCCTGTCGAATAATCAAAGAATATAGTTATAAACATATGTAACATACAATCCGACTTCAAAATTGTTTGTATAACACTATGAAATATATTTCGATGTGTCGGACTTGTCACGAACCCATTTTCACTTCTGAATGGTTACCAAATGGTTATCATTATTAAATGATTTTCAAAAGAGTTGGTTAATAGTATTTACTAGCGAAAGCTGGTGTATTTGTAAAGATTGACTTATAGGTGGCAAACCTCAATAGTAGGTTAGATAAGGTTCGGTGTAGCTTTTGAATTTGCGAATCCAATAGCAAAAAGACCTATGATGTCTAAAAATTTATTTCATTTAGATCCTACCTATGGGATATTGTACCAAACGATAATACTTTAAATTTTAATATGATTTCAAGTTTTATAGTTGTACTTTATCATCCTTTACTTATGCTACAAATTGTGAAAATATTATCCGACTGTCACGCAAAAACATCCGGGCCCATCGGGAAATCGGGTGTGACAGATTGCTATCAGAGCTATAGTTTTAGGGACTTACACACTAGCATTTTATGTGTAAACTAAAATATCACATTCGCAGACTCCATAGGAAAATTTCAAGTCTAAGTCATTAAAGACTAGGATAGTCATCCTATATGTATATGCAAAAATTGATTTTTAATATATATATATATATGTGTGTGTGTGTGTGTGTGTGTGAGTATTTGCTTAAATATGCCGTCTAGACATCGGGGACGAGACAAAGGACCTATGTTAGGTCAGGGACCACAACAATCCCAACACTCGAGCATCTCGGAGTTCCATGCAGCAGCCTACGTTGCTACCCTAGATTCTAACTAGTATCACTTCTACGATGACTCTGACCTGGAGATGCTGGACTCTTACACCAAGTATCACCTCCTATGATAGTTCCCCTTGGCATGGTCCGATACCAAACGAGTGGAACAACATTTTTCCAATTTACCTTATTCCATACCCAAACAATCAAGAACCTACCCAAGTTCAACCTGAAGCTTCCCCACTTTCGATGGACGCTTCGGTGTTACCCCTACTTGATTGAGCAGCAATAGCAACAAAAGGCCCACACCACCGTGATGATGTCGGTGCGCTCTTGCAAGAGATTCCCTTCCTTGATGCCTTCCTCCAAGCATCACGCTCCTATCGCGGAAGGCGAACCGATGGTAAAACCTTCTACACCAACCCCTCTCGTGAACCTTACAACTATGGGCTTCGGGAACGCGATACTTAATCATCTAACGCACCCGGGTACTAAGTTGTTAATGTGGTAAAATATCAGATATCGGTTATCACGTTGGGATATCGGTAGTTTTAATATCATGCTATATATATATACATATACTAATTAACAAATTCAACATTAACAATTGTAGCAAGTAGGAACTGATCAGACTTAAAACATTAACATTTAATACTAACAACTAACAATCAAAACTTAAAACACTAATAAAAACAATAAGAAGAAAAATGAATGGTAGAACTAAGAAGAAATGTACTGATATAAGGATAATCAGTGATATATTGGTTAAATATCGATGCAATATCGGTCAATATCGCCGATAACATTATTACCGATATTTTGCACTGATATCTCGGTTGCGGACCGATAACCGATATATCAGTGATATATCTGGATATTAATTACATAGCCTGGGTATAATAACCCATATTATGTAAACCTGGTAGACCATGCTAGTAATATTCTCATACCAGCTTTTAACCCATATCTGGAGGTCGTTATTCAAAACACCCATTATCCTCCGCCTTTTTCACCCACTTATCCGTCCTCCAATTACCAATACTCGGTAAACCCTCAACCTAGTCATCCTACGACTAGTATTGATTTAAACGATTTTATGCTATACTCCATATGATTAAAGCACTATATGGTAGTTGGGAGTATCATAGTGTGTACCATAGATTGCTTTCATGCATAGCCAGTATGAAGGTTAATGAATGGCACCTCTATGATCTCCCAAAAGTCATATGA
Organism: Scalesia atractyloides; assembly: GCA_947069175.1. NCBI lineage: Eukaryota > Viridiplantae > Streptophyta > Magnoliopsida > Asterales > Asteraceae > Scalesia > Scalesia atractyloides. The sequence goes on from CAMTDV010000028.1 coordinate 55,988,989, forward strand.
TACTAATGTCAACTGATAGTAAACATGGAAAGTTATTGACAATTCTTTAGTTATGGAATCCTTGGTGACTTCAATAATATTCCTTTCAATCTTAAGTTTATATTAACTTTCATTTGGCTATACTTGTACCAAGTAATATAACCATTGAATTTTTAGAGCTCTTCATTTAATTCTTTCGACCATAAGTGTTGTTAAGGTCATGTTCTATTGCTCAGAGCTAAGCATATCAAATAAACCTCTGGATTGCTCACAAATTGAAAATGGCTAAAACACATACTCCCACCATGAGAGTAGTTGAGATGGTGATGGTAGTTGAAAATTTTCCCTCGTACCAAAATAGTTAAAATCGTCTTAATGACTTAAAAGTGCGGAAAAAAGCCAAAATAAGTCGAGGTCTATGACAAAATGTATGGTCACTAATAAATGCCCACGAGCAATTAAGCAAATGTCCCCCAGTCAACTTCCTATCGGTCCACTGGTTCTTATAAATCCTCAAGAAGGAGTAATGTCACACCCCGACCCGCAGCAGAAAAGGTGACCGGGGCATGATTGGGTTTTCATCAAAGCTCATGACATTTATTATAATGTTTCATATTTATTATTTCAATTTAAAAGAGATCATACAATCATATCAAACAAATACAACATGTTCTATTCATCCTTCTAAACTTCATTATTTTTCTTCTAAGGCAATTTCCTATGTTTTCCATGCTTCATCCTGTTCACCTGTATCATATGTAAAAATGGTTTTTGGATCAACAAAAAGTTGGCGAGTGAACCTTGTTAGAAAACATTTATTATTTATTTCTTGTTGTATTTAATATAGAAAATTATGCAATATTCATATATGAACAAACATAAATAAACATACAATAACAACAATTAGCATACAATAACAAACCATTAGCATACGAGATCAAACAACAACAAACAATAACATACATTAACAAACCAATAGCATACAATAACATATCAACTTGCATGAATATATAATATGAATGAAACTGTGCGATCAAGGCTCAATCAAACGGAGCCGATCGTATTGCATGTACTGAAAATGATAAATGTCTGTGCGATCAAGGCTCAATCAAACGGAGCCGACCGTATGTTGGCACGCCAGGTTCACGCTCATAATGTAATGGGGAACTGCTCAACGCTCATAATGTAATGGGGAGCGGCGGCCTATGAAATTGCATGTACTGAAAATAATAAATTAAATCTAAACAATAACCACACAAACAGTTTATACAAACTGGATACACATTTATTCATGATATGATGTATGCACAATGATTTAAATATAATAAATGGTAAGACACATGATACACCCCAAAAACGTGATTAAAATGGGGAATTTGTAGAGATTCACTCACAGTGGATGCGTTCGGTTGATGATGTTGAATGCGCACGAGTTTAGAGGATTGATCGACGAGGAAAAACTAACCTAATTAATAACGAAAAGTAAGGTAAATAAATGGATTTTATTAACAACTTTAATAGGATTTTTGGATATATTTTTGTGAGTTTTAGGCTATTTTCTAACTTTAAAAATGTTATTTTTAAGTATTTTTAATTGATTTTTAAATAAAATAAATAAATAAAAATAATAAAAAAGGTTGACTTTTGGACCGTTGACTTGTTGACCGTTGACCTGTTGACCGGTTCGGTCGGTTATATGTGTGCGCTGGGTGAGACTCGAACCCGTGACCTCCCGTTCGCGTGCACGCAGCTTTACCAACTGAGCTATGTGTCTAACCTGAAATATTTCTGTTTTTAATTATATTTATATACTAATTAAATTAATCCGAAAATCACTTATTTTAAAAACGATTTAATGTATCGACTCGGTGCTTTCAACAGGTCTCAAACCCGGGACCTGTGCTTTAACGTTACACACAGTCCACCGCTGGACTGTGTGTCTAACTTGGTTAATATACAGATTTTTATTATACTTAACATCTAACGGCGAAAAGGATCCGGTTCAGTTAGAAAAACAAAACATTTTTATTACAGAGCATACGTGTGTCAAGGATCGAACTCGCGGCATGTGATATGTATGTGCACACAGTCCACCGCTGGACTGTGTGTCTAACCCGAGATAATATCCAAATTATAATAAACTTATAATCAACCGACTTCGTCTTCTTCGTTACCGAATTATAGTTTACGATTTCTCTATTGTTTCTTGTTTAATTCAATTGACAAACATTCAACAGACTAATATGAAATGGCAGAGACGATTTTTAGAAGTAAACATACCAGAGAACGATTTATCTCAGAATTCCGGCAAGTCGTCGGCTCTGTTTTTACGGATTTCGACTGAACGAATAAATTAACAGTTTTGATTAGCTAAGTGAGGAATTGAAGTATTAAACAAGAGTTATCAGAAGGTTTGAATGTCTATACCGTTTTACAGCTGAAGATAAGGATTTTCAGAAGTTTTCCGGCGAGCGGGAATTATCCGATAACGACGTCTGAAATTGATTCCGATTGAAGGGTTTGAGTTAGCAATAGCTTAACAATTGATAGACAACGAAAGAATTGCGAGACTTACTGATTTGATGGAAAACACGGTTTTCCGGCGAAAGTCCAGCGAGTTCAAATAGCTTCTCCGGCGGACTGAAAGTTGTCCGAAAATGCAATTGAAGGTTGGCAGAGTGTGTTTGAGTCGCGAGAGAGGACAAAGATTGAAGTAATTCGGGAATTGAAAGTTTTCGGTTATTAAAACCGATTCACTCTAGAATTCAAGTTCATTCAAAGCAAAATTGATTGGAGTTGTCGGTGTAGCGGTTATAATCGGTAAACCGCGAACAATCAAACGTCTTTGGACGTTTGGTGACCGATTTCGGTTACAGTTGGAGTAACCAGAGTGATTTACGATTTGAGTATAAAATTTAATTGTTTCCTAGAATTTACAGAAAACATCAAGTGGCGGAGTGGTTGGATGTGTGTGTGTTAAGGCTTTGCTGACCCGGTTGACCCGGGTTCGAATCCCGGCAGCCTTGTTTTATTTTTATTTCACTATTTTTAATACATTTTCAAATATAAATTTTATATTCTAATATACTTGTTAATTATGTATCGTTTAAAATTAATTTGGGCAATAAATACGCAACGAAATTTTTAACTGATTGTTCGGTTAATAAACGAAGCGGGTTTGGTAAATCCGGTTTTTTTTACGGATGTTACAGTATCCCCTACTTTTAGAAATTATGTCCCAAATTTTAAGTAGTGGCATATTTGTCTAAAAAGGATGGTGTTTAATTTGACAGTTACATACTTAGAAAGGAGTAAGAGTTCAAATTTTGTTTGAGGCGGTAACGTTCCTTGTAAGGGTTGAGTACCCTGCTACAGGAATCGCTTTTTGATGCCTAAGATAATGAATATTGATAAACTGAGTTTATTGACTAAATATGATTTCATGCGCAAGAGTTTTGATATGTTTGGAAAGATAAGGTTATATCCTAAAACAAACTTCTACTACTAAAACCTACATGTAACTTCTCATAACCGCCTGACAATGCCTCTGATCCTTTGGCAAGAATACTTATATATAGGAAGTACCAGCGGCATATCCACCATATTCTCGTCAAATTTTCATTGGTTTTATCAGTAAGTTATGATTGGTTCTATGATGTGACTCTAGAACATAAATAAACACAACAACCAATATCTGAGTCCTAATTCTGATAGTATACATGTTTGAATGGTGACACAATCCAGTTTCTTTAAATGATGAGATGATATGAATGCTAAATCAGTGAGTATAAAACAAACTTCAACCAAGACATTACTAAATCCTACATGGAACTTCTCATAACCGCCTGACAATGCCTCTGATCCTTTGACAAGAATACTTATATATAGGAAGTACCAGCGGCGTATCCACCATATTCTCGTCAAATTTTCATTGATTTTATCAGTAAGTTATGATTAGTCCTATGTGACTCTAAACATAAACAAACACAACAACCAAAGCTTGAGTCTTTGAATGATGACAGTACCTCTCTCATTTGTTATGATGGAGAGGTTAGTCTATGTAGAGAATGGAACACAATCCAATTTCTTTAAATGATGAGTTGATATGAATGTTAAATCAGTGAGTGTAAAACAAATTTCAACCAAGACATTACTAAATCCTACATGGAACTTCTCATAACCGCCTGACAATGCCTCCGATCCTTTGGCAAGAATACTTATATATAGGAGGTACAAGCGGCGTATCCACCATATTCTTGTCAAATTTTCATTGGTTTTATCAGTAAGTTATGATTAGTCCTATGTGACTCTAAAACATAAACAAACACAATCAACCAAAGCTTGAGTCTTAATTCTGGTAGTATACATGTTTGAATGATGACAGTTCCTCTCTCGTTTGTTATGATGGAGATGTTAGTCTATGTAGAAGTGAGACACAGCCCAACTTCTTTAAATAATGAGATTGAAATACGTTGAGATGTATGACGATATGAATGTTAAATCAACGAGTATAAAACAAAACTGAAATAGTAATTCGCATTAAGATCCTTGGATAATTTCCAATTTATAATTGAGATACGTGAAAATTGAGATAACACAAAGAAAAACATAAAAAAACGAAGTGGTTGGAGTTGAATCTTGATTTTTTTTGTGAAGGAGACTAGTTGGGTGGTTCGTTTGGGCCGTCATTATCTTCAACAGGATTAGCGTTGATGTTGAAAACTCTTCCTCTTGCTGGTGGCCTAGTGGTTGGGTTTTCTTGATTTGCTTGATTAACTGGGTTTGCTTGAGCTTGGGCGTTTATGATGTTAACCAATCGAGGGCACGTGTTTCTATAATGGGTAGGGTCGCCACAATTAAAACAAGCTCGAACATAAGGTAACATGGGGTATTGGGGTTGTTGATATGTTTGGATCATGTTTTGAGTAAGGGGTGAGGTTTGAGGGGTGCGGCAAACCTTGCTCGAATGACCATAGCGTCCACAATTCGCACATAGTCGACAAGGTAAGGTAAATGGATGGTGATAAGAACAGGTATTGCATTGAGGGTGAGGTCCAAGGTATGGTTTCTTATTTGGGTAAGTTGAGTTGGGTGCTACTTGAGTGATTGGGATAGCTTGGAGGGGTAAGGCTTGTGAAATTGGTTGGTTGTGTTGGGTGACAGCGAAAAGTTGCCCATCTCGTTTTCTCTTAGAAATGGGTTGAGAAGGGGATTCGGTTTGGGTGGAGTTGGAGGTTTCAGTTGATGCTTTATCTTTCTTCTTCTCCTCCTTGAAGTCTTTATTCCGTATACGGTTCTCGGTGAGCTCTGTAGCTATCTCCATTGCTGCTTCCAAAGTTGCAGGGGTGGTACGTATTACAGAGTCTTGAATTTTTGAAGGAAGACCTCGAATGTAGTGTTCGATCAAACGGTAGAGGGGAATGAACAAGTTGGGAACCATTTGATTTAACTCAAGGAATCTTTTGTTGTACGTGGTGTGGTCGCCTTCCTTTTGTTTCAACGAATAGAACTCATCCTCTAATTTCTTGATTTCGCTCCTTGGGCAAAACCGTCTTATCATGATTTCCTTCAACTCATCCCAAGTCAAAGTCATAGCATCTTCAACACCTCGTTTGGCCTTCTCTGTGTTCCACCAAGTAAGTGCTATTCCAAGTAAACGGCCAGTAGCATATCGCACTTTGCGATCATCGGGGCAATCGCAATTTAGAAAAGTGTTCTCCATTTCTTCAAACCAATGGAGGAGAGCGGTGACACCTTCAGTCCCTTCGTATTTTGGAGGGTCGCAATATTTGAAATGCTTGAAGGTGCATTTAGTGGTATTTGGGGGAGGGTTGACAACATTTTGAACTTCTTGATTGACGGGATTAGCGGTAAGGGCTTGTTGGACTTGAACTACAATGTTGGGTATTACGGCAGCCATTTGTTGAGCGATTTGGGCAGCCATACGCTCGCGAGCTTTTTCTGCTCTCATCTTCCTACGAGCGGAATTAGAAGACATCTACAAGGAATACATATGAAGAGTATGAGTTGGATGTTTTTGGGATCATGTGTCGTATTTCGGAATGAACATTCATAAAATAAACATAGCATAATATATCTACTACATCCATAGGATGTCTTGGGCTTTGCTCGTAATTGGGCCTTGCATGCCGCCATACTTCACCTTCGTAATCACGTGGGCCCCCATGATTACCAAGTTTTTCATATGGTTCGCATGTGTTAGCCTGGTTACGTACACTAAAACCTGGAGAAAATCGAGAAATATGTATGTAACGTATGATATTCGGAATGTATCCAGGTGTGGACACGGTGACACCTCAAAGTGGGGTTAGTTCGAACGACGTTTGGTGTGGCATGCTTTGGCCTAATAGGTCCTTCGTACTCTCATCATTAGTCCCCAGGTAGGCAAACTGGTCCGTTATATTGGATTTATACGAATGCCAACCTAGACAGGACGTTCCGACTACCGGTACTTGTACCCTTACAGTTACTACATGCCCGTCGCAGAACTCACTCTGATGAGATTTGAAAAATGAAAAATGCGACAAAATCTTGAATAACGGAAGTATGAAGATGATTTGAATATGTTAATATTGTAACATGTATGATGAATATGTATGTAAGTATGTATGTTTGACTGTAAGTATAATTAACTATGTATCACAAAATGTAATATTGAAAATGTTTGCATGCATTTGTGTATGTAATAAATATGAAACAAGTAAATATCATAAGTTTGCATGTAACCACATAAACAATTAAAATCTAGTCAACTATAGTATAGGCTCTAAGGGTCTAATAACCTATCCTATATCCCTATAGTCAAAAGCTCTGATACCAATCTGTCACACCCCGACCCGTAGCGGAAAAGGTGACCGGGGCATGATTGGGTTTTCATCAAAGCTCATGACATTTATTATAATGTTTCATATTTATTATTTCAATTTAAAAGAGATCATACAATCATATCAAACAAATACAACATGTTCTATTCATCCTTCTAAACTTCATTATTTTTCTTCTAAGGCAATTTCCTATGTTTTCCATGCTTCATCCTGTTCACCTGTATCATATGTAAAAATGGTTTTTGGATCAACAAAAAGTTGGCGAGTGAACCTTGTTAGAAAACATTTATTATTTATTTCTTGTTGTATTTAATATGGAAAAATTATGCAATATTCATATATGAACAAACGTAAATAAACATACAATAACAACAATTAGCATGCAATAACAAACCATTAGCATACGATATCAAACAATAACATACATTAACAAACCAATAGCATACAATAACATATCAACTTGCATGAATATATAATATGAATGAAACTGTGCGATCAAGGCTCAATCAAACGGAGCCGATCGTATTGCATGTACTGAAAATGATAAATGTCTGTGCGATCAAGGCTCAATCAAACGGAGCCGATCGTATGTTGGCACGCCAGGTTCATGCTCATAATGTAATGGGGAACTGCTCAACGCTCATAATGTAATGGGGAGCGGCGGCCTATGAAATTGCATGTACTGAAAATAATAAATTAAATCTAAACAATAACCACACAAACGGTTTATACAAACTGGATACACATTTATTCATGATATGATGTATGCACAATGATTTAAATATAATAAATGGTAAGACACATGATACACCCCAAAAACGTGATTAAAATGGGGAATTTGTAGAGATTCACTCACAGTGGGTGCGTTCGGTTGATGATGTTGAATGCGCACGAGTTTAGAGGATTGATCGACGAGCAAAAACTAACCTAATTAATAACGAAAAGTAAGGTAAATAAATGGATTTTATTAACAACTTTAATAGGATTTTTGGATATATTTTTGTGAGTTTGAGGCTATTTTCTAACTTTAAAAATGTTATTTTTAAGTATTTTTAATTAATTTTTAAATAAAATAAATAAATAAAAATAATAAAAAAGGTTGACTTTTTGACCGTTGACTTGTTGACCGGTTCGGTCGGTTATATGTGTGCGCTGGGTGAGACTCGAACCCGTGACCTCCCGTTCGCGTGCACGCAGCTCTACCAACTGAGCTACGTGTCTAACCTGAAATATTTCTGTTTTTAATTATATTTATATACTAATTAAATTAATCCGAAAATCACTTACTTTAAAAACGATTTAATGTATCGACTCGGTGCTGTCAACAGGTCTCGAACCCGGGACCTGTGCTTTAACGTTACACACAGTCCACCACTGGACTGTGTGTCTAACTTGGTTAATATACAGATTTTTATTATACTTAACATCTAATGGCGAAAAGGATCCGGTTCAGTTAGAAAAACAAAACATTTTTATTACAGAGCATACGTGTGTCAAGGATCGAACTCGCGGCATGTGATATGTATGTGCACACAGTCCACCGCTGGACTTTGTGTCTAACCCGAGATAATATCCAAATTATAATAAACTTATAATCAACCGACTTCGTCTTCTTCGTTACCGAATTACAGTTTACGATTTCTCTATTGTTTCTTGTTTAATTCAATTGACAAACATTCAACAGAATAATATGAAATGGCAGAGATGACTTTTAGAAGTAAACATACCAGAGAACGATTTATCTCAGAATTCCGGCAAGTCGTCGGCTCTGTTTTTACGGATTTCGACTGAACGAATAAATTAACAGTTTTGATTAGCTAAGTGAGGAATTGAAGTATTAAACAAGAGTTATCAGAAAGTTTGAATGTCTATACCGTTTTACAGATGAAGATAAGGATTTTCAGAAGTTTTGCAGCGAGCGGGAATAATCCGATAACGACGTCTGAAATTGATTCCGATTGAAGGGTTTGAGTTAGCAGTAGCTTAACAATTGATAGACAACGAAAGAATTGCGAGACTTACTGATTTGATGGAAAACACGGTTTTCCGGCGAAAGTCCGGCGAGTTCAAATAGCTTCTCCAGCGGACTGAAAGTTGCGCGAAAATGCAATTGAAGGTTGGCAGAGTGTGTTTGAGTCGCGAGAGAGGACAAAGATTGAAGTAATTCAAGAATTGAAAGTTTCCGGTTATTAAAACCGATTCACTCTAGAATTCAAGTTCATTCAAAGCAAAATTGATTGGAGTTGTCGGTGTAGCGGTTATAGTCGGTAAACCGCGAACAATCAAACGTCTTTGGACGTTTGGTGACCGATTTCGGTTACAGTTGGTGTAACCAGAGTGATTTACGATTTGAGTATAAAATTTAATTGTTTCCTAGAATTTACAGAAAACATCAAGTGGGGGAGTGGTTGGATGTGTGTGTGTTAAGGCTTTGCTGACCCGGCTGACCCGGGTTCGAATCCCGGCAGCCTTGTTTTATTTTTATTTCACTATTTTTAATACATTTTCAAATATAAATTTTATATTCTAATATACTTATTAATTATGTATCGTTTAAAATTAATTTGGGCAATAAAAACGCAACGAAATTTTTAACTGATTGTTCGGTTAATAAACGAAGCGGGTTTGGTAAATCCGGTTTTTTTTACGGATGTTACAAGTAAGACTAGCAGATTGGCCATATTAAAACATAGACTATGGCTAAAAGCATATACTCCACCATAATAGTAGTTGAGATGGCAGTGATAGTTGACAAATTTCATTCACACTAGAAAATTTAAATTGTCTTACCGACTTAAAGTGTCGACCTAGCAAAAATAAAGTCTCTATGGCTATGACAAATTATATAAGTTAATTATTAGTAAGACCCCATAAGCAATTAAGTGAATATCTCTCATTAACCTATTAGTTCTTAACAAATCCTCAAGTAGGAGTAAGACTGGTAAGTATGATCGTGTCACTAATAGGAAAACTCATAATTATAAGGAGGGTTGTACGTATAAATAATTCGTCTCACACAAACTCCAAGAGTTCATGAGGGAAAAAGGATCAGTTGGTGCCATGAAATGGCTCGATAAGATAAAAACTATTATCAAAAAAACTAATGCACCGAGAAATATGCAATCAAATATGCATCGTGATCCTTTAAAGAGGATGCTTTAACATGGTAGAAGACCATGATTCAATCTACGGGGAAAGTTTCCTATATAATATGGACTGGATAAAAGTTCATTGAGTGGATAAAATAAACTTATTGTCCACCTTATGAGGTAGAGAAAATAGAGTCAGATTATTTGAAACTAACTATGAAAAATTTAAACTATAGGGAGTATACCTCCGACCAAAATTCTATCTCCAGGAATAGTACCATATCTAATTACCCATAAATCTAATCGTATTTCGCGATACATTTGGGGTCTAACACCCGGAATTTAAGGGAGGGTAAAATCATCCAAATCCCTCCACCTTCCGATCGATAGTAAATCTCGCCAATACCTTAACCAAAGATGAAATTTGGATTAAGAAGGGCTAAGCCTGAGCTAGAACCTAAGAGGAAGAGTGAGGTTAACTACATAGAGATTCAAACATAGGGTGAAGTGGTTCTCGAAGAAATCAGTCAAGATCCAATGAAGACAAACCAGAATATAAGGTTTGTGGAAAATAAGGGATTTTGGAAATACCTTCATGAACAACAAAAAAGTTGTGGGATATGCAATAAAGGCTGGCCACAAAACCCACGGATGCAAGGATATCAATAACGCCATTTCTTTGAATATGAAGATAAGGGTCACATTAAAGACTAGCTGCGCTAAACACACAACTGAAGAGGTGCCAAAACTAGTAACACCAAGAAAGGCAATGCCAGAGCCTTTTAGTTGACAACTATAGAAACAATACAGGACGCGGACATCATAATAGGTACTTTGCTCATTAATGATGTTTTTGCAAGAGTCTTCTTTGACTATAGAGTTGATAGGAGTATTATAGATCACAAGTTCTGTAAATTATTAGATACACCTCTAAGAATTTTAGACCGTACCTATGAGGTTGAAATAGCTGATGGAAATATAAAAATAACCTCTAAAATTCCAGAAGCATGTTTCACAACTATTAAGAATGACTCTATCCCAATTAGTCTCCTACCTTTAACATCAGCCAGATTTTGATGTAATTTTAGGCATGGACTGGTTATCTCATTACCAGGCCCGTATTGCCTATGATAAGAAATCATAGAAAGCAAATCCTCATCCAGTAATGTACTCACCATTTAGAGAAATCGTCACTATGGAATGCCAGAAAAAGCTTCCTTGCTTAAGGTATCCAAATGCCTACAAAAAGGATGTGTCATCTACATGACAAAAGTAACTATGGACAATGCAAAGTCGAAGATAGAAGATATCCTGGTCATATCTGAGTTACCAGACGTATTTCCGAGAGACTTACCTGGTCTACCACCAGTTAGGCAGCTCGAATTCCGGATCAACATTTTGCCTAGGTTAGCACCCATAGCTAAGTTTCCCTATCGCCTAACCCCTACAAAGATGAAGGAATTATAGAACACCTCAGTAGTATCCTAGAATTGCTAAAGCAAGAAAGGCTTTATACAAAATTCCCTAAGTATGAATTTCGGATTAAGTGAGGCATAATTTTTTAAGACATATGCTAAGTACGCATGGTATCCAAGTTAATCCCGCAAAAATCAAAACTATCACGAATTGGGAAGCACCCAAGTCACCTATTGAGATACATAGTTTTCTAGGACTAGCGAGCTATTACCGAAGATTCATTTAGAACTTTACTAATATAGCCACTCCTTAACTGCCTTGACCTATAAGAACACCAGGTTCTATTAAGGGCCTTAGAGAAAAAGAACCCTTTGACTACCTTGACACACTAACAACCATTAACAAGGAATATTAAGCCTATTTATACTACGATTATCAGTCCATGATCTATACCAAAAGACCATATTTAAGGTTGATAACACTATAACACTATAACATAATCCTATAACTACTTATGCAATTAAGTTCCAATGCACCACTCTGTAAACACGATAGCCACGTACTTTGAACCATGATCTCAATGTTGTCCCCAAGCCATCACTAACTTTAGCACCACAAGCTTATCCTATAGACTCATGGTTTGAGAAGCATCTGCAATAATAAAAAATCATGGAAGAAAAATAGATCAAGCATACACTCTTAACATGAAATAACATTTGCAGGCGACAAAATATCAAAATCGATTGAAGATCGAACTATTACCTTCTGGTACAACTGATAGGGTATCATAGGCACAACGATCTTAGTAGGTATCTGGATCTTAGTCCACTCAACATGTTGCGCTTCGTCAATTTTTTACACAAGTTGCATGAAACTCTCGGTACAACTGATAAAGTATCATAGGGCACCACCATCTTGTCTATGTGTTTGGATCTTACTCCATTCAACTTGTTGCGCTTCACTACTTTGTTACACTTCCAGTTCTTATAATTAAAACCAACCAAGATGGACTAAAAATAAAATTAAAATAATAGACTATTATAGTAAATATTTACAAATTTGATAACCATGAGATACATGTTAATGGCACTGATGAGACAGGGAACATTTTCTAATTGCCTGTGATACTAAACTCTCACTTGTTGAAACAACCATTAATATGTCCCAACTGATGATTTGCGACAACTATTGACGAACCCCGTCACCAAAGTCTCCATACTTGCTTACGTCGAAATTCTCATGCATTTCTTTCCATGTTTTATATGTAGCATAATTAGTTCTCTCCACCTTATCCTAATATCTATCCCTACTGATCTTGCTTCTTTGAGCCTGACCTAGCCAACTCCTAATGCCAAAGGATGCAAAAAACAAATGATTAACAAGCAACATTAAACAAATAAAAAAAATAAAAAGGGACATTTAGGAGACAATGACAAAAGTAAAGCATTCGGTCACAATCACATAGTGTTTGCAAGCAAACTCAAATAGACAAATCCCAAAAATTAATCCCATGTAAAAAGATTCATCAATTCCCAAAGATAAATTTAATATAAATTCATGAATAAGAAAATTTATAATAACAATAAATGAAAAGCAGGTAATTTACAAACATGCCTTAGGTTATGGTTTAGTATATGAAGGATTGACAGAGGCAGAGCTTAATGAGATATCACCATAATCTTGCTTATGTATAGGAACTTCTTTCTGGAGGTTTGGTAGTCAATAGTTAGACAAAAAAAATAATCATGACAAGGATAGAAAAATTATTCATATTCGAATCACAAGACCGTAAATCAGAAAAAAACAACGCAGCAAATTTAATTTGAAATAAACACAATTAACCATAAACACTAGGAACTTAACTGATGAAAATCACGGAGGCAGGATTTGAATGCGAAAAATTGTTGATTATCTATGGTGAGAGAAAACGAAGGGTTGAAGATTGAAAGTTAAAGACTCGGAAAATCAACATGATTAACAGAGAGAAATCATAATCTAACCTTATTGTTGAAGATTACAAGCGACGATTAGGGATGGAGAAGACAGTTATGCGTGATGGATCTTGGAAACTGATGTGCGCAAAATGCAACATATAAATTATATCAAACAAGACATAAAATAAACCTTTTTTGGTACTAATTGGAAAAAGCATGTTTCTTTGTTTACTTTTAAATTACAGGATCAAAAGAGTTTAAACGAATAAAGGAACAACTTAACAACATAAACCAACACAAATACAACGAAGAAGGATTGACACGACCTGTCGAACCCCCATTCACATCCAAACCAACAAAAATAACGAAGACAGAAACTCAGGCATGGGGCCGTGCCTAGTCAAAGATTCTCTGAAGAAAAAGACAACAGCAAAAGACAACCAACATGGGGCCGTGCCAGCTTAACATGGGTCGTGGTTAACTTTAAGATTCGCAGAATCTTAGATAGTACAGCAAGTACACTGACCACGGGGCCGTGCTCTGCCACCACAGGGTATGTTGGTACAACGACCTGACATCTGCAGTTAATGAAGGGAGAGAAAAGTCCACCATAGGGTCGTGCCAGGCGGGCACGGGGTCGTGGTCGCCTTCTTTTTTAGCTATAAATAGAGGTGCTTGGCTTTGTAGAAAGGCATCACTTGGCAAACCACTTCTCTCACACTTTCCATCAGTCCACCACCACTACAACACCAACACCCACCACTATCATCCATCTTTCATCCATCAGAGTGTGTAGTAGACTATCGTAAATCAAACGAAGCAACAAGGAAAGACCACTTTTGTCACACCCTAACCCGTAGCGGATATAGTAGTCGTGGCATGATTGGGTTTTCATCAAAGCTCATGACATTTACTATAATAAAGTTTCATATTTACTAAATCAAATTAAAAGAGAATATTCCAACAAACACATAAAATCATACAAACACGAAAATGCTCTAAATAAGTAATGTTTTATTTTTCTTCTAAAGCCCAATCCTATGTGTTCCTTTCGTCAGCCTATCCACCTGTATCATGTGTAAAATAAAGATTTGGGTGAACAAAAGTTGACAAGTGAATCTCGTTTAATCATTTGAAAGAAATATTATGTTGATTAAATCAATAAAAAGAAATATGCATAAACCTAATATGAGCATACGTATATGTAAACTATCCACAACCACACAACCATCTAGCAATGTACACATGAGTATAATAAATGATGAAATGTGAGATCAAGGTTCAATCAAACGGAGCCGATCTAATCAGGCATGCGATGCTCTACTCGTATCCAACGAGGAAATAATGGGCCCATTGTGAATGATGAACTGAAATGAGAAATGTAACCACATATAACAATAACCAAACATTACATAACACGTTAGATCATATAATCGTAGTAGCACAAGTGTTTGAATAAACAATATAAGTAAACGACACATGATACACCCCAAAACATGAATAAAAATGGGAATTTGTAAGGATTCACTCACAGTGGGTGCGTTTCTTGGATGGATGATGAATGCGCACGATTTAAGATCTCAACCGACGAGAAAAACTAACCTATATAAACACGTAATAATTAGATAACTATATATCTTTTATTTGTAATTTATATTTTTCTTTAATACGTTTTATTAGGCTTTTTTTATATTATTTTTATTATATTTAATACAAGTTTTGTGCTTAAAAAATCTTATTTTTATAGTTATTTTTAAGGATTTTTGAAGCAAAAATAAAGAAAAGATTAATAAAAATTATACCCATTTCAGGGCTGAATTGGGTCAACCGGTCGGATTCAGGTGAGTTATTGGCATCGTGTGAGGATCAAACTCGTGACCTCCCGTATACGTTCACGCAGCTCTACCAACTGAGCTACGTGTCTAACCAGAAATAACATGGATTTTAATTATATGTATATATATATATACTAACTAGATTAACTATATTTTGTTTTTATTAAAAAAAATTATATATTCCCAAAACCGGTTACAGATTCGGCTCGAACCTGCGCCCCCACGATACGTTGCACACAGCCCTATCAACTGGGTTGTGTGACTAACCCGGAATATCTTAGATTTATATTCTTTTATACACTAACTCCCGACTATTATATGTAAGTATTAAAAAACTTTGTTTTAATTCGGTAACCAGGCATCGTGTTAAGATTCGAACCCGGGATCTATGCTTTATCTTTGTACACAGTCCATCACTGGAGTGTGTGTCTAACCCGGTTTTATAACCGATTTTAATTATTCTTATTTACATTCCGAACTTCATCTTCTTCATCTTTTTAACCCACTGACCAAAAAAATCAACTGTTAAGTTGTAAAACTTATTTTGTATTCGATGATCAACTTCCTTTAACAAAACACATACAATAAAAGAATCAATGGGATGGTTTTGTACCGAAACGGAGATAGTTGAATACTCCGGTGACACCTCCAATGGCAACACAATAACTCCGGTGATTTGCAGTGACGACTTAAGAGAGTTTTGGGAGAGGCTTGGAGTTGCTATTTATAGGCAAATGATAGCCATGATTTCGGTTTCAATCTCAATTTTAAAATCATTGATTTCAGTCGGTTTGAAATCATTGATTCTGAATTTCAGTTTGAAATTGATAATTGGAAATCAGTTATACGCGTTTAATCAAAACAAGAATCGTTAATTGTGTTGATTGCTATGATCATGCCTTGACGGTTACTAGTTCTGCAAATTTGAATTGCAGGTTTAGCGTTTGATTCAATATAAAATTTTATTGTTTTCAGATTATTCACAAGTGTGTGTGCAGCTCAGTGGTATTTTGTGTGTGTGAATTCATTGGGGACCCAGGTTCGAAACCCGGTTACCCCTTTACATTTACTTTATTTATTAGTATTATTTTTAGTTTTTATTTATTTAATATTTTAACTCTTTTAATTTATTTATTAATTACAGAATTAATATATCAAATTTGATCGGTTAATAATTGCATACAAAACTTCACATAAAAATTCTTGAATTATTTAAATAAAGTAGGTTTTAGAACCCGTTTTACAACGAATGTTACAGTATCCCCTACTTTTAGAAATTTCGTCCCGAAATTGAAGTAGTGGGTACAACTTGAAAGAGATGCGAGTATTTTTCACGCATTGAGTCTTCGCGTTCCCAAGTAAACTCAGGTCCTCGTTTTGACTCCCAACGCACCCTGACTACGGAATTCGACTTCGTCTTAACGCTTCTCGCCGAAGTCCATGATTTCTATAGGTCGTTCAACAAAATGCTTTGACTTATCAATCTGAATATCTTCTAACGGTATATGGAGATTTTCGTCAGCAAGGCACTTTTTGAAGTTTGATACATGGAACGTGGGATGAATCCTGTTGAGTTCTTCTGGTAGGTCAAGCTTGTAGGCTACAGGACCAACTCTCTCGAGTATTTTGAATGGTACCACGTAGTGTGGTGCTAGCTTACCTTTTTGTCCAAAACGAACCACTCCCTTCCATGGTGATACTTTCCAAAGTACTTGATCGCCAACACAAAACTCAAGTGGCTTTCGTCGTTTATTAGCGTAACTCTTTTGACGACTCTAAGCTGCTATAAGATTATTGCGGATTTGAAGAATCCTATTGGTTGTTTCTTGGATTAATTCAGGTCCAGTGATTTGTGCTTCCCCGATTTCGTGCCAATATACAGGAGATCGGCACTTACGACCATAATATGCTTCAAAAGGAGCAATACCGATGCTTGAATGATAGCTATTGTTGTACAAAAATTCAAGTAATGGTAGATGAGTATCCCAATTTCCCTTGAAGTCGATGACACATGCTCGCAACATGTCTTCAAGAGTTTGTATGGTACGCTCAGATTGACCATCAGTTTGGGGGTGGAAGGCGGTGCTGAGAACCAAACGTGTACCTAATGCTGATTGCATGGCTTGCCATGTTCGTGAAGTAGAACGACCATCTCGATCCGAAATGATACTTAAAGGCACACCGTGTCGACTTACAATTTCATCAATATATATGCGAGCTAACTTCTCGTTCTTATAGTCTTCGTGGACTAGAATGAAATGAGTTGATTTGGTAAGACGATCAATGATGCCCACTGGAAGTGCGAGGTAACCCAGTAATAAAGTCCATGGTTATGTTCCAAACGGGTATTTTAGGTTGAACGAGTAATCCCGAAGGTAGTTTAAACCCAACAAGTACTATAACTTGTATAATATGGGTAAACCATAAGCATTTTGGATTTCGAGACTAAAATGATAAGGTTAAAGCCATTTCGGTTAATTTCGTAAACTAGTTACAAACACTTAACCGTGGGCATAAAAGCGATATGGGTAACCGAATAAGTCATGGACAAGTTCTATATGCTAGTATACTTTAAATAAGTTGTAATATCAGTATGATATCAACTTACATGCCCGTTAAGGTTTTAAATGAAACTATGCCTCATAAGGGCATTTCGGTAATTATATACCGTATAAAAGGAACTTGAACATATTTAATGTTGTGATCATAAGTATTCTGGAACAAAATAATTAATTTATGATATAATATCAGTAAGATATTGATTATATGTGTAATTTATCTTTTATGACCAAACTATGCACCGAATGGGCATTTTGGTCATTTTACACATAGTATGATAGCTTTATTTGGGATTCTGAGTTTATATCATGTACCTATTATAAAAGTATTTTAAATAAGTTTTAAAATTAGTTGGTAACAAGTGTTTGTCGTTAAATATGGTTTAAAACCATTCAATGCGCCAAAATGGCGTTTATGTCGTAAAATGACGATTTGTGCGAAGTTTAGTAAAAACTGATGTTAAGATCAAGTTTAATTCTTGTACGTATGTTATTTAATATGACATATCAGTAATGTAAAAGATTTAATATAAAAAGGTATGATGAAAACCATTTTATGAGCCACAAGGGCTTTATCGTCATTTATCGACATAACACAAGAACTTGTACGTAAACTCAGTATATAATCTGACTTGACATCCCAATAATCTTACTTATGATATTACATCAGTAGGAAATTCATTTTCAAGTTCGTTATCGATTAAACCTCATTTTTTTGTAAAAAGGGCATTTAGTCAAAATGGCATAATAACGGAACGTGTGCATAAACTCATATTCTGATTATGATATATAACCTCAGGGGGTTATGCTACATTATATTATGATCATAATGCAACCCTAGATCAGTAGCTAACTAATCTAAATCAGGACAGAACTGAAAGTCAAAGCAGAAGTCAAACTTTGCGACTTTCGGTTGCGAACCGACCCTAGAACTGAAATTGACGAGCCGAACATGCTCTCACATGTTCTAGTTATTATTACCAACTTGTTTAAGTGCCAAAACATTTTTCATAACATCAATAAGCTCAAATTATAATATTTTCGAAAACTGGCATGTTTGACTTTTTAATAATAAAACTTTGACTCGTCAATTGGTCTAGTAAACGTGATCTTTAGGAGGTACCCTTAATAGGGATTGACACCTACCTTATAGGATCACTTAGCCGTGTTCGTTACAAAAAATGGCTGGACCATAATGGTCTTAACCGAAAGTCAAAGCGTTTTTCATAAAACGCTTGACTTTTGGCTATAAAAGCCTATAAACGAAAATGCAAGAGAAATGAACACTTACAAGTGATTCTTAGGATAAAATAGGACTAAGTTGGATGCTCCTTTATGTTAGGAACTTCCAAAGGAGTTATAGAGTGATGAATGAGGAAGGTGCAAGTTCAAGTGGTGAACAAATGCACCTATTTATAGTTGGGGAGTTTGAAGGAGGTGATGCCAGGTGTTAGGGAGTGTTAGAGGGAGCTTACAAGTGTCCTAAAACATGGTATAGCAGTTTGGAAGTCAATGGTTTCGAATCAAATCGTTTTTGGCAACATTTGTGAAGGCCAAACAAATTTTCTGCAGACACAGGCCTCTCGCGCCCCGCGAGCGCCACATGGATACTTTCAAACTTTGTCACATTTAGCCCCTCAACTTATAAAACATCTAAAATACCTTTAATAGCATAATTAGCCCTCCATAGCCAACATTCGGCGTACCCGGGAGTATGCCCGGACATTGTCAAGCTCTCAGTTCATTAAAAGGTCACCCAGAGGTATAAATTAACATGTTGACACTTTTAACCCCTTCGTTGTCCAACTTTTACTTATTTACAGAATTAATCACTCTCATCCAATAAGTGGCTCATGTGAGAGTTAGGACTTCGTAAAGGATCACTCAGAGGCTCAGTATAAGCATGTTGACTCTGATGGTCACTCAGAGGCTAAGCATGTTGACACAAATGGTCACTAGAGGCTAAGTTTAAGCATGTTGACACTAATGGTCACCCAGAGGCTAAGTTTAAGCATGTTGACACTAATGGTCACTTAGAGGCTAAGTTTGAGCATGTTGACACTAATGGTCACTTAGAGGCTAGGTTTATCCATGCTGACACCAGAGGGTCACTAAGAGGCTTAGTTTGAGCATGTTGACACCTTTAGTCCTTATTAGTCTTTAATGACTTATTATATATATAAAAATATATGACACGTGTCACTATATTATTGGACACGATTTTTACGAGGTGTTACATTATATCTAACTGAGAGCTGTCCGACAAGTTTAGCTTTTCAACTCCCAAAATTGCTCTAACAAAGCCAATTGACAAGGCTTTTTCAAACTATAATGATTTTTTTTCAACCAAGCTTTAGAGAGAACTAAGTACGTCCACTTAGATAAAAAAAACTCTTAACCATGAGGTCGTAACTAGTAAACTAAGATACTATACAAAAAGGCTACAAGTTCATCACTGACCGAATTAGGCTTCCGACAAAAAAAGTTGGGTTCAAAATAAAAGGCTAATTTGGCTAAGTGGTTAATATTTAGCGGTTTAAAAGAAATGATAGGGAAAGGCTCAAATTGGTTTGACTAGGGGTATGATTCGGGTGTAGGAATAAGTATAAAAGGCTAAAAATAAAAGGTTTCCTAATGCCTCAATCATATTCATGATATATGTTTGCTTTGTGGCCTCGAAATGTATACCTCACAGAAGTTCTAAATTGCAATAGTCATCTGGCTCACTCAATCTATCCCCACAAAAACATGAGCAACAATAATTCTAAAGCTATAAGGCTCAAAAATAACGCACGGAAACGGGCGTATTGGGTAGATATGCAAGGCAAACAGATAGTTAAATCGCTCGATTTCTCATGCTCAAGTTTATACAAAAAAAACATGTTACTTGATGGTGATATTCACTCGAGCGAACCCCTTTTTGCGTTTACCCTTATAAATTTATCAAAAACTTTAGTGCTTATATAAAATTCATGTTAATTTGATTATTCAAGAGAGTTTTGTATTATTATTACTATTATTATTATTATTATTATTATTATTATTATTATTATTATTATTATTATTATTATTATTATTATTATTATTCTTCTTCTTCTTTTCAAAACGGACAACCAAGCTCAAGCGTTAAGCCACCTCTCCACACTTGAATTGTATATCGCCCTAAATATACAACAAAAACAATTATATAAGCAAAATGCAAATATAAGAAAAATGGAGGAAATGGGAACACTAAAACTCGAATGGAGCTAAACAAAGTAAGAAGGAGTATCCACAACGAACTACCGAGCCATCCAATCAAACCATCATCTCATCGAGCCAACACTGCACACTAGCAAACATGATCAAACTCACAAGAATTTACCCAACCCAAATTATGTTTGTCTTTATTTATTTATTTAAGCTACTAAAATTAAGAAAAAGAAATTAAAGTTTCATGACGGAGGGGTGTACGGACAATGGAAAATGGCACACCGCTCAAACACAAAATGAAAAAAATACAAGATAGATAACGAGACTAAGACCTACCACCAGATCCGGAAGGACTGGCGTCATCCCGGCGATCGAACCCGGATCTCCGTGCGAAATGCAGCGGAGCCTACGTGTAGGCTGTACCGAGCGAGTTCGCGATATGCTGCTGCGAACTAAAGAGCTAGTCAAAGCTTCGTCGGGTTTGCTCGTACATATCTTCCATAAAGTTACCCTGCCTATGCTGCTGTGTACGGATCAGATCCACATCTCGTCTCACACCCTGCTGATCCAAGGCGAGACTATACATCCGCCTCTAGAGATCAACCGCTGACGGCTCATACGGACCATAGGCACCATGCTCGAAACCACCACCAGTATACCCGCCATATACATGCTCCCAGTTTGGGATCCCAAAACCATAGCCCAAGTCACCAAGCTGCATGTGAGGGCCCGCTCCCCCAGCGGCCTCAACATACCTGTGAATCGGGATATCCTGCATATGGACATGATCACCGCCACCATCTCCATTACCACCACCATCATTATCATTCTCCACTTCGGGAAGCGGATCCCAAATCCTACATAATCTATCAACCAGTTTTGGGACACCGTTTACCTTGCGTATCATGTGCATGGAGGTCAGTTTCGCTACGTTGAGCAACCCATAATCACAAGCCACGATTAGATGGTCTAACTGAACCCGATAATATTTTGCGAGTTTGGTGGCGAATGCACCTCGCAAATCCTTGATGTAGGCGTCGAACCAATACCCCTCTGAATTGATTCGGCGACGCTGACCGCCATATTGTAGTTTGATCCAGATATGATGCAGTAGAGATGGAACAGGTCGCGGGTGGAGATGTTGCCTGTGCTGTCACCCCGACCTCCAATAACATGAAAGATGGCATGCTCGATGATGCGATGCAGTAGATCAAGAATCCATGTTGCCTTAGCTCTCCTCGGGTCCCATTCCCGACCCGGAACAGTGATCTCTGCCCAAAGGCAGCTTTGTCTACATCTAGCTCCCCTTCTTGCAAACTTCCATGAAAGAGCTCCAAATTGATTTCATCATTTACATACAATCCTAGCACCTGACCCAACCGACTGATAGATTGATGGTGCCATTTCTGTCCTAGACGTTAGCTCACACCAACCCGCTTTTCATACACGTCCGGGCATGGAAAAGTAAACCAGAAAGATGCAAAGAACTTGATAACCAGCTCCATGTACTGCGGCTCAGCTATGTCAAAGAGGCGGGTCCATGGCGGAGTCATAAGGTCCTTGAACCGCTCGGACTGACCGAGTAAGTCAAGATCAACCGTTTGCAACATCCGCATTGGCTCAATCAAAAGTCGTCTCGCCCAGAACCGCTCC
Organism: Scalesia atractyloides; assembly: GCA_947069175.1. NCBI lineage: Eukaryota > Viridiplantae > Streptophyta > Magnoliopsida > Asterales > Asteraceae > Scalesia > Scalesia atractyloides. Next base: position 56,011,490 of record CAMTDV010000028.1, read on the forward strand.
ACCTTTGCGATAGAATGCCCTTCCCTAGCATTGTTGCTGAACCATAGGTACGGATGATCCATCTGTAAGAATGAGCAAGAAATCAGCAGCCCGAAAACAAATAGGAAACCTGATTCTGGATAGTCTGGTGCAATCGTGCCACCATATGGCACGGTTGTGGGTGCTTAGTTTTCAGCAGGTTTTATGAAGTTTTCTAGAATTTATGAAGTTCTAGGTTTGTTCTTCTTCAATAGGCACGATCATGCCACACTGTGGCACCCTCGTGCCGGACCGTGTCTAGGTGAGGTTTTTAAAAATCTGGAAAATTTTTGAAGAGCAGGATCATACCTGGTCTTGGCACCCTCATGCGTGATGTATTTCTGGACAGATTATGAAGATCCAATCACAAAGTTATGAATGGCACGATCGTGCCAACTTTGGCACCGTCATGCGTGACAGAACCAGAATTGCGACATGCTTCAAAAGTCACCCAAAACCTCAATTTGTTTACAATTTCACTTAGGGGTTTTGTAAAACGGTTAAGTGCGGCTCACAAAAACAAAAAAAAAACACGAAAAACAGGCTTGATTGGGTGATTTAGACCAAACCCTAAAAACTTAAAAGGGACTAACTATGAAGCACATAACCCCAACAATATCAAAAACTAACAAAGAAAAGGAAGGATTCGTACCTAGAATGCTTGTTGGGAGGAAGGAAGGCAAGATTTCTTGGAGGAAGCAAGGAGATGCAGATAATTCGTGAGTGCTTTGAATGGGTTTAAGTAAGGAAAATGAAGATATAAAGAAGAATTGGTTAGATTATTGATGGTGGGTTCTATTATTGGATCTCCAAGGCTGACACTATCAGGGCTGGTGGTGCCAGATTTTTGTGTGGTAATGTCAAATTTTCGGTTTTTATTATTTCAATTTTTAAATTTTATCAACAAAAAAAATTTAAAATTTAAGTTAGAGAATAAAAGATGAAAAGGGAAACTAAGGATGAAGATAAAATAAAGTAAAAAAAGCTTCTTGAACCAGGGGCACTCACGAAGCATCTCCTACCAAGAAAAAGAGCCGAACTAACATACCTGAAAACTGGCAACACACTCAAACATCCCTCGCGACCAGAACGAACCAAAACCTGAAAAAGAAATAAATAACCGAAAAAATATAAACAAAAACATGCTAAGTTTATTTACATGTCTTTAGCTAGACTCACCACCCCGAATTCATTTGTTCATGGGGTGGAGGGTAACAACCTCCTCACTCTGATCAATGGACCCTCCAACATAAGCCTTTAGCCTATGCATGTTGACTTTAAACAACCGCCCATCCTCTTGGCCTATCTCCACAGTCCCGTAGGAAACATTGCTCGTACAGTGTAAGGACCCGACCACCGAGATTTCAGCTTACTAAGAAATAACTTAAGATGTGAGTTGTATAACAACACACTATCACCCCCCGGAATTCTTTCTTGTCCTTCAAGCAGGCATCATGAAGCGTCTTAATACGTTCCTTGTACAGCTTGGAGCTTTCATATGCATCATTCCTAAGCTCCTCAATCTCGTGGATCTACACAAACATGTTCTCACCCACAGCCGCCATATCAAGATTAACTATCTTCAAAGCCTAATATGCCTTATGCTCAAGCTCCGCAGGAAGATGGCAAGACTTTCCATAGACCAATTTAAATGGTGTGGTACCTATAGGAGTCTTGTAGGCTGTCCTGAAAGCCCATATTGCATCATCCAATTTCTTAGACCAATCCTTATATCTAGAAGTAACCATTTTCTCTAGAATCCGCTTAATACCCCGATTAGTGACCTCAACTTGTCCACTCGTCTATGGATGATATGGTGTAGACAATCAGTGTTGCACACCATATCGGGACAATACTTTCTCAAGCTGTGCATTACAGAATTGCGTCCTACAGTCACTAATCAATGCCTTTGGGGCACCAAAGCGAGCAAACAACTTCTTCAAAAACTTCACTACTACCCTAGCATCATTAGTGGGTAAAGCTTGTGCTTCAGCCTACTTGGACACATAATCACCGGCAACTAGGATGTAGCGGTTACCAAACGAGGTCGGGAAAGGACCCATGAAGTCTAGTCCCCGTACGTCAAAGACCTCACAAACTTGGATGCCGTTTGGTGGCATCTTATTGAATGTTGAAATGTTGCTTGCTCTTTGGCAAGCATCACAGGACCTCACCCACTCATGGGCATCATGAAAGATAGTAGGCCAAAAGAATCAAGAGTCTAACAGTTTCTTCCCTGTTTTGTTCGTTCCATGGTGGCCTCCTGTGGGTCCCTCGTGACAGTGGCGCAAAATATCTCTCACCTCGTCACCATACACGCATCGTCGGACCATCTGATCCACTCCTACCCTAAACAAGTAAGGTTCATCCCAATAATAATAATTGACATCCGTAAAAAAACTTCCGCATTTGCTGATGGGTCATCCCCTTTATCAAGATGCCACTAGGTTAGTAATTTGCAAAGTCAGCAAACCATGGGGAATCATCATTAGTCTCGATCCTCATAAGAAATTCGTGGGGGAAATTGTCATTGATGTTAGGCCCAAGAATTCCCTTTCCCTTAAAGTGTTCAAGTCGAGACACATGATTGGCCGCCAAATTTTCAGCCCCTTTTTTATCATAGATTTCAATATCAAATTCCTGCAACAATAGGATCCAATGTACCAATTGTATCTTGCTTGCCAAAAAGATACAGAATGGCTGCATGATCCGTGTACACAATGGCCTTGGAAAGGACGACATAAGACCGAAACTTATCAAAGGCAAAGACCACAGCTAGGAGCTCTTTCTCTTCCGTGGTATAATGCTCCTGAGTGTCGTTCAAGGTCTTGCTTGTATAGTAAATTGGGTGAAAGTGCTTATCTCTCCTTTGACCCAAAACGGCCCCGACTGCGAAATTACACGCATCACACATCAACTCAAATGGTAGTTCCCAGTCGGGAACTACCATGATCGGGGCATTCACCAACTCTCCTTCAAAAACTCGAATTCTCGAAGGCATTCATCGGAGAAAATAAACTGGTCGTCCTTCTCGAGGAGCTGGGTCATGGAGCGGGTGATTTTGGAAAAATCCGTTATGAATTGCCAGTAAAAACCTGCATGACCAAGAAAACTCCTAATAGATTTCACTAATGTGGGAGGCGGAAGCTTAGAAATAGTCTCAGCTTTGGCTCGATCAACCACGAGCCCCGCCTGTGAAATCTTGTGCCCAAGCACAATGCCCTCCTTCAACATGAAATGGCATTTCTCCTAGTTCAACACAAGGTTGGCTTCTTCACACCTAGCCAACATCCTTTTCAGATTCCCGAGACAATGATAGAAGGAACTCCCAAACACAGAAAAATCATCCATGAAAACCTCTAGAGAATCATCAATCATGTCATGAAAAATGGCCACCATACACCTCTGAAATGTGGCCGGAGCAGTACACAGTCCAAAGGGCATCCTCCAGTATGCAAATGTGTCATAGGGACATGTGAATGCCGTCTTCTCCTGATCTTCAGAAGAGATGGAAATCTGAAAGTAGCCTGAGAAACCATCAAGGAAACAGTAGAACATCCAACCCGACAGCCTCACCAACATCTGATCAATGAAAGGGAGTAGGAAATGATCCTTCCTAGTGGCATCATTGAGTTTGTGATAGTCAATGCAAAACTCTCCATCCAGTGACAGTACGAGTGAGAATTACCTCGTTTTTCTCGTTAGTCACCACTGTCATCCCTCTTTTCTTCGACTGTACAGGGCTAACCCATGGTGAATCAGAGATCAGTTATATCAAACCTTCATCGAGTAGTTTGATGACCTCTTTCTTCACAACGTCCTGCATGTTCGGGTTTAAGCGCCTCAGATGCTGTACCACAGGTTTAAAATTCTCCACCATCAAGATCTTATGGGTAAAAAAGGATGGATTGATCCCTTTTATATTCATGATCTTCCAAGCGATCGCCTTTACAAGCTGCTTCAAGACCTCAAGAAATCGATCCTTCTCCTCTCCCAACAATCCAACAGAAATGATAACAGCCAAATGAGTTGCATCCTCCAAGAAAGCATACTCCAACTGATACGTTGTTGCATTTTTGTGGAAACAACTTAGATTTGGTCTTTGGATATCTTGTAATTAGTAAAATGATAAACGGTTAGCGGGTTTAGTTTTGTAATAGTGAATTAGAAGTAATCGGGCTGAACTAGACACAATATAACATGGTAGGCGAATTGAGCTTTAAACCCATTAGCAGTCCATGTAGGAAACCCTAGCCCATGTGCATATCATATCTCTATATATAGGGAGGTTGTGATTAGGGTTAAGGTTGCTCAGTTAGTTGTTCAGTGCTGAAAGAATTGCTTCAGAGAGTTTTAGAGATAGAGTCGTGAATTAGTTGTAAACACTTTGTGTTCGATAATCAATAGAAGACAGTTTGAAGGAATTCTTTGTGTTCCTATTTGTGTTCTTGTTGTTTCTGTGAAATCTGATCTAGGGGATTCCGCACTCTAGATTAGATAGCCGATTCTGTGAAGATCCATAAGGACTAGGGGACCTATAATTGGTATTAGAGCATTCGGCTCTTGATTAGTGCTCGGTTCAGAATCGTGACAGCAGAAAAATTTGGTTTTTGGGCGTTTTGGAGGCCGTTGTTGAAGTTTGTGACAGCTGAATTAGGGTTTTGATGGTTGTTTTCGGGTTTTTGCAGGTATTTCAGATTTTCTGCAGCATTTCGGATTAACAGCTAAGCATTCCGGATTGAAGACTTGCATTCCTGATTAAAAAGCATAGTAATTCGGATTGAAGACTTGAATTTCGGACCAGAATCTGCATTTCGGATCTGGAAAACAGTGCAATTCGGATCAGAAAAGCCATTTCGGATTGAATTCGGATCAGAAGTGTATTCCGGATTTCCATTTCGGATCAGAGCAGTGCATTCCAGATTTCATCTCGGATCACTATTCCGGATTTCCATTTCGGATCAGAACAGTGCATTCCGGATTTCATCTCGGATCACTATTCCGGATCACCATTTCGGATTAGCAATTCGAATCACTGTTCCGGATTTTCATTTCGGATTGTCAATCAGAGTTACCATTTCGGATTTTACATTGTTCCGGATTATCTTCAAAAAGGTGAAAAGTTAGAATCGTATCGGCGAGACGAGTCTAACAGTAAAATTTGGTAACCACTCATTTCGGACAAGTTTTAACGTTTTTAACGAGCCGGTTCGGTAAAAATGTCGAATATGTCTAACCTAAATGAGCTGTTGAGAATGGAGCACGAGGCTGGTACCAAAACAAACCTCCAAAGATGCTCAAGGTAGAGAACTATCTAACTTGGAAGGATAGGTTTCAATCCTTTATTGAATATAAGGACACACGGATGTGGATCTGTATTCAAGATGAGTACGCTAACCCAACGCATGATTTTGAGGGCAGACAACATGTTACTGCTTACGTGAATATGTCTGAAGCTGAGAAGAGGATGTATGAGTCTGAGAAGAAAGCCTTAGCTTCTATCAAGATGTTGTTTCCTGATGGCATCAAACATACATTCAAGCGTTATACAACATCAAAGGAGATGTGGGATACCCTAGAGAAGAGGTATGAGGGCAATACTGATGTGAAGAAGAACAAGGTTGATTTTCTAAAGAAACAGTTTGCTGTGTTCAAAGGAATGAGAAATGAATCCCTTGAAGATATTATCACGAGATATTATCATCTGATGTCAGAAATCGATAATTATGACATAGAGGGATACACAGATGTGGAGAAACGACAAGTTGTTGGATGCTTTACCCGCAAAGGGGGATATTTACACGTTGATGATAAAGGGGGAAGTTGATTATGAAAAGAAAGACTTGGAAGAGGTTGTTGGAAAATTAAGAGCTTATGAGCTCAATATGAAGAAGAAGAAGAAGAAGAAGAAGGAAACGGGTTATGATCAGGTTCAAGATCTGGGGATTTATAAAGGTCTTACACCTTCATATTCTAACAATGCTTCTAGTGATACTGCAACTGCATTTCTCTCATGTGAGAATGAACACATCGTGACAAATGCTGATGGAGAAGTATGTTTTGTTACTGCTTCAGGAGGCTCATTAGGGGCTAAGAGACAACAATCAAGTAACAGCAATTCTAAGTCTATGCCTCTGAGTGTCAAAAGTGCTGAAGATCACCTGCCATTGCTTGCTTCTTTTGTGGCTTCCTACTAGAACTACATTCATGGAAAAATATTTGAACCTGCTACGTTTGATGAATATTATGATCAGATTGACCCTGATGACTTAGAGGAGATCGATTTGCAATGGCAGATGGCCATGATCTCAAGAAGGGTGAAGAGATTCATGAACAGAACAGGCAGGAAGTTCGTTGGCAAGAGTGTGGGCTTTGACAAGTCGAAAGTAAAGTGCTACAACTGTCATAACTATGGACATTTTGCTAGAGAATGTCAATGACCAAAAACTGAATCTCGTTCTAATTCATCCTTTCAAGATTCACCTGGTCATGTTCAAGCAACAGGAATGCGTCAAACAACACTGGATCAAAGGCCCTGATTTCTACAGCTAGAGAGGGTTCTTATGATTGGAGTGTTCATCTGGAGAGTGATAACAATGCATTCATGGCTGAGATAGCTCCAGGTGTTGATGAAGAAGTGAAAGCTGATGCTGAGGTGGTGCAAGAGAAGGTTGCTGAAAAAGCTGATGAAGAACAGATTGCTACAGAGAATAAGATGGCTGCTGACTTTGATGCTTTCATGGCTGATCTAAGTAAGTCAACAGGCGAGGTATGTTCTAACTCTGGTAGTTATGTTTGCTTAAAATGTCATGAACTGCAAAGTGAAGTTGACACATTAACCAATCAAAACCAAAGTCTGGTAAATGAGCTCTCGAACTTAAAAGTATCAAACTTTTTCATAAAACGAAATGAGTCTTTATACTTGAAGAAAATTAAAGGTTATGAAGAAGAAATCAATATTCTAACCTGTACGCTTAATGAAAAACTTCAAGTTATTGACTTAGCTCATGATAGGATGAGTCAGAAAACAAAAGAGGTTTCTGAAAAGTGCAAAGAGTTGTCTGAAGCACAACTTAAAATTTGTGAGCTTGAAAAGAAATTAAATCAATTCAGAGATTCATCTTTTGTTATGAAACACATGATGAATGGCCTGAAGAAGAGTAATGACAAGACTTGTGTGGGCTTCAAAGGTTTAAATGAAGTTCCACCACCTCTTGGTCATGACTATTCTTTCTTGCCAGATGAAGAAGAGCTTACAGGACTTTGTGTCAACTACACCTGGTAGTTCCACATCAGAGGATGTTGATGTGACTGAAAATGCCAAGAAGGATAATAACAGAGACACTGTTTTGAAAACAAAGAATACACACCCTAAGAATCAAAAATATTTTTTTGTTAAAAAGGTTAATTTTGTTAAAGGAAGTGATATGAAAGAAGAGGTCCCTGTTATTACAAAAGAGTCTAATGTGCAGTTTGCTAAGAACAAAAACAAAGAAAAATCAGAAGTTAAGCAAACTAAACAAGATCCTTCTAAAGCATCATCTTCATCACCTGATGAATCTAAGCAAGAGGCTTCAATTAAGAAGTCTTTGGCTAGGAAATCGTGTTTCAAATGTCATGAAAAAGGACATGTAGCTAGCTGCTGTCCTAACAAAAAGAGTGAAGCACAGGTAAGTGAGAGACAGAAAGAGAAATCACCAGCAAAAAGTGGTGATAGTGAGAAGAAGGTTAACTCACCAAAGATATCTGCTACCAAGCAACAGAGTGTTGTTGTTGGTATAGATAAGGCTGAAAAAGGAACTCACCAAGTTCCTCGCTTTCAAAGAAATAAACAAAGATTTCAGCCTGCATCTACATCAGACAAATATGATAGACCTAGAAGTAGTTCACCAAGAATGAATAACTTTAATGGTCCAGCAAATAATTTCATAAGTCAAGGTCAATATCAAAATCGATACCAGAATGTTGGTAGTCGAAATTTTTATAACGATGGCTTTAGAAATTATCATCATCAAAATTCATGGAACCAAAATCATAATTTCCAAAGGTCGCAAAGTCCAAACATGGTTAGGAAACCTCAGGACCACAGACCTAGTGGAAATCAAAAACCATTTCCATCAACAGGTCTAAGATCCAAGACTCCTGTTAGGAGTGATGGATACTGGATGGATGTTCCTATGATTGATGAATCTGGAAGACCCAAGACCATTAAGGCTTGGGTCCCCCAATCTAACTAATTTTGTTGGGTGGTGCAGGAGCTCCAGGCACATGACGAGGGATGCGAGGCTGTTGACTGAGTTTGAGATGAATGCGATGGGTGAATTATCTTACTTTCTGGGTTTACAAGTTGAACAGAAGAAGGATGGGATGTTTATACATCAGACGAAGTATGTGTATGATATTTTGTCTCGTTTCAAAATGGTGAATTGCGCTACTTTCAATACACGTATCTGTGAGAATCACAATCTTGGTCCAGATCATGAGAGTGTGGAGGATGTTGATCCAACTCAATATAGGGCAATGATTGGTTCTCTGATGTACTTGACTGCTTCAAGACCCGACATCATGTTCACAGTATGTCTGTGTGCCAGATATCAAGTGAATCCAAAGGAGTCCCATATGAAAGCGGTGAAGCGGATTCTTCGTTACTTGAAGGGGAAACCTAAACTTGGGTTATGGTATCCAACTGCTAGTGATTTGAAGTTTGTTTCTTTCACTGATTCAGACTTTGGAGGATGCAAATATTCAAGGAAGTCACCACATGTGGTTGTCAGTTCTTAGGAGGGAGGCTCGTGTCATGGCAATGCAAGAAGTAGTCTTGCGTGTCCACCTCTACTGTGAAGCTGAATATTTTGCTGCGGGTAGCTGTTGCTCTCAGGTTCTCTGGATCCAACAGCAGATGCGCGATTACGGTTTGAATTTCACTCGTACTCCTATTATGATAGACAATAATGCCACTATATCGATCACCAACAATCCCGTAAAACACAGTTGCACAAAACATATTGACATTCGTCATCATTTTATACGGGATTGTGCTGAAAAGAAATTAATTGAACTGCATCGAGTCGACACACTAGATAACCTGGCAGATCTTTACACAAAAGCTTTTGACATGGCTCGTTTTGAACATTTAGTCGAACTCAACGGGATGAGGAATCTTGAATAACCATTTTTTTCATAAAAATAGTTTGTAATAATTTACTGCTATTCAAAAATCAAAAACAAAAAAATAGAAAATCAAAAACATAAAAAAATAGAACATCAAAAATGAGTTTTTCACTGTGTGAAAAACAAGAAATGATCATACATCAGCAAGATAGACTGTCACACTAAAATTAAAATTAAAATTGCTTAAGTGTGATAGCAGCTTCATCATATGGTGTACCAGTAGGCAAAAAGCATGAAATAATCAACTTACCTTTGTGATACAAAATATAATAAACTGTGTATGAGTGGGTAATATATCAGTGGCGTATGGTTTTATAACTTAAAATCTTGTGTTGATAGATTGCCAAAAGCTGAGGTTTTAGATCTTTATATCATTATTTCATCTGGGGTATCAAGGTTGTCCTTCTGCTCCATCCAGATATATGTCGACCTAGGCACAACCAGGATATCTTAAAAGAGCTAAAATGCCAAATCCCAAATATTGAAGAAGCTCTTCTAGGGAGTCATTCAAATTGCATTATTCATACCAAAATTTGGTATTTGCCCTAACCCTCGTTGGATATTGGTCTCTTTGCTGTACGGAAGTACTGACCTGATCACTAATTATCTAACGTTGTAATTCAAAAGGATGAATTTCGGTATACTCACCTACTATGATGAATTTTTGTGCATACCTTGATCGCGGGGGTATTTCCTGAAGTGGGACAGATCACGAGGTAATGGTACTTGAAATGTTCATGTATTTTGTTTAAGTGGATAAACAATACTGGTAATCGTCTTGAACTGCTTGTCATGAAAATTACATATAGAATTATCAAAGAGTGTGAAAACAATTTGCTGTTGCTGATATGATCTTCTTAATGGTGATACTCAAAAAAATAGAGTGTTTATTATTTCGTACATTATTTGCTTGCAGAAAATATAAAAATCCAAAAAAGATTTCATTTTCTTGTAAATTGTTATTGTACGGATATTGGTTGTTTGTGGAGGAGTTGTTACTGATAGGGGGAGACGGTGTTAGAAGATGAGTTCAAAATTTTTACGATCTTGCAGGTTGTGTGTGCTTAAAACTTTTTCCGTATGTGTTTTGAGTTGAGAAGTGCTAAATCTGTGATACAGTTTTACTATCTCTTGAATAATAATAATTTGTTTAACTTGTGTTAAAAATTCTTATGGTTTCTCAAGATGTTTGTTTTATAGTATACAGATTGTAGCAGTGTGTTGCTGAGAAGTTTGCTGAAGAGGAGTTTGCTTGGATGCATGATAGAACCTCCTTTCTATATTGCAGACAAAGTTGAAGAGTTTTTGAAGATTGTTAAGCAAGGACTAAACTGGAGTTTACTCAAATGCTAACGATTTAGAAGATTTGGTGATTGGATACATCAGCTTAGGGGAGTCTGTTGCTGATAGAAGCTATTAAAGCTAAAGCTATCCAAAGACCAAAGACCAACGTTTTTCAAAGAAGTTTAAGATTGCAAGAAGTCTGAAGACAAAGTTATTTTATGAAGCTATTGTCAAGGGGGAGTTTGTTGGTGCATATTTGTGACAACAGCTTAGATTTGGTCTTTGGATATCTTGTAATTAGTAAAACGATAAACGGTTAGCGGGTTTACTTTTGTAACAGTGAATCATAAGTAATTGGGCTGAACTAGACACAATATAACATGGTAGGCGAAATGAGCTTTAAACCCATTAGCAGTCCATGTAGGAAACCCTAGCCCATGTGCATATCATATCTCTATAGATAGGGAGGTTGTGATTAGGGTTAAGGTTGCTCAGTTAGTTGTTCAGTGCTGAAAGAATTGCTTCAGAGAGTTTTAGAGAGAGTCTTGAATTGGTTGTAAACACTTTGTGTTCGATAATCAATTGAAGACAGTCTGAAGGAATTCTTCGTGCTCTTGTTCGTGTTCTTGTTGTTTCTGTGAAATCTGATCTAGGGGATTCCGCACTCTAGATTAGATAGACGATTCTATGAAGATCCATAAGAACTAGGGGACCTACATGATCTGGAAGCTCCTTAAGCTCAACTGAAGGTGGATCCTCAAGAGAAGGCCGTGCTTTAGGCTCAGCATCGCGATCCACAATCTCTAAAGCCTCAGGACGTAGGGGAGACGCGTGACCTATCAGACAAGTCATTTCCTCGACTAATTGGTCCATAATAGGTGAATCAAAAGTCTCCCTTCCAAGCAGCTGCGGGTCCACAACATCCTCCTCAAATATGTCACAAAGATGGTCACTCACATATGTATTAATGGTCTCGATAAAGTAGAGTGTATCATCTTGACTCTGTGGATGCTGCATGGATTTCCTAGTATCACCTCCTCATCATCAACCCTAAGAGTAAGTCTGCCGGTGTAGACATCAATCAAGGCTTGAGTAGTGGTAAGGAATGGCCAACCTAAGATAAGAGAAACAGTTTTGTCCTCATCCATGTCCAAAATCACAAAATCGATAGGAAAGACAAACTTGTCGATTTTCACTAGCATAATCTCAACTATGCCTCGAGGATACTTCATTGAACGGTCAGCTAGCTGAATGCTCATACGAGTAGGCTTGGGCTCTCCCAAGTCTAGCTTAGCAAAAACCGCATATGGCATGAGGTTTATGCTAGCTCCAAGATCACCTAATGCATTGCTGACCGACAAACTACCAATCAAGCACGGGATAGTGAAACTCCCGGGATCATTCATTTTCTTAGGTAGTTTGTTCTGAAGAACCGCCGACCACTCCTCGTTCAAGGTCACATGTGAAGCTCCTCAAGTTTCTTTTTGTTAGATAAAATATCTTTCAGAAACTTGGCGTACTTAGGCATTTGAGCAAGTGCCTCGACAAATGGTAAATTTATATGAAGTTTCTTAAAAAGCTCAAGGAATTTACCATAGTGTTCTTTCATTTTCTGCTTCTTCAACCTCCCCAGATATGGAATGGGAGGGACATACTCTCTCACTGGCTCCTTGGGACCTGTTATACTTGCTGGGACTCGCCTCAGTTGCACCTCGATCTCCTCAACAATCTCATCATCAATCGGCTTTATTGGAGCAGCCGAAGTGATAGGCTCAGTGATTTTGCCGCTTCTCAACATGATGGCCGTCGTAGTGGCCTTTGGATTAGGCTCAGTATTGCTTGGAAGGCCCCCATGTTGTCTCCCAGACATCATCTTGGTAATCTGGCCAACTTGGTTCTAAATGGTCTGCATGGAAGCCTTTTGGCTTCTCAACTCACACTCGTGCCTCGTGAAACGACCGTCATATTCTTTAAAACGCTTCTCATTTTCAACCTTTTGAGAGTTTTGACCCGCTAAGAGTTGACTAAACATATCTTGCATAGTAGGTTTGTTAGTGGAAGATATCTGCTGAGGCTGAGGTGCACCATATGCTCTAGGTACTATGGGACGTGGAGCAAATCCGGGTGGATGCTGACTAGAAGCGTCAGGTTTCCAACTGAAATTTAGGTGATTCTTCCACCCCGGATTATACGTATTGCTGTAGGGATTATGCTGAGGACGGTATTGATTTCCCATAAAATCTACATGCTCGTGTGATACCTCTCCCATCGGAAAATCGCCTACATGATATGCTCCCCCACTCAAGGAACCACTCCATCACCCGATCAAATTTCAAAGATAAGGCATCCATATATGTTGTCATGGCAGTGAAGTCGTCCATGTGATGAACTCCCTGTCGAGAACTCTTCACCCTCGGTGGCTGCTGTGTCCGATTTTTCAAGGCGCATTTCTATAAATCTCAAATGCCTCGTTGGCATTTTTCGTGCCAATGTCTCCACCCGAATACATCATTTGCCCCTGACCATCCACACCTTGGTAGAAGATTTGACATTGTTGCCACTTAGGTAACCCGTGGTGTGGGGCCTTTCTCATGAGCTCCTTAAACTGCTCCCATGCCTCATAAATGGGCTCATCATCGTCCTAACGAGAGTTGAGAATCTTGGTTCTCAACCAAACAATTTTCTCTGGAGGGAAATATTTCTGAAGAAACTTATCAGCTAATTGATTCCATGTAGTGATAGACCCAGCTGGAAGTGAAAGAAGCCACTCTTTGGCTCCATCCTGTAAAGAAAACGGAAAGAGCCGAAGGCGTATCGCATCTGATGATGCATCACGAATCGTGAACGTGGCACAAACCTCCAGAAAAACCCGTAATATGAACATTATGATCCTCATGATCCTTGCCATAAAACTGCACCACTTTTTGCCACATCGATATAGTACAAGATTTAATCTCGAAATTATTATTATTATTAATCGTCGGTGCATTGATGCTCACAGGTAAGCCTCAAGTGAAGGTTTTCCCATGTTGTTTAAGACCCTCATCTCCTATTCATCTGCGATTTCTACGTGAACCTCATAGAATGTGTCATTTGCCAACGCGTCTACCTCGGTCTTTGGGGCCACCACGCGGAACCGCTCCCGCAGACTCCGATGAAGATTGCGCTCCGGCTCCTGAAGGTTCAAAGATTTCAGCAATGGGGGTTGAGGACATGCATGACCTGTAGGGAATAAGGACGAACACAATTGAATATATATATATATATATATATATATATATATAGGAAGGTTCACTTGAAAAGAAATTTAATATAAGAAGAAAAAGAAGAAAGGGCATAATGGTAAACCATTAAATAGTTTATAACTCCTCTCGTTAATTATGTTATCTGTAATTAATAAAACAAAAACATTTTATCCTACATATGTCTTACACTTATCGGAATTTACGCTACACACATGTAAATTTTCCCTACACATTTCAAAATTTATCCTACACATGTCGAAAATTTTCAATCATGATAAATTCTTTTAACTTGAAAGAGTATATTAAAATAATGAGTTAAAAGTTTAATTAATTAGCTAACTAATGACAATTATAGATTTACCTATATGCCTTTTTTCATAATATTAAATACACACATTAAATGAAGTAAATGAAGAATTTCTATTGGTTCAAAAGTTATTCTTTTTATTCTTACAAAATTTTTCTTCTCATTTGAACTCTCCACTATATTTATATATATATATATATATATATATATATAAACAAAAACAACTAGCATATAATTATCATTTTTTGTTCTTTTTCAACTAATCATGCAAAGGCAAATAAAACAGCTAGACAAAAACTTTATACACTTTTCACAATGGCTAAATAAGTAACTCGAACCGTTCTCAAGAAGACCTCATCCCCGGCAATGGCGCCAAAAACTTGATGTGCATAATTCATATATTTTTTTTATAGTTCAATTTTCCTTCACACAAATTTAGTTTAAAATGATTTTCACCCAAGAACTAAACTACACACACAAAAGGGCAAGTGTACCCACCGGGTGGTAATATAGTTTATTGGTAAGAACCAGATATCAGTACGTGGACGCGGTGTCTCAATACTAAACATTTGCTACTTTAAAGCCTTTTCGATTGATGAGTTAATTTTTTCTAATCTATCGTGCAAAAATAACAAATTGCTTACTAATCTAAGGAATAACAATATCTAAAAGAGGGTGCCTAAACTAAGTATCCACTAATAAACATGTGACAGCAAATGGGGAAGGCTAGTGGTGATGCAAGCTCTAATTCAACTAAGTCCCCAATCAAGGCTTCCTAGTTTTATAAATATTAGGAAAACTAAAATGAAATAACATTCTAATCATCTAATATTTATTCTTTTAAGTTCACTTGCTAAGTTGATGTTAATCTTTAATGATGAGTTATTTGTTTGTCAAAATTCCTAACTCTACACGTTTGGGAAAACTACCATGAACAACATACTAATCTCCCAAACTTGGTTTTAAGTAAGTGACATCTTTATCATGTTCTTGATATGAACCACAAGCATGGTCATGATAGATAATAATCTTGGCCTAAATCATCATCCCAAGATAAACACAAACTATAGAATTCATGTAAACATTCATTTGATCTTTCCAAATCTAAATGCAAGAATCCATACACATGTTCAAATCACCATTCTAATCATGTTAGCAATTACCATTCCTAGTTTCATCTTATGAAACATTCAAGAACAAGGACTTTATTCATGAACATGAACTCCAAGAACAAGATTAAACATCACTATGCAGATTAACAAAAAACAATCACCACATCTATTTCCATGTTATGACATACTCATTAGCTTCAACAAAGTTTAAGCAACACAAATTTAGCCTATAAGGCTCATAACTACCAAATCAAGTGCAAGTTAACTCAAATTGTTCATAAGTAATAAGTAGGCTAACCAATGTTTAAATATAATATTAAATGGTAAATGAGTGGATCTTCAAGTGATTCAATCTTCTTGGCTCCAAGAACAAGGACTTTATTCATGAACATGAACTCCAAGAACAAGATTAAACATCACTATGCAGATTAACAAAAAACAATCACCACATCTATTTCCATGTTATCACATACTCATTAGCTTCAACAAAGTTTAAGCAACACAATGTTTAGCCTATAAGGCTCATAACTACCAAATCAAGTGCAAGTTAACTCAAATTGTTCATAAGTAATAAGTAGGCTAACCAATGTTTAAATATAATATTAAATGGTAAATGAGTGGATCTTCAAGTGATTCAATCTTCTTGGCTCCAACAAGCTTCCAAGACCAGAATCTTGAGAGAAAACTTCACAAAATGCTCCAACTCCCTTCCAAATGAGCTTGACACTCGTATTTACGCTACTGGTCGGTTGGCACGACCATGCCACCTTTTGGAACGGTCGTGCTTGGTAAGCGTCAGAGGCGCTTTTTCGTCTGTCGATCTTGTTTGCTACCATTTCTAGAAAGATCCCACTCAAACTTCCCCAAGGTGGCATGACCATGCCAACATATGGCATGGTCGTGCGTGTCGATGAAGTATCCGACGACGACTGTTTCGACCTCAGGAATGAACTGATCAGAGACTGACTTGGGTTACGCACGGTCGTGCTGGGGGGTGGCACGGTCGTGCCAGTCTTGGATTTTCCTGGTTTGCGCTGACAGTTGAGAGTGCTAGTTGTCGATGGCTTAACACGGTCGTGCAGTATTTGGCAGTTTGCTGGAAGCTTCCATTTTTGCTCCATTTTTCTCCAAAAGCCTCTGTTTCAACATCGGGTCGAAGCCCGGACCTGTATTTTCACAAACAACTCAAATGAGTAACAAAATCAATGAAACACAACGAGTTCTCGTATAAATGGGGTATATTTGATGTTTTAAAGATGTATAAATTCTTATACATCAAATGCAAGTGATTTCGCAGTTAGAGCGGTCTTGGACAATGAAAAGAAAACTCTTAACGATGCTTAAGATAATTATACAACTAACGAAAAAGAATTACTTGGCATAGTATTTGCTTTTGGTAAATTCCGTTCCTATCTTGTTCTTTCTAAAACAATAGTTTATACGGACCATCCTGCCAATCGATACCTTTTCAAAAAACAAGATGCCAGATCACGTTTGATTAGGTGGATTCTTCTCCTCCTCCAAGAATTCGACATTGAAATTAAAGACAAACGAGGGGCGGAAAACACCACCTCTATCACTTATCTCGCTTGGAAGATGCCGCTTTGGAGCTAACTCGAGAAGAGCTCACTAATGAAAAATGCCCCATCCAATCCTTGGAAATGGTCAAATATCAAGAGAACCACGGTACGCCGACTATGCTAACTATCTCGTTAGTGGAATTTTAGTAAAAGGATGGTTACATTATCAAAGAAAAAAATTCTTTGCCTATGTCAAGCACTACTTTTGGGAAGATCCATATCTTTTTAAAATTTGTGCTGACCAACTTATACGAAGGTGCGTCCATGGTCAAGAAGCAAGAAAGATTCTTCTCCATTTTCACGAAAGATCATATGGAGGACACCATGGAGCAACAAGCACCGCACGTAAGGTATTCGATTCATGATTTTATTAGCCAACCATCCATAAGGATGTGTATAATTAAATAAAAACATGTGATGCATGCCAATGAACAAGTAATATCTTATCAAGAAATGAAATGCCTCAAAATGACATCCTTATTTGTGAAATCTTTGATATTTGGGGTTTAGATTTTATTGGACCTTTCCTACCGTCAAGAGAAAACAAATATATTCTTTTGGCAATCGATTACATGTCCAAATGGGCTGAAGCCGAAGCTCTATGGAAGAGTTGTGGTAAAATTCCTAAAACGATTATTCTCTTGTTTTTGCACTCCAAAAGCCCTTATTATTAATAGAGGCACCCATTTTTGTAATTACCAATTAAACAGAATTTTAACAAAATATGGGGTCTATCATCGTGTTTCAACCGCCTATCACCCTCAAACCAACGCCCAAGCCGAAAAAACCAATCGAGGTTTAAAAAGAATCCTAGAAAAAAATTGTGGGTCAACATAGAAAGGATTGGGCGCATAAATCAGACGATGCTTTATGGGACTTTCGAACAGCCTATGAAACACCAATAGGCATTACCCCATATAAGCTCGTCTATGGAATAAATTATCACCTCCCAGTAGAAATCGTACACAAAGCATACTAGGCATTAAAAAACGTAAACTAGACCAAGAAACTTCTGGTAAAAATCGATTCTATCAGTTAAATGACTTATAAGAAATGAGAAATCAAGCATATTCTATCTCTCAAATTTATAAGAAACGCATGAAAAACATACACGATAAATAATCAAACCTTAAGAATTTTAGGAAGGGGATCAAGTGCTCTTGTTTAACTCAAGACTTCGGTTGTTTCCCGGAAAACTCAAGTCTAGATGGTCGGGACCTTTTTCCATTATCCAAATCTTTCCACATGGTGCTATCGAAATTAAGCCTCCAAACGGTGAACCTTTCAAAGTCAACGGACAAAGGCTTAAGCTTTATAGAGGTTTCCTTAAGGATGAGGAAGTTGAAATAACACTCCAATAAGCGGGAAACTGATCAAGGAATAATCAAACATTGATTGTAAATATGTATATCTTTTCTTATATTTTAAATATCTTGTAGGAACATCTGGGAGGCGATACAAGAATAAAAGCGAAACAGGTAAGTACAAAAAACGGAACCCTAAGAGAAATGGTTATATATAAAAAAAAAGAAAAAAATTAGTCAATGGGCCGTGGCAAATCGGCAGACGGGTTTATAACCCCGTTTTCTTCACTTTTTCAACACAAAACCACGACCCGTTTCTCTGAAGCAGGTGGTTCCTGCCCTACTTCCGTCGATTTTTGACGATTTTCGACCCAAATCCATCAAAAAGGTAT
Source organism: Scalesia atractyloides (assembly GCA_947069175.1). Taxonomy (NCBI): domain Eukaryota; kingdom Viridiplantae; phylum Streptophyta; class Magnoliopsida; order Asterales; family Asteraceae; genus Scalesia; species Scalesia atractyloides. The sequence goes on from CAMTDV010000028.1 coordinate 56,029,903, forward strand.
GATTCTAACATCATGATTAGTTAGATTAACACTTTGCATGTAGTTTAACATAAAAAAATTTGGGAAAATCTAGGGTTCTTGAACTAGAGCCGGCCAATCCCAAATTTTTGTTCAGATATTGTTGGTAGTAGTAAATAGAAGTGTTTTGAGAAGTAAATAACCAACCATTGTTAGAAAAATCAGATTTTTCAAAGAGTTTTCCACAAACCATCGTTCCTAACCTAAAAAAAGTTAAAATCGAAGGGGTAAATATGTAGTTTGTGTGAAACTGGCACTTGGGTTTAATTTTCAGGGTAAACCGCACATGAGAACCAAAAATTTTAAATTTTTCGAAGACGGCTCGAAGACCATAAAATTGGGTTAACAGAAGGTTCACATGGGGCTATGCCCACTGACCATGGGGCCGTGGGCACTCCAGTATAAGACACAGGGTTGTGCCTGGTAGGTAGGAGGTCGTGTCTAGACCCCCTGATTCCCTTTTTCAGATAATTTTTGACACACCGATTGTCTTACTATTCTTTCTTGCAGGAATAGCACCTCATAAGTTCCTAAGGTTCAAAAGTTCTATGCTTGAGTACAAAAACCATTTTGAAGTGCTACAAGCAAGGCATGAAGAACTTCCAAGATAAGTGTGTTATACCACGATTGAAACTATGGGGCAAAGGGAGAGATACGATGCTCTGATCACTGGTCCAATCCGTACCTTTCTAAAGACCCGATTCAGATATGTTCACGAGTACAACATGGAATTCTTAAGCATACTCATTTTCGAGAAGAATGAGCCGGATCTATTTGAGTCGAATGAAATTCAGTTTAGGTGTGGGGGAGAATGGTATAGCATTTATGTGGCCTAGTTTGGCGTGAATATTGGGTTATACACTGAGGAAGAGACAACTGAGCCAGACTTCACGAAAGGAGTTCGTTAACTCCCAGATAACCTGAGACAAGTTGCATGGGCACAGATTGGGGATGGCCATTATGATCCGAGCAGCACAAAGAGCACAAAAATAAGGGACCCTCTAATCCGATACATTCATCGGGTCCTTAGTGGCTCTTTATGCCAAAGGAAGGATAGTGGTGGGGTGGTGAATCTTCGGGAGCTAACTTACCTATATTGCATCCTGAATCGCCAACCTATCGATGTTGCCCACATGTTGTTGAGGAACATGGCCTCAAATGCCACCGCCAACACCCGTACACCGATATTCTTTGGAAGATAGATCGTCAAGCTATTCAAGAATTACATTAGGCGCACTCCGAGTGGGTTCCACAAGGGAGTGGGTGTGGCAAAGGCCGATCTAGCCTTATGCCTTGGGTCTTATCATTGATTGCAACAATGATTTCATGTGCTTTAAGGATGCACGTGGTCAAGTGTGGAACCCAAATGACCCGGATGAGGTCCTCGCAATCGAAGATGACCCTAACCGTCCTCGATACTTCGAATACGCCCCGGGGTCCTCCTCTCAAGGAGGGGGTGATTTCCTAACCTCTAGAATTTATACAATATCAATGCAGGAAAACCTCCAAGTGTCTAGGAATGCCTATAGCTTGAGACAAAGCTCAAGTAGCTGGATCAGAAGCATGGAACACAATATCGTTAGCATGCAAAACGACGTTACCTACATCAGGGAGCACATGGCATATCATGACGAGGAGGAGGAGGAATAAGGCGAGGACATGGAATCGGACTAGGCGATGGTGTTGGTAGTGGGTGACAGATTGATCCTTCAGGTTTTCTCTTTCTAACCTTTGAATAATTTGGTATTTTCCGGGCTGCGTCTCGATGAACAATTTGTTTCTCTAAACAATTTACTTTCTTGCATTTTTATTTTTCTTTTTCTTTTCGTGTGATGATGGTTGAACAAGTGAACGCTTGTAATGTAAGAAACTTGTTATTTTATGTTAGATTGTTGTGTTGTGGTAGGATTATAGCTTATAGGTACTTTATACACTAAGCATAGTGGTCCCCAAGCCTAGAAATCAGACACTAAGCCACAAAACACATCTCCCAATCTCTTACTAACAATTGCCATGGGGCTGTGCCCATAGCCCACGCCCCCGTGCCCAGTCTTTTGTAAGCATTTCAAATCCATGTTACTGGCACTTTGACCACGGGGTCATGCCCAGCTGGCACGCCCCCGTGCTCAGTGACCAGTAACCTTAAAATTTGTTGTTTATGCCCACTTTTTACGTATTTAATCAAAATAAATCCTATTTGTGACACATTGAGGACAATGTGTAATTTAAGTGTGGGGATGTTAAAACCTTGAATCGTTTGTCCTAAAATCAAGCTTTACACAAAGCTCGACTTGGAAACCGCTAATCACCCCAAATATTTTTCAAAATTTTTCAATTTTTTTACTTTTCTTTGTTTAGTTTGGGAAAGATAAGTTCTAAAATTATGTTATTACAAATTACACCTGTTAGCGTCATGATAAAAAGAACCAATTAAAAAAATGTAAAAACGAGCATAACAAATCTTTATAAAAGTTGATTATATATACACTTTTACATTATAACCATTTCTCACAAAAGTGAGTTTTTTGAGCCTTTACCGAGCATACAAATACATATCTATACTAATTGCTCAATTTTTCGTTTCTTGTGTGGCTAGCCCGTTTGGTTCTTATAAATCTAGAACTTGCCAAATCAATACATTTGCAATTATTACCGACACTAATCCAAGTAAGCAAATGGTAGAAGCACTAGGACTACAACCCATTTTTCGTTTTAAACCTTTATTTTCCTTTTCATATCCCCTAGTTAAACCCCTTTGAGCCTTAACCCTCTCGTTTCTAAACCCTCAAAAATATAAACTTTTGCAAAAACAACCACCCACATCCACAAAAATTTCGTTTTATTTACATTATTTTTTATTGTAACAAGTTCGGTTATAAATAACAAAGTTTGGTTTAGTTTCAACTTTAGCTGAAAAACAACATTGGTTAAAAAAAATTTCTAATCCACAAAAATTGTTCGAAAAACCTGACACTTTTACGTTTTTCACCATTTTTCCAAAAAATACCTTTCCTTAGACAAAACCTACCTTTTTAAACCCTTTTGATATTTACAAAGATCAAACATCAGAAATGAGGAGGTTTATTTGTTTGTCAAGCCTACGGTAGGCGTAAGCACCATATCGGGTTCGAGCGATTTCACTTAAACACCTTCGGGCGAGTGTTGAGTGACCACTTGTGAGGTATGTAAATTTTTATATAACTAAATAGAATTTTATAAACGCATGTTATGCCAAAACAAATAATTTTTCTTAAAATATGTTCTAAATAAATCATGACGAATAAGATTGTAAATAAAATTAAAACAAAAGACATTTTGAACTTGGATTCCCGATACTCTAAAGATAAGCCCAAAAACTTCTGTTCTACCAATTATGTTTGGGTGTGTAACCCACATTATAGAGTTTTGCTTGAGGACAACCAAAGATTCAAGTGTGGGGGTATTTGATGTGCGCAAAATACAACATATTAATTACATCAACAATTGCATAAAACGAACCTTTTTTTGGTACTAATGTTGGAAAAAGCATATTTCTTTGTTTACTTTTAAATTATAGAATTAAAAGAGCTTAAACGAATAAAATAAACAAATTAACAGTAGAAACCAACACAAATACAAAGAAGAAAGATTGACATGACTTGTCGAACTCTCATTCACATGCAAAACAACTAAAATAACAAGACAAAGCCTCAAGCATGAGGCCGTGCCCACCAGGCTTGGGGTCGTGCCCAGTGAAAGATTCTCTAAAGAAAAAGATAACAGCAAAAGACAACCAACCTCGGGGCCGTGCTAGCTCAACATGGGCCGTGGTCAAATTTAAGATTCGTAGAATCTTAGATAGTACAACAAGTACCCTGACCAAGGGGTCGTGCACTGACACCATGGGGCATGTTGGTACAACGACCTGACATCTGCAGTTAATGAAAGGAGAAAAACAGTCCACCACTGGTTGTGCCAGGCGGGCACGGGGCCATGGTCGCCTTCTGTTTTAAGCTATGAATAGAGATGTTTGGCTTTGGTGAAAGGTATCACTTGGCAAACCACTTCTCTCACACTTGCCATCAGTCCACCACCACCACTACAACACCAACACCCTCCACTATCATCCATCTTTAATCTTTTAGAGAGTGTAGTAGTCTCGGGATCTAAGATTGGTCGTAAGAGTTCTTGTCAAATAAAGGCCATGCTTGGCTAAATCTATTACATCACTTGGTGAAGACAAATCTTTTATATATTACTTTTGATTTCCAGTATTTGACAACTTTTTATTTTAGTACATATTAGTTACTTCAATAACTAGTTTTTATATAGAAAATGAACTTTATTTAAACATTTATTCATGTTTCGTTGATTCACTCATTCATGTCTTTACGTTTTATATAAAACACGTTAACTACCTGGAAGGGTTAGAAGGTGTTTGGGTAAAGTTCTTGTCTCGTTTAGTGTATAGATCCTGCGAGAACTTGGTTCAATCTTATTAAGACTTCCCTTGAAGCAGATACCATAAAATCGGCGGAAGTAAGAACGGCTTGAACCCCTTATATATATATATATATATATATATAAGGAGAGGATTATGAGAAAAACTAATTTAATGAGAAAACCAAAACCTAACTAAAAAAGCCTAAAAACATACCAATTTTTTATTTTTTTATTAAAAACCGTTATTAATAATATATAAAAAAATTCAAAAAAAAAGTTGTAATGCACATGTTCAATAATACGGAAAAGCCTGAACCACCTAACCCACCGCCAACCGACACCTCCCAAAAACCTAACCCCCCCCCCCCCCCCACCCCCCATCCCCAAAAATCTAAATCCACCATTCCACCAAAAGCCTAAACCCCCCACCCTACCCCACACAAACTAAAACGTAAACATAAACCCCAAAAAACTCTAAACCCCCCATCCGCACCCCTCAAAAAAACCTAAACCCCCCACCTGCACCCCCCATAAAACTACCACCCCCCCCCCCCCCCCCCACACCCAAAAACTTAATCTTAATCCTAAACCTCCAAAAAATCTAACCCTAAAAGCTAAACTAAAATGTTAACTTTAAGCATATAATACACATATGCAGAACACATATAATGTACATGTGTAGTATAAGTTTATATATATATTTTTTTTATACATAATAAGTAGGTAATTTTTATAAAAAATTGTAAAATGGCATGTTTTTAGACTTTTTTAGTTAGTTTTTACTTTTCATTATATATATGTTGTTTTCTTATGATTCTCTCCCAGTATATATAAATGGTTAGGTTAATTGGATGGATCATGAGAAAACTAGTTTAAATAAGAAAACAAAAAAAACTAACTAAAAAAGCTTAAAAACATATTAAAACTTTTATTTTGAATTTTTTTAATAAAATTCGTTCTATATAATAGATAAAAAAAACTTTTTTTTCAAAAAAAAGTTGTACTTCACATATGTATTAATATGAAAAGCCTAAACCACCTAACCCACCCCCCACCGACACCCTCAAAAATCTTAACCCCCTCTCCTTTCTCCACCCCTCAGAAACCTAAATCCACCCTCCCACCAAAAGGCTAAACCCCCACCCCCAAAAAACCTAAACCCCCCACTCCAAAAAAAAAACCTAAAATTAAACCCTAAACGTAACCCTCCCCCCCCAAACGTAACTCCCCACCCGCATCACTCAAAAAACCCCTTCCCACCCACACACCCCAAAAACCTAAACCCCCCCCCCCCCCACACCCAAAAACCTAATCCTAATCCTAAACCTCAAAAACGTAATTCTAAAAGTTAAACTAAACTAAAAAGCTAAATCTAAGCATATAATGCACATGAACAACACACTTATATAATGCATATGTGTAGTACAAATATAATGCAGATGTGCAGTACACGTTTGTTTTTTTGAAAAAAAGTTTCTTTTATACATAAAAAGTAGCGATCTTTTATAAAAAAATTGTAAAAAAAAAAATTGTATGTTTTTATGCTTTTTTAGCTAGTTTTTTTTTAGTTTTCTCATTTATATGTAGTTTTCTAATGATGCTATCTCAATTGAAGAATCACTAATTTGCATTTAAGAAAAAACATTTTTACATAAATTATTTGCAGTTTTTTTTCCATATAAACACTAATTGAAGTCGTTCAGGTAAAAAATTAACTTTTTAAAATTTTTTTGATCTTTAGACTTTTTATTTATCTTTCATTTTTTATTAAAACGAGACCTAGATGTGTTTATATAGATTATTTACCTAGTTTTCTAGTTTTCATTTTTTTTCTTTATTAAACCTCACACTATAAAAGTTTGAGTAAATTGTCTAAATCGTCCATGAGGTTTGGGCATGTTTATCAATTTCATTCAAAACAACTTTTTTGTATAATATTACACTTCACTTTTGTTATTTTTTTGCCATTTTCATTTAAACGTCTAACTTTTTTGCTAAAATCATCCCTGGGATTTGGGATTTTTTGTCATTTTAATCCAAATGTCTGACACAAAAAAAACAAAGAAAATTATACGTTTGGATGAAAATGACAAAAACAAAGCAAATTAGACGTTTGGATGAATGACCATATGGTATAAAAAAAGTTGTTTTGGATAAACTGTCAAAAATGTCCGAACCTCATTGACAATTTTGAGAATATACTCTATAAGTTTTACATGTAAGAAGTTAATTTTTACGTAACTTTTTTCAAAGCTTTTACATATAAACACATCACTTTACATGTTTACTTTTTTCATGAGCTAGGTTGTGCTATCGGCCTAAAACAATCTTTCTTTGAAGGGAGAAACCATTTGGCATGTATCAATGAACAACCATCACCGGCTAACAACTTTCAACTTTAAACACTAAGCTTACCATTATCTTCGTTAAATTAGGATGAGCTCGTTACCAATCTATATTAACCGGCACCGAAAATTCTTAAAAGTGGGTATCGGTACCAAAATTACGATACGTTACGGTTCGATACTTGTAGAAATAACCGTACCAAAGACGTCAAAAGTCAGTATCGAAAATATTTCGCTTCGATAAATTCAGTATAGGCACCATTTTATCATTCCTACATTGAATTTAGAAAAGTATTACAATTTCAGTTATATTAATATAAGTGTTTAAAATAATACAAAGCAAATAATAAAAATAAAGACGATATTATCCTTAGAATATTTGATATAATGTTTACAAAACCACGTGGATGAGTTTTGTTATTTACTCTTAGATTAAAGGCGCCTATATCAATCAGAATCTTATGATATTACCATGTTTCAAATGTGATCTGTTAGTGGACCGAAAGAAAAGTTTCAATATCTAATTACTTCTTTGATGGTTTTTAAAAGACACGTACGTTTTTATTGTGAATTTTTAACACACATTGACATAAATATGACAGATTAATTTGTTTTGTTTAACTGAAATTTGATTGACGTTAATTTCTACGCGTAGGAAGACCTTATGCTCCTCTCGCGGATTGAGGTTAATTTCTACGCTTGGGAAGACCTTATGCTCCTCTCCGCGACGCGTGGGAGCATGCATGTTGACTTGTTGAATTTTTCCTCTCCACGCAATGCGGAGGAACCCTTATTCCTCTCCGTTATGCACGGGAGAGACGCATCTTCAGCAGAACTCGCTCATTTACGTGTTTAATACTTTTCACCCAACTTCTAACCACTTTTAAAATTTAATCTAACCTAACCCGATTTTCCCCTATAAGTACAACACGCCTAACACTCCTTTTCCCTTTACACACCTCAAATTCACATCTAAATCCTCTCTAATTTCGGTATTTTTGAAAAAACATACAAAGACAAAACTGAAAGGTTTGACTTCCAGATTTTGTTACTTCCTTTCATTTTGAGTTTAGTTCTTGATTATACTTATGTTCATAACAAAATGAAGTCCTAAAACCTTATATTTAATCCATAAACACAAATGGTTAAAGCATCATATCTGGATTCTTTTACTTTTATACATGTTCTTGATCATTCTAATCTTCTAACTCTAACATGACTTCCATCTCTTGACCAAACCAAAATAGAAACTTTGAGTGTTTGTGTGGTACGTTTTGGACTTGTAGAAGTGTATATACATGACCTAACAATTTACAAATATGCCTTTTGTTTATTTCTTCATTTGATGCATTGTTGACTCGCTTGGGGCTAAATCGTCAAAATCAAACCACGAGTCCAAACTAGCCAAATATATGGATGTTTTGTGTTAAGGTAGGCACATGTACTGGTTTAGGATTCAAATCCCACCATCTACACACTTGCATGTGCATCTTGTAGCGATTGCGTCATTTTTGCATATTTTCCTAAAAACTGAGCTAAAATCCCACTAACCAAATAGATGGTAATTTCATGTTATGCTTAAACTCATGAATTAAAGGAAAGATTTATCTTTATTTTATTTCTGAAATTTTCTGAATTTATTAATTTTTCCGATGATTTTTGCCATTTAAAGGCATTATAATATCCTCAAAAATCTATTTTAATTCAACAGAAATATAATAAATATTTTTGGGCAAAAAAAATATTAAAATTATAAAACTTTCTATTTTGATTTAATTATTTGTTTTTCTGTATTTTATTTATTTTTCATTTATTCTTTTTTTATAAAAACCTGGTTACAATAAATACATAACACTTTATAAATGATGGTTTTGACACTTAAAAATCCTTATTTTACATAGACCTTATTTTATTATTACCCATTGCATATATAATAGTTTTACCTATAATCAATAAATTTATATGATTATTAAAACAACTATATAGATAAACATTTTTTGTTTGATCATTCTTATGAGGCTTTATCCTCCTTTTTTCATACATTTATGTTATCATTTACTTTTATTTTGTCTTTCATTTATTCTTTATTCCTACACTTATACATTTACGTTTTTACTCTTTTAGGCTAGATTTTGTTCGCTCGTCTTGCTCTTACGCTTGTCATGACTGATCTCGGTTTAACTTCATAAACCATGAGTATACATTATTCCTTTTTACTTTTACACTATTGGGATTGAAAACATGTTCCTATATCAAAACACTACAAATTGCACATACTTATACAAATACATATCCACTTATATTTCATTAGTCTATATGCTTTATGTGTTACATACTTGTTTATAATTGTTTCTACGCATATTCATTACCTCACAAGCCGCCCTTAACATGTATAGCGCTATAAGATTAACAACCTGCCTAGATTGATTCTTTCGGATCCGTGGTCATTGTTAAGTTTACTTAGACTTAGTATTTCGGTGCTCAGGTGCTCAAATGTTACACTTTAGGTTTGAATTATGTCTTTTGTACTTGTATGCTACATATTGCCATATTAGATACTTTTGACAAATGGATTGTGCCTTTTCATTTGTGCGCTAGCTATTAAACTTGTACGCCAAATTTATATTGATCTTTATTTTAACATGTTTCCAAGCGATGCTTGAGATGATATTGCAAGATTGAGAACACATAGGACTTCAGACCTAGACTATCAATTTAGTTTAATGTTGTGTTATCGTTTACTTTAGTTTAACAATATGTGTCTTTACATGTATTGTATGACGATCTTATTTCAATGATTAATATATTTCAATTTAGTACCATGATGTCTTTGAACAATCTATTGTGTCTCACCTCGATGTTTCCGCCACCTGTTGGGGTGTGACAATGAGACTATTCATAGAATAGAATTACCCGATTAACTTAGCGACATTCATCATCCACTTCTCAAGTCTTATCGAAGGATGAGCTTAGTAGGTGCGGAGGCTCTTATACCTCATAATGTTGGACCTACAAATGAACAGATGATATTCAATAGCCATAACATGATCCACTGATCAAGAAATAAGCAATAGATTGAACCAAGCTCTTCCAAAAAGATAGTAAATCTTGAACACATGTTCAATACATCTATTCAAGAGCATGTCTCACATATGTTGAAGACTTGGAACTGTTGTACAAGGGTATAACGACTATTGAAGGCTAGCATATGCTGTGAAGACCAAAGCCCTGATCAAACAAAGGTCGGATGAAGAAGATCAAACATCTATTAGGACAAACGGATGTTTGGACAACTACATCAGTGTTTAGCTTAGATAATGTTTATTTAGTGTAACATTACTTTATTTCAATAGCGTTTAGAATAGCCTAGAACTGTGGATAAGATTGCTTAGACGTTTGGCAACATCTGAGAATCTTTTCTATTAGAAATATTAGATGTCACTATCAGGGTGACGTCAACTGATCTCACAGCAGAGCTTTCGTTCTTGTGTAAAAATAGATCACTCCAGTCAGTGATTTATTTATCACACACATAGTTACATTTTTTTCTTGTACAAACTGTTATGGTTAGTGTGATCGGCTAAGGGGGAGTCTGTAAAATTAATCAATTGTAAATCTTTCAAATCAATAATATTCATTGAAAAACATTCGATGATACTGACTCTCAATGTGTGAATATTATTGTGATAATCAATTCTTGTTCGCAAATAAAGAAACTCGGATCCTTACAATTGGTATCAGAGCTTGGTCACGTTTAACTTGATTTCATAATCAGTTTAACACAAAAAGATCAACTCTTAGAAGATCCAATTTCAGTTCGTAGCTCAGAGTTATTTAGTGAAGAATTGATAACTTATCACTCATATACTCTTTTTTCCTTCAAAAGGACTTGAGAAAATGGCACAAAATGATTCCCATAACATAGGCTTCAGCAATAAACCACCTATACTCGTCAGATCAGGATACAATATCTAGCGACGTGGGATGGAACATATGCTATATCAACAAAATACCGGGTGTTGGAGATCTGTGGTTTCGGACCACATGTCCTAATGGTACCAAATACCGAAAACCCGCACGTATTTGAGCCAAAAATCCTGAAAACTACTCTGAGCAAAATTATCAAAATTTTGAGCTTAATGCAAAAGCCTTTAGCATCTGGCTATGGCATTGCCAAATGATATCTATGTCGGCCTATTACATTGTATAGTGCTAAAGAGTTGTGGATGTATTGAAAGAGTAGTTTGGTGGTACAGAGGAGGTTCTCGAAACATTCGATAGATTCTTAACCAACAATATGAGACTTTTACTCATGTCAAAGGGGAGACCCTGACACAACAATTTGAGAGGTTTACTCACGTCAAAGGGGAGACCTTGACAAATTCAACTTTAAGTAACCAATTTCTGAGGTCTTTACATGAGAAATAGGATACAATAGCCATAGTGATGAAAACAAATCCAGATTTCAAGATTTGACACTAACCCAGCTTCATGGGCGGCTCTTGACTTTCTAAAGAGAGATTGTCCAAAAGAAGAAGTTCCAAGAATTTGGGAAAGTGTCAGATGAATATTTATTCAGAAATACGGCACTTTTGGATCAGGAAAGCCTATCAAAAGGAATATTAAATGACAAGGGTTATGATACTTCATTCACATACCAACAAGAATTAACTATGGTCAACAATCCTCAAACAATGCTTTTACGGCTAGTGATGACAGTCATAATCAAGATAATATGTCATTTGTTTTTGATGATCTTAAATATATTTATCTTGAGGAAATGGATATTCTGCATCAAGCAACTCTACTAAGTGTAAGAGCAAACCGATTTTATAAGAAAACTTGTAGAAGCTATCCTGGACTGAATGGGAGATCTAGGGTTGGGTCAGACAAGTTGTTAACCAAACACACTTTTATCAAAATACCCAAAATACCCCTCTATCAAATGTTCAAAATACTGTCCATTTTGCAAGTCTCGTACCTATGCAATATATTCAAGCACCACTTCCTAAAATTTAGTGTGTGCAAACGCCCATGACACATGTTTCATCACAGCAAACTGCTCTCGCTCCTATAGTAGCTTGGCCAAATCAACAAAGCTTTTTCACACAAAGCTATGTTGCTTATAGCATCGTGCCTAAAGATAGGGACTAAAATTGCCTAACAGTGAAACTTTGGTCCCCTAACAGCGCATCACATGTAGTCAACGCCCCATCTCACGTGACTTTGACCTCCCACACGCCCCGGAGCATGGATTCACAGGTTGCATGATCCATCTACTTCTCACAGAAAGAAACGACCTAGTGGAACTTGAACCCGAGCAATTTGGAACATCAACATCCAGCCAAACCAATTTCTACACCAACTCTTGTATCAAAACTTAACCCATTATATTTAAATCTATAACCCAAATCGAAACCCAACTACATTTCTTCTTCGCTACAACCTTCCACACCAACCTAACACACTTGCGACTTGACCCGACCCTTAACTCGGAAAACACGACCTCGTGACTGTTTTTTGACCCCAAACGATCCGTCTTTATGGAGAATAACGTTTCCTATCACCAAAACGGCAAAGGTGCACCATTAATTGGGTGATTATTTTTCAAATTAAATCATCTCTAACCACCATTAAAGTGTATCTAATACAAGAATTGGGTTTTAATGAAACTCGTAAAATTAGGTGACAAACTCATATCTCCTCAATTCTTTGATCAAATCAAGAAAAACCTCACTAGAATTTCCTTGTTTCATCAATCGTGAGTCAAGAATTAAATCGGAGAAGATATTAAGGCTCGTATCTTTAAGTGACGATATCTCCCCGAATTCTTCTCCTTTTCAGGTGATTCCAAAGCCAAATATCATCTATTTTTCATCCTCTACAAAAGCCCTCTATCAATTTAAGAGATAGAAGGCTTAACTTATTAGAATTTAATTATTGTTGAAAATAGGGTTCTTCTTTCATAGAACTTGGGGCTTTTAGGGTTAGACATGTGTTTTGATAAAACTGAAAGTAGAATACTACTATGTATCATGTTAGAATAATTCGGAGAATTTTTAGAAATTTTTAGACATCATTAGGATTTATTGGGAATTATATATGTTTATATCATTTATTAATTCAATTAAAAATACAAAATTATAGAAATCAAATTTCATAAATATTGTCACGGATTTTTTAGATAATACAAATGTTATGGATTCTTTATAATTTTTTTTAGAAATTTTGGGAGTCTTTAAATCTAAAATTAGATTTATTATGTTTTATATATGTTTTAAATCATTTTAAAAATACAAAATTTTCACGAATAAGTTTTGTAATGTTTATATCAATTTTTACAGATTCTATAAATGTTATAGCATAGTTGTGGAATTTTTTTCATAAATTTCATAATTGTTCTAATTAATTAATTGATGAAATTATTAAATAAATATATTCCTTTATAAAATTAATTAATATATGTTACAATCATTAAATTTAGTATATAAAATGATTGAATGGTTTTTGTGAATTTGTCTAATTTTGGGTATTTACAAACATTAAAACCTATTAAATTGATATTTCTAAGAAGTCATGATTAATAATTTTATATATATATATATATATATATATATATATATATATATATATATATATATATATCATGAGAAAACTATTTTAAATGAGAAAACAAAAAAAACTAACTAAAAAAGCATATAAAAAATTGAAATTGTTTAATAAGAATCGCTATGTATAATATATAAAAAAAAACTTTTTTCAAAAAAAAGTTGTACTGCACATGTGCATTAATATGAAAAAGCCTAAACTACCTAACCCACCCCCACCAACACCCCCTCAAAAACCTAAACCCCCAACCCCAAAAAAAAAAACTAAATCCACACTCCCACCAAAAGCCTAACCACCCCGCCACTCCCAAAAAACCTAAACCCTACCCCCACTTTCAAAAAAACCTAAAACTAAACCCTAAACGTAAACCCCCAAAAAACCTAAACCCCAGCCCACACCCCTCAAAAAACCTAACCCCCCCACCCGTACCCCTCCAAAACCTAACTCCCCCCCCCCCCCCAAACACCCGAAAACCTAATACCAATCATAAACCTCCAAAAAACCTAACCCTAAAAGCTAAACCAAACTCAAAAGCTAAATCTAAGCATATATATATATATATATATATATATATATATATATATATAGTACAAGTTTTTTTAAAGTTTTTTTATACATAGAAAGTAGCTTTTTTATAAATAAAAATTGTAAAAAAAGTTGATATGCTTTTTAGACTTTTTTAGTTAGTTTTTTTGTTTTCTCATGATCCTCTTCCTCTCTCTCTATATATATATATATATACATATATGCATATATACACACACACACACACACATATATATATATATATATACATATATATATATATATATATATTGATTAGGTTATTTTTCTCGAATAATTGCTTTATATAATTTATGTCCCAAATATGAGAACCCAATTTCCTAAAATTAATATTTTATCTGTTCATTTAAGTATTTCATATAATTATATGTTAGGGCGATTAAGGTTTTTTTTTTTGGATTCCATATATTCTAGATCGTGCGGTAATTCTCGTGGATCGTTTTCTTCGCAACCTGTGAGTAGATCTATTTCTCTCCCCATTTTAGTCATTAAATATTTTTTGGGTGTATCATGTCTCATGTTTTCTATCTGGTTAAATAACATGCAAGGTCAATGTGCCACTATGTGTATCCCTTTCACTGTTTCTATTATTTTTAGTATGTATTATTGCATATATGTGTACCTATGTGTTTACTCGTTTTGTTTCACAGGTTTCGTATGGATCCACCTGGCTTACTAGGTTCCCCATGGTCATGGGTTGTAGACAGGTATCCCCACCAGAATTAGACTCGCTCTTCGGGGATTGAGACTAATGCACGCTATAGTCTTTGAGTCTTATTGTTTGTATTGTATCTATATTGCGATTGTGGTGATTGTAGATTGTTGTTGTGGTGATTATTGATGCTTCTACGACACATGGAATTGCATGTAAAATATATTTTTAAAAGATTATTAAGTAAAATAAATTAATTAATAAAGCAAAACATTTTATTTAAAATCTAGATCTATTCACCATCATTTTGTTTACTCAAAAACATTTTTACGCATGATGCAGGTACATAAGTAGGAGATAGAGTTGAAGGCAAAGACAAGTAGGTCGTACATTTGTAATAAATTGGACCGTTGTTCATAACCATTTATCTTTTGAATAATGTTAAATGTTTTCTATGATTATGTGTGACAATTTAATTTGGTGAGTTTAAATATCTAAACTTATAATGGTGTCCTAAGCTATAGGCAATCATCATGCCATGTACCATGTATGCTACGGGTCGGGTGTGTGACAAAAACTTGCAATTCACTCTAAATTTTGGCATCACTTCCTTGCAACTCGATCTCCTTTTCACAAGCTCCAAATGACACGTCTACTCTATCATGCGCACCACTACCCATATAAATACGCAAGGTGCAGGACCACCTAGCGTACAACGCTTACGCGCACATCAATGATGAGCTGCATAGGACTCCTGCATGTGTATCATTGATCCTTACAAATCAAATCAGCTTCAAACACAAAAGTATACAACGAACGTGCTACCATAATAACTTGAAAAATAAAAAAGATGAAGGCATTACACATTAATGTAGTAAAAGGGTTGCATAATGAATGACACATCATGCATCATTATGGTTTAAAAGTAGGATTTACTAGGCATTATTCATAAGGAACCATAGGGTTTTGTGACATTATTTGTTTGATATTAGTTCCTTGTTTGATTACACTTCTCTAGGTTCATCTAGATTTTACAAAGCGAACATTACATGGACGTGAGTTCTGTGTGCCCATTATTTTAATTGTTTTTTAAGGTTTTGGTCAATATGCATGCTAAACTCGTGATTTTTTTCATGTATGAAATTATAAATCTCTAAATGTATGTATGAGTGTACGTGCGCTCAGAAGCTTTTATACATGATATATAAGTAGGGTTATATACTTTTATATACATATTTATATGACAACAAACATTGGGAATATATATATACGTGTGTGTATGTATGAGTTCATGTATAAGGAACGTAATAAGTTATATAGGGTATGTAAGTATGAAAGTATTACATGCAATTAATTAAGCATGAATATGCTTGAAAAGAGAAGAACCTATGTTTGTATGTATATCGAAGTATTACACATGATAATCTAAGTATATGTATATGTGTGAAGATGAAAAATCAAGTTATGTATGTACTTATGTTACGTATGAACAATGTTGAAGGACGTACATATGTTTGATATGTGCCTTATTTGCTTAGCCATGGGTGGGTCAGGTCTACTTAATGAGGTCTTGCTATAGGAATATGGTGTGCCTATAGTTAGATTATTTAAGGAAGTCCTATCTTTGACATTGCAAATGTGGTGTGCTTAATGTCATTTTAGGGTTATTTAACCCTAGTGTAGGCAACTTGCTGAAATACTTATTAATGACATTAGGAATACGGTGTACCTTATGTTACATTGGGTACATGTAAACCTAGTGTAGGAAAATAGGAAAATGACGAGGAACCCTCTATGAGGAAATTTATGAGGAAGTCCTCTAACAACACTGTGACTTAGTGTTCGGTTTATCATGGGAATTTATAGACTCTTATGACCCAATACTTGACTGTATTATGTGATATGAATGATAAGTGAGTTCGTACGTGCTAAACTATATGTTTTTGGTATCACATAAAATGATAACATATTTGTTAAAATGGATTAATAATAAGATATTTATGAAAACCAAATACAAGTAGATGCATATGCGTTACATATGAAATAAGGCGTGCTAAAAGGAGATAAGTAAAAATGAATGTTTCATATATAAACAGAATGATGGAATGTATGAATGATTAAGTGATAGAATGCTTGTAATAGTCTTGCCTACGGACGGTTCAACATAAATTTAAAATCCTCTTCACGAGGCACAGATGTAAAGTCCAATTCATTAGGCATAGATACAAAGTCTATGAGGCATAGATGAAGTTCCCTAGGTGTATTGTGACTTTGTGTTTGGTTTGTCCTTAGGGCATTTGATTGACCCTGGTACATGTACAGTGATCATCTATCATGTGATAGTAATGTTAGAGAATATCCATGAGGTTGAATTCTAATATATGTTACATGATGATAATTATAGAAGTTATAAGATACGAAATGAAATAACCCTTTCTTAGATAAAATCTAGACTCACTCAGTGAGTGATTGTATCTATATTAAATTTAGTTTTAGGTAGCTATGATTGGATAGTACTACTAATTAGTTAACTGTTGATGCTACCCAAGATACTCAAAGACTGGCATTATGTTTTGGAACAATGTTATCTGGAACAATGTTATCTGATTGGTGTTTACTTAGAGTTTTGAATATTGAGATAAATGTTATGTTTCATTTTCCACTACACTATTTTTAAGATCTAGTGGTTTCTTTTAGACTATTTATGCTATATATCATCAGTTGTGAGACACCCAGCTTTGGGGGTCTTACAAATGGTATCTTCTTGAGACGTAGAATTCAGATGAAAATGTGTTAAAAATGGGACTAGTAGTGGTGGGACACTTTGACCGTCAAGATCCACAATTTGTCTAATCTTGTTTTGGTGTTGCGCCTATAAATAAAACCACCCACGTTCATCTTAACTCACCCTTTTTGCTCTAAAGACTAAAATATCATTGTAAATCATATCCGTCTAATTCCCTAGTGATTCAAATTACAAATAGAAAAGCGGATCAAGATCTAGAGCAAAACAGAAGAGTTTCTACAACTAAACCATTATTAATTCTTATGATTGAGCATTCTATTGAAAGAATGATTCTTGTTGTTGTGAGAAATTTGTAAGGGGTGTCACTATGTTTGTTTAGTGATTAGAGAGGGTGATGATCATTACCATTTGAGATTAGTGATATGTAGAAAGTGATCACTTTCTTTGAAAAAGTGAGACGTTTGTACAAGGTGATCACATTTTTTAGTGATATGTTGGTTTATAGGTGATCACTACCATTTAGGGAGACGACTAGTGGAGCAATTCTTATCGAAAGATCTGGGAGTGAAAGTAGAGGGATTAGTTAACATCTCTCGAAACTCTACAAATCGGTTTTGTGATATTCGATCTCTAAACTCTCCTTAAATACTTGCATATCTTACTGATTACTGCTTACAAGTGCATTGTTGGGTTTTCACAAGTGATTAATCAACTAAACAAGTGTTTAGCAAAGAAACTTCTAAGAAAACCTATTGACCCCCTTGTATTGTACAATATCAATGTCATCAAGGGCGTAGCTTAGTGGGGAGCTTTTCACTCAGTAGTGCCATTATTTAGTTTTCGTATAGAATTTTTTAGGTATATATGTTTCGACTCCCCGGTTTTATAATTTTTAAGGTATAATTTTAGGTCCAGTGACTTCTGACGCCCCGATCGGATATCTCAAGTTTCGCCACTGAATGTCATGACACAACATGTTTAACATGATTAAATATAAATATTAATAATACAAAAACACGACCTATTTAACACGATTATTAACAGAGTTAGTATCAAATAATAAAACTTATCAAAGATTACCATCCATAATTTTTTTTTAGAAACTAGATATGGCTAGGGTTAAAAAATGTTAATAATATAGTTAATTATTTATGAAACAAAAAGCTAAGTCATTTTCATGAACATTGTTTAAACATGCCATATAGACATGTGAATCATTTTAAAAACTTATCATGATTACAGTGTTGTTAAGTGTCATAATAGGCTCTGGAAACCTTTTAAAATAAAAGAAAAATACTTGTCCAAATTGTATTAAAATTTTGTTAAGAAAACGGTTTGCCTTCGTCGTAGGGCGCACTTATTATGTGTGTAACCCACTAGTTTATATGTGTATTTTCATATTGAGAAGATTAAAGAAATAAAAAGGCTGTTTTAAAGTACAAACCAGATGTTTGTGAATGTTTTAATGACTTCCATTCCAAAGATATGCATGTGTATATATCATATATGTGCATATGCTCACATGACATGCTTACTTTAGTTCCTATTTTTATTTCGCGCCACTGCTAGCATCCTCGTGGATAAAATTTACACATTTCTACGTTTCTCGTACTCCTATGAATACAAATATGTTGAACTGAGCCATGTTTGAATGATGTATTTGTGAACATAACTTCGATTTTTATATGGATTATATAGCATTGATAACTGTAAGACTATTATAATTTAAGAGTTAAATGCTTGGTTGGTCCTGTGGTTTGCAAATCTTGCAGACTTGGTCCCAGTGGTTCACTAATTACACACTTGGTCCCAGTAGTTTCAAATTTTGCACTCGGGTGGTCCTTACCACTAACCTTTGTTAGATTTCTCAGTTAAGTATATGCAAAATTACTATATTACCTTTGAAATAATAAAAATAAAAAAATATAAACTGGCCGGCCACCACCACTTAGGTGGCGGTGCATGGCGTGCGGCGGTGTGTACCAGACGCGGAGAGAGAGAGAGACCGACATCTCTCTGTAGCAGCGGCAGTGCCTGCGTTTAGCGGCGACGGCGGCCGCATCTCGTGGCAGAGGTGGAGGCGGCGAGTCTAGAGTTGCCGCTAAACGGAACACAGAAGGATAAAGGGTACCATCATCTTCATTAAAAGAAGCATTCTCAATTTGCAGCTTTGCATTCAGTAATTCTTGATCAGCTCTTGAAGTCCACAGTGGTTTCTATACAAATATAAGCAGAATCATTTAAAGAGTTCTAACAACAAAAATCAGCATAAAAAGTTCAAGAAACTTGAGAATTAGGAAATTTCATACCATTGGATGAGAAGAAGCACGGTTGTGGACTAAAATATCACGCATCTCAGAAATTGACACTACTTTCACCTTTTGCTTCTTACGGTGGACCTCTGTCACAGCGGATAAATTGACTGCACCCCGGTCGCCGCTGGTCGACACCGGCGAGTCTAGAGTCGCCGCTAAACGGGGCCACCGCCTCCACCTCTGCCACGAGATGCGGCCGCCGTCGCCGCTAAACGCGGGCACTGCCGCTGCTACTGAGAGATGTCGCTCTCTCTCTCTCTCCGCGTCTGGTACACGCCGCCGCACGCCGTGCGCCGCCACCTAAGTGGTGGTGGCCGACCAGTTTATATTTTTTTATTTTTATTATTTCAAGGGTAATATAGTAATTTTGCATATACTTAACTGAGAAATCTAGCAAAGGTTAGTGGTAAGGACCACCCGAGTGCAAAATTTGAAACTACTGGGACCAAGTGTGTAATTAGTGAACCACTGGGACCAAGTCTGCAAGATTTGCAAACCACAGGGACCAACCAAGCATTTAACTCATAATTTAATAGATATTGTTTTAGAAGGGCAAATACTATAATAAACCAGTATATTTTTTATTTTTCTCATAAAAGTTCCTCAGCTTTCTTTTTGAATGTTAAAATCCTTGAACTTGGTATTTTTGAATATACTTGTCATTTTTCTAAAAAAAAATTAGCAACCTGTTGAACCGGTTACGTATCTTCTTTACTTTATAGGAACTCCAAATCAAAGAAGCATAGTAAATATTTTAAGACTTAGGTCCACCACCTAATGTTGTTCAAAGATGAAATTCACTTCTAAGTGGCACACCACCACCAGTCAGCCCGTAATCTGCTATTTCGACGATTAATCGATCCATAAGTAATGGTATTTTCCGGTCCAGATGTTGCTGGAACATTTGGTAACACCGGATGAATCGCGGGTATCATTGTATATGTAAGCGTAGGGTTTTGATTGACATCCCAAATTGAGCAAGTAGATGTAAAAACCAGAAGAGATATTTCCTTTGTGATGTTTGAAGCGATAGGAACGTGAGAGATTAAGATTAAATTGGATCTTTGAGGTGCTGGTGGTATTTGATTTTACATCACCACTAAGGTCATTTATATAGAAGCTCAGTAAAAACAAGAAAAGTTATTGGGCAGGGAAAAAACGTTCATAAGTTAGCTCATAAAGTTGCATTAAAAATCTACAAAGAAATTACTTGCTTTACTGAAATGGGTCAACCCATAAACATCAAAGATCTTGAAACCCAATTTGCAAAATCTACATCCGAGATAAAAAACAAAGTTACACACAAAAATAGAATCTTGTTTTGCGATTGATATATCTTCGTACCTGGAGTGCAATCATTTTTGTTGTTGATGGAATCTTGTTCCATGTGCATGTTATTGAGTGAAGTGTAGTATAGAACTTTGTCCAAATATGGGTAGATCGAAATTTGCAACTATCATTAGATCATAAGGAATAATAGATGCCTTTTACTGGTTATAAGTTTTTTTATAAGGTGGTTCAATAGGTGTTAAGATAAAGAAGATATGTAACCGGTTCAACAGGTTATCAATTTTTCATTTAGAAAAAACACAATTAAATCCAAAATACCAAGTTCAAGGATTTTATTATTCAAAAAGAAACTTAAGTGACTTTTGTGAGAAAAAAAAAGTATATTGATTTTTTATGGTATTTGTCCTTTTTATAATTTAGCAAATATAAAAACTTCTACCGTGATTACGTTTATTAATTTTTTTTTATTTAGTCATTTAATAAATTCTATTGTTAACAACTATTATTTAATATTTTTTATATCTAGAATATATTGATATTGCAAAAATGAAGAAAACACTTCAAATAACAAAATTGCTTTTTATTTTATATTTAAATCTCTATAATTTCTAAGTACCGCAACAATTATAACACACTTGTAAAATTATTATCTCTAATTTTTCCATTACTCGCAAACTAAAAACATTAAAATTAAATACCTTTTCTCTTATTTCTTTTTGAGAATATAAACAAATTAAAGGTTAACTACGCTAAAGTATGTCAGCCTTTATTCTGTTACGTACTCTTCTAGAAACATATTTCGAAAACCAATTTTAATAAATATAAGATGTCGGATAAGATTTTAAGATTTCATATAGTGAGGGTTTAAATCCTGTTATTGATAAAAATTATGTCAAATCTAAAAGTACGATTAATTTTATACCTACCTTTACAAACTTGTAAAAATTCATATATACCTAACCAAAACTAAAAATATCATAGATATACTCTTACAAAATGGTGAAAATATCAAATATACACCATTTATTAAAACAATCTAAGAAATAATCATTTTACCCTTATTTTTTTAAGTTCTAATTTTTTATATATGCTAGTCTTTTAACTTTATATTTTTGTATAACACATTATAAGCCTAAATTTATTTTTATATTTTTTTTAAAGTTTTTTTCCATAAACAATAGTATACTTCATATATATAACTTTAAGCTAAATAAATTAAGCTAGAAATGAGTGAAATTAATATTTGAAGTTAAAGATTATATACAAGGTTTCAAAGTTTTAGAAATATGTAACACCTAAAAACTCGTCTTTCAATATTTATGTCTATTTTCATAAGTTTCTAGTATGAGAACTAAAAGTACTAACAATTAACTTAGTCATGTTAGAATGTTAGTAGTCATTTGGTGAGTATTAAGGGGCCAAACTAATCTATAACTAAACATAAGGGGGCAAAATGTGAGATTTGAGAAACTAATTAAAATAAAAAAAAAGTGTATATGTATGTATGTGTGCGTGATTTAGAGAGAGAGAAAGGGAGATGGACATCTCCAAGAACTCAAGCCCAAATTCAGCAAATTAAAGAGATAAATGATTGCAAATTCTATGCATCAAGGGGCTGTTTGGTACATTAAATTTCAATGGAATTTCAAGAATTAGAATATGAATTTCATCTCTTAATATGTTTGGTTCACAGAATTTGATGAAATTGAAATCTTAGTTCCAATCTTCATGTGTTTGGTTGACAACAGAATTGGAATTGGGATTAGACATGAATTCCTTTAAATTCCTTTAACTAAAGGAATTCAAAATCCTTCCTATATGTGAAGGTATTAAAGCAATTCATTGGAATCTTCGACCATTTCGATCAGTACCGTTTTGACCCGTATCATTTCGACCCATCCCGCTTCACCCGCACCGTTTCGACGCGAACCGTTTTGACGCGAACCATTTCGACACGAACACGAACCGTTTCGACGTGAACCGTTCAGACCCGTACCGTTTCGACGCGAATCGTTCCGACCCGTACCGTTTCGTCACGAACCGTTCAGACCCGTATCGTTTCGAATCGAACCGTTTCGACCCGAACCGATTCGACGCGAACCGATTCAACGCGAACCGTTTTGATCCGTACGACCGGAACAGTTTCGACCCGTAGCGTTTCGACCCGTAGCGTTTCGAATCGAACCGTTTCAATCCGAACTGATTCGACGCGAACCTTTTGACCCGTACCGTTTCGACCCGAACCGTTTCGATCCGAACCGAGGGTTGTTGGTGAGGGGGTTGATGGATTCCAATTCATCCACAACCAAACACAACAAAAATGGAATTGATATTCCAATTCCAACAATTTCCAATTTCAATTAGAATTGTTTAAATTCCAAATCTAATTCCCTCAAATTCTAATTCCTATAAAAATTCCAATTCTAAAACATTTCGCATACCGAACGCTGTCTAAATTATAATCATCTTAACTTTACAATCATAAGGTAAGTCACAATTTCTTATTTGGTAAAGGTATAAAACGATGTACTATGGGGTTAAAGATAGGACATGAATTAAGATAGAAATTTTGATTAAAATCATCACGAGAATGATAATTGATGTTGAATTTGTGTTTGTATCGATGATATGTGGAAATTATCATGTAAAATGAAGTGAGTTTTGTGATATGATCATATAAAATATAAAATGAGAGTTTGGGCTATGATTGTGATGTTAGTTAATTACATGAAAATGGAAGTTATGCTGTGTCTAAGTCTATTATGATATTGGTGTAATTAGGAAATCCATGAATGTGAAAAATGGTGTACATGATAATAGCACTAAGTGTCAAATTATGATGCACATTAAGTGTTCGACGAGAAAATAAATTAGATATAAATTTTGTGAAATTTTGATAATTGTTAGCAATTGGTATGCTAAGAACATGAGAAATTATACTGATATTGAAAAGGGAATTCATGAGAACTAAGAATGAATGCGTTGTGGTAGGTATGAAAGAAAAAGGCTCGAGTAACAAGAAGGCACAAGGTATTCAAGATCGAGGTACGTTACTTGTACGATTCGAACTTATTAGTAATGATGTTCGTTTTATAATTGTAGTATTGGTCATGCTATTGACCTGTTACGAACGGGTCAAACAAACAAGAATGTTATGTTTAAGAATGGTCGTGCTATTGACCTGTTACGAATGAGTCATACGAAATAAGAATATATTGTTTAAGGATGGTCATGCTATTGATGGTCGTGCTATTGACTTGTTACGGACGGGTCATACAAAATAAGAATATATTGTTTAGTAATGGTCATGATGTTGACCTGTACAAATGGGTCATACAAAATAAGAATATATTTTTTAAGAATGGTCATGACATTGACCCGTTATTAACGGGTCATATAAAACAAAAATGTATTATTTAATGATGGTCATGTTATTGACCCGTTCCAAACAGGTCATACAAAAATAAGAATGTATTGTTTAAAAATGGTCACGTAATTGAACCGTTACAAACAGGTTATACAAAATAAGAATGTATTGTTTAAGAATGGTCATGTAATTGAAACGTTATGAACAGGTCGAACGAATTAGAAGGTTATGGTTAAGGACGGTTATGTAAGAGAACCGTTATGAACGAGTCAAATTGACTACTATGTTAGGCGTGGAAACGATTATGTATTTGACCTATTGTGAGTGGAACAAATAAGTAAAAGTTGTAATCAAACTAAGGAAGAATGTTGAAAGAGGATAGTATGCGAATAAGATAAAAGATTGTTTATCATGTTCACTAAAAGTTAGAATAATATAATTACATGTAAGTGATTTTAAATCTCGTTGTTATGTTTTAGGTAAAGCTCAGCTTTAGGTGTATCGCGACGCTTGGAACGAACAGACTAGCACTTCTCGCCCTCGACACGCTTCTGATCTAAATGTAGCAAACGGGTCAAACTTTTGTTGTTATATGATTTAAGTGTAGTCGTTAAACATCAACCAAAGACTAGCTAAAACGGTTAACTTTATAAGTATAACCAAGTTTTCTTTAGAAATGTGTAAAGTTTAATTTCGGTCGTATATTTTCGTTTCTTAAACTGCCGGTTTGACCGCTTGAATGAATGGGCGTTTCAAAAAATAAAGGTAAAATTGTCTTTTATGAAAATGTTTTTAATAAATTGAGTATATATGATATTTCAACTACTTTGTAAGGATATATATAATATTTATAATTTATAAGAATATATATGATATTTGCAAGTATGTAAGAGTATATATAAAATTGCCCTTGATAAATACTCTTTCCTTAGTTTTTTTTTCTCAAAACTTTCAACTTTTTTCTTACATTTGAAAATATAGAACGCCTAGGTGAGGATTTACGTATATAGTTAATAACTTTTACTATCAAAGAGCAAAGTGTATGTAGTATAGCGATATTAAGATATGTGAAAATATATTTCTTCAGTAATTTGGCAATTTAGTTTTATAATAGAAAATTATATATATTTAGAAAATTATATAGATTTAAAAGTAAATTTAAAATGAGTGACCTATTAAAAAATGTTAATAGCCTTTTATTACATAAAGATGCAAATATCATAACACGGAAATCTGAGGGATCTCATTATGGATGAAGCTCACAACTCTCGCTACTCTATTCACCCTGGTTCTAAAAAGAAGTATCATGACCTGAAAACCCTTTACTGGTGGTCGAATATGAAAGCTAACATTGCCAGCTACATGAGCAAGTGCTTGACCTGTGCTAGAGTCAAGATAAAATACCAAAAGCCATCATGATTACTGCAACAACCGGAACTACCAATGTGGAAATTTGAGCAAATTTCCATGGATTTCATACCGGTCTACCCATAACTCAGAGCAAGAACGACACCATTTGGGTGATCGTGGACCGCCTAACCAAGTCAGCTCACTTCCTCGCGATCAAAGAAACCAACAAGTTTTCCAAGCTCGCCAGTATATACTTAAAGGAAATAGTTGCTTGACACGGAGTGCCGATCTTAATCATATCTGATCGCGACCCACGTTTTGCATCTGATCTATGGCAAGCTATCCACATCTCATTCGGCTCACGTCTAGACATGAGCACAGCCTATCACCCGCAGACTGATGGTTAAACGAGCACATCATTCAAACCCTAGAGGACATGTTGCAAGCATGTGTCATCGATTTCGGTAACGGTTGGGAAAGACATTTACCTCTAGTGGAATTCTCTTATAACAATAGTTACCACACAAATATTCAGGCCGCAACATTCGAAACACTGTACGGACGGAAAAGCCGATCACCTCTTTGTTGGACTAAAGTTGGAGACAGTCAAATCACTGGCCTGAAATCGTGCTTGAAGCAACGGAGAAGATCGTTCAGATAAGAAACCGGATGGCAGTAGCTCGGCACCGTCAGAAAAGCTACGCTGATAAGCGTAGAAAACCGTTGGGTTTCCAAGTTGCTAACAGAGACTTGTTAAAAGTCTCATCTTGGATAGGTGTTGTTCATTTCAGTAAATGGGGCAAAATCAATCCGAGTTATGTTGGACCATTCAAGATCACAGAAAGAATTGGCATAGTGACTTATCGACTAAACCTACCTGAAGAGCTCAATGGTATGCACAACGTCTTTCATGGATCGGGAGATTAAAACACTCAAGTGCAGTAAGATTCCTCTTGTTGGAGTTCGTCGGAACTCATAGCGTAGCCCAGAGTTCACCTGGGAATGGAAAGATCAAATGATGCGCAAATATCCTCAATTGTTCAAAAACAATGAATCCAATGCTAAAGCTACTATTGAATTTCGGAACGAAATTCCAAATCAACTTGGGGATGATGTGACACCCCGCGAAACCGCACTAGCTTCTTCAGCGACTACATGCAAAATTTCGGGACGAAATTTCTTTCAAGGTTTAGACCATTCACTCTATCGATTATGTATTTATGTTTAGTGACATTTTACTATCTGCATCGTACGATTAAATCTAACACTCTTAAATGTGTGTGTGTATAATTATGTAAACTCGAAACATTGTTATACGTAATTTATTCGGAATTTATATACGAAATATATACTTCGGAACCTAAACTCATCACACAACTCAACCTGATCCCGCAACCCAAATTGGAAATCTTAAAGCCCAACACCAACCGTCCCTCCCTTACGCAACCCAAACTACCCCTTGCAACCCAAGCTACTTGCGGCCCAAGCTAGTTACGGCCCACATAAAACCCAAACCGCCCCAAACCCCACACCCCTTAGTTACGTACATGTGTTCCCCATAACCCACAACCCTACTTACGTTTTCAAGATCCCTCTCTCTGTTTCACTGTTGCTCAACGAAGAACAAGGGCACAAAGGCTTCAATTATTTCAGTTTTCAAGTCTCATTCGAACTCTATATGGCTAGGTATCACACCTTGATCTTTGTTTATAGTTTTAAGCACTTTTACATGATCTTCGGCTGCTAATATTATGAAATCATGGCTATGTTTTCTGCATAATTTTGGTTCTTGATGCTTCATGATGTTACTCGTAACCTAGGGTTGCTAGAATTCATGTTTGGTTGATGTTATGATCGCATATGTGTTTGTATGATTTCTAGGGTTTGAGTCTTGTATGGTTTTGGGTTGAATCTTGCTAGTCTGGTTGATATTGGATGAATTAGATGATAAATAATATGAGTTTGATGATAACCTGATGTATCTAATGTTTAAATGTCGTTGTTGTTCACTAAACATGTTAACGGAACCAATACAAACTCGTTTATGTCAGGAGCTGAAACAGGAAGATGTCCGACAGTTACAACCGACTTTAATCGGAACCAATAGAAACTCGTTTATGTCATTAATGAGCATACGCCAGGCAGCCGCCTAACTCGAATTAAAATTAAACCGAGTCAACTAACTAAAACAAAACACTACCATAGTTTAGTAAAAAAATAAACAAAACATAACATACCATTGTTTTGTCAAAAAAAAACACTAAAACGATGACATGACTATAATTTTACACTGTGGGCAAAATCTTAATTTGACAGGGAAAAATAAAAACGATAGCAAAAGTGTAATATCAACTGATGGTAAAATCGTAATTTGGCTAAGAGGGATAAAAACAAAACCAACGACAAACTATAAATTTAAAAGGACAAAATTGTAATTTGACTGAACCAAACTATATTATTAAGCAGTTGTCTGGTACTATTCCATTATGTGTTTTTAGATATAGGAAATATGGTAATTTGAATATGTAATTTACAATTCTTTCTGTGGAGTTGTCAAATATAGTTCATACTGGAAAACGTAAGCATGTTTTACAAGTGTCATAATTTTAGCCTTTATGATATCTAAGGTGAAATGGCGTGTGAATAAGAAAACATTATAAAATGATTCCATATGTGGTTATACAAATAATCCTCGATTTTGTATAAAAAAAGAAAGAAAGAAAGAGACAAGAAAAACATGAACGTCTATAGATATTACCTAGGATGTGTTTGTGTGTGCATGGTAATTATTCCATTTTGAAACATCTATTAAAAGTTGTGTAAATTAAACACCTTTTCAATTTTTTTGTTTTCAAGCATTTACCTTCTTCTGTGTATGATTGCAATTTTGAGATATACCTCCACATGCCCACTTTTTCACTTGGTACTTTTTTATAGAAAAAGGAAAGAAAGTTTGAATAAGATCTTATAATATATTTTAATTAAAATAGAATAAGGAATTCAAATTCTATATAAACGGTTTTAATATATACTATTAAATAAATACAAATCCGATTTTCAAATGCAAAATAGAATAATGTAGGTTGTGGAGTTTGATAATTTTTAGAGAGTCCTTGTCGTCATACACAGGCAGCTCAACTTTTAGAAGTCTTAAAGTAAACTCTAATGTACTAAGGCTCTTTAACCAAAATCAAATCCAAATTTGTTACTAAATGAACAATGTATGATCATGAGTGCTACGATATTACTATTAGTTACTAAGTCATTCCGTAGTGGGAAAGCATATGACGCCAAAGCAGGTTATAGCACCCCCATGGCGTTGCGACACACCGCCCCGAGGGGCGCCATATGGAGGAATCCGGCCATCCTCGCGAATATTAATAAGGCGTGATGTTATGTTGGTCTCTCACACACATTTATTTACATACGTATGTATGTATAATTGAATAGGTTATACAACCCACTTTCCACTACATACTCAAGTTATATAGCCCCTTCTATTACACATTTTACCACTTGTCACATAACCCCCTTATGAGACCTTTTGAGGCTTGACCATTACACATGGCCTAGTTCTTATTGTTTTGGTAATGCACATATTCTCCAACTGTTTCAATTAATTATTAAGCAGTTAGATTGTGTTCTATAAATTCACCTATTGTATAAGATTTGTGTGTTGGTAAGAAAATATAAAATATGCAGATTTTACTCATTTCCATTATTTTTATTTTCTTCATGGTATCACAGCGCACCATCAAAACTAAAAAAAAAACAAATAGTTCCTTTAATTCAAGATCAAAAAATAACTGACATTAATTTTTGAGAGACTCAAAATTTGCCCTTAAGTGATGTTTAGAAGTAGCTTTAAGTTCATAACAAACATGCATCCAAGGTCACTAATTCAACTTTAAAACGACGTTGGACACATCCGGACTCCATGTGTCGTGTTATTTTAAAAAGTCAGAGCTCGTACCAGGACCAGAATTCAGATCAGGCGTTTAAGTCTATTGAACACCATAAATCTTGTTCACATAGAATATATTCAGAACAAATACTTAATATAGACCACACTCTGAAGCTATCAGGCTCCATTTAACCTCAACGAGATTCTCTCGGGATATTTTGTAAGGACCACTCTCAAAGATTTCTTAAGGCATTTAATGTAACATCATACATTATCCTCTTTTAGCAACTTCATTTGACAAGATGTCGTCTTTCAAAGTCAAAAGCATGTGATTAGAACTTTGTCTATTAGAGCACCCACAATGTTGTGATTTTTGCTCATCCATTCCAAACGTGTCATATGCCATAGACCAAATCACTCATCCGACCACATTGTGGCACCCGTCCAGTTCGTCAAGTCCAGACTACCGGACCTTCCACAAACTTCTTTTGTGGGTTCGCCTATTCAATACACACACATATATATATGTATATATATAATATAATAACTTTGGAATAGGGTTTGTATATTGTGCAAAAAGTAAGGGCTTTTTAAGGAAGTTTATAAATATAATGTGACGTTGATGTAGCGATTTGTAAAGGTTTTTAAGGTTTGTACATTATGGTGCTTTTATGTATGCATGTAGACTTAGCTAATTAATCATATGAGTTAAATGATTGATTAACAGGATTTGAATTTTAAACTTGAACCTATCTAGAAATTTGATAGGACCCATCGAAGTGGGGCGCGATTTGTGTAGTCATGTGTGGTGTGCATGGCTGGAAATGACTCACGGGTTATGGTTCAAGTGGGGATCCAGTTGCTGATGATTGAAACTTGTCATTCCATCTATCCTTTAATACTTCTTTTCTTTCTGGCCTGGGCCCACGTTTTAGATTATAATATCGGTTCAGTTTAAAACATTCTGTTGTGTGTAAATATACATGTATTATCATTAAAAAAATAGACTTGTCATCTCCAAAGGACGAATGGACGGATGGATCTAAGTAAGTGGTGTCTGGAATATTTACAGGTGATGGAGCTTGATCAAAAATTTTGTAGTATGGAAAGTCAGGGGACCCTAAATTATTTTTCCATTGTTATGTTTCAGGTTATATGTTCGAGTCACCTATTTAATTCGGGTCGGATCAAACAACAATAACTTCATATAAAACTAGATAATTTTCATTCATTCAAATGAACGTTCTTACATATAAAAAAAGTAAATTTGAACCCTCAAGTTTCATTTATATAAGAATTAGTATTCGACTTAATTTAAACTCACTTCAAGTTTAAAAACAATTATAAAAAATTACAAATGGCCTCATTCTTTACGTTTTTTAAATCAATAGGAAAATATGTGAAAATTTTTTGACAATAAACTTGGCAGGGTAGGAAATTTTTAGGCAAAATAATTGATAGGGGCGCACCGATATGATTTTATAAATTTGGACGAAATATAAAAAAAATTACACTACTAACCGAAACATTGGCGGAGACGGGTGCACCCCCTTGCCCCTTAAAAGCTCCGCTCTTGATACCCACAACTTATGTCCCTTGCTCTATCTATAAAAGAGTAAATTACACATTTTGTCCTTTATGTTAATATATTTTTTCAGGCGGTATTTTTTTGAGCTAAAATTGATTAGTTTTGTATTTAATCTTTCAAAATCATGCACGGTACATCCTTTGGCCCTTACCTAGTTAACCTTTTTTAGTTAAGTTGGTCATGTGTCTTGCACATGAGCATATTTTTGTCATTTCACCTCCCATGGTCGATTGTGTAAATAACTTATATCCAAGGACCATTTTGTACAAAACTAAAAGATAAAAAAGATATATAAACCCCTCTCTCTCTAACACAATATGAAATCCATCTCTCTCTCTTCTCTCTCCCTCTAATACAATCTGAAACTCTTATCTATCTTCTCTCTCTCGAAAATCCAATGGTGTGGTGGGGTTGGTTGTTGCGGCGGTGGTGGTGGGTTAATTGCGTTGGTGGGTGAAGGGTGATTGTGGTGGTGGGTTGATGGCGGCGGTGGGTGAAGAGTGTTTGTGGTGGTGGTGTCTTGGGTGCAGGTGGGTGGGTGGCGGGTAGTTTGTTGTGGTAGGTGAAGGGTGGTTGTGGTGGTGGGTTAGCGGCAGTGATGGTATCTTTGGTGCAGGTGGCTGGGTGGCGAGTGGTTGTGGTGGTGGGTTGATGGCGGTGATGGGTGAAGGATGGTTGTGATGATGGGTTAAGGGTGGCGGTTGGTTACAGATTTGTGCGGTGGCGGGTGTTGGTGGGTGAAGGCTGGTGGTAGGGAAAGAGGGAGATAGAGAGAGTGGTAGAGAAAGCGGGGGAGTTATAGAGAGATAATAATAATAATAATAATAATAATAATAATATTATTATTATTATTATTATTTTTAAAAATAGTTTGTTATATATTTTTAAATATTATTTAAAAAATGGTTAAAAAGACTAGAATACATTTGAGTGACCAGATTTAACCAAACAATTTAACTGAGGTAGGGTCATACGATGTAGCATGCAAGATTTTGAAAAATTAAGTACAAAATACATTAATTTTAGCGTCAAAAAACACCGCCTGAGAAATGTATTAACATAAAGAACAAAACGTATAATTTACCCTCTATAAATAATATAAATATGTTAATATTATGTAATATTACCCAACTACGATATTATATATAGGGATAAAGGAGGATAATAACATAGGGAAACTTAATCAAATCATATTTACTATTCATGGTATTGATAATTATGATAAACACCAAAAGGCATTTAGCTAAAATTGTATCTTGGTGGGTTAAAATAGATTAGATAGGTATGTAAATTGTTGTTCTAAGAAAAGATAATTACAATAAACTTTAACTAATAAATTATATCCAATATCCTTCCTCTCTCTTCTACATTGACTGTCATCATCTCCATATCCACCACAAACAGCTTCAAAAAGTCCCATTGTCGATGCTCTCAAATAACATGTTAGAAGAAAAATTGAGTGAAACAACCAATAAGAGAAAACGGTTAAGCACAACCGACGCCTCCATATCTTGCACTCAGATTAAGTTGGCACCTCGATAGCCTACACTCCTATAATCCGGAACTTCCATAACCCACACGTCGATAAACCGCCACCACCATAGCCCACACTCTAAGATGCTGACACCTCCAATGCCCACACTCTAATACTTTGACAACTCCATAGCCCATAATTCCATATGTTAAAGGACTAACATAACCATTGGATCAAAGTTTCAAGTTAAGGGATTAAGCACAAAAAAAGTTATGCTTCTGTTGATCCTCATAAGACCCGTATTCCATGCTAGGTGGTCCCTCACTGTCCCATCAGAGAGCTTATTTTTCCCTGGCTCCAGGCAAACCAGATGGATTCATAGGCAATCCGCATAAGACCTTCTCAAACATCAAATGCATGGAGGCTTCTGCCACCATAGTGAGCCACCGTTTTGACACCTCTCCACTACATTCCCACCTCATGGGCCTCGTGTTGGCCTTTCATGACGACCCTTGGCCTACAATACTTGTTTCTTTGATAAGTTTATTCACATATTCTTCAATTTCTCTACTAAAACGCACAAATCGACTCTCGGTCTTCATAGCTATTTTGAGTTTCGTAAATTTGAGCTCATTCCCAAATCATTAGAAGTCCTTCAAAGTCTGGTATATTCCTTATCTCACTCTTAACATAATACAATTATTCTTATGTCCCAATTTGCTTTTATTTTACTTGAATATCATCGGTTATAACTTTTTAGTTTTAGGTTGATTAAATCCACCATTTCCAAATTCCTTGCTTGTGGACTTCCACCTGGATCTTAGGTACGGGTTTAATTAATTGCTTCAGATTATCAATGGGTTCTAATTGACCTACTATAAAGTTAAATCGGTTAGGTGATGGTAAATCCACTTTGGTCCATAAACCAAGTATCCTAAGGTTCCACACAATCATGTTAAGCAATTATTTAATCAAATTGACCCGATTCATGTTACGGATTGTTTGTACGACTTGTTTCTTGTACACAACTTGTAATAGACCTTTTTGTCCTAACCTAAGCAATTTGATTATGAACACTTTGACTTGGCTTAGTCCTCCTGTGTCACACCCCGACCCGCAGCGGAATAAGAGTCGGTGCATAATTGGGTTATCACCAAAGCTCATGATATTTACTAATATGTTTCATATTTATTAAAGTCAAAGTTACATTTCCAAATATCCAAACATGTCCATACAATACAAAGAAAATAATCCAAACATAACATTCCCAATCTCTATGTCATTTTATTCTTCTAGTCCAATCCTATGTGTTTCTGACTGCAGCTGGTTCACCTGTATCATGTGTAAAAATGGGGGTTTTTGGGTCAACATAAGTTGGCGAGTGAACCTTGTTTGATAAACATTTAATATTGATTTATTTGTTAGTTTATCAACGAAAAATTGTGCATAATCATAAATGAGCAAATGTAAATAATCAGACAGTGGCAAATAGCAATCACAACTATAACATACAATAACATATGATAGCATACATAAACATACCAACATCATACGATAAGTAACATAAATGAAACTGTGCGATCAAGGCTCAATCAAACGGAGCCGATCGTATTGCATGTACTAAAAATGAAACTGTCTGTGCG
Organism: Scalesia atractyloides; assembly: GCA_947069175.1. Taxonomy (NCBI): domain Eukaryota; kingdom Viridiplantae; phylum Streptophyta; class Magnoliopsida; order Asterales; family Asteraceae; genus Scalesia; species Scalesia atractyloides. The sequence goes on from CAMTDV010000028.1 coordinate 56,064,190, forward strand.
ATCAAGGCTCAATCAAACGGAGCCGATCGTATTGCATGTACTGAAAATGTAAAATGTCTGTGCGATCAAGGCTCAATCAAACGGAGCCGATCGTATGTGGGCATGCAGGTTCACGCTCATAATGTAATGGGGAACATGCTCAACGCTCATAATGTAATGGGGAGCGGCGGCCTATGAAATTTGCATGTACTGAAAATAATAAATTGCATCTAACAATAACCACACAAACAGTTGAAACAAACTGAATACACATGTTCATGATATGATGTATGCACAATGGTTGAAATATAATATATATAACAAGACACATGGTACACCCCAAAACGTGATTAAACGGGGAATTTGTAAAGATTCACTCACATTGGGTGCGTTGGATTGGAGATGGTGAGATGCGCACGAATTGGATGAGCGGAACAACGAGAAATACTAACCTAAATAATAACGGAAAAATATATTAAATGAGTGGATTTTATTAAGGATTTTAATGAAATTTTTAGATATATTTTTGTGAGTTTAAGGCTATTTTCTATCTTTAAAAATGTTATTTTTAAGTATTTTTAATTGATTTTTAAATTAAATTAAATAAATAAAAATATAAAAAAATTGTCTATTTTGCGTTGACCGTTGACCGTTGACTTGTTGACCGGTTCGGTCAGTGGAATTGTTTGCGCCAGGTGAGGCTCGAACCCGAGACCTCCCGTACGCGTGCACGCAGCTCTACCAACTGAGCTGCGTGTCTAATCCGAAATAATCTTGTTTTTAATTATATTTATATACTAATTCAGTTTAACCAAAATTCTTTTAATTTCAAAAACATTTTAATTCAACAAACCGGTGCCAGTAACGGGTTTCGAACTCGTGACGTACGATTCAGTGTTGCACACAGTCCACCGCTGGACTGTGTGTCTAACCTGATTAATATCTCGGTTTTTATTATACTTAACAACTAACGGAGTTAACCCGGTTTAGTTTCAAACAAAAAGGCATTTTATTACATAAGGAATGCGTGTATCAGGAATCGAACTTGTGACATGCGACTATGTTTTGCACACAGTCCACCGCTGGACTGTGTGTCTAACCCGTTCATATTACTGATTTTAATTAAACTTATAACTTAACTAACTTCGTCTTCTACATTCAGATTACAGTCAACTGATTCACTAATCCGTTCCTTGTTTTTACGATTAACAAACATTCTTAAGGCTAAAATGAAATGGCAGAGACGGTAATTAGAGGAGAACATACCGATGAACGGTTTATTTCAGAATTCCGGCAATGTGTCGGTCCCTGTTTTTATGCTCTTCAACTGAACAAGACAAATAACCGTTTTTATTAGCTAATAATGAAATTGAAGTGATCAGCAAATGTTAACAGAGGGTTTGAATGCCCTTACCGATTCTCAGATGAATACAGAGATTTTCAGAATTTTTCCGACGAACTGAAATTAGCTGAATACAATGCCTGAATTCGATTTCAATTGAAAGGTTTAAGTTAGAAATAGCCTAACAATTGTTGAACTACAATGTTATTGAAAGATTTACCGTTTGAGGATGAATACGGTTTTCCGGCGAATCTTGCAGAAAATTCCGCCGAGTTGATTTAAGCGTTCTGACGAACTGAAAGTGTGACGAAAGTGAAATGGAATGTTGGTTGATGTTTCTGAGTCGCGAGAGGGGTCTGGAGTTGAAGTAATCTAGACTTGTTTATTTTTCGGTTATAAAAACCGATAATGATGAGAATTGATTTTCAATCAATTCCGACTTGATTAAAATCGTCGGTGCATCGGTTATAAACTGAATGTACGAGTAATCAAGCGATTGGACGATTGATTTGCCGATTTCCATTTCTCAGTTGGCGCAACCGTTTTAACCGAGTTTGTGTATAAATGTTATTTGTTTCCTAGAGATAACAGAAAACAACAAGTGGCGGAGTGGTGATGTGAGTGTGTGCTAAGTCTTTGGATTCAGTTCTGGCTGACCCGGGTTCGAGTCCCGGAAGCAACATATCCTTTTTATTTATTTTGTTTTAACTTTTTATCAAATATAATTTTTATAGTTTAGTTTATTTATTAATTACGTATCATTTTAAATCAAAATAATCATAAATATTCAACTTGACATTTTTAACTTGATATTCGATTACAAAGCGGAGCGGGTTTTGGAAACCCGTTTTTGACAAATGTTACATCCTGCACAATGGAGTAACCTTAATTTTATAATTTGATTAGGTTGATAAACTGTGTAATATAAATATTTCACTAACACGGTTCATAAAACACCATCTTGTTCTATTCACCATTTAATCCAACAGACGTGTTTCAAACCGATTACTTATAATCAATCTAAATGACAATTAACATGTAGTAACTGTAGGTCTGTGCTAGGATAAGATAAGCTCGGGTCTAACTTAATTAACCTAGTCCATCACGTGCGGAATCCGTTTTAGAGTAGGTGACAAATATAACAAGATTCACTTTTAATCAATGTTTCATTAATTGTACAACGGTTACAGATCCTAGAAACAAGTGGACAGAGCTCCATGTCTGCTAAACTCTGATTTCTAACACTAAGCTCGCACACCTAGTTATACATATTTACCTTCGTGCGAACTTGACTGCCTACCTCGTACGAAGTGGATCACCTGCGTACGAAGTGACACACTGTCTACCTTCGTACGATCTAACTAGGTTACCTTCGCACAAAGTGAATTGATCACCTTCGTAGAGAAATATTTGAATCAAATGAAACTGAAAGAGAAAAGGATTCTATAATCAGCAATAAGACGTAATCACTTGGCTTACCTTCGTATGAAGGTACATACAAACAATATTAAATTCGAACATTTCGTTTCTATTATAGACTCGTTACGACTCAATGACGTAGGCGACAGACATATGTATCAATAGTCTCCCTCTTGGATATTGTCGTAGTCTCGAAGTCGTAGTCCCAGTCAATCTTTATAACTCTAATATCTTTGACGTTTCAGCACAGCAAATTCTATCAACAATCTACCCCTTACTTTGAGCTTGATTTGTAAACTTTAAACATCAACATGCTCCCCATTTCATTGAGCTTCTTTCATCTTTGATCAACGTTTCAATCTTGCTCCCCCTAACTTTGAGCTTCCTAATCAAATCCACAATCATTCAAATAAAAATTTCAGTTTCAAACTTTGAAATTTTCAACTCAAACACTTATCAAAATTTTCAAAATATCAAATTTTAAACATTTAATCAGTTTTAATAACCCTCTCAGTTAACCAAGTCTAAGTTAATGACTTCGATTACCTAATTTGTCTATCAAATTCAAGTTAATGATATTGATCAAACACTTTATGAACAAACTGAAATTATTTGTCATTTCAAGTTTCAAATTAATGAACTTTTAATCATTTCGAACATTTTCTTATTCCAAATAGGTTTTTAATCCATTGTTCTCAGATTATATTTAACAGCATCATATTTTAAAGATCAGTCTTCCAGCATCGGTAGTCAAAAACTAATGTGAAAGTAATTTTTTTATTTTTCTAAAATTTATGTTAAAACACACTAAAAATCTTTTCGGGCTTTTTCTTAAATGAAATGAAATAACTATATACAAACATTTTTTTGTGAGTTTAGGTTAGAGGATCATATCACTTTTTGAGACTTATCACTAGTACCGTTGATCTTGAAAACTTTATGTTTCAAACAAATTCACTTAAATTGTCAATACATTGGTAAACTTAAACCTCTACATATTTCTCAATTGCTTCAAGATATGATATTAAATGTCTTTGATCTTGACTTAATAGTGTTTCCCACCTCAGAATATACTCTCGTATCAAGATTCCCTGGATTTCATCTTACAGGTGAATATATATAACTGGTATCTGTATCTGGGTTATGCGAGACCTTGAGAGCTCAAGTTAGTACCATCGTATAGACAGAGAGATGAATGCTCGACTTAGAAGTGGTGTTCCATATTTTGGAATCTTTTGACTGCAATTGTCAGATCTTTCGATACTTTCAATTTAATACAGTTTTAAGGTTTAAAAGCAAAAGTATTTATAAGTTCTAGGCCATTGCTGACGCAAAATCAGAAGAACTTGTATAATACCATAGATATCAATTATCTATAAAGACCTAGTATCTCAGAATCCGACAATCTTTCTAACAAAATTCGGTGTACTAAGACCATATATCCGAGAGATGTTAACCCACTAATTAAGAAGTTTTTTCTTTATATTTATATCTTGAAAACAATTTACTGAATGTGCGAAGTTTACTGGCGTATCATTTGTGAGACTTGATTAAATATTTTGACACTACATTTTCTTAGCATACTGTGATAGTGCTGTAATATACTATCATTTCCTCTTTTTACACGAAAACTCTTTTTGTCTTTTTCATATTTTTGTACATTTTCAAATTTTTATATGTTTTTTATATTTTTCATGTCCGTTAAACTCTGATATCTAACGCTAAGCTCGCACACCTATTAATGCACATTTACCTTCGTGTGACCTTGACTACCTACCTTCATACGGAGTGGATCACCTTCGTACGAAGTGACACACTATCTACCTTCGTACGATCTTAACTAGGTTACCTTCGTACAAAGTGAATTGATCACCTTCGTACGAAGTCACTTGGTTTACCTTCGTACGAAGGTACATACATACAATATCAAATTCTAACATTTCGTTCTTATTACAGACTCGTTACTACTCGATGACGTAGGCGACAGATATATGCATCAACATGTTCCACCTTCATAGCTGATTGTTCCATTCTAATATGTGACTATAGAACCAACCTGGTATTCTCACTGTGAGGTGTTAACATGTTTATACAGTTCTGATTCTATGCGATAACAGGTAAATACATTTTAACAACTTTAAGAAAATTTGAGATGCTTGTATAAAATCTCTTGGTTACTATATTATACTAGATTGTGCATTGGTTGGCATGTGATAATTGCAAATTAATACACATGCTTGCTACTAACAACACTTTGAGCCAATTTATGCATTTATTGAGGTACCTTGATCATATTTATGAAATGAGCCACAAAAAACGTGAGGTTTAGTCATACACCTGACGCTCGTTGTGATGTGTAAGATTGGTATATCTAACATTAAGACTAGATTCATTGTGTCAATGATTGCAGATGGAGACACAATGAACATCATGGTAAAGAAGAATCAAATTCTCGTAAGTTGTGCTGTGATTACTGTAATATAAATATATTATTAAAAAAATTAAAGATAGTAAAAAAGCCACACCTATATAATATCATATTTAGTTGTTAATAGTCTTGCTAATGTAATTTTAATTTTAGTTGTTAATAGCCTTGTTAATGTCATTTCAGTAAAGAGTACTTGTTTAATTGACCATTTATGTAATTACATATGGGTAGGGTTTTTTTATAATACTAATTGACACGTGAACAAGCAACACAATATAATGCAATTCATATTGTAATATAGCTTTAATCATATGCATTTTACTGTAGATGTCTTTGCAAATATGTATGTGAAAAATATAAAAGAAATGGTCCCGTGAAGGTTAAGAAGATGAGTAGAAATGCATTGCCTTACACTCAATCTCTACATCCATCTAATTATACATTAAATGACAAAATCACAACTCTTCACATAATTCCAAACCGATGGCCGGCAAGCCTCACATGCCACCAAATTCCAACACCATCATCATCATCATCCTCCTCCTCTCCTTTATATTACACAATTCCAAGATATCAGACACTCACAGAATCACCCTTCAAAACTTCTCTGCAATCTGTGCTTCTAAACACTCATTTGCAGCCTCTCCTCCCCCTCTATTATGCACCATCATTTTCTCAGGAAACTAAAGCTGTTTTGCCCTTAACCGACATACCTATTTTTACCTCTTTTGATCCTTCAACAATTAAGCATAATCATGATCAGTCTATTTTTACTCCTTACACATAATGTTTCATATCCCAATATTCCAGTCACTAGAGGTACCACTTTCTAGTCCAGTCACCATCTCCCTTTTATCTCTCTCTCTCCCTCTTTATTCTCTCTCATGATGCCGTTTACTGAAACCCTACCTTCACCACCACCACTCCACCAGACCACTAAACCATGCCAAAACTTCACTCCAATGAACCCAAACCAAACCCATCGAACCCGTCCCTGGCCTGGGTTTCCAGCGCCTAATAAGGCTCTGGGAACCTTCGGGGACGCCAACTGCATGGAGCAGTTGCTGGTTCGTTGCGCTAACGCGATCGAAAGCAACGACGCCACACTCTCTCAACAAATCCTATGGGTCCTAAACAATATCGCGCCATCCGATGGCGACTCTAACCAGCGGTTAACTTGCGGGTTCCTTCGGGCGTTAATCGCCCGAGCTGCTAAAACTGGAACGTGCAAGATGTTAACCGCTGCGCTTTCAAATTCTAACATCACTATTCAAACACATAAGTTTTCCATCATTGAGCTCGCGAGCTTTGTCGACTTGACCCCATGGCATCGGTTCGGGTTCACCGCCGCCAACGCAGCCATACTCGAAGCCATTCAGGGATACACTACTGTCCACATAATCGATTTGAGTCTTACACATTGCATGCAACTCCCTACTTTAATTGATGCAATGGCTGGGAAACTATCAGATGGTCCACCACTGGTCAAGCTCACGATAGCAGGAGCCACTGAAGATGTCCCTCCAATGCTAGATCTTTCGTACGATGAGCTAGGAGTCAAGCTAGTCAACTTTGCTCGTTCAAGAAACATAATCTTGGAGTTTAATGTAATCCCTTCAACCTCTTTAGATGGATTTTCATCACTAATCGAACATCTAAAGATTCAAACACTAGTACACGGTCATGAGACACATGAAGCTTTGATAGTAAACTGTCACATGATGCTTCATTACATCCCAGAAGAAACCACCACGACGACACCGTTTTCATTCGAAGATTCGACACCGAGAGCTTTGTTCTTGAAACAAATCAGAAGTTTAAACCCAACCCTAGTAGTATTAGCAGATGAGGATGCTGATTTCACATCAAATAACTTGGTTTGCAGATTAAGGTCAGCTTTTAATTATTTATGGATTCCGTACGATATAGTGGACACCTTTTTACCTAAAGGAAGCAAGCAAAGGCAATGGTATGAAGCTGACATTTGTTGGAAGATAGAGAATGTGATAGCCCAAGAAGGGTCACATAGGATCGAACGGCTCGAGCCGAGAGGGCGATGGGTCCAGCGGATGAGGAACACGGGGTTCCGAGGGGTCGGGTTTGGAGAAGATATTGTGGGAGAGGTGAAAGGGATGTTGGATGAACATGCAGCTGGATGGGGGTTGAAGAAGGAAGAAGATGATCTTGTGCTTACATGGAAAGGCCATAATGTGGTATTTGCAACAGCTTGGGTACCAACGTGATATGATAGCTTGAATTGGCTCATAATGATATGATCTTATTTTGGTAAGTAGATTTGATGTTATTAGATCATCTTTTTCTTTTTGTTGTTGGTAGCATCTCAATTTTAAGAAGGTCAGTGACTGTTTTTACGCTAATAATTTAACATATTTAATGATCATATATTGAAATAGTTATGTCTTTCTAATTAATTCTTCCGTTCATGAACTGTTCATGAGTAAACCAAAGTCTGGAATCTCTTCCCTATAAGTAGACATATATTAGTAACTTAGTATTAGTATATTCCATATCAGTGTCGTATGTTAAAGTTTGTTAAGTTTGCCGCCATGTAATGCAACCTAACGATCAGTGTTAGAAGAAATATTACTAGTTTTAAGGATCAAGTTGATCTATCTATTGTCTAGTTTAACCTAGTGATCGAGTCAAGAATATGCATATTGTTGTTCCTAGTACCTACTAATGCATGGAACATGATTTGAATTAAAATTTGATGTTTTATATATCATCATATATGAATGTTAATTCAAATTAAAGTTCAGATAACAGCAAACAGTAAAACTAGTTATTGATGACTGGTATTTTGAAGCAGACAACAAAAGATCAACACTTATATGATATAAGTTTTCGGACTAGACAACTTCTAATTATCTATGAATTCGAAGAACAGTTGTCAGTATAAATACATTGTGTTAAATGCATATTAAAAGTTTTTATATATTTGATAATAAAATTTAATCAAGGCAAATTGGATTATCATTATCCAGCTATAACGCATTAGCCGATAATAACTCATATTGACAAATTGGCCATCGGCATTCCATCTTTCGTTTTCGTTACCACTGACAGTCCTACTCTAGATGTAAATGTGGTTGCCCCTAGGTTACTTGGTGAAGATTTAAATACACTTAAGTTACGTACATGTTGACTTACACGTCATATGTCATGTCACCAGGGGCATATATATGTTGTACAGAATCTTCTTGAATGATTAAGAACAAAAATAAAAAACTAGTACCTTTGATTTCTAAATGAAAAATGATTGTGAATGTATGAGTATGTATAAATAATTACAATTGAAATACACAAGCCCTATTTATATTAAACGAAGAAGTGCGTCTGAACCATTACGTCTCCTTCTTGATCGACGTGCCTGTTGATGTTGTATGTGCTTTGCCGCCTTCTGTGAATCGATGTGTCTATTGGATACGTCACTTCCTTTGGTTTAGACACTTCTAATCTTTCTACAATTCTAGCTAATCCAATTAAATACTAAACTTTAACTAGTAATTATTTACATAAACTACCCGCTACTCTTGATCCATATGGATTAAGGAATTACATATCAATAATATATAGGAAATTCTTCAATAGAGTGGGATTGTCTTTAATTTGTAACAAAAATAAAAGTTTAAAGTGCCGGTAGTAAAAATTAAAGTATGATCGATTAAAATTGGTTAGGGGTCATAGTTTTGGTTATTAAAATCAAATATGTCTTTAGTTAAAGATGTTACCTTAAAATAGTTCAAACAAGTTATTCAGCAGCCATGTCAATATATCATAGTTCGTTCAGAAATTTTCACAAACTGCTAGTAGGCTGATTTTGGGTGCACTTGGTCAGTACTTGAACACTTAAAAGGTCTTTAGTTTAGCAGAAGTAAATTTGAACACTTAAAGGTCTTCAGTGTAGCAGAAGTAAAATTGATAGCCTGTGGGACTATATATGCTGTCTAGTTATATATATGTGGTTTATTAAATATTGTTACATTTTTCTTTTACTTTCATGATGATGATGATAGTTTAGTTATGGCAAAGAACAAATAAGATGACTGGCAATGCATTAAACCCTCGTTCTTTAAAAACCCAAAGTTATATGATGAATATATACATATACATACATTTGTACTTGATTAAAAGTTAAACGTACTATTTAAATTTATTTACTTCTAAAGATAATAAAAAGTTAATCACTCAAAACTAAAATTCTGTAAGCTTACTGAGTTTTGAAGTAACCAAATACATTCATCTTTTCTTTTTGTTATTGATTATAGTGTCTCAAATTAAAGAAGGTCGGTGGCTGTTTTTAGGCTAACAAAAATATATTTAATGATCATAGATCAAAATATATATATTTATGTCTTTGTCTTCCTTTCATGTAAGTAAACCAAAGGCTGAAATCTCTAACCTATAAGTAGACATATATTAGTATATTCCATATCCATGTCGTGTGATGATGTTAAATATGCCGAGTGTATTCGCAGGTCACCACTGGTGGTTGGGTTGGCCAGGAACGAGAGAGCCTAACTCAAGTAGCACACATATACATACACAGCCTATGAATAATCAAGGCTAATGAAAATATCATTGATTGAGTCTCGCTATCAAATGTCTAGTTTAATCCAGTGATCAAAGTTAACCTAGTGATCAACAAGCATATGAACGGAAATTTAATTTGTTATATAATCTCATGCATTGATTGAGACTAAAGACTTAGACTTTTATTAGAATTAGTTTAAGTAATGACATATATATATAGATATATATAGGCTCAATCTATTCACACACCCCCGCTGCCTATTTGGACACCCTTGAGCCATAGACGGATCGTCTAGGCCTAGACGCCCCGTATAGGCACTGATTTTTAGGAGTCAGCAGGTACCTGACAGGGCGCACAAATATATGTGTTTAGACGGGTCGTCTAGACCTAGACGACCCGTCTACGAACTTGTTTTTTAGTTGGAAAAGGGGTGTTTTGGTGGCGTAGATTCATGTTGTTGGAAGTTGAAAAAATGGTGTTTTTGTGAGGTAAATTGATTGTTGCTGGAGGTTGATTTTTTTTTGTGGAGTAATTTTAGATTTTTAAAAAGTTTTGTTTATTGTATAAAAAGTGAGTTATCTTTTTCGATCATTTATATATTTAATTTTTTTTACATTGTATCTTTTAAAAAAATATAATATTAAAATTTGATACACGTCGATTTAACACATACAATCACCAAGTAATCGAATAACTGAAAACAACGTTAAATATTACAGATATAACATATATAACATAACTTTCTGCATCCATAATAATAGGTCTAGACGACTCGTATATTTACAATTAATTTTTTTTTGGTATAACTATTAACACGGGGATGAGTACAAAAACCACCAAGGGGATAATGGATATGGTAACAAGTACCAAGGCGGCAGGGGACCGAGTAACTACCACCCACAACGATTCTTTAATTCCAGATCAACGTTGTTTATCGTTCCGTGTGAGCATTGGAAGCCCGAAAAACAGTGTGGCAATTAGTTAGCAGTCATTACTTATTAATGAACTCAAATTTAGGAGATTGTTCTTAATGAACTCAATGACATCTTCAAAAGAAACCACATCTACAACGCCACCGTTTCCATAGCCATCTTTTCCATAGCTAAGCAATCCATAACGTCTAAACCCTTGAATTCCAACACTTCTCCTTACATTCTCCCAAACGAACCAGCTCCTTTGTAAGAACTCTTATTAGAGAATTCCGACGACGAATTGAAAATTTTATGCGACATCAAATGCTCTGCATGGGTCTATTTAACAAAGAAATATACGCTCCGTCTAGGCCTAGGCGGGGCGTATCACTTTACTACTTTACTAACATGCATTGAATGATATCAGATGAAGTAATATAAGCCAAAATTCATGACGGAGAGAATTCCGACGACGAATTGAATGTTTTTTGCGACATCAAATGCTCAGCGTGGGTCTATATAATAAAGAAATATACACGCGTCTAGGCCTAGATGGGGCGTATCACTTTACTACTTTACTGACATGTAGGCAGAGCACAAACTTCAAGACGGGTCGTCTAGGCGTAGACGCCCCGTCTTGGGCTAGTCGTCTTCAGCATCCGTCTAGGGCTAGACGTCCTGTCTGATGTGATTGATTTAACGTTGTACGGGGGCAGGAATGTGGTTGGAGAAAAGGAAACCTAGACGCCCCGTCTAGGTCTAGACGACCCGTCCACTTTTGTAATATTATCATTTTGCCCCTGATATCAGACTAGACGGACAGCGAACCAGGGGTAAAATGGAGTTGTTTCTAGAATCACACGGGGCGTCTAGGTCTAGACGGGCCGTATATGGACAATTAAATTATTTTTGGTATAATTTATATGGTTTTGTTTAGTTAATACAAACTATTTGGGTAAATAAAATCATGCTAATTGTACCAAAAAAAAATTAATTGTGTTTGTATTAATTATAAAAAATCTTATTAAATATACAAAAAATCGTATTAGATGTATCAAAAAGCCTCATTCTTCCGATTCACTGCCGACCTAGTTAATACTCGGGTTTGAATTTGGTGCGGGATTCATTATCGACGTATACTATTCTAGACGGGGCGTGTACATGTCCAGCCATTGTTCTACAGCGGCGCTTCGGTAGGTCAACCACAAACCGTTTACTGTAGGCATTGGAAACTGGCCTTCGAGCTTAATATTTATGAAGTGGTTGTTGTTAACATGTGCAAGCGTTATCGTTCGTGGTTCTCGATCCGTCGGAGGGTTTGTCACACCCTGATCCACAGCGGAAATGGTAGTCGGGGCGTGATTGGGTTTTTATCAAAGCTCATGTCATTTACTATAAAGTTTCATATTTATTATTTCTTTTTAAAGAAGAAATTACAATACAAGCACAACATGTTCAAATACATTTTTCATGACTTCTTTATTTTTTTCTTCTAAGGCAATTTCTATGTGTTCCTTGCTTCAACCTGTCCACCTGTATCATGTGTAAAAAAAATAGGGTTTTGGGTCAACAAAACTTGGCGAGTGAATCTTATTTAAATGTCTGAAAGAATTAGTTATATTGGTTATTTGAATAAAAATGTGCATAACCAAAAATGAGTATACGTATATGTAAATTAAAGCACAAAACACATAATGTCAATTAAAGCACACACACACACACATACCAAATGATGAACAATGAGATCAAGGCTCAATCAAACGGAGCCGATCTAATGAGGCACCTGATACTCAACTCGTCTCCAACGAGGAACTGATGGGCCTAATGAATTATTTGCACGCAACTTGACAAAAATATAAAATCGCAATACAACAAACAACATTTACATCACACGGTAATTCATATAATGGTAATATCACAAGGGTTTGAATAAACGAAATGTATGAATGACACATGATACACCCCAAAACATGAATAAAACGGGGAAGTTTGTAAGAGTTCACTCACAGTGGGTGCGTTCCTTGATGATGATGAATGCGCACGAATTGAGGATTTGATCGACAAACGGGTACTAACCTAAAATAATAACGCGATAAATTGATAAATATAAACCGATTAATATTTTAATTTTTATAATTTTTATTAGATTTTTAGGTTACACAAATTAGCCTATGAAGTTGTTTATTTATATGATCCTATATTTATTTACAGTTGGTCATACAAGTAGAATAAAAGAATAAAGTATATAAAAATAAAAATAAAATGAATAAAAAAATATTATGTCAGGCTTACAGGAAAGGTTGGACCGGTTTAGAGAAGGATTTTTGGCATCGCATGCGGGATTCGAAATTGAGACCTCTCGTATGTGTGCACGCAGCTCTTCTAACTGAGCTACGTGTCTAACCCGTCATATTCTTGATTTTAATTATACTTATGTTCTTTTTAGGTTACAACAGAATTCACTTAGGTTAAAAAGGATTTTAATTAGCGGGTCAGTGGGGAGATACAAGATTCGAACCTGCGGCTCTGCATTGCTCTGCACCCAGCCCAACCAGTTGGGCTGGGTGTCTAACCCATTTGATTTAGTTATTCTGTTATACTTAACAACTAACCAAGAGTGTTCTGCAGTCATATAAAAAAATCAAAATCTATTACAGAAAACCGGTGATCTAGAGACTCGAACTTGGGATGTGCAAGTTAACCGTGCACACAGTCCACCACTGGACTGTGTGTCTAACCTGGGTATAAACCGTTTTTTTTAAATAACTAAATGCACATCACCAACTTCGTCTTCTTCATCTAGATAATACCAGAACTGTGAATATAACTAAGATAGTTTGCTTAACTGATTTCATGAAATCAAAACAATATTTAACGTAAATGTTCGAAGATTTCGAGATTCATACCAACGAGATCAGCAAGGATCTTGGGTTTCTCATGGTGATCGACTCCGGTGACAAACTTCACAACAGGATCGGGCCGAAATCAAGATTGATTGCATACCAAAATTGCTTGATTGAAGTTGATTAGGAAAACTCACGCGTTCTTGACAGCTAACTCCCTAAAGATTTATAGAAATGGAACGAAATCAGCGGGTTTTGCTGATTTGAATTTTGTAGACAATGTACAGGTTATATATATATATATATTAGATAATTCGAGATCTCAACAAAAGGTGCGGGTTCCTTGGTGGTGCTTGATGTGTGAGTTTACCCGGGTAACCCGGATTCGATTCCCGTTTGTCCCTGTTTTCTTTATTTTATATTTTAATTTCTTAAATATTGGTATATACCTATTTTATTTATTATGAAGGTTATCTAACATATTTTATAAAATGAACAAATGCGTAACAAAATATTTAAATAATTTCCAAAGTTTTAAACAGAGCGGGTTTTGGAACTCGTTTTTATTACGGATGTTACAGTATCCCCTACTTTTAGAAATTTCGTCCCGAAATTTAGGTTTAAGTTGTAATAGGGTAAGATACGGGTATTTTCCGAGCATTAAATCTTCACGTTCCCAAGTAACTCAGGTCCTCGCTTTTGATTCTGACAAAAGTTTGAATATCTATTAATAGAAAATGGAGGTGTGATGCTTGGATTTGACGATTACATAACCAGAGGAGTGTGAAATTTTGAGTTCTACATGAGGGGGTAACGTTCTTAGTAGGGGTTGAATACCCTGCTATAGTAATCGCTTTTTGATGCCTAAAGTATAAAAAAGCGAAACATGGATAAACAGAGTTGATTGACTAGGTATGATCTCCAACGAGGAACTGATGGGCCTAATGAATGATTTGCACGCAACTTGACAAAAATATAAACTCGCAATATAACAAACAACATTTACATCACACGGTAATTCATATAATGGTAATAGCACAGGGGTTTGAATAAACGAAATGTATGAATGACACATGATACACCCAAAACATGAATAAAACGGGGAAGTTTGTAAGAGTTTACTCACAGTGGGTGCGTTCCTTGATGATGATGAATGCGCACGAATTGAGGATTTGATCGACAAACGAGTAGTAACCTAAAATGATAACGCGATAAATTGATAAATATAAACCGATTAATATTTTAATTTTTATAATTTTTATTAGATTTTTAGGTTACACAAATTAGCCTATGAAGTAGTTTATTTATATGATCCTATATTTATTTACAGTTGGTCATACAAGTAGAATAAAAGAATAAAGTATATAAAAATAAAAATAAAATGAATAAAAAAAATATTCTATCAGGCTGACAGGAAAGGTTGGACCGGTTTAGAGATGGATTTTTGGCATCGCATCCGGGATTCGAACTTGAGACCTCTCGTATGTGTGCACGCAGCTCTTCCAACTGAGCTACGTGTCTAACCCGTCATATTCTTGATTTTAATTATACTTATGTTCTTTTTAGGTTATAACAGAATTCACTTAGGTTAAAAAGGATTTTAATTAGCGGGTCAGTAGGGAGATACAAGATTCGAACCTGCGGCTCTGCATTGCTCTGCACCCAGCCCAACCAGTTGGGCTGGGTTGCCTAACCCATTTGATTTAGTGATTCTGTTATACTTAACAACTAACCAAGAGTGTTCTGCAGTCATATAAAAAAAATCAAAATCTATTACAGAAAACCGGTGATCTAGAGACTCGAACTTGGGATGTGCAAGTTAACCGTGCACACAGTCCACCACTGGACTGTGTGTCTAACCTGGGTATAAACCGTTTTTTTTAAATAACTAAATGCACATCACCAACTTCATCTTCTTCATCTAGATAATACCAGAACTGTGAATATAACTAAGATAGTTTGCTTAACTGATTTCATGAAATCAGAACAATATTTAACGTAAATGTTCGAAGGTTTCGAGATTCATACCAACGAGATCAGCAAGGATCTTGGGTTTCTATTGGTGATCGACTCCGGTGACAAACTTCACAACAGGATCGGGCCAAAATCAAGATTGATTGCATACCAACATTGCTTGATTGAAGTTGATTAGGAAAACTCACGCGTTCTTGACAGCTAACTCCTTAAAGATTTATAGAAACGGAACGAAATCAGCGGGTTTTGCTGATTTGAATTTTGTAGACAACGTACATTTTATATATATATATATATATATATATATATATATATATATTTGATAATTCGAGATCTCAACAAAAGGTGCGAGTTCCTTGGTGGTGCTTGATGTGTGAGTTTACCCGGGTAACCCGGGTTCGATTCCCGTTTGTTCCTGTTTTCTTTATTTTATATTTTAATTTCTTAAATATTGGTATATACCTATTATATATATATATATATATATATATATATATATATATAAATTTAATCAATATATTAATTATCTAATTTATTATGAAGGTTATCTAACATATTTTATAAAATGAACAAATGCGTAACCAAATATTTAAATAATTTCCAAAGTTTTAAACAGAGCGGGTTTTGGAACTCGTTTTTACGACAGATGTTACAGTATCCCCTACTTTTAGAAATTTCGTCCCGAAATTTAGGTTGAAGTTGTAATAGGGTAAGATACGGGTATTTTCCGAGCATTAAATCTTCACGTTCCCAAGTAACCCAGGTCCTCGCTTTTGATTCTGACAAAAGTTTGAATATCTATTAATAGAAAATGGAGGTGTGATGCTTGGATTTGACGATTACATAACCAGAGGAGTGTGAAATTTTGAGTTCTACATGAGGGGGTAACGTTCTTAGTAGAGGTTGAATACCCTGCTATAGGAATCGCTTTTTGATGCCTAAAGTATAAAAAAGCGAAACATGGATAAACAGAGTTGATTGACTAGGTATGATCTCCAACGAGGAACTGATGGGCCTAATGAATGATTTGCACGCAACTTGACAAAAATATAAACTCGCAATATAACAAACAACATTTACATCACACGGTAATTCATATAATGGTAATAGCACAGGGGTTTGAATAAACGAAATGTATGAATGACACATGATACACCCAAAACATGAATAAAACGGGGAAGTTTGTAAGAGTTTACTCACAGTGGGTGCGTTCCTTGATGATGATGAATGCACACGAATTGAGGATTTGATCGACAAACGAGTAGTAACCTAAAATAATAACGCGATAAATTGATAAATATAAACCGATTAATATTTTAATTTTTATAATTTTTATTAGATTTTTAGGTTACACAAATTAGCCTATGAAGTAGTTTATTTATATGATCCTATATTTAATTACAGTTGGTCATACAAGTAGAATAAAAGAATAAAGTATATAAAAATAAAATAAAATGAATAAAAAAAATATTCTGTCAGGCTGACAGGAAAGGTTGGACCGGTTTAGAGATGGATTTTTGGCATCGCATGCGGGATTCAAACTTGAGACCTCTCGTAGGTGTGCACGCAGCTCTTCCAACTGAGCTACGTGTCTAACCCGTCATATTCTTGATTTTAATTATACTTATGTTCTTTTTAGGTTATAACAGAATTCACTTAGGTTAAAAAGGATTTTAATTAGCGGGTCAGTGGGGAGATACAAGATTCGAACCTGCGGCTCTGCATTGCTCTGCACCCAGCCCAACCAGTTGAGCTGGGTGTCTAACCCATTTGATTTAGTGATTCTGTTATACTTAACAACTAACCAAGAGTGTTCTGCAGTCATATAAAAAAAATCAAAATCTATTACAGAAAACCGGTGATCTAGAGACTCGAACTTGGGATGTGCAAGTTAACCGTGCACACAGTCCACCACTGGACTGTGTGTCTAACCTGGGTATAAACCGTTTTTTTTAAATAACTAAATGCACATCACCAACTTCGTCTTCTTCATCTAGATAATACCAGAACTGTGAATATAACTAAGATAGTTTGCTTAACAGATTTCATGAAATCAAAACAATATTTAACGTAAGTGTTCGAAGATTTCGAGATTCATACCAACGAGATCAGCAAGGATCTTGGGTTTCCCTTGGTGATCGACTCCGGCGACAAACTTCACAACAGGATCGGCAGTAAAACTCCGTAATGATAAGGGGGAAAAAGAAGTAGAAGAATTGAACGAATTGTTTTGCAAGATGATGTCTGGTATTTATAGATTCGCAGGAAAACTTCGATTTGATTTAATTGGCCGAATTCAAGATTGATTGCATACCATAATTGCTTGATTGAAGTTGATTAGGAAAACTCACGCGTTCTTGACAGCTTGCTCCCTAAAGATTTATAGAAATGGAACGAAATCAGCGGGTTTTGCTGATTTGAATTTTGTTGGCAACGTGCAGGTTATATATATATAAATATATTAGATAACTTCAAGATCTCAACAAAAGGTGCGGGTGCCTTGGTGGTGCTTGATGTGTGAGTTTACCCGGGTAACCCGGGTTCGATTCCCGTTTGTCCCTCTTTTCTTTATTTTATATTTTAATTTCTTAATTATTGGTATATACCTATTATATATATATATATATATATATATATTTAATTAATATATTAATTATCTAATTTATTATGAAGGTTATCTAACATATTTTATAAAATGAACAAATGCGTAACGAAATATTTAAATAATTTCCAAAGTTTTAAACAGAGCGGGTTTTGGAACTCGTTTTTACGACGGATGTTACAGGGTTGATTATCGGGAAGAACGTGGACCATCGATGTTTAACAGGTGAACCACGATACCATACCTTTGTGCAATAAGAAGCCCTGCGTGGGGGAAGTCCATCCAGTGAGTGGGGGGGACAATGCTCCATTGAATCCTAGATTAGGCTCTGATGATGCGTGTAAAAGTATCCTTCCTCCCATGCTTCAAATACTGGCGCCCAGATCGACGCGTTCTGATCCATCTCCTGTTGAAGGTCTTTACGAATGTGGCTCCACGCACGTTCTCCCATACCCAAGCCCACATCCACAGACCGAAACCCACAATGACCGTCTGGCCTCACATCTTGTATGCACGAGATGTACGAGTGAAACAATGAGGGAAGGAGATGCTTAAACCGTTTTATTGTTGACACATACTCGTCGCCCACTATCAACGAAAAACCATTATCGTCTCGAACCTCTCTTTGTTTAGAACTTGTTGAATGGCTTCGCCCTGCTATAGGTTTTTGCGACTTGATGACCGACTGTTGAGTGACCTGTGACGCAACGCACGAGCTATGGTGGGGGCATCGTATGTACTTGGTTGGGAACCCTGGGACGGAACGTACGAGCTATGACGGGGGCGTCGTCAAATCAAATTTGTGCTTGCTTTGTTGTTGGTTGTCCACGAGTCGAGTGTAGGACAACCGGTTGTTTCTTGGTGGATTTGGTTGGGGTCAACACCGCTTTAATCTTTCCCAGCAAGTTTTTTTCTGAGCAATGGGGTGTGACTCTAACTGTTGCCAAACAATGTTCAGCTCTTCTACGACGTCAACCTCATCCGATGTCAATTTTCATGGGTGAAACTTAAGCTTCTGCCAAAAGATGTCTACGTCTTCGAGTTGAAT
Organism: Scalesia atractyloides; assembly: GCA_947069175.1. Lineage (NCBI taxonomy): Eukaryota > Viridiplantae > Streptophyta > Magnoliopsida > Asterales > Asteraceae > Scalesia > Scalesia atractyloides. The sequence goes on from CAMTDV010000028.1 coordinate 56,083,291, forward strand.
TGGACGCTCTGTACCACATCTGACATCCACAAGCAACCCAACCTGCAAGCACACGACAACCCACAGCTGTACCACATCTGACATCCACAAGATGAATGCAAGCACTGCAACACGTCTAGTTTCCTAAGTAGCTCTCCACTCAACAAATCAAGCGCTGTATGGGAAACTTTTCCACGTAGGTGGTTAAATAACGGGTTTTTGTGGTGGTTCATTATTTTTTTGATTTTTTCTCGAAAGATCCGCCTTATTTTCCCGTATTGTGTTTCAACTATATCCTTGACACAACCTACTATACGGTTTAGCGAGCTCCTATCTTAAACGTATCTCTTAAATTCGCGTGTTGACTCTCAACTCTGTTTGTGGTACGCTGCCCGAAGTTGCGTCTCTGATCAGTCCATTCAAAGATAAACATTTGCTTGTAGTCTTTCAGCCAGTTATCATACACGTACGTAAACACCCCTATAAGGTATTAATAATTAGTTAAATGTACATGGGTAGGTCATACTTTATTACAAAAACTTACTTGAACGTTTGCACTCCACAAGTCGCTTTTGCAAGTGGCCTAAGTTGTACTCGTATATGGGTATTGATGGAGACTTACACAATCTCCCCCAGGATGACAAAATTTTTTGCCATTCTTCTTCTGTGAATGCGCTCTTGCAGTGCTTACAAATATTCTGTTGAATATGAAACCTGCAGAGATATCAAGAGGCGTTTGGAAAAACTTTAGCACACGCGTTAATTAGGGCCAGCTCTCTATCCATTACAATAACACGTGGCTCCATACATTCGTTCAACACTGACCTGATCCTCTCAAGCTCCCATACAAAGTTATCACTACGTTCCTTGCAGATAACGACAAGCGCGATACAAAACGAATAGTTGGTGGGTCTCATACCAACTATCTGGACAAATGGCATGTTGTATACGTTCGTCTTGTACGTGGAATCGATCAGCAAAATGTGCAGGAACGCACGCCACATTTCACTCTAGTAGGGATGAACAAAGAAGAACTCTGTAACGACCTCTGTTTCGGGTTCCTCCCGTGTCTCGTAAATAAATTCGTTTGTAATAAGGATGTTTTCTAGCGACTGCATGGGAGTCAGTCCGTATCTTTGTTCGACCCTAATCTTCTGAACTGCATTTTGAACGTCTTTCTGAACATGGAAACTGTCGGGGAACTGTTCCTTATCGTTTGAAAAATTCTGCACGGCTCCACGTTTTGTGATGTCAACTGCTCGATCATTCTGTATTCATCAGGAGCAAACCTTCGCACAAACGCGTGGCCTGACAGGTCCTGACAGACTTCGTGGTTATGTTCAGTCTTTCCCCCTTTTATCCCCCATGTTTCATAAGGATGGTCCCGCACAGCCACCAGGTAAAATGGACAATCTGTTTTATTGCTTCCAGTTTTTCTAACCGTTGCTGTAGTATGGTGCTCACCACCACGGTCACATTCAAGCCATACCCTCCCGGTTCTTCCACCAATTTTCTTTGATCGTCGGGTCACAATATCGAAACCATCCACCTTTGTCATTCCCTGTGCCCAGTGTTTTTAGCTCATCTAGAGATTTGAAAACCTGTAAAATCGATAGCGTTATGTTAGATTTTATGTTTACTCAACTGCACAACTTAAATAAATAAGTTTTCATACCGTCTTTGTGAGGTACTGATTGCATGCGCATGGGGGTGCCTCACCACCATATCCTCCACCATCAAGATCGACTTGTTAACCGTACAAAGAATGTGTTGCATTGTAACTTTCGTAACAGTCTCCTCCATATCCATCCGGACCGTGTTGTTGCACGTATGAGTATTCACACCCGTATCCATAATCCGGAAACCCACGTTGCGGAGGATAACACGGTGCATCAACTTGGTACGAGTCGTCCACATGGGATATTTCTTCAACGGGAGGAAGCTCATTCAAATCTAGAAATGGTCAGTTTTGATTTCCTTGTACACTTGACACAACCTCCTCTTGCATATTAGAATTGGGAACACCGGTCTCCCCCTAACAACGATATCACCATTAGCATATAATTAAAACTACGACTAGTTTAACCTAATAGCTATTACCGAATTGGCTTCAGGCACCCATGACTCACCAAAATACGCCCCAAAGAAATAGTTGTCGTCCCAGTTTAATGACATTTCACCACCTTTGAATGATATCAGATGAAGCAACATAAGCCAAATTTCATGACGGAGAGAATTCGATGATGAATTGAAAGTTTTCTGCGACATCAAAAGCTCTGCATGGGTCTATTTAACAAAGAAATATACGCATCGTCTAGTACTAGACGGGGCGTATCACATAGTACATATGCATGCAGACCACCAAAGTCACTTCAAGACGGGTCGTCTAGGCCTAGACGCCCCGTCTTGGGCTGGTCGTCTTCAAGGTCCGTCTACAGCTAGACGCTCCGTCTGATCTGACTGATTTAAATTGTACGAGGGCAGGAATGTGGTCGGGGAAAGGAAACCTAGACGCCCCGTCTAAAGGGTGTCTAAATAGGCAGATGGGTGTGTGAATATATAACATATATATATATATATATGTGTGTGTATGTATAGATAGATAGGTAGGTAGGTAGGTAGGTAGATAGATAGAATGGATCATGAGAAAACTACTTTAAATAAGAAAACCAAAAGCATAACAATGTTTTAAAAAAATTAATAAAAAGCGCTATAAATAATATATAAAAAAACTTTTTTTCAAAAAAAAAAGTTGTACTGTACATTTGTAATAATACGTAAAATTCTAAACTACCTAACCCACCCCTCACCGACACTCCCAAAAAACCTAAACCCCCTACCCCCAAGCCTCCCCCTCCAAAACCTAAATCCACCCTCCCACCAAAAGCCTAACCCCCCTCTACCCCTAAAAACCTAACCCCCACCCCTCAAAAAAAACCTAAAACTAAACATAAACCCAAAAAAAACCTAAACCCCCTCCCTCACACCAAAAAACCTAATACTAATCCTGAACCTCCAAAAAATCTAACCCTAAAAGTTAAACTAAACTCAAATGCTAACTTTAAGCATATAATGCACATGTGCAGCATAAACATATAATACACATTTGCATTACAAGTTATTTTTCTTTAAAAAAAATTTATACAAAATAAGTAGCGAATTTTTGTAAAAAAATGACATTTTTTTAGTTTTTTTAATTTTTTAGTTTTCTCATATATATGTATTTTTCTCATGATCATCTCCCTATATATATATATATATATGAAAAAACTAGTATAAATAAGAAAACCAAAAAACTAACTAAAAAAAACCTAAAAAAACATACCAAATTTTGTTTTTTGAATTTTTTATTTAAAAGTTGTATTGTACATGTGCAATAACCCCCACCGACACCCCCTAAAACCTAGACCCCCACCCTCAACAACCCCCTCCCCCCAAAAAGAAAACCTAATCCACCGTACCACCAAATGCCTAAACCTCTCCCACCCCCCAAAAAACCTAAACCCCCCACCTCCATCCCTCAAAAAACCTAAAACTAAACCCTAAACATCAACCCCTAAAAACCTAAACCCCTCACCCACTAAAACCTATACCCCCACCCGCATCCCCCAAAAACCTAAACCCTCCCACACCCAAAAATCTAATCCTAAACCTCCAGAAAAAACTAACGCTAACAGCTAAACTAAACTCAAAAGCTAATTATAAGCATATAAGATACATGTGCATCATATACATATCACGCACATGTACAGTACAATTTTTTTTTCTTTAAATGTTTTTTCATATATAAAAAATAGTGAATTTTTATATACAATTTGTAAGAAATTACAATAAAAAATTGACATGTTTTTTAGACTTTTTAGTTAGTTTTTTAGTTTTCTCATTTATATGTAGTTTTCTCATGATCCTCTCCTTATATATATATATATACACACACACACATATAAAGGTCAGTTAACATACAATTGGCATTAACATTCGATGCATACGTGATTAGAAATCCGCACAATAAAAATCTCAAAAGACGAAAATCCGTAAGTTCACAAACTCGAAACTTTATCAAACTCAGAGAAGACTTGTCTCAAATCCGCATGTTCATAGACTCGGACTTCACAACCTCGGAAGACAATTGTACAAAATCTGCATGTTATATCACTCAATCCGCATCTTATATGTTGATCGCATACGCATCATACGTTAAGGAATATTATACAATACACTTTATATAAATATATATACACACATGATCTTACAGTTCATTCTTTATACTTAGGTTCTCTAATTATTTGAATATCCTGCTTTGTGAGCCTTGATCGAATGTTTGTAAAATCTCATTGTTCCTACGGGATATTGATGTTTTAATTAGAATGTTTGGTTCAACTAAAAATCAAAGCCTAACTCTAAGTTGCTTTTGTAGTGACTATTTATATTATTTTTGTTAACCACAGATATGTTTTTGTATGATTCAGGTCTATCAGATTTTTTTTTGTTTGAAATAATAAATAATATCATATTATTGAATAATATAATATTTATTTGGTGGTTAATGTTTAAATGAGTGAAAGATCTCTTTTAAACTTTAATTGTGTGTTAAAACTTTAATTTGTATGAAGTTGTGTTTGTCTCACGTTGGTGTAGAAATAAATCTTTTATTGATTTATAATTAGAATTCTCTACAAGAATGTATTCCTATGTGACAAGTCACAACAAGTGGCAGCTAAGATGGTGCAAAGCACCCGACACGCGCAGAATGAAATGACCATTGAAGACCCAAAAGTATATTATTAAACTAAAATTATATTATTAAACTTGGTCAGTACTAAGAAGTTTGTGTAGGGCATCCGTTCACAAATAAAATAAATTAACAATTTTATTAGTCAAATTTGGATTACATTACACAGGAACTGAAGTAGACTGAATCAAAATACAATACAGAATTAAACTGAGAAACAAATTACAAAGAAATAAAGAAAATATAAAACAATGGTGACGGAGGCACGTGAAGGTCACGCTTCCCTTTAAACAGATTCTAGGCCACCCAGGTGAACCCGTCTGTTTCTCAGGGTACAACAGCCAGTGCAGGGATGCAAAGTTAGGAAATCCTGTCAAAGTAGAGTGTGTGCTATGAACCATACGGAATTTCTATATCCGTATCCTAAACAAAGCACAAAGCTTTGTATATAATGTGTTTAGAATTCCACAATGAAATGTCAGAATTGAATACAGAATTCAATAAAAATTAAGTCTCAAATTCAATTACCTAATGAATTTTGAGAACTTAATTCACTTGACTAGTAAGAATGTAAACAGTCACCAGACCACCGGCTCAAGCCACATCTAAAAAATAGTAAAGGCGGCTCCAAGCGGCGATGCTAGTGTATGAAGCGCAAAGTGCGCCATCAAAGCGCCACATTGCGCCCATCGCGCTCCAAGTGTCGGGTACTTCGCACCCTCCTAGCTGTCACTAGGTGTGACTTGTCACATAGGAATACATTCGTATAGAGAATTATAAATATAAATCAACAAAAGATTTATCTCTCCACCAATGTGGGACAAACACAACTTCTCACATATTAAAGTTCCAACGCACAATTAAAGCTTATAATCTCTTATTCATTTTGCTTTATCACTAAATAAGTATTATATTAATCATTAATATAATATTATTTTTCATGATTTCCAACAATCCCTCACATGAATGGAGATCATCCTACACACTCAAGTGTCATGATAAAATTTCAGCGGTTAAGTAATGCAGGATAGGTAAGTTTCCTTTTGAACCCTCCTTTGTGACATATACTTAGTCTCCTAGCAGTTAGTAGACGCGATGTCCTTGAACCAACCGCTTTTTACATAGACGTTATTACACATCACACATTACTCTTCCTGGTCTGGCTAAACCCTCATAGTTATGTCCATTATGGTCATGGAACATTATCCTGGTTCTATGAGACCTTTAGGAATTGTGCCCCCAATTCCATTTGAAGCGACCCCACTTCTCTCTAACACAGGTGATTTACAAATCATTAAAAGCCATATGCTTAACCTCTCTTGATATCATTGATTTAAGTATGAACGGACTAGGAAGTTTGTAACTCCCTTTATATGTGAGGTACTCCCCCACAGTGAGCTCGGTTCGTATAGTTAGGTGGTCCTATTGAGCCTAGATCATGGGATCTCCAATCTTCTAAGATAGGCTTTCCGTTGTACAAACTTACTCCAAGGGCTTTAGTCCCATTCCCATTGACGACTTTTGTACTACCTCTGCTTAACCCTTTTGTAAGCCGATCCGCACTGTTATCATTTGTCTTCATATAGTCAATCGTGATAACTCAAATTGAGAGTAGTTGTCGTATTGTGTTATGCCGACGTCGTATGAGCCTTGATCTGCCATTATACATTGCATTTTGAGCTCTATCAAAGTTGATTAGCAATCACAATGTATGCAAATAGCCGTCACAGGCTTAGGCCATCTTGGAACATATTCCAAGAATTGATGTAACCACTCTGCCTCTTCTCCAGCTTTATCTAACGCAATAAACTCAGATTCCATCGGGGATCTAGCTATAATTGTTTGTTTGGACGACTTCCAAGATATAGCTACTCCTTCAAGGGTAAACACATAACGACTTGTAGATCTGGAATCTTTCATATCTAGTTGGCATCACTGAATCCTTCCACAACAGCTGGATTTTGGCCATAATGCAGTCCATAGTTTCTCGTGTATCTCAAATACCTTAATAGTCTTGTCATACCCTTCCAGTGCTCTAAACTAGGATTACTAGTATATCTACTTAGCCTACTCACAGCATATGCTAAGTCTGGCCGAGTACATGACATGACATACATAACACTGCCAATGATCCTTAAGTATTCCAATTGAGCAACACTCTCGCCTCTATTTTTTGACAAATATTGAGAGGTATCCATTGGAGTTTGAGCTACACTCGTGTCATCTAGATTGAACTTTTGAAGGATCTTATCAACATAATGAGATTGACTTAGCAACAAACCAGTTTGAGTTCTAATGATCTTTACTCGAAGAATCACATCAGCTAGACCCATATCTTTCATGTCAAATCTCGCTTTCAACATGTCTTTAGTAGACCTGATCATCTTATCATCACTCCCAATGTTATGTATATCATCTACATAAAGGCACAAGATCACATAACCTTTAGAAGTGTCTTTCGGATAGACACATTTATCGCATTCATTTACCTTGAAACCATTGTTAAGCATAACTTGGTCAAACTTTTGATGTCATTGTTTTGGAGCTTGCTTCAAGCCATATAATGACTTGACGAGTTTACACACTTTGCCCACTTGGCCAGGAGCAAAGAAACCCTCTGGTTGCTCCATGTAGATCTCTTCCTCTAATTCTCCATGAAGAAATGCGGTTTTTACATCCATTTGGTGGATTTCCAAATTTCTCAAAGCTGCAATTGCAAGCACCAATCTAATAGAGGTTATTCTAGTTGCTGGCGAGTATGTGTCAAAATAGTCAAGACATTCCTTTTGTCTAAACCCTCTGATCACAAGCCTTGCCTTATACTTGTCGAAAGAGCCATCAACTTTTATCTTTTTTCTTAAATATCCACCGATATCCAAGTCGCTTGCACCCTGGTGGAAGATCTACTTGCTCCGGAGTATGATTCGGCAAGATAGAATCAATTTCACTCTTGATGGCTTCTTTCCATTGAAGTCCATCTGAAGAGGTGACTGATTCTCTATAGGTTTGAGGCTCACTCTCAACCATGTATGTAAGAAAGTCAGGCCCAAAGGATTTTTCAGTCCTTTGCCTTTTACTTCTTCTTGGCTCACCTCTTCAGCCTCTGATTGTTCTTGAGTTTCCTATCGTACAATCTCATTAACCATGGTTGATGAACTTGCATGATTTGAAGAGCTCGCAAGATTTTGTACTAACATTGTAAACTCTTCTTCAAAGTAAGTCACATTTCCTAGCCTTGTCTCTATGATAGAGTCCTTGTGCACGTCAGGATTCTTAGATTCATATACAAAAAAAATGATGTGAACTACCGTTTTTTGGCATATCCAATGAAAATGCAGTCAATAGTTTTTGGCCCTATTCTAAGTGCCTTAAGGGGTGTAACTATCACCTTGGCCAGGCAACCCCCACACTTTCAAGTATTTATAGGAAGGTTTATGTCCCCACCATAACTCATGAGGTCTTACATCCTTATTCTTGAAAGGTATTTTGTTTAACAAAAAATTGGCTGACAAAATGGCCTTCCCCTACATGTCCTGGCTCATCCCAGAACTTATCCACATGGCATTCGTCATTTTTCTTTTAGTGTACGATTCTTTCGCTCCACGATGCCATTTGATTGGGGTGTATAAGGAGAGGTACACTCGCGTATTATACCACTTTTTGCACACACTTCCGCAAATGGTGAAACATATTCACCTCCTCTATCACTTCTCATACGTTTTATTTTCTTGTTGAGTTGATTCTCAACTTCAGCTTTATACAAGATAAACTTGTCAATTGCTTCATCCTTACTCTTAAGTAAGTACACATAACAATACCTTGTATTGTCATCGAGAAATGTAATAAAATATTATTACCACCTCTGGTTGGAATTGATTTTAAATCACATACATCAGCGTGTATCAGATCAAGGGGTTCAGTTATTTTTTCAACTGATTTGAAGGATGATCTTGTTTGTTTGGCTTCAACACATGTTTTACATTTTTTAGAGTCAATGTCAAAAGTTGGTATGTAATCTAATTTAATTAAACGACACATCGAATTAAAATTTACATGACAAGACGTCCATGCCAAACATTAGGAGACTCAACCAAGTAAGCAGAAGTACTAGCATTTTTTCATGTTTTTCTTAACAGACATTACATTAAGTTTGAACATGCCATTTTAGGCGTAACCCTTTCCAACAAACATACCACGCTTACTTAAAACAAATGTATCACTTTCAAAAACCAAACGAAAGCCAAACTTGTTAAGCATTCAACCCGACACAAGATTCTTGCGCAAGTCAGGAACATAAAGCACATTCTTCAAAGTGAGCACTTTCTTAGAAGTCCACTTTAAGATCACATCATCTTTTCCCTTGGTATCAGCTGTAGCAGCATTTCCCATGTACAGCTTCTCTTCTTCCACCACCTCTTTAAACGTATTAAAGAGGGTCTTGTCTGGGCACACATGGCGGGTTGCCCCAGTGTCAACCCACCACCCTTTTGGCTCGTTAGCCACCTAATTTACCTCCTCCATCATGGCAGTGAGGTCCGAAATCATGGCTACTAAAGGCATACCATTATCATCAACCATAAGAGCCATGTCACGTTTAGGCTCTTTGCATTGGTCAACACGATGACCAGTTTGTCCGCAGTTGTAACACTTCCCTTTAAAGGGACCAACCTTCTTCTTCACACCACCTTTCTTTGGCCCAAGGTCAACACCTTTGTTTTTCCCCTTTCCATTAAACTTGTGGCCTTTGTTACCCTTGTGACCCCTTAAGGATTAACCATGTACCACAAGGTTCACTTTTGCACAAGCTTCAACTTGACTTCCTTTGTGTGACAGCTTGTTGTCTTCTTCAATACGGAGACGAACCACAAGGTCTTGAATGGTCATTTCCTTTCGCTTATGCTTAAGATAATTCTTGAAGTCCACTCCTAGTTAGGTAACTAGGATGCACTTTTCAACAATTGCTGCCACTTGGAATGTTTCACTAAGATTCATTCCTTTAGGCAAAATGTCACTAAGAATAATCTGTAATTCTTGAACTTGACTCATAACAGTCTTTGAATCAATCCATCATTGCAGTGAGGTCCGAAATCATGGCTACTAAAGGCATACCATCATCATCAATGCACTTTTCAACAATTGCTGCCACTTGGAATGTTTCACTAAGATTCATTCCTTTAGGCAAAATGTCACTAAGAATAATCTGTAATTCTTGAACTTGACTCATAACAGTCTTTGAATCAATCCATCATGGCAGTGAGGTCCGAAATCATGGCTACTAAAGGCATACCATCATCATCAACCATAAGAGCGATGTCACGTTTAGGCTCTTTGCATTGGTCAACACGATGACCAGTTTGTCCGCAGTTGTAACACTTCCCTTTAAAGGGACCAACCTTCTTCTTCACACCACCTTTCTTTGGCCCAAGGTCAACACCTTTGTTTTTCCCCTTTCCATTAAACTTGTGGCCTTTGTTACCCTTGTGACCCCTTAAGGATTAACCATGTACCACAAGGTTCACTTTTGCAGAAGCTTCAACTTGACTTCCTTTGTGTGCTCCTAGTTAGGTAACTAGGAGGCACTTTTCAACAATTGCTGCCACTTGGAATGTTTCACTAAGATTCATTCCTTTAGGCAAAATGTCACTAAGAATAATCTGTAATTCTTGAACTTGACTCATAACAGTCTTTGAATCAATCATTTATAGTCCAAAAATCTAGTCACAACATACTTTTTAGTACCCGCATCCTCGGTCTTGTATTTGCGTTCCAACGACTCCCTAATTCTTTGGCAGTTGGAACCTTGAGATACACGTTATACAAGCCGACTGACAAGCCGTTCAACACATAGTTGTGACATAGGTACTCAAAAAATTTTGACATATTTTTAGGCTTTTTTTAGTTGGTTTTTTACGCTTTTTCTAATAAATTTTTAGTTTTCTCATTTATATGTATTTTTCTCATGATCCTCTCCCAATATATATATAAGGGTCAGTTAACATATAATTGGCATTAACATATGATGCGTACGTGATTAGAAATCCGCACATTATAAACCTCAAAAGACGAAAATCCGTATGTACACAAACTCGGAACTTTCTCAAACTCGGAAAAGACTTGTCTTAAATCCGCATGTTCATAAACTCGGACTTCACAAACTTGGAAGACAATTTTACAAAATCTGCATGTTATATCACACTATCCGCATGTTATATGTTGATCGCATACGTATCGTACGTTAAGGATATTGTACAATACACTTTATATATATATATATATATATATATATATATATATATACACGAACACATGATCTTACAGTTGTTTCTTTATACTTGGGTTTTATAATTATTTGAATATCTTGCTTTGTAAGCGTTGATCGAATGTTATAAACTCTCATTGTTCCTACGAGATATTGATGTTTTAATTAGAATGTTTGGTTCAGCTAAAAATCAAAGCCTAACTCTAAGTTGCTTTTGTAGTGACTATTTATATTGTTTTTTGTTAACCACATATATGTTTTTGTATGATTAAGGTCTATCAGATTTTGTGTTGGAAATAATAAATAATATACATTATTAAATAATATAATAATTATTTGGTGGTTAAAGCTTAAATGAGTGAAAGATCTCTTTTAAACTTTAATTGTCTGTTAAAACTTTAATTTGTGTGAAGTTGTTTTTGTCTCACGTTGGTGTAGAAATGAATCTTTTATTGATTTATAATTAAAATTCTCTATAAGAAATTATTCCTATGTGACAAGTCACAACAAGTGGCAGTTAGGATGGTGCAAAGCACCCGACACGCACAGAATGAAACGACCATTGAAGACCAAAAGTATATTATTAAACTAAAATTATATTATTAAACTTGGTCAGTACTAAAGTTTGTGTAGGGCAACCGTTCATAAAATAAAATAAATTAACAATTTTATTAGTCAAATTCGGATTACATTACATAAACAGGAACTGAAGTTGACTGAATCAAAATACAATACAGAACTGATCTGTGAAACGAATTACAAAGAAATAAAGAAAATATAAAACAATGGTGACTGATGCACGTGAAGGTCATGCTTCCCTTAAAACAGATTCTGGACTACCCAGGTGAACCCGTCTGTTTTCCAGTGTACAACAGCCAGAGTATATTGTACTGCCGGGATAGCCAAATACCTTAAAGAATATCTGAAACAACAGTTCTCAGGGATGCAAAGTTAGAAAATCTTGTGGAAGTAGAGTGTGTGCTATGAACCATACGAAATTTCTATATCCGTATCCTAAACAAAGCACAAAGCTTTGTATATAATGTGTTTAGAATTCCCTAATGAAAGGTCAGAATTGAATACAGAATTCAATAAAAATTAAGTCTCAAATTCAATGACCTAATGAATTTTGAGAACTTAATTCACTTGACCAGTAAGAATGTAAACAGTCACCAGACCACTGGCTCTAAGAGGCGATGCGAGCGTACGAAGTGCAAAATGCGCCATCGAAGCGCCACATTGCGCCCATCGCCCTAGTTCCAGTCCCAGACCCGGGCGCGGGCGCGTGTCGGGTGCTTCGCACTCTCCTGGGTGCCACTAGGTGTGACTTATCACATAGGAATAATTCATATAGAGAATTATAAATATAAATCAACAAAATATTTATCTATCCAATAATGTGGGACAAACACAACATCCCACACATTAAAGTTCTAGCACACAATTAAAGCTTATAATCTCTCATTCATTTTGCTTTAACCACTAAATAAGTAATATTATCATTAATATAATATTATTTTTCATAATTTCCAACAGTTTGTTGTGGCTAGGTTTTTGTGTAACGCTCCGCGTTTTTGGACTTTCCTTATTTAGAAAGTGTATTCGCATTTCTATTTTTGAAAACTTGTAATTACATTCATATCTTTCATTTTCCACTCTTGTACTCTGAGATTATGATCATAATGGAAACTCACTTTATACTTATACCTGTTACATACTTGAATTATACTTTACAATTCTTAATACATGATTACATGCGAGAAACTCATACTTAAATACTCGAATACTCAACTTTTATGCACTACTATACTCATACATCATTCATACATGCTTAAGACGCTTAAAAACCGACAAATCGTATGAAGACAACTCTAAACAGTCAACCTCGCATTAAGCGTAGCCGCTCCATACGAAGTGAGCCACCTCGTAGGAGGTGATGCCCAACTCGTACGAGGTGACTCCAACTCGTACGAAGTGGCATGTTTTCCTATAAATACGACCCTTCACCCACAGATCCAACCTTCCGAAATCTCACTAACTCCCACTTGAAATTGTGAAAACTTGGCAGATTACGATCAGTTCCTATGTGAGTCTTATAGCTCACTATACCTCTAAGTGCTTTCAAAACCTTTCTTCTATCTAGCTTTTGTTTTCTTTTTCTTTTGTACAAACCAGTGAACTATGTCCAAGACACTAAGTTTGGCTAATGTGGGAACGTTGGGAGCTTTGGCTATCCGAATTAAGTTCCACATCTCACTTGAACAAATATTTACTTTCTATTATTCACGACCAACCGGGTTTAAAGTGCTTTGGTGAATCTTATAATGAGGTGTTCGCACCCCATGCTTGACTTCTATGATATAATTGAAGAATTCGATAAACTGTACTTGTATTTTACTTACCACTGATCCGGACATAATATTAATCACAATCTGATCTAGTGTTATGGCTCGGATTATCATGCCCCATTACCACGAACTCCGTTCGCAGAGATCAGTGCGGAAATGGATACGAAACGGGCTAACACATTCCAAAACTGTCACCTCGCACGACGTGAGCAGCCAACTCGTACGAGATTCAAGTCAACTCGTACGAGGTAATAGACAACTCGTACAAGTTGCAAGTCAGCTTGCACGAGGAGGTCAGACCACTTCGTACGAAGTGGTATTTTTCCCGTTTTCATTCGTACTTTCTGCCTCATAATTCAGACCAATCATTCCACTCAGATTACTTACGTTCTCCTGTTTACCCCTTATAGGGTAACTCTATTGCATCACCTGATCACTCGCCCATCCACAAACTCGCTTAAGAGGCTTGCAAAATTATGAGCATACTCGAACCCATTTTACGCTTTATCACCTTTGGGTGAAATACATGTACATTATGTAAAATTACACAAACATGCTTATACTCAAATCACAAGACAATCCTTATACATGCTCTACGCTAAACCTGAATTCACACATGCTTATACTCATTATGCTTATGCTCAGTCATTAACTTTGATCACACCTCCCTTAACATGTATAGCGATATAGGAGTAATGCACCGCCTAGTAAACTTGGGGTCATGTTAAGTCATACACATCTGGTCCTCTCATGTTATGAAAGGATTATGCTTGCGGGAAACTTTGGTTTGACTTGTATACCTATGTAGAATAGTTTAATGTATGTTATCCTCAAGAATAGATAAGTACGCATGAATATTTGTTTAAACGTTTATACTATGCTATTATTCAAACTTGCATGCTCGACAATGCTTAGTGTATTGAACTATACTTTAACATGTATTGTAGGGTGAGGTTGATGATAACTATGGATGGAAACGAATAGGACGACTTAGATACAACCCTAGAATTTTAACATTAAAGTTGTTGTATTTAAAATTTCTTATCCATGATGTTGTATTCTGAAATTCTTACTTTGTATTTGATATTCCAATGAAATGAATTTTGTAATATAATTTATTGTCACATTTTAGCATTATGAAGTCTCGAGCAATCTATTTTGTCCCGCCCTAATGTTTCCGCCATCGGTTGGGGTGTGATTGACTTGTATCAGAGCCATAACTATAGGGAATTAGGTAGGACTGTCATGTTTGACCTAGTCTATAGTCTAAGCACCAAATTCAGACCGTTCTGTGCAAACTAGACGCTTCGTACAAAGTGAAACCAGCCTTTCACGAAGGGGGCAAATCAGCCTCGTGCGAAGTGGAGTCATCTACTTCGTGCGAAGTGGAGTTGTTCACTTCGTGCGAAGTGGATTGTTTAGTCCATTTAGAACGCTTAAATTCTTCCTATCTTGCTTCTTATCTGCTCTTTGTCTTAATTATTACATGCCTTTCATAAGGCTACCATGAAAATACACACTTGAAGACATGAAGACACTCATACTTTACAATCGAGGTGATCTCACCAAAATAGGGGTGAAACCCGCACTTTGGTGATCACTCTCAATCTGCGTATTCGATTTTACACGAAATTACACCAACAATCTAGGAGTGAAATCCATATATTGATGGAAAATTTTCCATTTCATACTCAAGTGGACCCTTATCAACGAGTTGAAACATGCTCCTCATTTGGTAAGTACCAACCACGTTTAAGGAGCGAAATTATCGAGTTAGGAGTGATATCCACATCTTGATAACTAGCTCCACTCTTCGATTTTCAATCTCGCCAAAGTTTCGAATTTCCGGTCAATTGTGGATATGTAGTAACTGGAAGGGTAAAACACCGTTAATCACTCTTGAGTGAGAGTGTTTTACCTATTAGGCCAAAGCATGCCTCCCTAATTTGAAAGGACTTACGATCCGCTTTGGAATAGTCAAAGTTTCTAACCCGAATTATTCCTGTGTTTTATCAAACCTCTTCTTCTATGTGAATCAATTTCTATGTGTTTTACCTTGATATGTTAATTATTTTGAATGCACAAATCGCACTCTCCTCGCAATCTAAAACAATGCTAATAATCATGAACGAACTAAACTTACACTCCTTACGCATCTTACCTCTTTATACGTGATTATACTTCATGAAAACATGCTATGCTTATACTTCGTACATAATGCTTATGTGCTACCTGAATTACTCATGCAAATTATGTGAAAACTTATGAGATACGTGAAACAATTACACTCATTTATGCAATCTAAACATTATCTTAAAATCATTATGATCAAATATCACCTTTTCCCTCTATTCCAACTCTTTAGATGTCTTCTGACGGTGAAAATCCGACTCCAAGAAGGTCGCTAGCAACACCAGCGACTCCATGACCAAGAAAGAGATGATGAAATTTATGGCCAAGCAGATGGCCAAGATACTCCTCGACATCATCAGCCGTATCCAACCCACTTCCACCTCTACTAACACTGAGAACCTCGATGACATGGCTAAACGTAAAGACGAAAGGCCAAAACCTTCCTTCACCTTTAAGCAGTTCAACTCCTGCTGCCCAATACCTTTCACAGGCGAAGACAGGGCGACAACGATGCTCCAATGGTTTGACGCCATGGAGGTCGTCTTTTGCCAGAGTGGTTGTCCCAACGACCAACGTACCGTCAATGCTACTTGTGTATTCCGATCGAGAACCCTCGATTGGTGGACATCAGAACGCAATAAGCGAGGCAAGACGCGGCCTACTCCCTGACTTGGTCCGAACTTCAGAAACTCATGAGAGATGAGTTTTGTCCTCCCCACGAAACCTAACAACTAAAAATGAGTTTTGGAACATCAAACAAGTGGGAAGTGACAACGTTGGGTTGACAGCAAGGTTCAAACAACTCAGTAGCATATGCCCTGGCCAAGTCGATACTATCGAAAAGGCCATTACCAAGTTAATTCGAGCCCTGCCCTCTTCTTTCTCCAACTACGTTGAGTCTTCTCGACCAACAACTATCGAGGATGCCTATCCCCTCGCAGCCAAGTTTAACCACAACCTGATGATGGAAGGAGCCTTCGAAACAAAGGGTTCAACCAAATCAGGTCACCAAGCCACCACTGAACCTACCCCAGAGCCTACACCTACTAAACCACCCACAAGGAACAACAGGAATGGTAAGAAGCGGAAGGCTTCAAACTAAAATTTTGCGGTTGTTACCCATAAACCCTCCACACTAGCAGCTAGCCCTAACCCAAAACCCTGAACATACCCAACGCGCATACACTGGAACCCAACCTAAGTGCGTAACTAGTACTTACCACCATCCAACCCAAGCTCCCTGTCGCCTTTGCTCAACCTGCAACATGTTTAGACATTTCAGCACTCACTGTCGGAATGGGCTAAAACCCCAAATCAACCAAAACCAGGTACAAACTACCAAGCCCTTGCCAACAATGGACACATTCGCTGCAAGTGTGGCGACCCAAACCATATTGCCAACGTTTGTCCTCAGCGCAACAATAACTAACAGCAGCAGCAAGCTCCACTTGGCCGAGCTTTCGTCATCACAGCTGCTCAGGCACAAAACAACAATGAAGTTATTACTGGTACGTTCCTCGTTAACGATGTTTACGCTTCATGTTAATTTAATACTAGTGCATATAAAAGTTTTTTATCCATTGAATTCAACCTTTCCTTAAGTGTAGTCGTTTTAAGTTGCCCAAATCATTCGCGGTCGAAGTCGCTAACGGTAAATCTGTCAACGTTGACTCCGTTCTTTCTAATTGTTCCTTCAACCTTAGCAACCACAAGTTCTCAATTGATCTTATACCCATGCAATTGGGTAGTTTCGACATCATGGTAGGCATGATTGGCATAGACGAGTTCGTGCTGAAGTCGTTTGTTCTGAAAAGTTCATTCGTCTTCCTCTTCCTAACGGTGATTCCTTACACGTCTATGGCGAGAAACCTTCTAAAGGTCTCAAACTTATGTCGTGTACTCAAGCGAACAACTACTTACGCAAGAAATACTTTGCCTTTCTTGCCCACATTGTGGAAAAGAAGGATAAAGGCCCAAGCATAAGTGACGTACCTGTTGTTTGCGATTTTCCTGACGTCTTCCCAGAGGATCTAACCGGTCTTCCTCGTTCTGTTGAATTTCATATTGATCTTATTCCCGGCGCACCTCCTGTCTCTAAATCCGCTTATCGTTCAGCACCCTCAAATTGTAAGAGTTGTCTAGCCAACTTCAAGAATTACTTGAAAAAGGCTTTATACACCCTAGTACTTCTCCTTGGTGCGCTCCGGTCCTCTTTATCAAGAAGAAGGACGGTTCTTTTCGTATGTGCATCGATTATCGTGAACTTAACAAACTCACTATCAAGAATCGTTATCCTCTTCCTCATATCGATGACCTCTTTGATCAACTCCAAGGTGTAACGTGCTTCTCAAAGATCGATCTTCGTTTTGGCTATCACCAACTTCGAGTTCTCGAAGAAGATATCCCTAAAACCGCATTTCCTACTAGATATGATCAGTTTTCATGGATTTGATGAACCGTGTGTGTAAACCCTATTTGGACTGTTTCGTGATCGTATTTGACGACATCCTAATCTATTCGAAAACTCACGCCGAACATGAACATCATTTGCGCTTGATCCTTGAACTTTTACGTGTTGAACGACTTTATGCCAAATTCTCCAAGTGTGAATTCTGGTTAAACGAAGTTCAATTCTTTGGTCACATCGTCAATGAACTTGGTATTCATGTCGACCCTGTGAAAATCGAAGCTGTGAAGAATTGGGTCGCACCTAAATCCCCATCTGAAATTCGTTCATTCCTTGGCCTAGCTAGTTACTATGGTCGATTCATTTCAAACTTTTCCAAAATCGTCGTCCATTTCACCTCTTTAACTCAAAAAGATAAACCTTGGGGTTCTGAACTAGAGGAGTTTTTCAAGCGCTTAAGGACATGCTTTGTAATGCTCCTATCCTAGCTCTTCCGACGGTAATGATGACTTTGTCGTGTATTGCGATGCATCCAACCAAGGTCTTGGTTGTGTTCTCATGTAACGAGACAAGGTTCTTGTGTACGCTTCGAGACAACTCAAGGTACATGAGAAGAGCTACACTACTTACGACCTTGAACTTAGTGCAGTTGTTTTTTGGATTAAAGATATGGCGACACTACCTTTATGGTACCAAGTGTGTGGTCTTCTCCGACCACAAGAGCCTTCAACAAATCCTTAATCAAAAAGAACTCAACATGCATCAACGTCGATGGGTAGAGTTGCTCAACGACTACAACTGCGAGATTTGCTACCATCCTAGCAAAGCTAATGTTGTGGCCGACGCTCTTTGTCGTAAGACTCATGTAAAGAGTGTTCGTTGTAACAAACGATGAGCAATCTTCGTGAATGCAACCGTGAAGCCCAATACTCATCCATCAACGAGAACGACTTATACAACAAGATGAAGTGTGGTGCTAAAAACCAACTCGAGACCAAATCTGACGGTATCCTGTACTATCTCGATCACGTGTGGATTCCAAATTGTGATGACCTTCGTGACTTCTTAAAGAAGGAAGCTCATAGTTCCTGATATTCCATTCATCCTGGCGCCGACAAGATGTACCACGATCTTCGTACGTCTTACTGGTGGCCTGGCATGAAGAAAGATATCGTCCTCTATGTCTCCAAATGCCTTACTTGTTCCAAGGTAAAAGTTGAACATCAATGTCCCTCTGGCTTACTCGAAAAACAAGAAACTCCCGTCTAGAAATGGGAGAGTGTTGCTATGGATTTTATTACCAAACTTCTTCGCACACATTCGGGTCATGATTGTATCAGGGTAATCATTGATCGTTTGACCAAATCCGCTCACTTTCTCCCATTCGTGAAGACTACAAAGTCGAGAAATTGGCTCGTATCTACACCGATGAGATCATTTGTCGTCATGGTATCCTCATTGACATCATTTCTGATCGTGATGGTCGTTTCACTTCGCGTCTTTGGCAAACCTTTCAGAAAGCCCTTGGTACTCATCTTAACCTTAGTACCGCTTTCCATCCTCAATCCGACGGTCAAACCGAGCACACTATCCAAACTCTCGAGGATATGCTTTGTTCATCCGTAATCGACTTTGGTGGCAACTGGGATTCTCACTTACCTTTGATAGAAGTCTCATACAATAACAGTTATCATGCTAGTATTCAAATGGCACGGTTGAAGCCTTTTATGGTCGAAGGTGCCGATCTCCTATCTGTTGGCACGAGAACTCACTGGTCACGAACTCATACAAGAGACAACGGATAAAATTATGCAGATACGTGACATTCTGCTCAAGGCTAGAAGCCGACAAAAGAGCTATGCAGATAAGAGATCCAAACCTTTGGAATTTAACGTGGGTGATCACGTACTTCTCAAGGTATCCCCTTGGGAGGGTGTAGTTCGATTTGGTAAGAAAGGTAAACTCGTTCCTCGCCACATAGGGCCTTTCAAGATTCTCGAAAGGATTGGCAAGGTAGCATATCGACTGGACCTACCTCAAGAACTCAACAACATTCATCCAACGTTCCATATCTCAAATCTGAAGAAGTGTCTAGCTGAAGAAAAACTTCATGTACCGCTTCCGAGTCTCCAAATTTAATGAGTCCTTGCACTTTGTGGAAAAACCGGTCGAAATCATGGACCGAGGAATCAAGCAACTTAGGCGTAGTCGCATTCCCATAGTCAAGGTTCGATGGGAAGGCAAACGTGGCGCTGAATTTACTTGGGAACTCGAGAGTGAAATGAAGACTAAGTACCCACACCTCTTCGTTGAGCCTTCCTCTTAAATAAATTTCGGGACGAAATTTCCTAAAGGAGGGGAGACTATAACGCTCTGCATTTTTGGACTTTCCTAATGTAGAAAGTATATTCGTATTTCTATTTTTGGAAACTTGTAATCACATTCGTATCTTTCCTTTTCCACTCTTGTACTCTGAGATTATGATCATAATGGAAACTCACTTTATACTAATGCCTGTCACATACTTGAATTATACTTTACAATTCTTAATACATGATTACATGCGAGAAACCCATCTTGAATACTCAACTTTTATGCACTACTATACTCATACATCATTCATACATGCTTAAAATGCTTAAAAACCGGCAAATCGTATGAAGACAACTCCAAACAGTCAACCTCGCATTAAGCGTAGCCGCTCCGTACGAAGTGAGCCACCTCGTACGAGGTGATGCCCAACTAGTATGAGGTGACTCCAACTCGTATGAAATGGCATGTTTTCCTATAAATACGACCCTTCACCCACCAATCCAACATTCCGGAATCTCACTAACTCCCACTTGAAATTACGAAAACTCAGCAGATTACGATCAGTTCCTATGTGAGTCTTATAGCTCACTATACCTCAAACTTTTATGAAAATGCTTTCAAAACCTTTCTTCTATCTAGCTTCTATTTTCTTTTTCTTTTGTACAAACTAGTGAACTAAGTCCAAGAGACTAAGTTCGGCTAATGTGAGAACGTTGGGAGCTTTGGCTACCCGAATTAAGTTCCACACCTCACTTTAACAAATATTTACTTTCTATTATTCATGACCAACCGGGTTTACGGACCTTGACTTCTATGGTATAATTGAATAATTCAATAAACTGTACTTGTATTTTACTTACCACTAATCCAGAAATAATATTAATCACAATCTGATCTAGTATTATGACTCGGATTATCCTGCCCCGTTACCATGAACTCCGTTCATAGAGATCAGTGCGGAAATGGATACGAAACAGGCTAACACAAATCAAAATTATCACATTGCACGAGGTGAACAGCCAACTCGTACGAGGTAACAGTCAACTCGTACGAGTTGCAAGTCAACTCGCACGAGGAGGTCAGACCACTTCGTACGAAGTGGTATTTTTCCAGTTGTCATTTCGTACTTTCTGCCTCATAATTCAGACCAATTATTCCACTCCGATTACTCAGTCCTCCTATTTACCCCTTATAGGGTAACTCTGTGTTGCATCACCTGATCACTCGTCCATCCACAAACTCTCTTAAGAGGCTTGCAAAATTATGAGCATACTCGAACCCATTTTACACTTTATCACCTTTGGGTGCAATACATGTACATTATGTAAAATTACACAAACATGCTTATACTCAAATCACAAGATAATCCTTATACATGCTCTACGCTAAACTTGAATTCACACATGCTTATACTCGTTATGCTTATGCTCAGTCGTTAACTTCGATCACGCCTCCCTTAACATGTATAGTGCTATAGGAGTAACGCACCGCCTAGTAAACTTGGGGTCATGTTAAGTCATACACATATGGTCCTCTCATGTTATGAAAGGATTATGCTTGTGGGAAACTTTGGTTTGACTTGTATACCTATGCAGAATAGTTTAATGTATTTTAGCCTCAAGAATAGATAAGTACGCATGAAGATTTGTTTAAACGTTTATACTATGCTATTATTCAAACTTGCATGCTTGCCAATGCCTTGTGTATTGAACTATACCTTAACATGTATTGCAGGGTGAGGTTGATGATAACTATGGATGGAAACGAATAGGACGACTTAGATACACACCTAGAATTGTAACATTAAAGTTGTTGTATTTGAAATTTGTTATCCATGATGTTGTATTCTGAAATTTTTACTTTGTATTTGATATTCCAATGAAATGAAATTTTGTTCTATAATTTATCGTCACATTTTAGCGTTATGAGGTCTCGAGCAATCTATTTCGTCCCGCCCTGATGTTTCCGCCATCGGTTGGGGTGTGACATTTTGGGCTATAAAATGATTGATTCAAAAACTGTGATGAGTCAAGTTCAAGAACTAACTCCTAGTTGGGTAGACTTCAAGAATTACCTTAAGCATAAGCGAAAGGAAATGACCTTTGAAGACCTTGTGGTTCGTCTTCATATTGAGGAAGACAACAGTCTATCACAAAGGAAGTCAAGTTGAAGCTTCTACAAAACCAAACCTTGTGAAACATGGTCAATACTCAAGGGGTTACAAAGGTAACTAAGGCCACGCGTTTAATGGCAAGGGGAAAAAACAAAGGTGTTGACCTTGAGCCAAATAAGGATAGTATGAAAAAAAAGGATGGTCCGTTAAAAGGGAAATGTTACAATTATGGTAAAAATGGTCACCATGCTTACCAATGCAAAGAGCCTAAACGTGATATGGCTCTTATGGTTAATGATGATGGTATTCCCTTAATAGACATGATTTCAAACCTCACTGCCATGATGGAGGAGGTAAATTTGGTGGCTAATGAGCCAAAACGGTGGTGGGTTGATACTGGGACTGCCTTCCATGTGTGCCCACACAAGAACATCTTCAATGGGTTAATTACCTCTCAATGATTAACCTAGACCAACTACAATTTTCTAGTTTAGATTAACTTCTTCAGTTATGACAAGGAAATTAGACTCGGGAATTTCTCAAACCCCTAACCTAACAATTTACCACATTAATTCAGCCAACTAATTGCAATTTCTCAATTAACAAATCAGGTATAATGACAAGTTTGATTTTGTGGTTAATTTAGTTGTTTCCCCGGTTTTATTGGCCAATTTTACCGACAACTTCACGAATTCCTAAGAACACGAAAAGTAACATAAACCTATTCTATGAAAGACATTCACCAAAGTTTATGCAAAACAACCAAACAATCATCAAACAAACAAGATCATGCAAATACCCTAAACTAGATCATTAAAGTTGTGACCTTTACCAATTAAATATTCAAACCATAAATTTAATTAAAGCAAATCAAAGTTTCATGAATCCATCATCCAAAACCTAGATAACCGAAGAAAATCTAGCCTAAAAACATGTTTAAAAAGTAATTAAAACAAAGTAGATAACAAGGTAGCATGATTGATCAAAACAGAGAAATCAAAGTGGAGATTGGTATGATAAACTGTGACAAGCTCCTGCTTTGAACTCCGGTGATCACCACCACAATTCATGCGGCTTAGATCCGCTTTGTGTAGCTTCAAATCTCCAGAAAATAGCTCCAAATCTGCCCTAGTTCGTCCAAAGTTACCCAATATGAGTTTAACCTCCATAATGAGTCTTTAAATAACAAAACAAGTCCCAGTTCAACCAGGTTTCAAAACTTTCTAGATAAACACCTCTCTCGCGAGTATGGGTGGTCCGGTCGCGTCCCGCGACCGAGGTAGATTCCGGAGATAATTACACCTCTCTCGCGCCCCGCGAGAGAGTTAAGCTGTGCCGCTCACGCCCCGCGACCGGCGTTTTGTTTTCTCATTTTCGATCCACTCACGTCCTGGCTCGGTTCTTTTCATCATTTTCGCTCGTTTTTCCCATCCTTCCAACTGTTTTCATGAACCAAAACCTGCAAAATGTGTTTGGATTAAAAGTAGATAAATTCTTGACAAATCAAAACGAAAACGCGATAAAAATATACAAACTCTACAAGATAAATAGATGGATTATTCAATACATCATGAACCCCTTCCTACCACAACCTGTTCAACCAAGTCAGTCTGCAGGCTCAAATACTCAAGCCTATGGACAAGCCTTTGACCGAAAGCCTTCCTTCCACAGCCAAGAGATTTAGCACATCAAGCTCCATAGCAAGCTCCTCAACAAGCTTTCTATGAAAACAATTCTAAATCTGCAAATCCCAACACTGTCAAACTTGACACGTCACATCTCTCCAAAGTCAGCATAGAAGTTGCACAGGAACATATGGAACTTCTCAACACAATAGCCAGTGCTTATTGTGGTTTAGTTGCAGGTCAAATAGGAAACATCAATTTGACTAATGAAGACTACCAACAAATTGACGGAGATGAGATGGATTGATGGATATCAAGAGGGCATTTGCAAGTGCTGTGCGAAGAGCGAAGGATTACATGAGGAGAACAGGAAGAACCAGTTTGGAGAGCAAGAAGGATACAAAATACGGCTTTGATAAAACTGCCGTTACTTGCTTCAACTGCGGAGAAAGAGGTCATTTCAAATGGGAATGCACGAGGCCCAGCAAAGAAGGAAATCACAACCCCTTTCGAAATCAATCTCAACCATCCAACACAGCTCAGTTCAACAATGATAAAAGAATAGTAGTTGTCAGCAACTCAAACAATACCAATCAATCAGGACCTTCAAATACACATAGAGCTTTGGTAGTTCAATCTGATGAAGGATGTGATTGGTTAGTACAGTTGGAAACAAAGAACAACGGACGAACTGCATGTTATGCGAAGATCATCAGTCAAATCAAGCATGTTCACACCATTAATAATCCAGATGATAATGATGCTTCAGGGTATACTGGTAGTTCTGATGAAGAGTGCTCAAGTTCAGGTGGTTATGGATCTGATTCTGATGTTAGAAAGGGAAGTTATGTTGAGGTTAGCAGGTTGCTGAGTGAAGCTGAAAAGATGAAGAGTGAAAAAGTGGGTCTGATGAGGAAAGAATAAGCTGCAGTAAAAGAAACAGAGAAACTCTTTACAGATGGTGCAGCCTTCCCTCATCACACTGCCTTCATGGCAAACGTTGCAGGTTCTACAAGTCAGGTAAATTCCGACTCTCCTAAAGTTTGCAATAACTGTGTTGAATTGAAAACAAAATATGAAACAATTAACAGTCATAATCAAAATTTAGTTGTTGAACTCTCAAAGTGCAAAGAGGCGAACTTGGCTCTAACTCGGAATGAAAAGGAATTCAAATCTGTCATAGAAACCCTTAAGAAAAGCGTTTCTGAATGACAAAAACAGTTTTGAATAAACAGACAGGAATTAATAACTATAGAAGAAACTAAGAAAGAGTTAGCCATCGCCAAATGCGAATATGATGCGATCAAGCTCAAATTGGAAAGTTATTCTAACTCCCATATGTGCTTGATCATATAATTGATGTTCAAAAGCTAAAGGGAGATGCTCAATGCATTGGGTATAAATCGTGTCCACCCCCAATGAAACACAACTATACCAAAATGCCTGATCAAGAGGAGATGCCTCGCTTTGAACCCTCCGTACCACTTAATCCTGAAGAATTTGTAGCAGGATTAGGGTTCAAACTAGACAACTCCTCATAAGAACCAAGCAAGCAAGAAAATTTGTCATCTGATGTTGATCAAAATCCAGCAGAAATAGAGGAAGATGATACATCGGATGATGAATCAATCAAAAGAGATCAGGATCAATCTCTTGATAAAGGGAAAGAAGTAAAATTCTATGCTGCTCCCAGTTCTAAACATGTTGAAAATCAAAAGAATGATTCTAAGAAATCTGTCAAGACAAAAGTGTCTTCAGATAAAACAGATAATGTGTTGTATACTGTGGTTGGAGATAAGAAAATCTACTCAAACAAAGATTTTCCAATTAAAAACGTAAATCCAAGCTCTATAGATCAGGTTTTTGAAAATTCAACAACCAAATTTTTAGAGAAGGAAAAGCCAACAAATCACAACCATTATCATCTTCAAGAGAAAAACAAGAGAAGCGAGTTGAAAAGCCTAAAGTGTAACGCCTCACTTTTTCGTACTTTCCTTAATTAGAAAGTATAATTGTATTTCTATTTTTGGAAACTTGTATTCGTATTTCTCTTCCCAATTTTGTAATCCAAGACTTAAATCGTAATAAAATTTAAAAACTTGATACATATTTGTCTTACATGCATTCAATCGTTAAATACATGCAAACTGATTCTTGTTATACGTGCAAAGATTCATACATTCACACTCGACACTTACATCATACTATTATGCGTTATATGCTTAAAACATGTAAAAATGACAAGATAAACTAAGTTCAAGGACTAAAAAGAGCATAATCCGGAGAAGTTGGTTTCAAGCTCATGGATTGGCCAACTTTGTGTTTGTTGCATTTATTACACCTAACTAACAACCCCCAACCACCACCAACTTCATTAATTACCTAAACCTTAATTCTCCAGTATAAATAGAAGCCTCCTCCTACACTCATTTCACACCTCAAACACTTCTCTTTCTCTCTCTCTCTCTCTCTCTCTCTCTCTCTCAATCAAGAAAGTTCAAGACTTTCAAGATAACTCGGTGTTCCTCCAACTCTCCAAACCCTTCACGGAATACTCAAGTGGAATTTACTTTGCAAAACCGTGAGTACACTCGACCCTTTTTTATGTTTTCAACTATTTGGGGTGCAATATGTTAATTTACTAAAACTACCCTAAATCACACTTTTATTCTATGATTACTCACAAACAATCCATCAACATGCTTTAGTCTTATGCTACTTGATTTGTTACTTGGTATATTCTTATGTGATCTAAATGTCATTAACTTTGATCAAGTCTCCCTTAACATATATAGCGCTATAGGAGTAACGCACCTCCCGTATTCTTGTGGTCAATGTTAAGTTTTAATCTATTTTGCGGTACACTAGAGGATTGACTTGTAGATTCACATGCCTTGTTTACATTTATCTTGTATGCTAGCTATTCATGTGGATTTGTTTAAATGATTTTTATACTTATGCTATGATATTAAACTTGTGTACTCGCCAATACCTTGTTATTGAACTATACTTTTTAGCATGTTGCAGGTTGATGAAGTTGTATGATGGAACTTAGTAGGAATGGCATAGAAACACGCGTAGAATACTAAGTTAATCATTATGTTATTGTTAGATTTATTTCGTTGTTGTTACTTGTATGGAATATTTGATGTAACCTTGACAATTTTGATGCTATGAAATGAAATGGGTTGTTAAATTAAATATTGTCGCAAATAGTGTTATGATGTCTCGAGCAATCTAGTTTGTCTCACTCCGATATTTCCGCCATCGGTTGGGGTGTGACAGATTGGTATCAAAGCCATAACTATAGGGAATTAGGTAGAATTTCCATGTTCGACCTAGTCTATAGTTTAAGTGACCAACTTGACCATTCTTGCTTCATGAATAAAATGTTAATTCTTCCTATTTCTTTTGTCTTAAAAATATATTTATGTGTTTTTCCTAAGACACTTACACAATTTACACACTTGAAGACTTGAAGACACTCAAACTACAAACAAGACGATCTCACCAAAATAGGGGTGAAACCCGCACTTTGGTGATCACTCTCAATCCGCGAAATTTGATTTTGCATGAAATTACTCCATCAAGTTAGGAGTGAAATCCACATCTTGATGGGAATTTCCATTTCATACTCTAGTGGACCCTTACCAACGAGTCGGAATACGCTCCTCGTTTGGTAAGTACCAACCACACTTAGGGTACATTGTTGTCAAGTTAGGGGTGAAACCCGCACCTTGTCAACTAGTCCCACTCCTCGATTTTTGGATCTTGCCAAGGTTTCAATATTTCGATCAATTATAGATGTGTAGTAACTGGAAGGGTAAAATGCCGTTAATCATAGCATTTTACCTATAGGTCAAAGCACGTTCCTCTAATTTGAAAGGATCTTCGATTCACTTTGTAATATTCGACGCTTCTTAACCCAAAGCACTCCAATATTTTACTAAGCCTATCTTTTATGTTATCTCAATTTCTATATGTTTTAATACTTATTACCTCGTTATGCACAATTCGCACATCTTTCGCAATAAAAAATAATAAGAATTCTCACAAACCAACTAAATTCATACTCCTTATGCAATCATACGTGTTTATACTATTGAATACTTGTTATGCTTATGTCACCTATGTGAACTCATACATGTTATACAATACTTACATGCTCAAACGTGATTTTTATTGTCGATCACCTAGATCTCTTTTTTCGCAAAACACAAGTTGGAGAAATGAGTCGAAGTCCAAATCCAACTCCAACTCGACTATTTTCATAGCTATCACTATAGCAAAACTTATACCTAAACCTTTTATCATTGTTTCAATTTTTCCCATTTATGCATAAATCTCGAACCTTACTATTTTATCCAAGCAATTTCTCACCCTACAACATATTTACATAAATTACATACACGAAACCCCTAATGACACTTTAAACGTTTCTTTCACAATTTTTCAAAACCTTTATGAAATGCTACCCATCAACTTAGTCGGTCAAACAAACCTCTTTCACAATTTTTCAAAACCTTTATGAAAAATCTAAAACTACAAAAAGATTTTCCATTTTTCTTAGTTTTATGTTTTAGGGGGAGAAATTATCAAGAAAATACAAAAATATGTCTTTTACTTATTTACATTCTATATTTAAGGGGGAGAAAATTTAGAAAAATACAAAAACAATAGAAAACCAAAATCAAAAATTAGTTTCTTCGATAAGACAAGTTGAAGATGATGAAATACACCGGTAATTTGTCATAAACAAGTCAAAGACAAAGAATTAAAATTGATAAGTAGCTTTACTAATGATGTATCGGTAGGCTCACAATCAGACTAAAATGTGCAGGTTGATACAAACTTAATGGACTGCAAGACAGGTGGGAACCATTCATTGGCATATGGTCTTGGTACTGAAATTCCGTTTGATAGTGTGCCGAGGTTCTGAGATATACGGTCTTTATGCTGACTCATCATCTGGGTATCATGGTTGAATCTTTTACCAAAAAATAACGGTGGCGCAAGTCTAGAACTTCCATGATACCATACACACGTGTACATACTACATACGACCTCAAATAAGTGATAAAAATATCGCATTCACCCAAAAGAAAGTGATAAAATATCACAGCTTTATGCGGGAGCTAAGTTTGTCTCTTTATCGGTACGATGGTACTAACCTGTTCACGGACTTACTCTTGTGCCCTACATGCATATGAAAATCAAGTTCCTCATCAATAAGTGACTTAATCACATAGGACTTGTTTTCAAAACAAAATAAGTGAGCATCTCACATCATATACGTCAAAACAGAAGATAAGTAGTATACTCACCGGTAAGATTTTCTCTCGTGCATATCTTGATACGGGATGTGTCGTGAAGTGGTTGAACACCGGCTAGAAAGAATAAATCATACCCTAATCATGATTACATCTGATAAGTCGAGCTTACGTGGACAACAATACCGATAATCATAGTAGAATATTTATTTATTCAATTTGATGTTTTAACAAAACATGTTTTTGTCAAATTAAATGCTGGTATGATTCTCGTATCTTGAAACTCTGAAAAGATTGTCTGGTAAATATTTAATGTTAGTAATTATTTTAATTTAGTTTACGATGTTGTTAGATTAACTTCCTTTTTCTATTTAGCTAAAGTTGAAACTCAAAAGGTTTTTCTACCAAGATACGCCATAAAAAAACCATTTGTTTTGATATCACAACTTCATAAAGTACTTTCTTACAACGGTAAACCTAACGGAAACATTAACTGCTAAGCATAACATATTGAAAGAATGATTTCATTCTCGAAATGCTACACTGGTTAAATGCTTTAATGGTTTTAAAGACATGTTTGAAACGAGCAGAAAGCGAGTGAACATTCTATGGAATGAGAGATGCAGAGCAAAGGAAATCCAACATCAACATGATCCAATTACTGAAGACTACGGCAATCCTGATGCTTCGGCCTCATCCTCGTAGCAAACAATTTCTGCATCAACTCCTAGTAGAAGTCAAATGCTCAAGAAGATAGTGGCTGATCCAGTTACCTCAAGCAGTTATCAAGAGGAAACAGGAAAGGTTTGTTGTTTCTGGAAAATTTGAAGACCTGATGTTCTATCAGTGGATAGCAGATCTTGGGGGAGTTTGTTGATACTCCAAACCATTCCAGTATGAAGACCAAAGACTAAAGACCGAAGACCGAAGCCCAAGCAACAGCCAAGGGGGAGTTTGTTGATACACTTTTGTGTCTGTCGCTTGTTCTTAGTTATATCTGTAATTGTATGGTCTTTGTTTACTGTGTCTGTATAAGTTTTGTCGTGTCGACCAAATCAAGATATCCTCCTATCTTGGTTTCGTACGACGTTTTAGTTTGTCTGTGTTAAACAGTTGCATGTGTGCATACTATTGAGTCTTGTGTACGTCATGTCTGTGACACGCTCTCCGAAGAAAGCATTTCATGCGAGTGAGAATGCTCCGTACGAGCAAGATGTTTCTCGTACGAGCCACATGCTTCGTATGAAGGAAACAATGGAAACAAGTGTGTTACTTGTTTCGTACGAACTAGCTAATGCTTCGTACGAACCAACTTGTTTCGTATGAGCATCTTTGGAGCAGTTCTTCGTGTGTAATAGTGTGTTCCGTATGTCTAGGAACGTACTTCATACGAATGACTAGCATGGACACTATATAAGCAGACATGCACCTCTCAGTCAAGGGTTGATGAATTTGCTGAAGCTGGTTTCACTGGTTAAGTGCATTGGTCACTGATAAAAGTCGAACTAGCAAGTTGAGCAGAGGGAGACACAAGAGTACAGGCAGTATGATGAGTCGTATGAGCATTGTTTGTATATGTTTGTACTAGTTCTCATCAGTTAATCAAGATATTGAATCTTTGGTTCTCCCGTGTTCTTACTTTGCTTTGGTTTACATGCATACTTGGATTTTGCACTTGTATGTGTGTTGCATGAACAAGGAGGCAGGTTTAACTTGATCCTCAGGTGGACCTACATAACATTAGTTTTTACTAAAATTCACATAAATCATCATTTTACGACATAAACGTCGTTTCGGCCCATAGTATATGGTTTTAAACCATATTTATCAACCAAGACTTGTTACCTACTGTTTTAAAACTTCTTTAAAATATTTTTAGAGTAGGTACATGATGTAAACTCAGAATCCAAAATAAATTATAAAACTATGTGCAAAATGACCAAAATACCCCTTCGGTGCATAGTTTGGTCATAAAAGATAAATTACACATATAATTAATATCTTACTGATATTATATCATAAATAAATTATTTTTCCAGAATACTTATGATTATAACATTAAAATATATTCAAGTTCCTTTTATACAGTATATAATTACCGAAACGCCCTTATGAGGCGTAATTTCATATTAAAACCTTAACGGGCATGTAAGTTAATATCCTACTGATATAAAACTTATTTAAAGTATAATGGCATATAGAACTTGTGCATGACTAATCTAGTTACCCGATATTGCTTATATGCGCACGGTTAAGTATATGTAACTAGTTTACGGAAATTAACCGAAACGGGTTTAACGTTATCATTTTAGTCTCAAAATCCAGAATGCTTATGGTTTACCCATATTATGCAAGTCATAGTACTTGTTGGGTTTAAACTACATTATATCCGGTCATCGCTTAATCTAGCGTACTTTACCGTTTTGATCCTGTACGCTAGTCGGTCTAAGTCTATGAATTAATTAAGATCATTGGCATTTTAATTGGTTTGCTTATGCCATAATCCAGACTAGGGTCTTCCGGTAAATGCTATCTGCACTTATTTCATTTTGGATACGGCTGAGATATTAAATCTTGCATTTTTAAAATCAAGACTAGGTTAGGTAAATACTCTCGCTTTTTTTCCCTACACGGGCTTGGGTTACGGTAAATTATTACCGCTGGGTCGGAAATCGGATCAATCGAATGCCGGACTATGCTAGTAAATCCGCATATTCCGTTTTAATTAGTTTTCTTTGATAACTTAAACATTGGGGTTAACGACCAAGTCCTGGATATCCTCGGCTCCTTACATTAGTTAATGGCCACGACCAAAGCGCGGGGTGGAGGCATACACCTAACAGATGCTCATGCTAAATTATTTTTTTTTACCCACCAGTCGGGGATAACTCCTTCGTGAGTTCTTAAGTGGTGTGTAGGTAAATCATGTCTTGGTCTCTGTACTAGGCCCCATATGTATGGACAAACATGTGAATCTGTTAACAAGGTTACAAGGTTGACTTTCCCAAGTTATAAAAGATTTATCGTGCCATGTGCACTTAAAACCATTTTTAAAATGTTTTCAAAATGAGTCAGTTGGGCGTATTTACCAGCGAAAGCTGACGTATTTTCAAAAGAATAAGCTTGCAGGTACAATACGAAATAGGCTGGAAGCTGCTCGGTAGTGATATAAGAGGATCTTGCAAATCCTTAGATCCGCCCAAAGTCTGTTATACACTTTATGTACATTTTTACGATCCGCCTGTGGATCTTCCATTACAAGCCGTCTGTATATATTTTTCGTACTTTAAACATTTGGTTTGTAACAGTAATTTAAACTCCAAGACTTCCGCTGTGCTGTGTTTAATTGACTATGATGATATCAACTTACGTCATGATATTCCCCACCCGGGCCCACCGGTGTTCGGTTGAAAATACGGGTGTGATATGTTGGTATCAGAGCCAACGTTTGAGAGAGTTAAACATTAGCCTTCTTGTGTTTAATCTCAAACTTACACAAAAATCACATTCCTTAGGCTTCCGAGTCTAGGTTTGACCTAGGATTACTCATCTCATTGTTGAGTTATTAGTATTGTTTTTTATTTGATTTTTAACAGGGAAATGCCACCAAGAGTACGAGGAAGAGGTAAAGGACCTATGAGGGGAGGGCCATCAGGACATATCCCTTCACAACCCCATCACTCGAATCCCTATGAGGATTCGAGGGATTCCTGGCCGCTAGCGAGACATTCACCTACTCACACATAAAACTCGTACCACTCATATCATTCTCATCAATCACACCATTCTCATCACTCCTAACCACTACTTCAACACACCCAGCTGATCAAAATCAGTTGGATCAACCCAACCCAATGGACGAGGACTCCGATCCGGAGATGTCGCCGTCAGGATCGCACACACATCCTATCGAAATCTCTAGCGATTCGAACTCATACGCCGGATCACCATACCAAGGTCCTAATGAATGGGACCAATATTGGAACCAATTCACTTTTGCTAACACTCCTACCCACCACTCCCCAACACGTCCTATACAAGAAGATATTCATATGGAACCAGTGGAACAACCTCAACCACCACCTGAGCCACCGAGGAGGAAACATGGAGCACGTATGTCGGTACGTGCGGGTCAACGGTCGGGATCGCTGCCACCATTGCCCAAAACTTACTCGACCATTTACGAGGACCCGGGATGGACCCTCCAATGCTTCACCTGTGGTGGAACCAACACCATCACCTGTGGTTAAACCACCACCATTGGGTTTTAATAACCCTATCCCTACATATCCGGATACATCTTGATATGATCCTTTTAACCCATCTACGCCGGTAAATTACCAGGCACTATCAAATGACTCTTATATGCAAGCGGTCATGAATAACGCACTTTAGCCATCTCCTTTCCCACATGTTTATCCACCAACTGGATATCCAAATTATGGGTACTAGTATCCTGTTATACCTCAACCACAACCACAACCTCCGCCGCCTCTTGAGGCCATCAATGAGGCCTTGGAACGAATGAAGGAAATGCAACAACAAGCGGAGAAGACGGAGAAGAAGACGAATAAGTTCTTCAAGAAGCACTCCAAGTTGGTTAAGGGAAAGAAGGACGAGTGAAGTCTCTTCTATTATTATATTTAGTCCCTGCGTGGACAAGTTATTTCTTTTTAGTCCTTGCATGGACAATTAGTTTTATTTATTTATTTCTAATATTGTAATTTCTTATTGGCATTTAATAAAAATATTTGGAATTATATATATGTATTCATCCTCTTCAAGCGAACGTCTCGATTTTACTTAACATTTATGCTTTGCTATATAATTCAAAAGATCTTAATGGTTTTGATTAGCCAAGTGGCACAGAACACATTATTTGGCCAGCTTATAACTGATAGTTAAGGATGAATAGCCTTCTATCATGATAGTTAAGGAGAGTTATCCTTCGATCCAGAGGTGGTGGACTATGTTCAAGTCTCCAAGTCGTTAAGGTCAATGCGACCGTGACTATTAATCGGCAATTAATATACTCCTATGTTAACATTCAACTAATGTTCATACTCTTGGTAGTGTGACTTGAGGAACCACACTAACCGTATAGGTAATGGACTACGTCCTAAACCTTATATAGCCTATGTGATCAAATTTGATCCCGACTAATATCATCAATGCGATGATAATTGACATCTATTAGTGATGTAGTGC
The DNA here is from genome assembly GCA_947069175.1 of Scalesia atractyloides. Lineage (NCBI taxonomy): Eukaryota > Viridiplantae > Streptophyta > Magnoliopsida > Asterales > Asteraceae > Scalesia > Scalesia atractyloides. The sequence continues at coordinate 56,117,678 of CAMTDV010000028.1, forward strand.
CTACGGGCCATGATTAAACATCCCTTAGTGATGATTTGCCTTTGAGCAATATTATATTATCAATTAAGACAATGACAGATGTGGTTAATATAACCTCTGCCCAAAATTATGTCCATTAGTGATAGGCCAATGTGCCGTAATTTTTATGTCCATTAGTGACAGGCCAATGTGCCGTATTTTATGTCCATTAGTGATGGGCCAATGTGCCATATTTTATGTCCATTAGTGACAGGCTGATGTGCCGTATTTTTTTATATGTCCCTAGTGACAGGCCCCGAGCCATATTTTCAATGTCCTTCGTGACAAGCCTATGAGCTATCTATAATTGTGTTATCACAATGGCAGTTGTGACATTAAGATCCACTGTCTAATATATATATATATAAGGACTATGTCCAAATTGTAATTTGCCTTTGATGGTCCTTTTGAGACCTATGCCAAATATAGATAACATTCATAGAAATGTTAAGCCTAAGAGTTGTGATTATATTCACACTAGTTTAATTAGGCAATGGATTTATATATTAAATTTTAAAGCCAATATGGTTATTAATACCATGGCTAAGAGAAGTTTAATTTGTTAGCTACTGCTTTGAGTTTCGATTCTGACCCGATTTTGATTAGTTAGCTACTGATCTAAGGTTGCATTATGATTGTAATATGATGTAGCATAACCCTTTGAGGTTATATTACATGATCATAACCAGAATCCGAGTCTATGCACAAGTTCCGTTAGTATGCTATTTTAACTAAAATGCCCTTTTTTACATAAAATAAGGTTCAATCGATAACAAACTTGAAAATGAATTTCCTACTGATGTAATATCATAAGTAAGATTATTTGGGATGTCAATTCAGATTGTATACCGAGTTTACGTATAAGTTCTTTTGTTATGTTGATAAATGACGATAAAGCCCTTGTGGCTCATAAAATGGTTTTAAACATACCTGTTCATATCAAATCTTTTATCTACTGATATGTTATATTAAATAACATATCTAAAACGATTAAACTTGATCTTAACATCAGTTTTTACTAAAATTCGCAAAAATCATCATTTTACGACATAAACACCGTTTCGGCGCATAGTATATGGTTTTAAACCATATTTATCAACCAAGACTTGTTACCTACTGTTTTAAAACTTCTTTAGAATATTTTTACAGTAGGTATATGATGTAAACTCAGAATCCCAAATAAATTATAAAACTATGTGTAAAATGACCAAAATGCCCCTTCGGTGCATAGTTTGGTCATAAAAGATAAATTACACATATAATTAATATCTTACTGATATTATATCATAAATAAATTATTTTTCCAGAATACTTATGATTATAACATTAAAATATATTCAAGTTCCTTGTATACGGTATATAATTACCAAAACGCCCTTATGAGGCGTAATTTCATTTTAAAACCTTAACGGGCATGTAAGTTAATATCCTACTGACATACAACTATTTAAATTATAATGGAATATAGAACTTGTCCATGACTTATCTGGTTACCCGATATCGCTTATATGCGCACGGTTAAGTATATGTAACTAGTTTACGGAAATTAACCGACACGGGTTTAACCTTATCATTTTAGTCTCAAAATCCAGAATGCTTATGGTTTACCCATATTATGCAAGTCATAGTACTTGTTGGGTTTAAACTACATTCTATCCGGTCATCACTTAATCTAGCGTACTTTACCGTTTTATCCTATACGCTAGTCGGTCTAAGTCTATGAATTAATTAAGACCATTAGCATTTTAATTGGTTAGCTTATGCCATAATCCAGACTAGTGCCTTCCGGTAAATGCTACCTGCACTTATTTCATTTTGGATATGGCGGAGATATTAAATCTTGCATATTTAAAATCAAGACTAGGTCAGGTAAATACTCTCACTTTTTTCCCTATACGGGCTTGGGTTATGGTAAATTATTACCGCTTGGTCGGAAATCGGATCAATCGAATGTCGTACTATGGCTAGTAAATCCGCATATTCCGTTTTAATCAGTTTTGTTGATAACTTAAACATTGGGGGTTAACGACCAAGTCCTGGATATCCTCGGCTCCTTACATTAGTTAATGGCCATGACCAAAGCGCGGGGTGGAGGCATACACCTAACAGATGCTCATGCTAAATTATTTTTTTTTACCCACCAGTCGGGGATAACTCCTTCGTGAGTTCTTAAGTGGTGTGTAGGTAAATCATGTCTTGGTCTCTGTACTAGGCCCCATATGTATGGACAAACATGTGAATCTGTTAACAAGGTTACAAGGCTGACTTTCCCAAGTTATAAAAGATTTATCATGCCATGTGCACTTAAAACCATTTTTAAAATGTTTTCAAAATGAGTCAGTTGGGTGTATTTACCAGCGAAAGCTGACGTATTTTCAAAAGAATAAGCTTGCAGGTACAATACGAAATAGGCTGGAAGCTGCTCGGTAGTGATATAAGAGGATCTTGCAAATCCTTAGATCCGCCCAAAGTATGTTATACACTTTATGTACATTTTTATGATCCGCCTGTGGATCTTCCATTACTAGCCATCTGTATATATTTTTCGTACTTTAAACATTTGGTTTGTAACAGTAATTTAAACTCCAAGACTTCCGCTGTGCTGTGTTTAATTGACTATGATGATATCAACTTACGTCACGATATTCCCCCACCAGGCCCGCCGATGTTTGGTTGAAAATATGGGGTGTGACATGACACGCTAACATATTTATCTGACATGTTAGGACACGTTTGAGCTTTGTTTATTTCGTTGATCAAGAACACTTTTGCAATTCCAAGTGAACACATAGTTCCCCTCTTTTACACTTTCTAAATGTTTTGAGGTGATTCATATGTGCCTATAATTATTTTCAAGATTTCAAAACAATCTACATGGTTTATACTCAAAATGATTTTCAAAGTGAGTACATAGTCCCCCTCTTTTACGTTTTGCAAGTGTTTTGGGGTGAATCATATGTGCTAAATCATTTTCAAGTTTTCAAAAATAATGTCTATGGTTTATATATAAAACAATATGATTTCAATAATGTGAACAACTTGTTGATGCGTTATCCATAACATGAATGACGTTCATTAGCTTTGGCCGACCCAACCAGTAGTATGTTATGGTACCATAGGACTGACAATCCCATTATCGGACTGTTCACTGGATTTGGTGAAAGTTTGGGTAATGACAGAAACTGTTTCTGATTAACAAATCATTTGTTGATTTGTTAGTCTAGTTAAAGAGACCCTTTGGTTGTCTATTAAAGATACCCTTTGGTGGTATAGTCAACACAGGTTTGAATGTGTTCGTTAAAGAACGATCAAAAGTTTTCACAACTAAAAACACGGACGATTTGTTTATGACATGGACAATTGGTTTATGACACGGACGATTGATTTGTAACACGGATGAATGGTTTATAACACGGACAAATGGTTTTGAACAATGTCACGCAATGATTTTCACTTAAAATACAAACCATACGAAGTTTTCTTTTGAATCAATCTATTAAAAGGTTTTTACAAAAGAAACGTTTTGGTCAAGATTCATGGCTATAAGATTTTCAAAACTCTAACCAACTTGTTTAGTTGGTTAATTGTCTTGCAATATCAAACACTTTTGATACGAGGTTTTTATTAACGACTGTTGTAGTCGGACGAGGTGTTGCAATATGTATACAAAGCCACGAATTTGACACACTCACAAAACCTATGTACTCGCCGGCATTTTTATGCTGACTCTCTTTTCCCATATGTTTCAGGAGTCAATGCTTGATAATATGATGCATACTTCACGTAGTATGAACGCGGGCCTTAGTGACTTAAAACATGAAAGACAATTAATTTATGTGTTGTTTGTTTATCCCAAGATAATGTAAAAAATAACTTAATTAAACAAAATTTCAAATTCCATGAGTTAGGAAACAATAGTTCTCTGACATGACTCCCCGACATTTCCGTCGCGGTTTGTTGTTTTACGCGGTCGGGGTGTTACAATATTGATGACAATACAAGATACTTTTATGTTTACTTACTTAAGAGTAAGGATGGAGCAATTGACAAGTTTATCTTGTATAAATCTGAAGTTGAGAATCAACTTAACAAGAAAATAAAACGTGTGAGAAGTGATAGAGGAGGTGAATATGTTTAACCATTTGGGGATGTATGTGCAAAAAGTGGCATAATACATGAGTGTACCCACCTTATACACCCCAATCAAATGGCATTGCAAAACGAAAGAACGTACACTTACAGAAATAATGAATGCTATGTTGTTAAGTTCTGGGATGAGTCAGGACATGTGGCGGGAGGCCATTTTGTCAGCTAATATTCTTTTAAATAAAACACCTTTCAAGAATAAGGATGTAACACCTCATGAGTTGTGGTGGTGCCTGGCCAAAGTGATTGTTACACCTCACAAGGCACTTAGAATATGGCCCAAAACTATTGAGTGTGTTTTCAATGGATATGCCAAAAATGGTAGCTCACATCGTTTTCTTGTATATGAATCCAAGAATCGTTATGTGCACAAAGACTCTATCCTATAGATAAGGCCAGGCAATGTGACTTACTTTGAAGAAGAGTTTCCAATGTTAGAACAAACTCCTGCGAGTTAACCAACAACGAATCATGCAAGTTCATCAACAAAGGTTGAAGGGATTGTTCAATGAAACTCAAGAACAATCAGAGGCTTAAGAGGGTGATCCAAGAAGAAGCAAAAGGCAAAGCACTAAGAAATCCGTTGGGCCCGACTTTCTTACATACAAGGTTGAGAGTGAGCCTCAAACCGATCAAGAAGCAGTCACCTTTTCAGATGGACCTCCATGGAAACAATCCATCAAGAGTGAAATTGATTCTTTCTTGCAGAATCATACTTGGGAGTTACTAGTGTAACGCCTCGTATTTTCGTATTCCTATTTTTAGAAAGTTCATATTCGTATTCTATTTTTAGAAACCTTACAATCATACTCCATCACCATTATCAAAATTTGAGGCGTTAATCATAATGGAATTTATTTTTATAGTTATACGTATACATGATACATACTTGTGTTATATGCTACAATCTCGAATACGTGTTTATATGCAAAAACCGACACTTGAAATACTTGAAATTATCAATTATACGTTCTTTTTACTCATACGTTACTTTGATACACTTGGAATACCTAAAAAAACATGCTTAATTATGAGTTTCTAACATAAATGGAATTATCAAACTCTAAGGGTCAAACAGCAAATTCTAGAAAGTTTAGTAAATTCTGCAGGTAGTGCACGGCCATGCAACTAAGGCGCATGACCGTGCACATGATCCACACGGTCGTGCAAAATGACCAGGTCTGGCAGAATCTTTTTAAATACGCGAATTTTGGCTCCATTTCCCTTTTTCCAACTCCCAACCACCACCAACTTCATTAATTACCTAAACCCTAACTCCCCCATTATATATGGGAGCCTCCATACACTCCTAATCACTTTCCAAACACTCAGATCACTCTTAAATCTTCTTGGTTACTCTCTAATTTCCAAGATTTGGTAGAAAGTTGTAACCATTCTAAGTGAGTTTTAGCTCACTTTTCTTCTTATTTTCCTATGTTTTGTTCTTTCTTTCTACTTAGATAACCTCTAGGAAGGTTTTCACAAGCTTGTATTGGCAAACTAAGGTGAAACCTCACCACATTTAAGGTCCAAAGTAGGATTAAAATTTTGCTTTCATTTATACTTTTGTATCTTGCTTTTCTTGATTAAAACCTGTTTGAATCTTATGCCTACTTGTTCTTAAACCTATCTAAGGTTATGAGACTTGTTAGGAATAGATTCTTATAAGTTTAAGAGGTACAAACGCCTCTAAACTTTCTATTTTGCAAGGGTTTATGCAACCCACAAGTGATGAGACCATCCGAGCTTGCCATAAAGTTGATGGCAAGACTTGTGTTTTGGTATAAGTGTGAATACTTGAAAGCCTTGGCTATCCTACCTTCATTCCACCACCTCACTTGATGTTTTACAATTGCTATCCCAAGTGGTTTGCTAGCTTGAAAGTGACATAACCCCGTCAAGCCTCCGACACTTAGTTAACTCTTTCTATGTAGGTGCCGGCTCACCCAGGTTAGAGGTTACTTGGCTACTTGGTATAGTAATTATTGTACATTTCCTTTTCATTCATGACCATCTGAATCATCCTTGTGATGATTTGTCTATTGGTGAATCTTACAATGAGGTTAAAGGATGGTTATTCTTCTACCTCCATGCATGACTTATATGACAATCTATGATATCCTTGATGGACTTAGCTTAGAATTATTGTATAAACTATACGATAAATATATACACATAACCGAATCCTTGATGATGATCAACATGGTTACTTGTCATGGTAATAGGTTATATTATCTAAGTCTTGAACGGCACTTAACATATGAAATTACAACAACCCATATGGGATATATAGTGTCAAAAACGAGTGTTTAAGACTAGATAATTACTTTGTGTATACATACTTTTGTACTTTAAATTCCAATCTGAATCCTCCATTAACATTCCGAATAGTCACACACCTTCACTCTCCTATTCACATCAACTCGCACCAAAACATGGATAATCGGGAAGCTTTGCAAAATTGTGTATGACCCTTTTACTTTTCAACACTTTTTGGTTGCAATACTTATTCCTTATTAAAAACGCACACATACACTTACAAACATGCTTACAAAAAAACAATCTGTCACACATGCTTAATAATTATGCTAGAAGTCATATATGCTAGAATCGTTACATGTGCTATGCTTTGTCATTAACTTGTTTCAAGCCTCCCTTAACATGTATAGCGGTATAGGAGTAACGCACTGCCTGTGTTCGTGAGGTCATGTTAAGTAAACAAAACAGTCTAGTCATTGCTATGATTAGATTACGCTAGCGGTAAACTTTGGGTTGACACGTATAGTTGCATGCTAGTATTGTATGATAATTTAAGTTAACTATTATGCCATGTGGATTCGTTTAAACTTTTATACTTATGCTAGTACTTAAAACTTCTATGCTTGGCAATACTTTTGTGTTGAACTATACTTTAATACGTATTGCAGGAATTCAATGATGATGACGACGAATGGAACTTGATAGGAAGGACTAGAAATGCACCAAACTTTAAATTCGTGTTTATAGATTAGTCATGCAATACTTGTTGTATTTTTGTTTTCCAATTCATGTACTTGAACCATTAGCAATGAAATGAAATATTATTTATTAAATACTTGTCACATTTAGTGTTATGAAGTCTCGAGCAATCTATTTACATCTGCCTTGATGATTCTACCATCGGTTGGGGTGTGACAACTAGACCTTCAACCACGGTGCAAGCCACTTGGATATCGGTGGATATTCAAGAAAAAGATGAAAACTGATGGTTTTGTCGACAAGTATAAGGCAAGGCTTGTGATCAAAGGATTTAGACAAAAGAAGGGTCTTGACTACTTTGACACATACTCTCTAGTGACCAGAATAACCTCTATTAGATTAGTGCTTGCAATTACAGCTTTGAGAAACTTAGAAATACATTAAAGGTATGTAAACCGGCATTTCTCAATGGGAACTAGAGGAAGAGTTTACATGGAGCAACCTCAGGGTTTTTCTGCTCCTGGCCAAGAGGGTAGAGTGTGTAAACTTGTCAAGTCATTGTATGGCTTGAACCAAGCTGCAAAACAATGGCATCAAAGTTTAACCAAGTTATGCCAAATAGTGGTTTCAAACTAAATGGGTGCGACAAGTGTGTATATGTGAAGGACACTTCTAAAGGTTATGTGATCTTATGCCTTTAAGTAGATGATATTCATTGGGAGTGATGATAAGATGATCAGATCTACTAAAGACATGTTGAAAACAATATTTGACATGAAAGATATGGGTCTAGCTGAGGTGATTCTTGGAGTGAAGATCATTGGAACCCAAACTGGTTTGGTATTGAGTCAATCTCATTATGTGGATAAGATCCTTGAGAAGTTCAATCCAAAGGACACGAGTGTAGCTCAAACTCTAATCAATACCTCTCAACAATTGTCAAATAATAGAGGTAAGAGTGTTGCTCAATTGGAATACTCCAGGATCAGTGGAAGTATCATTTATTTCATGTCATGTATGACGAGATTACTAAGGTATTTGAGATACACGTGGAATTATGGACTGCGTTACGGCCAAAATCCAGTTGTTGTGGAAGGATTCAGTGATGCTAACCGGGTATCCGATATGATAGATTCTAGATCTACAAGTGGTTATGTCTTTACCCATGGAGGAGGATCTATATCTTGGAAGTCGTCCAAACAGACTCTTATAGCTAGATCCACAATGGAATCGAAGTTTATTGCGTTAGATAAAGCTGGAGAAGAGGCAGAGTGGTTACTTCAATTCTTGGAATATGTTCCAAGATGGCCTAAGCTTGTGATGGCTATTTGCATACATTGTGATTGCCAATCAGCTATTAGTAGAGCTCAAAGTGAAATGTCTAATGGCAATTCAAGGCACATACGACGTAGTCATAACACGATTCGACAACTACCCTCAATTGGAGTTATCACGATTGATTATGTGAAGTCAAAGGCATTGTGGATCCGCTTACAAAAGGCTTAAGTAGAGAGGAAGTATATAAGTCTTTAATGGGAATGGGGCTAAAGCCCTTGGAGTAAGTTTATACAATGAAAAACCTATACTAAAATATTGGAGATCCCATGATCTAGGCTCAATAGGTCCACGTATTTGTACGAACTGAGGTGACTATGGGGAGTACCTCAACATATAAAGGAGTTACAAACTTCCTAGTCCATTCGTACTTAAAATCATTGATGTTAATGGAGATTAAGCATATGGCTTTTAATAATTTGTAAATCACCTATGTTAGCGAAAAGTGGGGTCGCTTCGAATGGAATTGGGGGCACAATTCCTAGAGCTCTTGCAGAACTAAGATAATGTTCCATGACCATAACGGACATAACTATGAAGGGTTAACCAGACCTGGAAGAGTAATGTGTGATGTGTAATAACGTCTACGTAAAAAGGGGTTGTTTAAGGACATTGCGTCTACTAACCATAGGAGACTAAGTACATGTCACAAAGGAGGGTTCAAAGGGAAACCTACCTATCCAGCATTACTTAACTGTTGAAATTTAATCGTGACACTTAAGTGTATGGGACAATCTCCAATCATGTGGGGGTTGGTTGGAAATTTTATAAATAATATAATGATTATTTGGAGATTAAAGCCGAAATGAATGAGAGATCTCTGAAGCTTTAGTTGAATGTTGGAACTTTAATGTGTGAGATGTTGTGGTTGTCTCACATTGGTGGAGAGATAAATCTTTTGGTGATTTATAATTACACTTCTCTACAGGAATGTATTCCTATGTGACAAGACACACCCAGTGACAGCCAGGAGGGTGCAAAGCACCCAATTTGCGCATGAGCCCGCACCTACGCTCGGGCACGAGGATGGGACCGGGATGAGGGAGATGAACGTAATGTGGCATCTTGATGGCGCACTTTGCACTTCCGCAAGCCGCTTGGAACCGCCTTTACTATATTTTAGGTATATCTTGGCTGGTATGGCTCGAGTCAGTGGTTTGGTGTGGTCAGTTGGAGACTGTTTGTTTTCCCACTTGTCAAGTCTGCATAATTCATTGTGTCATTGAATTCTAGACTTTATGTTTATTGAATTTCGTATTCAGTTAAGAGCTTTCATGTGGAATTTAAAAAAATCATATACAAAGCTTTGTCCTTTGTTCTAGACACACAACACAAAAAAATAATATAGTTGATATTGCACGCACATACACCAACGTTTTCCCTAATTTATCTATCCAACAAGCTCTTGTTTCAGGTATTCTCCAAGTGCAACGCTAATCCCCACAGTGCAGTCTGCTTTGGCTGTCGTACTCAGGGAAACAAACGGGTCACCTGGGTTTTCTACTTTATGTGCCTTTATGTGATCTTTATGTGCCTCAATCGTCTTTGTTTTCTACTTTTCTTTATTTCGTCGTATTATGTTCTTAGTCGTTGGTCACATCTTGTACTGTATTTTGTTTTGAGTTTGGTTTAGTTCTTGTTTATGTACTGTAATCCGAATATTAATTAATAAAATTTTTATTTTTATGTTATTTCTTGAACAATTGTCCTACATTTTTTAACAATAAATGAAGGAACAAAAAGACTCAACATATGAATACACTACCACCCAAACACGCATGAAACAAATACAAAATGTTCAAGAAAATAAAGAAACATGATATTTACGTTGTTCAATTCAATCGATCATATCGTTGTCGATTTATCTCCATGATATGATCGAACTAGGAAAGACTTTGGTTGATCAAGAATGGGGGGTTTACACTATAATCGGTTATATTTATAAGATACAACTTTATTAAACAACTATTCTAACGTGAATTGTCTATGAAATTCGAACACTATGATGTCTTTTTCTCCAGGTGACAGCTTCAAAAGGTTTGTGAATAATTGTTTTCTGTATTTTCTAATATCAATAGGACAATGACATGGTTCCCCATATAATTGAAACCATGAAGAGATCTACAATGATGAATACACCAATGATATATCTATGCAATGACCACTACTAACAAACCTTAAAACAATATTAAGAGAAAAGATTAAACTACCCATATACGTAAAACAATCACAAACAATACACATGTCTAGTATGCCCCCTTAAGGAAAACAGGCGCAACAACGTGAAGCTTGTACCGAAGATTGTTAAAACGAGAGGATGACAATCATTTGATTAAAACATTTGCCACTTTGTAAGTAGTATAAATATATCTTAAAGTGAGTGCTGGTGCTAAAACCCTATCTCGAATAAAGTGAACATCAATGTTAAAGTGTTTCAAGTGCTAATAAAAACACCGGATTGACTCCTAAGTATGTGACGCTAAGGTTGACATACTAGAGAGTAAGTGGACACAAAATAAGAATCCGAAGTTCATGCATAACAAAGATAATACAACGATGCTTTGTAGCACTATGAGATAAGGCTCTATACTCGGCATTTGTACTAGAACGCGATCAATGTATTGTTTCATAAAGCTTCAACTAATAAGGTCCGGGTCCAACAAAGAGATAGAAACTTGTAATTGAATGACGATCATTAGGGCACCTGTAACATCCGCAAAAACGGGTATAACAAAGATATAAAAACTTGGAATTGTAACCGGATGCAAATCATAATAAATGAAGATGCGCACTTTTATTTATATGTAGTTATTTGTTATTTTATTTTTATATGTCATACATCATCGCATTTTACATTTATCCTTTAGATGACATTACGCATTTCCATCTAAACCACATCCTTTAACCGATACCACCTTCACCTATATGATATCATCATCTAAACAATACCCTCCTCTCCTCCAAGCGACGACTTCAAACAACACCACCTCCCCTCTCAATTGACATCCCCCTACCTCCCACGCTACCACCCCAAACGACATATGATACTCAAACCAAGAGACACCCATACATAGTCTAAACAACGTGACCCAAAGGATTCCCAAAGCCCAAATGATGATCTCCCCATTCCAAACAAGACCTAGTGTTGTTTGGTAACAAGACCAAACGACATCATCCTTGGGGCTAACGGTATCATGCCACAATCATCTATCTTTTCCAATCGCGAACTAAAGCAACCAAACAACTCCTTTCTAACCTAATACTCGACTTTTTGGCTTCCTTAGAGTCCCATTTAATTAGGGTTTTGATGGGGAAACTTAATACCATCATAATCATTCATAAACATCACATAATTGGACTAATTAGAAGCTAAATAAAGACACCATTTTTCAGCTTCTTGAACACTAAAACACCATAGCAAAATTCGATATCATAACACTAAAACCAAAGGACATCCATTGGCATATCATACGAATCCTTGCCCACAAAACCTACAAATTCTCTCTCTAAGTCACGGAAATCAAGAACATTTTTAGGGCTTGGAACTTTATCATTTGCTATCTCCTTCATTTCTCAACCAAATCTGGTAATTCTAGAGCCCAACTTGTTTAATTTTTCATGCTTTAGAACACCCTACTATTCATTTCTGTCATAGAAGGGTATATAAGTCTGAATTTCGTTTCTTTATATTTTAGGATTTTTAATTGATAGATTATGGGGTTTTTGATTCTAGACTAGTGATTTGATGAAATTAAAAGTATGTTATTGTTCAATATGATGTTAGAATAGTTTGCATAATTTTTGAGAATTATTGGATATCATTGGATTTGTTGTAGATTTTAATAAACTTATATTGTGTCAAAAAATTATATAAAAGTATGAATATATAAAAATAAAATATCATGAATATTATTTTCTGATTTTCAATAAAATAGGATGGAATTTTATAAGTTTCATGACCCAAGATAAATCATTTAGGACTAATTAAATTATAAATGCAAATTTAGTCTTTTTAACAAATTTAATGACCTTAGATAAAAATATAATACAAGGATAGATTTTCGTACTTATATAATTATAAGATGATTTTTTGTTTATTTGCCTAGAATTGATAATATCAACATATGATTGTTATAATCTTGCCTTATTAATTATTTTTCATATGTTAGACTTATTAGATGTGAATTTAATAATTTGATTAGATTATAAATATAAATTTTTAAGTAGAATGAATTAATTAGACTTAGCTTATACAACAATATATATAAATTCTGGCATAAATAATATTATGTTACTATTACAAACTTGTCACATTACTTATTACTTATTTAGTTACAAATAACAATTTAGTATTTAGGTTGGAATTATTATATTTAATTTAGTTTATACAAAAGTCCCTAAATAATAGGATTGATTTTTAGTTTTGTTATGTTGTTGGATATTTAGTATATTTAATGTTTGGGTAACATTTGTCTCTAGAGTTTTTCCTAAAATTCGTGTGGTTTATCTAAGGATCAAATAAACGCAAAACTGTGAGTAGATCTTTCTTTCCCCTTTTATAATTAAACTTTAGGGGTGTATCATATGTCACTATTTCTCATGTTATTCACTTTGATCATCAACATGTAAGTCAATGTGTTAATTATGTGCATGTCTAGTTATTGTTGGTAAATTTATTTATGTGAAGTCTCAGTCAATTATATCATAGCACATCATTATGGATCCACTAGCTGACCGATTCCCCATGATCATGGGTTGTAGCCTGGTATTGCTACCATCATTATATTCGCTCTTTGGGTCTTGAGTCTCGCACAGTCACATTAACGCTTTATTCGCATATTCTCATGATCACATTCTCTCATTTGATACGAGGTGGTTATTGTTGTTGTTTACATGTTGTGTTTATTATTCTAACACTTGAATTGCATCCTAAATCGTTTTACAAATAAAGAAACAAATTATTTTATTTAATTACATGTTTACTCACCAATTTTTAGTTGACCCAAAATTATTTACGCATATTACAGAAAATCAGGTGTGACGAGACGAGAATGGCCACACAAAGGAGTCGCCTTAGACTAATAAACTGGATTTTTATTTTAGGTTTGATGACTTTGAATATTGTATGGATTATTTGAAATTTACACGTTACGTGACAATTTTTAATTAAGACATGATTAAATATTTGAACTTTCAATAGTTGCCATAAGCTTAGGATAATCATCATACCTCGATCAAATCCGTTGTAGGTCGGGGTATGACAACACCCAACCCATCAGCCATAAAATAAGCATCCAACTCAAGAGTGGGAAATTGCCGAATAACCAAGCCATGGGAGATGGACCCTTAAGGTACCTCAAATTAGGCTTTACACACAAGAGCGTTGGTCCGGAGGTTCCTAAAGGAACTAAGAAGCCTTGCTAACCACATATGCACTCTTAGAGTGAGCCAAGAGAGGAATACCAGGATCAAATAAAACCATTGTTAAATGGAGTCTTTAATGTAAATGCTTTTATTAACCAAAAATAGTAAAATTGGATTATTTAAATCCAATTTGCTATTTACTTGTAATAATCATTTCGTTTAGATTTTCACCAATGTTACTGAAGATAAAATTTGTATTTTATGCTAAAGTTCTTGACGTCGGCCTCTATTTTATTCCTTTATTTTTTGGATTCATGGGTCATTGGAAAAAAAAAATCACATAATTTTAAGCAGAAAATCTAACTTTATATATGTATAAATTATGGTCCCCGGCCCATGAAAATGGGTTAAAAGTCCACATGGGTTGATTACAATATCCAAGTATTGATGAATGATGAGGCCCATTATCTTGAAACCTGTAAAAAGACGTGTTATTTCTACAACCCCTTAAAATATCGCATGCACGATATTTTATATTATTTTTGAAAAAATCATTGATGAGGAATCCTATATTGAGTACACCACATAAGCTTCAAGTAGGACCTTCGAACCCCTAGGAATGCTCCCTCCGCACAGACTTTGGGCCTATGCTTTCAAACATCGGCCCTCGTCAGAGACACGATCTTCTATCTTTATATAACAGCCAAGCGCACCGGCCCCATTCATTTACTTATCATAGAGGCCCTCGTCTCAGGTTCAATATATGGGCATGGAGTAATTTTAGATGTTTGAAGTAGAAGTAATTTTAGATGTTTGAAGTAGAGTATGAGTAGTGTAGATTTAATGTCGTACTGCTCGTACACACCGTTCAAAATAAAAAGAATACAAAAGCCACCCCACTCCCAACCCAACATGAGCCAAACGAGTCCCTTAACAAGTCATATTTTTTAATCGTCAAATGTGATACAGTCGACACATTCCCGAGACCCCATCTTAACGATGCAAATTCCTATGTGTCATTTACAATGCTCATATTCAAATCTGGACTATTTTAGCAAGACAACCAATCAAAGTCCAAAGAGCCCCCTAGGATTCACATTGTGTTAGTTAAATAAAACGAGTCCAGGTTGTATCAAAATGAATTTACATAAGGATATATGGAAATGAAACAAGAATTATATAAGACTTGTTTTAGGATTTCACATACATCTCTTCATTGTTACCCTCAACTAAAAAATAATATTTGAAAAAAATCGTTCAAAAGTTCCCGTAACAAGTTTCGCGTATATCCATTTCCAAATAATGCATCGTGACCATTTGTAAATGAGTACATACTCATGACATATTGTGATGTTAGCTTTTCAATATTACTATAAACTCGTATATTACGTTTTATTTTGTATTATATGTGTTTAACAGGTCGCCCTTAAAGAATGTCATCTCTATCGCTACGATGAAAAGTAATGTAACTCGTTTCACCAAGAAAAAGAATAATAATTAGCAATCATAATTCATTATACTCTTATACAATTAGCAACTTGTGTTGGCTCTCTATAATGAAAAGTGATGACTTTTAAGAAACCACACATACATACCCACTTGTTTAATACATAAGTTAAGACACAAATGTTTACAGAAAGTTACAGCCTTTCAATTATGACATAAGTCGTCACAATGGTTTGCATAAAAGGAAACCAAAAATTACACTAATCTAACTTATAAAATTCAACACACCCTTTCATGTATTAAAAGACACCCTTTTGCGCACCCTTTCATATATTAAGACATCATTTCACGCAGTTTCACCCTTTTACAAAATAACACATCCATTCGGTTATTCTTTTTTTCGAACAGTAAACTATAATAAGATATAAAAACTAAATTTATGATCATAAGCTTTAATTTCATGCACACACGTGAATGGTTTTGGGGGAACTGTCAAGATGATCAATTGTATGCATTTATTTTCTAAACGAGACACATAATATATGCAATCCAAAAAGCAAAGAGTGATTTCTTTAACCCACTTACCGGGACATGTGTTCAAACACGGTGTTTGTGAAACGGTATTATAACCATCGAATCTTTTTAAACGAACATGTTGTTGGCAATCAGGCCCAAGAACACAAACACAAAATTTGATCTCAACCAAGATCGACTCTTTCTGTTTATTATAATTTTTGACTCTATTAAAATACATAACCTTAACCATCTATTTATACTAAAATAACTATACTAGTCCTACTCAAACTCAAACTTCTATTTTCTAGACATTCAAATATTAGATAAACATACAAACTAATCCTAATATTAATTCTAGTCCTACCATAGTTGTAACCCTACATACTTAGAATTAGAAACCTTCTTGAAAACAAATTAAATCAAAACATTCACTTTAGCCCTTCATTTTCAATTTATGTGTTTCATTTTATGCATTCACAACGATTTGGTAAATGACACAATGTTTCATGTGCTTCATTATAACAGGTTCACAACGATTCGGGAAATGACACAATGCTTCAGCTGAGCGTGCCAACACCCTATTTAACAGCGATCATTTGCATCATATAATCCAAGGTTGCAAACATGATCAACGCGTATACGGTATTATTCAGTCATCCAAGAATCGGCCATAACCAGATCTAACGGGTTTGGTGGATATCTCAATGCCATGAACGACGCATTTTTGGCCGCAAGGGCCTCGCCAGAGAAACCCCAACCGGCCCCTCACGGTAGAGACAAAGACGTTGGTTGCGTCTGACATGGGAGCGAGAGTAGGAAATGGAGAGTTCTATATATTTTTTATTATATAGTAATGTCAATTTAGAAATATTATTTTTTAGTAATGTTGTGCGGATACACTGGAGTACAGGAGATGGACATAATTCTAACATATTACGTTTTTTTATTTGTTGTGTTTTTTATTTCCTTTTTAGTATTTGACTATTTGTATATGTATTAGAATCTTATAACTTCACAAAACCACAACTCAAACAAAATATTGTAACAATAAACAAAATTCAGTTTCGATTCATTGTGCGGCATAAATTTCATCGCAAAATTTATCTTAGGAATTTGCTTAAGATCACATTTATCAAAATTCTGTTTTTATTCATTAGCAATATAAAACTTTTATGTTTGTTATAGAACCAAAATTCAGTTTCTATTCATTGTGCAGGATAACGTTTGCAATAAAAAAATTTGTGATTGCATATAAGTTTTGTCACATATTTTCCCAAGATCACATTTATCAAAATTTTGTTCTTATTCATTAGCAATATAAAGCTTTTACGTTTTGTTTTGTGGCGGTGGTGTTGGGGTTGAGGTAAAATTATATCAAGTTATTGTGTTCCAAATCAAAATAAGTTGTTTCATCAAAAACAATTTTCAAAAACTAAGATCATTAATTAAGAACAAATGGGTGTCGAAGACAAAGTGATCTCAAAGATTTTCATAATCAACATCTCGCAGCAACGCACGGGTGACATTAACTCGTTTGAATAACAAAATCCAACAGTTGGTATCTTCATGTGAGTTGAGACTCAAGACCATCATTATCTTCTTTTATAGACAGGTAGTTTGTATATTGTATATCTTTGTGTAGTCATTTGTAATGGCAAAATGATTTAAAAAGTCTTCATAGTTGAAAATGCTACACAAAGTAAATTATATGTAACATTATCTTCATAGGTTCACATGATACAATATGTTACATCATTGTCTTCACTTTTCTGAACATATGTCAAGTCTAAATGCTGGTACTCCCTCATTCATTATTGAACATAATGTTTATTTCAAAATTTTTATGATATATCTATCAAGATACTTCAACTTACATATACATATGTATATAAATATATAATTATATATTAAGAATTTCAAGACATAGGATGTAACATTTAAAGATTATACATTACACCAAAACACCTAAACAGTGTTAATGGCATTCAAGAAATAGAATGTCTTCTAACTTTACTTGCCTTATCCTTGATACTTGTAATGGAACTTAAAACCCCATGATCAAACCATAAAAATGGAGTAAATTTCAAGAACTTTTTCGACATGTTGCTTATGAATGATCTTGTACGCGATGGTGACTTATCAGAATGCGATTTTTCTTTTTTGATGTCTTTTAGTCTCATTTTCGCTTTTAGAAGCTCAAATTTAAGATATTTATTTTCTTTTTGTAAACTTGAAACATCATCTGGTAACGGGTTCGATCTAGATCCATCATCAATGGTGTCTCTTAACCGTTGTTGTTCATAGTAAAGAACTTGAACAACTGTTCCTGCCGAAAGCCTCTCATTTTGTGCGGCATGAGCACACGCCTCGCTAGTTAGCTTTTGACAGTTTAACAAACTGCAAAGCTTCTTCCTTTCTGTATCCCCTAAAGCCGGATGAGCCTGCAAGATTCCAAAACATAGTTCTTGATCCTATTTTGCTAATCTATATGTCATGTTTAATATAAATAATAATAAAAAATATATTGTACCTTTAAGTATGTATCAATGGCTTTATACAATCCATCATCTGTGACCCTTTGATTTGGTATATGCTCAACAAGATTCATAAACTTTAATAATGATAAGTTACTATCAGAAGCTATTTCAGCAAGATAACTCTCCATAAGCTTTCCAACTTTCGCCATGTCATCACGAGGGCCCTCAAATGCACCAAAATTCATCAATATTCGTTGCACGGTGTCAATATCAAACAAAGTGTCCCCGTCAAAGTGAAAAGAAGGGATCAATATATCATCTAAGACAGCTTGCCCAAGCTGTAACCCCATTCTTTTCTCTAAATCTAACCTACATGCAACTGTTGTCTCGAGGTATATGGCAGATCGAAGTAGCATTGAAAGGAAACTAGTTGATATTGCATTTTTTTCCCTTGGCAAGAGGCTAACTATCGTTTCTAAAACAACCCGCTTTTCATTTTCTTGGTTTGGATTACTTTTGTTCTTCCCCTTGCCTGATATCTCCTGCTTCATGGATAACGAGACAAAACGGGTCGGGTAAAACCGGTTAACTTTTAGATCTTGTAAACAAAGGTTGGACCACCATGCAAACACTTTTGATCCATAGATTATAAACTTTATCAACTTTTACAAATGAAAAGGAGTAGAAAGGTTTTATCAATGACTTCCAAATTTTATAAACTTTTAACACTAACCAAAATGTAACCCAAACCAACCCATTCATAAGTAAATTAATCGAAACTGTGACCTATAACAAAACGTAGATAATAAGAGAATTTTACCAAATCTTGAAGACATTTGCGTGCATAAAGCATTAGAATCGGCCCTAGTGCATACTTGTTAAACCCCCTTGAAATCATTGCAAGAAGAACCCTTTGAAATGTATGGATGCTGAGAACAACCAAGTCTTCAGCCCACCAATCAACGACTTCTTTTAGGTGAAACAAAGACGACGAAGAAGAATCTAAGCCATCGCTACTACACTCTGCGCTAGCCGACAAACAAAACTGGCTTTCCTTGGTCACTATGAGTGCAATTGTGTCTACACAACGAGTGACCAGTTTTACATTTTCAGACACTGGTAAGTATCTTTCTGACGATTGCAAGATCGAAACTGCGCCAGCAAACGAATTAAGCCCGACTTCATTTATATAGGCTTCTGTTCTTGATACAAGGTTCCCAACCAAATACTCCTCTGTCATTTCAAGAAACTCAGCCGCACACCTTGCCATCGCAATGTTTTCAATCGTTAATTCGAAGTTTATTCCATAACAAAACTTCGCTGCAAGTTCGAACCCTTCAGGCCCTCCTGGGACATCATTGATATTGACTGCATGATCCGCCTCTTTCGAGTTTAACATCAATTTCCTTATATAACCACACTTTGATACCAATGGAAACTGCAGTGACACAGCAAACAAGTTTTAAACTTCATTTACACAAATCTATAACAAGAAAAGCTGCAAAACGCCATCGAAGCGTACCTTGTGTAACGAAAATGAGACGCCTTGTACGTGGATCATAACATCACTTGAGATCTCTTGGGAGAAAATCCTACAAAAGATCATAAAAAATATTGTTTTGAAACATCTTTACAAGATAAAAACCGAAAACTCATAAAAGAAACAAGCAAACCATTCACTTGTCCTCTTCATGGCATGACTCATGAGCTCCTTCTTCTTAGCAGGCATCATGTCTAGAGTTGTAACCATTGCAGCATGCTCTAGTTCAACATCCATTATGACAATAATTAAGCATTCTTGATTTTCACCATGCTCAACCGTGCAATATATATATAACCAAATGTAACTTCTCAACAATCATTTCAAAATATTTACTGTGGCTTAAATAGGTTGCATTATGGATTTTTTATGGCTCCAAGAATTTATTCTGTTACATTTAATTCATTAAACAAATAGATAGCCAAAATGGGCATGAGCAATATTGAGCATTGGGCCTAAAAGGTGCAAGATTTAGGGATGAAACAGTCTTTTAGTACACAATGTGGGGACTTTGTGAGAAAAAAAAATGGGGGAAATAATAAAAGGGACATGACTTTAATTGGTATTGTGTGGCTGTGGATGCAAAGGGGTATAGAATAATTGGTTTTGGATTGGAATTTTCTTGTAGGGGTCATTGAACACATAGCCTGTCTTATCAAGATCAAAAGGTTAGAGAACCATCTATAGATTATTGTTGTATTAACAGTTTTATGATGCAAAATGATGGTTAAGCAAGTTATATCGATACTATAGTTCTTGAACATGATCATGTTTAAGGGGTTAAGTGAACACGTGAGGTAATATTAGTAAGCCAAACGATTGAGTGGTGTCGTGTCTCAAAAAACATGTTCATGTGACATTAATGATGGCCGCTTGCGTGATGCAGATGGGCTCCTATGCAGGTATGTGTTGTATATATCAAACTTGTAGGGGATCGGTTCCTAATGTTGACTGATCATTCATATTATTTGTTTTATAAATAGATATTTAAATAAGAACAAGATAAGTATTCATGAGGGTGACTTGTTATACCTTATAAATATAAATATAATTTTTTAACATTTTTTTTTATTTTGGAATGGTTAACTCGTATTCTCATACACATTCAATAACTACTCCTAAATCTACAACAGTGTTCGCCATGGGACTAAAACGCACACCCATTTGGGAAGGAACACATTTGATGCCGCTGGTTATCGTCACATACATTGTTATAAAATTATAACTTTGGTTTAAAAGGTCCATCGTGAATGTTCATTAGTTCATGTGTCTTGATCTTCTTGGGTTTCACGAAGTGGTTTTAAATTACTATTACTCGATCGATCACGTCTACTCTTCGCTAGGAGTCCGATGGGATGTTTGTTCTTTGAAAATAGTTGTAATCTAATATAATATAAATAGAATCTGGATTCTATTAACCATGTTTAGTTTGCATATTACTATCTATTTTGAAGGAAGTTGGGGGAATGGTAACTAGTTTTTATTGGTGGAGAATGCTAGCTAGCCAACTAGTGGATGCCATGTGACATCCACTAGATTTCTTTATTATTTGTTTGGTTTTACCAATCTCAAAAGCATGGTTGCAAATTTAACTAGACGCTTCCTAATCAGTCGACCAGAGAGTTGAAAGTACTCGGTCTATGCGTAAAAGTACTCGGACATGTAAAATTATAAAGAAATTAGTTTTCGGAAATTAATTATACGTCAAATAACATAAATATACTAATATTTATAATAATATACATGAAAATGATATTCATTCTTTGATATAATAGGCATAGAAATTATGTTTATTTTTTGAAGTCAAACTCGGCCCGAGTTGACTTACTAGATTTGATTTTGGACAGGGTTGACCGCGTTTGATCGATTACGAGCAATTAGGCGTAGTTGAAGAAAGTTGTCACACCCCAAACGATGATGAAATCATCAGAGTGAGACGAAATAGATTGTTCATTACACATAACACTATTTGCGACAATAGTTAACTCAAAACGGATTCCATTTCTTATCTCAATCGTCAACATATTACAAGGAAATTCGAATTACAACAATTAATTGTAAAGCACTAAGAGTTCAGTAAATCAAATATCCAAATCTAGTATTTCTTGTGTGTTTCTATGACGTCCCTACTAGATTCGTCTTAAGCATCATCATCAACCTGTAACATGTTAAAATATGGTTCAACGCAAAACATTGGCGAGTACACAAGTTTTGAATTACATAGTATAAGAATAAAAGTGTTGCTCAAATCTACATTGCAATTGTATACAAGGTAAGCTAGCATGCAATACTAAATGTCACACCCAAGTGTCCATAAGAATTAAGTGTCCCTCGCCACAAAAGTAACGAGAGTATTTTAAAAATAAGAATAAACTTAACAATAACCCGACGTGCGGCGTGCTACTCCTATAGCGCTATATATGCTAAGTTCGGTCTAGCTAAGTTAATGACAAGAAGCATGTATGAATCTAGCATGAACCTAAGCATAACAATAAGCATGTATAACGGAACGAGTGTATAAAGTATGTTGTGTGTATTTGTGTATTTTGTAAGTTAACATGTTACAACCCAAATTGTGTAAAAAGGAAATGGGTCAAGTGTACTCACGGTTTTGCAAGCTTCCACTTGGTATTTCCGTGAAGAGTTTTGAAGGACGGAATGTCGAGTTATCCTACATAAGGAAAACGTAGGCGTGTAAGTATTCGGATGATAACGATGGGTTAGGAATTTAAATATACCACAGTATATTTACGATAAATTAATCATCTAGACTTAATACTCGTTTATGACACTATGAATCCCATTTGGGGTCGATGTGTTTTCATGGGTTAAGAGACCCATTAGAATCGTAACGAGAAATTAAGTACTTAGATGATGTAACTTAGTACCATGACAAACAATCATTCGATTAACGTCAAGGGTTCGGTTAGTATATATTTATATATTATATAGTATAAGTAATTATTCTATCATGTTTATCATGGCAGTTCATAGAAGTCATGCATGGAGGTAGGAGGATAACCTTCCTTTAAACTCTTTCGTATTGTTCACCAATGCACAAGTTGTCACAAGAACAACAAGGATGGTCATGAATATGTTAAAATGAAAATAAAAGTTATAGAACATTCAAAATCATCAAGTGAGGTGGTGGATTGAAGGTAGGATAGCCAAGGCTTCTAAGTAATCACACACTACCAACTCAAGTCTTGTTACAAGAACAAGCTTGGAAGGATACAACACTTGTGGGTTAAAACCCTATTAAAATGGAAAGTTTCTTACACGTGTGACCTCAAATATGGTGATGTTCCATATTGGTTTTCCATGGAAAACCTATGAAAACACTCCTAGAGGTGTTCTAAGTGTTAAGAAGAAAGAAAGAATAAAGAAGGGAAGTAGAGGTGAGTTAAAACTCACTTGAAAGTCTTTAACTTTCTGGATGGAGTTTAGAGAGATTTTAAAGAGAGAGATTAGTGTTTGAGGTTGAAAGTGAGTGTGGATTGAGGTGTGTTTTATAGTTGAGGTTAGGGGGTGAGTTAGGTGAGCATTAAATGCAAGAAACACACTTAAACAAAACACACTTTTGCCCAATACATGAGCTAGTTACAACATTCTACAAATTGTGCCCTCTGGCGGGCCATGAGAGACAAGAGATAGGACGGTCGCGGGCGCGAGAGGCTCTGGGCCAGAAACTTAGTTGTTTTTTGTCACTTTTAGTCCCTAAACTTAGTTTTTCCTTCATTTCATGCAAAACTTGGTATTTTGGCATGTTTTAAGTATATTTTGAGTGTCAAGTATGAATGTATGAGTATTTGCACGTATAACAAGTATCGGTTTGTATGTAAACATGTAATAAATGATTTATTGCATGTAATACAAGTATATATCAAGTATGAATTTTATTACGATCAAAGTCTCGGATTACAAGGTTTGGGAAAAGAAATACGTATGCGATACGAATACAACTTTCCATAAATAGGAACACGATTACACTTCTAATTAAGGAAAATACCAAAAAGTGAGGCGTTACAGTCTCCCCTCCTTTAGGAAATTTCCTCACGAAATTTATCCAAGAGGAAGACTTTGGAAAAGATGCCATTTTGGTGAAAACGTTTGGCCAAAAATCATGATTTTGAAGTTTAAAGTTTATAAATGTGCAAATATGTATCGAAATTTTGAAGGATAAAAATGGTAGGTTCATGAAAGTACTTTGTTTTGACTAAGGTGTTTTGAGATGCCAATCGTAAGTGTGTATAAGAATAAGTAAAAATGTGTATGTGTGTGTAATCAAGTGAGCTTGACTGAGTCTAGACAACTCATTGGAAGGAATATTTTAAAAGAGTGTGACCTAAGGGGAAGGTTTTAGTATGCATAAGGATGTATTTTGATTAAAATGAGCGGTCCGCACCGTAAGTTGTAAGAAAAGTTTTGTCAGTTCTAAAGCGTATTAGTAAAATCACTTGTTGTAGAAAATGTTTATTGGAGAGAGCTATGATGGTAAATATTTATGGTTTCTAAAAGGTTTTGGTGGTAATAGACCGACTAGTTCCAGTTTGCGCGTAGATAAGAGTGGAAGATAGTTTTAAAGAAACGGAACATTTCACAAGATTGAGTCGGTGGGGACGTTTACAAAAATGGATTGAATGTTTAGGTTGATTCATTGTAAATAAAGTTTGGATGAAAGGTTAAGGGAAGAATTAGGAATATTGTGGTATGGTAGTGAACGATTCGGTAGGTGTATGCGAGGGGTAAAAAAATGGTATGAATATCGGATAAAATGCGAACATGGAATGTTGAGAGATGCTAGTGATAGTTGTAGCCGTTAAAGCTAACGATTTTGAGAATGAAGCTTTGTCATGGATAATCAAGTACTAATCATTTCGAAGTGGGGTCACCAAAATTTGTTATGACTCAAATGTACTTATCAAGGTCCGGGAAATCACTGAATTTCTCATGTCACGTTTTACGAAAGTTTGGTAACATAGTAGGGACACTTATATATAGGAAGGACCAGCGACGTATCCACCATGTTCATAACATGTTACGTCCGTTTTGCTATTTGGTGTCATGTTACGTTCTGTGTTACGATACACAATAGAACCCACTATGGTTTTCATGCCCCTTCCAATATAATCCCGTGTGCACCCGCGATTATTTTGGTTTGTGCATGAACCGCATAGTTTGTACTAGTAGTGTACGAGTCAGGTAACATCTAGTATTCTAAGCAAAAGGTGTGTAAGATAGCGTATAAAAATCAAGTATGTAAGCATGATTGTATGTATGAGTGTCTCGAACATAGGCGAAATCACTCGGGTTATGCCTACTAATAGATTTCAAGTATGACTACCAAGTAGTGCGAATGTATAAATTTTGAGTATGATTGAAGACAAATACGTATAACATTAGCATGTTGTATCGAGCGTATAGGTGGAATAAAATGAGATTTAGCATATATAAGTTACCATGAAGTTGCGAGTGTGTAAAATACGAAGTGTGATGGTGATATGTGTAATATTTGTCATGTAATATTGACTGCATAAACAGAAACGTGTAAGGCGATATGCATGTGTATGGTTGCTTGAGTCAAAACCTTGAGTTGGTTGAAATAAAATAAGTCGGCTTTGTCAGGAATGAAGGACCAACATTGTGAATGTCGGGTGAATTTTGAGAAAAATATTAATTGTGAATGCTACGTTGTAAGTTATCCGATGAAAATTTTCTTGCCCATGTGTTCAGATTTAGATTTGCGTATTAGCGATTTTTGAAAATGTTGTAAAATAGTGAGCCTGCTTTATTTATTTATTTATTTATTTTTATATTGATGCAAGAAACGTTGTGTTTTGAAAATCTTCATGGAAAACTTGGATTTTAAAAAGTATTTTAGCAAAGTGGACTTATACGTGTGTGAGAGAAAGTTTTCGTTGGTTTCTTGTTGGAAATAAAATGTCTTTAGAATGGTAGTATAAAGTGAGTGAGTTTTTTTTTTCTTTTTTTGCAATGGACGAGTTAAGAAAATCGTGGGCAAGAGGTTCGTTTAACCGAAGTTGATAGGTAGCATTTCATAAAGTTTTTGAAAATTATGAAAGAAACGTTTAAAGTATCATTAGGGGTTTCGTGAATGTAATTTACGTAAATAAATTGTAGGGTGAGAAATTGTTTGAATGAAATAATAAGGCTCGAGGTTTATGCATAAATGAGAAAAATTGAAACAATGATAAAGGGTTTGGGTATAAGTTTTGATATACTGATTGTTACGAAAATAGTCGAGTTAGAGTTGGACTTCGACTCATTTCTCCAGCTTGACTTTTGCGAAAAAGACATCTAGGTGATCGACAATAAAAATCACGTTTGAGCATGTAAGTATCTCATAACACGCATGAGTTCACACGAATGACATAAGCATAGCAAGTATTCAAAAGTATAAAAAAGTATGATTGCGTAAGGAGAATAAATTTAGTTGGTTTGCGAGAATTATTATTGTTTTTTATTGCGAAAGGAGTGTGAATTGTGCATCAGGTTCAAAATGGATGAGGTAAGAAGTATTAAAAACATAGAAATTGAGATAACATAAAAGATAGGCTTGGTAAAACATTGGAGTGTTTCGGGTTGAGAAACGTCGACTATTCCAAAGTGAACTGAAGATCCTTTCAAATTAGAGAAATGTGCTTTGGCCTATAGGTAAAATGCTCTCGTCGAGAAACGATGAACGACATTTACCCTTCTAGTTACTACACGTCTCTAATTGATCGAAAAATCAAAACTTTGGCGAGACTGAAAATCGAGGAGTGAGATGTAACATTTGTAAAAATCGGGTCTCCAAAACCCGCTCCGTTTTGTAATCAAGTACCAAGTTATGAAAGTGCATTAATTATTTATGGTTATTTTGAGTTAAAACGATACATAATTAATAAATAAACTAAACTACAAAAATTATATTTGATAAAAAGTTAAAATAAAATAAATAAAAAAACATTTGAAGCTGCCGGGACTCGAACCCGGGTCAGCTGAGCCGCTCAACCGTCTTAACATCCATTTCCTAAACCACTCTGCCACAATGTGTTTTCTGTTAACACTAGGAAAACAATTGGAACTTATACGCAAACTCAAATTAACCGTTGATGCCATCTGAATAACGGAAATCGGCAAACCAATCGCCAAATCGTTGCAAATTCATCTGGCCAGCTTATAACCGATGTATTTCGGTTTCTAATTAACTCAGAATTGAATGAACTTAAAGCTTCATCACTTTCGGTATTTGAAACCGAAGATTTATCAAGCTCTGATTTAATTCAAGTTTCCAATCATTTGCACGATTCAGAACTATCACAACAATATCCAATTTCATTTTCGTCGCATTTGTGAACCATAAGATCATCTGAAACAGTTCGCCGGAAATTTTTTGCAAGTCACCGGAAAACCGGGACTCACATTCTCACGGTAATTCCTCCGACTCTTTCTGTTTAAAACATGTGATTAGTTAGTCTCTAACACAACTCCACCATCAGAATCGATTCTAGCCAACGTTTATCGGAAATCTTATCTTCGCCGGAAAGTTTCTGAGACTGCTGGAATCCCACTGTGAACTGGTAAGATATCCTATACTTCTTTTAAACCTTGTTTAGGTGACTCAACTTTATGAATAATTGATCAACGCTGTTAATTGGTTCAACAGTCGGAGTTCATTTCCAGTACCGACGAACCTCCGCCGGAATTCAGTGAATAACATCAATCGGTATATTCTGTTCCTTAAACTTTCTCCATTCTTTACTTTTGAGTTACTGTTGATGTCGGAGAACTTTGTAAATCACAAATCAATCATAATCAGTCGAGTTATGTTGTCTGTGTAATCGGTGAAGAAGATGAAGTTATAACAGAATATAAGAGTAATTAAAATCCGGATTATAAACTGGTTAGACACACAGTCCAGCGGTGGACTGTGTGCAAATTTCACATACACGTCCCGAGTTCGATCCTTGCTACGCGCACGCTTTGTGTAATAACATTCCTTTTTAATCATGAACTAACCCGGGTTAAAACAGGTAGTTGTTAAGTATAATAAAAACCAAGAATATAACCGGGTTAGACACACAGTCCAGCGGTGGACTGTGTGCAACATAAACTTCACGTCGCGCGTTCGAATCTTGTCACGAGCACCGGTCCAGTTGAATTAAAACGTTTTTGTAAATAAAGGAATTTTCGGTTAATTCAAATAAGTATATAAATATAATTAAAACTGAGTTTATAACGGGTTAGTCACGTAGCTCAGTTGGTAGAGCTACGTGCACGTGAACGGAAGGTCGCCGGTTCGAATCCCACCCGGCGCAGAAATAACCGCTGACCGAACCGGTCAACGGTCAACGGTCAACAGTAAAAAAAAAATAATATTTTTTTATATATTTATTTATTTAATTTAATTTAAAAATCAATTAAAAATACTTAAAAATAACATTTTTAAAGATAGAAAATAGCCATAAACTCACAAAAATTTATCTAAAAATTTCATTAAAAATCCTTAATAACATCCATCCATTTAATATATTTTTCCATTATTATTTAGGTTAGTACTCCTCGTCGACTCGCTCATCTAAATCGTGCGCATCTCACCATCTCAAATTCAACGCACCCAATGTGAGTGAACCTTTCAAATTCCCCGTTTTAATCACGTTTTTGGGGTGTATCATGTGTCTTTGTTTATTTACATATTATAACGAAACTATTGTGCATACATCATATCATGACATGTGTATTAGTTTGTTGCTGTTAAGTAGTTATTATTGGATGCAAATTATTATTACTATACATGCATTTGCCGAGGCCGCAGCTCCCCATCCATGAGGTTGAGCTTGTTCCCCATTTTATTATGCGGTTGAACTGTGGCGTGCCCGCACGATCGGCTCCGTTTGATTGAGCCTTGATCGGTCATTTCATTTTACATTTCAATACATGCAATACGATCGGCTCTGTTTGATTGAGCCTTGATCGCACAGTTCAATTTACATTTCCAGTTCATGCAATACGATCGGCTCCGTTTGATTGAGCCTTGGTCGCACAGTTCAATTTACATTTCCAGTTCATGCAATACGATCGGCTCCGTTTGATTGAGCCTTGATCGCACAGTTCATTTATGTTAGTTATCGTATTATGTTGGTATGTTCATGTATGCTATCAAGTGTTATTGTATGTTATAATTGTAACTGCTATTTGCCAATGCTTGATTACTTACATTTGCTCTTTTATGATTATGCACAATATTTTATTGATAAACTAACCATAAAATCATTATCAAATGTTTATCTAATAAGGTTCACTCGCCAACTTATGTTGACCCAAAAACTACCATTTTACACATGATACAGGTGAACCAGCAGCAGCTAGGAACACATAGGACCTGGACTAGAAGAATAAATCGATTTAGTTCTTGGATTGTTACCTTTTGATTATTTCCTTTGTATTGAATGAACATGTTTGGATGTTTGAAAAATGTAACTTTGACTTCATTAATTATGAAACATAATAGTAAATGTCATGTGCTTTGGTGATAACCCAATTATGCCCCGACTCTTATTTCCGCTGCGGGTCGGGGTGTGACAGATTGGTATCAGAGCCATGACTATAGGGATATAGGATAGGTTATTAGACCCTTAGAGCCTATACTATAGTCGATTAGAAACTTATAAGAATTTTGTGTGTTACATGCCAAATTTCATGATGTTTATATGTTTATGTTAAATGTTACATTTGATATTGTACAAGCATGTTCATAAGTATGTATTATCAAATAATGCCTATCATGAAATCGTATGATCATAACATATCACATCCATGCAAGTACACACCACATCATGATTGATTTTACAATGATTTTCGTGTTTTCAAATCTCATCAAAGTGAGTTCTCATGACGGGCATGTAGTAACTGGAAGGGTACTAGTACCGGTAGTCGGAACGTCCTGTCTAGGCTGGCATTCGTATAAATCCAAAATAAAGGACCAGTTTGCCTACCTGGGGACTAACGATGAGAGTACGAAGTACCTATTAGGCCAAAGCATGCTATACCAAACGTCATGAGAGATAATCCCACTTTGAGTTGTCATTGTGTCTACACCTGGACACGTTCCGACCAAATATCTCATGAACATATTTTGTGGTTTGCATTCGGGGGATGCGAGTGTTAAATTGCCAATACTAATGTGAATCCTACCAAGCCAATAGCCATGGGGGCCCACATGACTATGTAGGTGAAGGTATGGGGGACATTTGAGGCCCAACATGAGCGAACCCAAGACATCCTATGGATGTAGTTGCATTATTGATATTTATGTTATTTTCATTTTATTAAAGACACATGACACCTAAAAAGACACCATAAACTCACAATCTTCTCATTTTATGATCATGTAGATGTCGTCTAGACAGCATCGGAGGGGTAAGAAATCGGGAAAGTCTCGGGAACGTTTGGCTACTCATATCGCGAATCAAATGGCCACGATATTGCCTGACATCGTGGTACAAGTACAACAAGCCCTTGCTGCAAATCCTACTAACCCTCCTCAACAACAGGACCAGAACATCGACAACCCTCCTACCATCAAATGCTCTTACAAACATTTTAAGTCCTGTGATCCTCCAAAATTCGAAGGGACTGAGGGAGTCACTGCCCTCTTACATTGGTTTGAGGAGATGGAAAACGTTTTCTTAAACTGCGATTGCCCTGAGGATCGCAAAGTTCGTTACGCCACCGGGAGACTACTTGGTGTAGCTCTCACTTGGTGGAATACTGAGAAAGGAAAGAGGGGAACTGAAGATGCGATGGCCTTAACTTGGGAGGAGTTAAGGGAAATCATGACTAGGCGTTTCTGTCCCAGAAGTGAAATTAAGAAATTGGAGGATGAATTTCATGCCTTAAAGCAAAAAGAGGGTGATCACTCTACTTACAACAAGAGGTTCTTGGAGTTGAACCAAATGGTTCCAAACTTATTCACTCCAACCTATCGTCTGATCGAACATTACATTCGAGGACTTCCCTCGAAAATCCAAGATTCGGTTCTCAGCGTCTCACCGGTAACACTCGAAGCTGCCATGGAGTTGGCAACGGAACTGACCGAAAACCGAATTCGCAATGGGAAGTTCAAAGAAGAAAAGAAGAAAGCCCCTGTTGAGGGACAAACCTCAAACCACCCCAATCCTTCCTCTAAGTTTGCTAACAAGAGGAAGCGTAACACCAGGAACTTTGCAGTCACCCAAACCAACACCCCTATTCCTGCTGCACCCATCACTCAAGTCACTCCTCCACCCGCGCCATACAAAAGACCCTACACAGGCCCATTACCAAAATGTAACCGTTGTCAGTATCACCACTCCCCTGATTATCCTTGCCAATACTGCACCGGCTGCGGTCGCGCAGGACATACTGTTCAAAACTGCCGCACGCTTCAACGAACAAACCGCCACCAACCTATAACCCAAACCCACCAACAGTTAATGGGTCAAGCACAACAACAACTACCATTTCCACCCACCCAACATTTAGCCCAAACATACTATCAACCCAACTACCCTATGGGCCAACCTATGCTGGCTTGTTTCAATTGCGGCGACCCAAGTCATTTCAGAAACACATGTCCAAGGCTGGTCAATATTATTCATGCTCAGGCCCAAGCCAACCCTGTGAATCAAGCAAACCAAGCTCCTCCACCTGCTAGAGGAAGAGC
The DNA here is from genome assembly GCA_947069175.1 of Scalesia atractyloides. Taxonomy (NCBI): domain Eukaryota; kingdom Viridiplantae; phylum Streptophyta; class Magnoliopsida; order Asterales; family Asteraceae; genus Scalesia; species Scalesia atractyloides. The sequence goes on from CAMTDV010000028.1 coordinate 56,149,185, forward strand.
TTTCAATATTAACGCGAACCAGGCCAGAGCTGACGGCAATGTGGTCAACGGTACGTTTCTTATAAATGGTAGATATGCCTCTATGTTATTTGATACTGGTGCGGATAGAAGTTTCGTGTCATTAGAATTTGAACCTATCTTAAGCAAAAATCGGGATAAGCTCGTGGAATCCATAACGGTGGAAGTCGCGGACGGAAAACCAGTTTCATTAGACTCTATTTTACGCAACTGTACACTCACCTTAAACGACCACGATTTCTCAATCGACCTTATTCCTATGAAGCTGGGAAGTTTCGACATCATAATCGGTATGGATTGGCTCAGTCAACATCATGCGGAAGTTGTATGTCGTGAAAAATTTATTCGTATTCCTCTCTCAAACGGTCAGACTCTTCGAATCATTGGAGAAACCTCGTCGAAAGGGCTCAACTTAATGTCTTGTCTTCAAGCTCAAAAATACCTTCACAAGAATTATGTCGCGTTTTTAGCCCATATCATCAAGAAGGGGACCACAGAGAAGAAACTTGAAGATATTCCTGTAGTAAAAGACTTTCCACAAGTTTTTCCTGACGACATTTCAGGACTTCCTCCAATCAGAGATGTCGAATTCCGTACGATCTTATACCTGGTGCTACACCAGTGGCAAAATCTCCATATAGGTTAGCCCCCTCTGAAATGCAAGAGCTAGCCAGTCAATTGCAAGAATTGACTGACAAGGGATTCATACGCCCCAGCTCATCGCCTTGGGGGTGCACCTGTCCTCTTTGTAAAGAAGAAAGATGGATCTTTTCGTATGTGCATCGACTACAGAGAGCTCAACAAGTTAACCATCAAAAATTGATATCCTTTACCTCGCATAGATGATCTTCTTGACCAACTACAAGGTGCCAGTTGCTTTTCGAAAATCGATCTTCGATCTGGCTATCATCAGCTTAGAGTGCAGGAAGAAGACGTCCCTAAGACTGCTTTTCGAACTCGTTATGGCCACTATGTATTCATGGTTATGCCGTTTGGATTAACCAACGCACCAGCTGTTTTCATGGACCTAATGAACAGAGTCTGCAAACCTTACCTCGATCGATTTGTTATAGTTTTCATCGACGATATTCTTATCTATTCAAAATCTAAAGCTGATCATGAGCGTCATCTTCGACTTGTTCTTGCACTTCTAGAAAAGGAAAAGCTTTATGCCAAGTTGTCTAAATGTGAATTCTGGTTAAAAGAGGTGCAATTTCTCGGGCATGTAGTCAATGACAAAGGAATACACGTTGATCCATCAAAGATCAAAGCAGTTCAAGAATGGCAAGCTCCATGTACACCAACTGAAGTAAGGTCTTTTCTTGGACTAGCTGGCTATTATCGTCGGTTCATTTCAAACTTCTCTCGCATTGCGGTGCCACTCACGGCTTTAACCCATAAGGGAAAACCATTCGTATGGGGACCCAAGCAAGAAGAAGCTTTTCAAACTCTTAAACAAAAACTTTGTGATGCACCAATCCTCACTCTTCCTGAAGGTTGTGATGATTTTGTAGTCTATTGCGACGCGTCAGGGCAAGGATTAGGTTGCGTTCTCATGCAAAGAGGAAAAGTCATAGCTTATGCCTCGAGGCAACTCAAGACACATGAAAAGAACTACACCACTCATGACCTCGAACTTGGAGCCGTTGTATTCGCTCTTAAGATATGGAGACATTATCTCTATGGTACTAAGTGTGAAATATACACTGACCACAAGAGTCTTCAACATATCTTCAATCAAAAAGAGTTAAATATGAGGCAACGAAGATGGGTCGAACTCCTAAATGATTACGACTATGAAATTAGATACCACCCTGGTAAAGCAAATGTGGTGGCTGATGCACTTAGTCGAAAGGGTTATGCGAACTCCATTCACCTTCTATGTTCGCAAATCATAACCAATATTAAAGATCAAATTCGTGAAGCCCAACACGTTTCAATAATAGAGGAAGATGTACGAAAAGAGATGTCCTGTGGAGCCGAGCTAAAACTTGAAACTAAATCAGATGGTATTCTGTATTACCTAGATCGTATCTGGATTCCTAACCACAACAATCTTCGGGAAACCCTCATGAATGAAGCTCACAAAACGCGATATTCCATACACCCAGGAGCCGATAAGATGTATCAAGACCTACGGTACACCTATTGGTGGCCTGGAATGAAGAAAGATATTGTCGTTTTTGTTTCCAAGTGTCTCACATGTTCTAAGGTGAAGGCTGAACACCAAAGACCCTCAGGACTTCTAGTCCAACCGGAAATACCTGTGTGGAAGTGGGAAAATATAACCATGGATTTTATTACCGGGTTACCTCGCACTTCTGGCGGGTATGACACTATATGGGTGATTATAGACCGACTTACAAAATCAGCTCACTTTATTCCTATTCGAGAAGATTTCAAGAACGAAAAGCTTGCTCGTATTTATATCAACGAAATCGTAAGCCGACACGGGGTACCATTAAGTATTATTTCTAATCGTGATGGTCGTTTCACCTCACGAACATGGCAAGCAGTACAATCCGCTATGGGCACTCGATTAGATCTCAGTACCACCTATCATCCTCAAACCGATGGACAGTCTGAGCGCACCATTCAAACTCTTGAGGATATGCTTAGAGCATGTGTCATAGACTTCAAGGGAAATTGGGACGCTCACCTACCGTTAGTTGAATTTTCGTACAACAACAGCTATCATTCGAGCATCGGCATGGCACCTTTTGAAGCTTTATATGGTCGAAAGTGCCGATCTCCTGTTTGTTGGCACGAAATTGGGGAAGCACAAATTACTGGTCCAGAATTGATCCAAGAAACCACAGATAAGATTCATCAAATCCGAAACAATCTTTTAGCTGCTCAAAGTCGTCAAAAGAGTTACGCAGATAAACGACGGAAGCCCTTGGAGTTTAGCATTGGTGATCATGTGCTTTTAAAAGTATCACCGTGGAAGGGAGTAGTTCGTTTTGGTCAAAAGGGAAAGCTAGCACCACGTTACGTAGGACCTTTCAAGATACTCGAAAGAGTAGGTCCTGTAGCATACAAGCTTGACCTACTGGAAGAACTCGACAGGATTCATCCCACATTCCACGTGTCGAACTTGAAAAGTGCCTCGCTGATGAGAATCTCCATATTCCACTGGAAGATATTCAGATTGATGAATCCATGCATTTTATTGAAAGACCAGTGGAGATCATGGACTACGGAGAAAAGCGTCTTCGACGAAGTCGCATTCCTATTGTTAGGGTACGCTGGGAGTCGAAACGGGGACCTGAGTTTACTTGGGAACGTGAAGACTCAATGCGTGAAAAATACCCGCATCTTTTTCCTACTACTTCAACTATTTAAATTTCGGGACGAAATTCCTAAAAGTAGGGGATACTGTAACATTTGTAAAAATCGGGTCTCCAAAACCCGCTCTGTTTTGTAATCAAGTACCAAGTTATGAAAGTGCATTAATTATTTATGGTTATTTTGAGTTAAAACGATACATAATTAATAAATAAACTAAACTACAAAAATTGTATTTGATAAAAAGTTAAAATAAAATAAATAAAAAAACATTTGAAGCTGCCGGGACTCGAACCCGGGTCAGCTGAGCCGCTCAACCGTCTTAACATCCATTTCCTAAACCACTCTGCCACAATGTGTTTTCTGTTAACACTAGGAAAACAATTGGAACTTATACGCAAACTCAAATTAACCGTTGATGCCATCTGAATAACGGAAATCGGCAAACCAATCGCCAAATCGTTGCAAATTCATCTGGCCAGCTTATAACCGATGTATTTCGGTTTCTAATTAAGTCAGAATTGAATGAACTTAAAGCTTCATCACTTTCGGTATTTGAAACCGAAGATTTATCAAGCTCTGATTTAATTCAAGTTTCCAATCATTTGCACGATTCAGAACTATCACAACAATATCCAATTTCATTTTCGTCGCATTTGTGAACCATAAGATCATTCGAAACAGTTCGCCGGAAATTTTCTGCAAGTCACCGGAAAACCGGGACTCACATTCTCACGGTAATTCCTCCGACTCTTTCTGTTTAAAACATGTGATTAGTTAGTCTCTAACACAACTCCACCATCAGAATCGATTCTAGCCAACGTTTATCGGAAATCTTATCTTCGCCGGAAAGTTTCTGAGACTGCCGGAATCCCACTGTGAACTGGTAAGATATCCTACACTTCTTTTAAACCTTGTTTAGGTGACTCAACTTTATGAATAATCGATCAACGCTGTTAATTGGTTCAACAGTCGGAGTTCATTTCCAGTACCGACGAACCTCCGCCGGAATTCAGTGAATAACATCAATCGGTATATTCTGTTCCTTAAACTTTCTCCATTCTTTACTTTTGAGTTACTGTTGACGTCGGAGAACTTTGTAAATCACAAATCAATCATAATCAGTCGAGTTATGTTGTCTGTGTAATCGGTGAAGAAGATGAAGTTATAACAGAATATAAGAGTAATTAAAATCCGGATTATAAACGGGTTAGACACACAGTCCAGCGGTGGACTGTGTGCAAATTTCACATACACGTCCCGAGTTCGATCCTTGCTACACGCACGCTTTGTGTAATAACATTCCTTTTTAATCATGAACTAACCCGGGTTAAAACAGGTAGTTGTTAAGTATAATAAAAACCAAGAATATAACCGGGTTAGACACACAGTCCAGCGGTGGACTGTGTGCAACATAAACTTCACGTCGCGCGTTCGAATCTTGTCACGAGCACCGGTCCAGTTGAATTAAAACGTTTTTGTAAATAAAGGAATTTTCGGTTAATTCAAATAAGTATATAAATATAATTAAAACTGAGTTTATAACGGGTTAGTCACGTAGCTCAGTTGGTAGAGCTACGTGCACGTGAACGGAAGGTCGCCGGTTCGAATCCCACCCGGCGCAGAAATAACCGCTGACCGAACCGGTCAACGGTCAACGGTCAACAGTAAAAAAAATAATATTTTTTTATATATTTATTTATTTAATTTAATTTAAAAATCAATTAAAAATACTTAAAAATAACATTTTTAAAGATAGAAAATAGCCATAAACTCACAAAAATTTATCTAAAAATTTCATTAAAAATCCTTAATAACATCCATCCATTTAATATATTTTTCCATTATTATTTAGGTTAGTACTCCTCGTCGACTCGCTCATCTAAATCGTGCGCATCTCACCATCTCAAATTCAACGCACCCAATGTGAGTGAACCTTTCAAATTCCCCGTTTTAATCACGTTTTTTGGGTGTATCATGTGTCTTTGTTTATTTACATATTATAACGAAACTATTGTGCATACATCATATCATGACATGTGTATTAGTTTGTTACTGTTAAGTAGTTATTATTGGATGCAAATTATTATTACTATACATGCATTTGCCGAGGCCGCAGCTCCCCATCCATGAGGTTGAGCTTGTTCCCCATTTTATTATGCGGTTGAACTGTGGCGTGCCCGCACGATCGGCTCCGTTTGATTGAGCCTTGATCGGTCATTTCATTTTACATTTCAATACATGCAATACGATCGGCTCTGTTTGATTGAGCCTTGATCGCACAGTTCAATTTACATTTCCAGTTCATGCAATACGATCGGCTCCGTTTGATTGAGCCTTGATCGCACAGTTCAATTGACATTTCCAGTTCATGCAATACGATCGGCTCCGTTTGATTGAGCCTTGATCGCACAGTTCATTTATGTTAGTTATCGTATTATGTTGGTATGTTCATGTATGCTATCAAGTGTTATTGTATGTTATAATTGTAACTGCTATTTGCCAATGCTTGATTACTTACATTTGCTCTTTTATGATTATGCACAATATTTTATTGATAAACTAACCATAAAATCATTATCAAATGTTTATCTAATAAGGTTCACTCGCCAACTTATGTTGACCCAAAAACTACCATTTTACACATGATACAGGTGAACCAGCAGCAGCTAGGAACACATAGGACCTGGACTAGAAGAATAAATCGATTTAGTTCTTGGATTGTTACCTTTTGATTATTTCCTTTGTATTGAATGAACATGTTTGGATGTTTGAAAATGTAACTTTGACTTCATTAATTATGAAACATAATAGTAAATGTCATGTGCTTTGGTGATAACCCAATTATGCCCCGACTCTTATTTCCGCTGCGGGTCGGGGTGTTACATGAGACTAGTTGACAAGGTGCAGGTTTCACCCCTAACTTGACAACATTGTACCCTAAGCGTGGTTGGTACTTACCAACGAGGAGCGAATTCCAACTCATGGGTAAGGGTCCACTAGAGTATGAAATGGAAATTTTCTATCAAGGTATGGATATCACTCCTAACTTGATGGCGTAATTTCGTGAAAAATCAAATACGCTGATTGAGAGTCGTCCACCCTAAGTATGGGTTTCACGCCTATTTTGGTGAAGTCGTCTTGTTTGTAATATGAGTGACTTCAAGTCTTCAAGTGTGTATATTGTGTAAATGGTCATAGGAAAGACACATTGTATATATTAAGACAAAAAGAAATAGGAAGAAGCAAGGTAGGAAGAATTAATATTTTAAGCATGAAACAAGAATGGTCGAAGTGGTCACTTAAACTATAGACTATGTCGAACATGGCAATTCTACCTAATTCCCTGTAGTTATGGCTCTGATACCAATCTGTCACACCCCAACCGATGACGAAATCATCTGAGTGAGACGAAATAGATTGTTCATTACGCATAACACTATTTGCGACAATAGTTAACTCAAAACGGATTCCATTTCTTATCTCAAATCGTCAACATATTACAAGGAAATTCAAATTACAACAATTAATTGTCAAGCACTAAGAGTTCAATAAATCAAATATCCAAATCTAGTATTTCTTGTGCGTTTCTATGTCGTCCCTACTAGATTCGTCTTAAGCATCATCATCAACCTGTAACATGTTAAAATATGGTTCAACGCAAAGCATTGACGAGTACACAAGTTTTGAATTACATAGTATAAGAATAAAAGAGTTTGCTCAAATCCACATGGCAATTGTATACAAGGTAAGCTAGCATGCAATACTAAATGTCACACCCAAGTGTCCATAAGAATTAAGTGTCCCTCGCCAAGAAAGTAACGAGACTATTTTAAAAATAAGAATAAGCTTAACAATACCCCGACGGGTGGCGTGCTACTCCTATAGCGCTATATATGTTAAGTTCGGTCTAGCTAAGTAATGACAAGAAGCATGTATGAATCTAGCATGAACCTAAGCATAACAATAAGCATGTATAACGGAACGAGTGTATAAAGTATGTTGTGTGTATTTGTGTATTTTGTAAGTTAACATGTTACAACCTAAATTGTGTAAAAAGGAAAATGGGTCAAGTGTACTCACGGTTTTGCAAGCTTCCACTTGGTATTTCCGTGAAGAGTTTTAAAGGACGGAATGTCGAGTTATCCTACATAAGGAAAACGTAGGCGTGTAAGTATTCGGATGATAACGATGGGTTAGGAATTTAAATATACCACAGTATATTTACGATAAATTAATCATCTAGACTTAATACTTGTTTATGACACTATGAATCCCATTTGGGGTCGATGTGTTTTCATGGGTTAAGAGACCCATTAGAATCGTAACGAGAAATTAAGTACTTAGATGATGTAACTTAGTACCATGACAAACAATCATTCGATTAACGTCAAGGGTTCGGTTAGTATATATTTATATATTATATAGTATAAGTAATTATTCTATCATGTTTATCATGGCAGTTCATAGAAGTCATGCATGGAGGTAGGAGGATAACCTTCCTTTAAACTCTTTCGTATTGTTCACCAATGCACAAGTTGTCACAAGAACAACAAGGATGGTCATGAATATGTTAAAATGAAAATAAAAGTTATAGAACATTCAAAATAATCAAGTGAGGTGGTGGATTGAAGGTAGGATAGCCAAGGCTTCCAAGTAATTACAGACTATCAACTCAAGTCTTGTTACAAGAACAAGCTTGGAAGGATACAACACTTGTGGGTTAAAACTCTATTAACACGAAAAGTTTCTTACACTTGTGACCTCAAATATGGTGATGTTCCATATTGGTTTTCCATGGAAAACCTATGAAAACACTCCTAGAGGTGTTCTAAGTGTTAAGAAGAAAGAAAGAGTAAAGAAGGGAAGTAGAATTGAGTTAGAACTCACTTGAAAGTCTTTAACTTTCTGGATGGAGTTAGATAGATTTTAGAGAGAGAGAGAGAGAGAGAGAGATTAGTGTTTGAGGTGCAAAGTGAGTGTGGATTGAGGTGAGTTTTATAGTTGAGGTTAGGGGGTTTAGTTAGGTGAGCATTAAATGCAAGAAACACACTTAACAAACACACTTTTGCCCAATCCATGAGCTAGTTACAACATTCTACGGATTGTGCCCTCTAGTGGGCCATGAGAGACAATAGATAGGACGGTCGCGGGGCGCCAGAGGCTCTGGGCCAAAAACTTTTGTTGATTTTTGTCACTTTTAGTCCCCGAACTTAGTTTTTCCTTCATTTCATGCAAAACTTGATACTTTAGCATGTTTTTAAGTGTATAACATATATGTAAGTATATTTTGAGTGTCAAGTATGAATGTATGAGTATTTGCACGTATAACAAGTATCGGTTTGTATGTAAACATGTAATAAATGATTTATTGCATGTAAGACAAGTAGATATCAAGTATGAATTTTATTACGATCAAAGTCTCAGATTACAAGATTTGGGAAAAGAAATACGTATGTGATACGAATACAAGTTTCCATAAATAACAACACAATTACACTTTCTAATTAAGGAAAATACAAAAAGCGAGGCGTTACAAAAGTCGTCTTGGCAACGTACCTTGGAGCGCTAACTCGGGAAGCCTTAGAGACCTTGTTTTAAAACCATGCTCAAAGGTAAGACCATGTGTAGTGGGGCTTGAAACAAATGCCCCACCTTTGGATATAAAGCGACACGTTGCGGTCCAGTCAGCATTTGGGCATTTGTTAAAATGAGTGTAATGGTATAATGCCCCATGTAATGATTACCCAATTATTATTTTTTTTATTTTTCTTTAAAAATTAAAACGAATAATATTTCAGTAAATAAAAAAAATAAATCACTAAAAAAAAACAGAAAAATGCTAAAAAATGGAAAAAATGCTAAAAAAACATAAAATCTAAAGCTCGTATTTGTTGCCGACGCATTCTGCTAGGATCAATGCGTCTCCTACGAGGTGATCGATCGGTTTAGACAAAAATTCTATGTCGGGCTCGAGTTGTTTCTCCGGCATCGTTTCGATGTCGGGCTCAGTTTCTTCTTGAGCCGCATGTGAACCGCCGATGGATGCAGTGAAAGAATTGCGGAGACATGCCTAATATTTGTGCGTACGCCATCACATTTGGGTCCATCTCTTGAAAATTGTAGGATGGCTGCGGTTGGGTGGTGTTCGTGCGATATAACGTTTGGTTGTCGGGTCTAGAAGGAACACAGAAAGGGGGTCGAAAGGGATTCATAATATATTTTTTTATAAAATGTAAAGAAGTATTGAAGAGAAGAGGGTAAACTTTTTTAAAAAATGGAGTGAAAAGTGGGTTTTTATAGGTAAAAAAGTAGATTAAATATAATTTTTTATTACTGTTGGACCCAACGGTCCTTTCTTGATCACCACGCAAATTTAGGCGTTTTAAATCAAACACCTCAGCCATTTTTTTGCAAAAAAAAACTCCCGAGGGGGGCGGTATATCAAATTTCAATACTAAATGGGCAAATAGTGGAGTGGTTATCCTGTTTTAGGTTATGTGTTATGGTGATGATCCTTTCATCCATCCCCATCTATCACAAAAATTCTACGTCGGGCTCGAGTTGTGTCTCCGGCACCATTTCGATGTCGGGCTCGGTTTCTTCTTGAGCCGCATGCGAACCGCCCATGGATGCAAAGCCGTATGGACTGTGAAAGAATTGTGGAGACATGCCTAATATTTTTTCGTACGCCATCACATTCGGATCCATCTCTTGAAAATTGTAGGACGGTTGCGGTTGGGTGGTGTTCGGGCGATATAAAGTTTGGTTGTCGGGTCTAGAAGGAACACAGAAGGGGGTCGGAAGGGATTCAAATTTTTTTTTTTATAAAACGTGAAGAAGTATTGAAAAGAAGAGGGTAAAGTTTATTAAAAAATGGAGTGAAAAGTGGGTTTTTATAGGTAAAAAGTAGATTAAATATAATTTTTTTATTACTGTTGGACCCAAACGGTCCTTTCTCGATCACAGCGCAAATTTAGGCGTTTTAAATCAAACACCTCGGCCATTTTTTTGAAAAAAACTCCCATGGGGGCGGTATGTCAAATTTCAATACCAAATGGGCAAATAGTGGAGTGGTTATCCTGTTTTAGGTTATGTGTTATGGTGATGATCCTTTCATCCATCCCCATCTGTCACATCATCATCTCTCACGGATGCATGCGAACCGCCCATAGATGCAAAGCCGCGTGGACCAGGAAAGAATTGCGGAGATGTGCCTAATATTTGTGCGTACGTCATCACATTCGAGTACATCTCTTGGAAATTGTAGTACGGTTGTGGTTGGGTGGTGTTCGGGCGATATGAAGTTTAGTTGTCGGGTCTAGAAGGAACACCGAAAGGGGGTCGGATGAGATTCATAATATTTTTTTATAAAATGTGAAGAAGTATTGAAGAGAAGAGGATAAAGTTTATAAAAAATAAAGTGAAAAATAGGTTTTTATAGGCATAAAATGATTAAATATAATTCTTTATTACTGTTGGTCCCAACGGTCCTTTCTCAGTCACCGCGCAAATTTAGGCGCTAAACGCCTCAACCATTTTTTTGAAAAAAAAGGCCCATGGGGCAGTATGTAAGCAAATTTTAATACTAAATGGGCAAATAGTTGAGTGATTATTCTGTTTTAGGTTATATATTCGGGTGATAATCCTCTCATCCATCCCCATCTTTCACGTCATCATCTCTCACCCCCAACTTTGGGATATTTCGAGATTTAGTTTTATAATATGAGCTTTTTGATCAAACCCCCAATCTAAAAGGTTAAATTGTAGCTTTCCACCACAATACTTTATCGTCTCCATCTCCTAAGTCCTGCCTGTAATTTTCAACCCCCACCTTCAATACCTTTTGTATCAAGCCCCCACTACAATTTTCCACCCATCTATACCTACCTGCAACCCACTTTCATTCTTAATCCATTTGAAATTTCGTAGAGAGAAGGGGAAAAAGAGAATGGTAAAAATGAAAAGAAAAGATGGAGGCTCGTGGTGATCGGGTATCCCCACCTTTATGCCGAACGGGGCTCGGAGCTTGCCCGTTCCATGTGTCTCTTGTTGGTCTGCTTGTCGAAGCCCACATTGGGTAGCCTTACGGAGAATCAAGGACCACGGGTTCGAATCCCGACCCTTGCTATTTTTGTTCCCTTCTATTAAAAATGTTACATTTAACACTCTTGAAATTTAACCAGTTTTTATTCTTAAGTCAATTGACACTACTGTCCCTAGACTTTAATAAAGTTACTTTACAATTACTATACTTTAATAATTTTTTATTCTCCGGTTCTTAAACTTCATAGTTTTGTTTTTTTTAACGATCATATTTTTATCTACGTCTGGATGTATATTTTTTCTCGATATCGTGTTATGAGTAGTAGTGTACAGATAATCAAAACACAAACGTAAATGTTATTAAACCGAGAATGATTCGATTTAGTGTGTTGCAGCGTGGATGGGATATAAAACTACTTTTGTTGAAATGGCTATCTAAAACAAATGAACAGGATTGGAACCGAAGTAAATGGGTTGTTTGGTTATTTGAAAACATGTTTGGTTTAAAGATGAAAGGGATAGCAAAGAATTCTCTCGAATTCTTTTAGAGTAAACTGCAATTTTTGTCCTTGGTGTTTGGTCCAAACATCAGATTACATCCACCTTTAACACTTTTGGTGCCTGATATTTCATGATTTGATATGCTTCGGCCCTATAACTAACGAAGGTTAACTTTTCTGTTAAATATTTTGGAATGACTAATATACCCTTCTTCTTCAATGGCCACCACCAACAAAGACCTTCGGTGAGATGGACTACTGATTTGGGTTGAAGACCATGCGTCGCCATCACCGGAGCGTTCATGTGGTTGTCAGATATTGGATATGGGCTGAAACGATGACTAGTGACACTTGTATCTCGCTATTTTGAGTGCCTTGAGTGGCTGCTGGTGTTTTGCTCGACAGAGCGGTGCCCAATCGTCGCCGCAGGGATCATCTAAGAGTCTAAATTCATGAAAAATTTAAGTTGAATGGGTGAATTTACCCCTCACATGAGGGGCGTGTGGGGAAGATTTAACATATAAGATAATATCCGTTGGTTGGAGGGTGAAAGCATGTTAAATCTTAAAACTTTAGGTACCAAGAGTGTTAAAAGTATATGAAACCTAATGTCAGGATCAAACCTTAAGAAAACTGTAGTTTACTCATTCCTTTAAATAAAAGAATTCAACATTCATTTAGACAGTGAATGGATCCAACCAAAGGAAATTGAATATCCCCCTTCTTCACTACCGCCATCATATGTGTTGTTATAACCACCAAACCATCGAAGTCCCCACTTACATCATCGCTTGCACCATCATAATCATTATTGCCACCACCACTACTTCCATCCTTACGATTGTCACCAGTTAGTCACGGCCGACACCATCACATTCCAATTATTATCACAATTTACAAACTAAATATGAATAATCTGTCAAACTAAATGTATCACAAACTCCAAACCGTTTTGACATATTCCACTACCTTCAAAATTTCAAATCTAACTCCTTTGTATTCTAGTTGTATTCCAGAATTTTCAAGTCCATGAGAACACTTACATCTTGTTCATCAAATTCCGTGAGAGGAGAATTCATATTATAGATAGTGGTTATAAGGGGCTGTGAGTGAATAAAAGAGAAAATGTTACTGTTTATATGTAAATAAATATGAAAAACACTATTCACCGCTATAATTTTTTTAACATCTTCAAACAGTGGTTGTGAATAGAGGAGGGAGAAAATTTGCATAAAAAGTATTATTTAATTGAAAAGAAGAGAGAAATGTAGTAATTTTTAGTGTAAGTATAGAGATGAAGATGGTGAGTAGAATGTCAATGCTCTTAGAAATTATTTTATGAACCAAATGCCCCAAATAGATATCTACATATTTGCTAATAAAATGTATCATGTAAAGATCACTTAAACCGTAAGACCACACGGTGTGGGCGTTCTTTCTTGACGTTGTTGCCTATCAACGCCCACACTTTCACACCGTCCCCCCGCGCTATTCACGGCGTTGTTATATGGGCTTGGGATTCTTCACCGGTGTTGAGGGCAAACAGCGCACCACGTGGACGCGCTTGGTTAATTGAATTAAACTAGCCATTCAACGCCTAGTTTGACCCTAAAAAGAACTTAAAAAAACCTATATGTACTAACATATTTCACACCGGTTTTTACAAAACTACACACTTCATCACTTCCCAACTTTCCATTTCTCTCTCACTTTCTATATAATTGTAAAAAAATGGAAGGCTCCAATTTTTCTTCTTCTTCGCCGTCATCGTCTGGGATTTACGATTTAATTCTATTCTTGTAAGACGACGAGGGACCGGCAATCATAATTTCAGTGGTTCAAGAGAAGAAAATACATATTACGTGACCGAGTCACTACAAATGATTTATTGGTAAGTGATTCTTTTTTACCGAACCCTACTTATGATGATAGTACCTTTAGACGTCGATTTCATATGAGATGTGAATTATTTCTAAGAACATGGAACGATTTATCAAGTAAATATGAATATTTTCGACAAAGAAAGGATGTGTGTCGTCGTCTAGGTTTTAGCACGTTGCAAAAAGTTACATCCGCGCTTAGACAATTAGCTTATGGGACGGCTTCCGACATTATGGATGAATATATAAAAATGTCGGAACGGGTGGCGAGGAAAGTCTCCATTATTTTTTTAGTGTCTTATCGAACTATATTTAAACAAATATATTTGAGAAAACCTACATTTAGTGACATAAAACAACTTTCGGAGACTCATGAAGAGCGACATGGTTCCTAGGAATGATTGGTAGTTTAGATTGTATGAATTGGGAGTAAGAAAGTTGTCCAACATCGTGGGCGGGACAACACAGTAACGGATTTCATAAAAAAAACTGGCTATGATGATTGAAGCGGTTGCATCTCAAATGACGGCACCAAAGGGGAAGTAAGTTTAACGGGGCTCAAATAGCGGCACAAAAGGACGTAGAATGAGTGTTTTGCAATTAAGATGGCACATTTTGAAAGTACCGTGTAGAATTATGGAAAAACCTGGAATTCTAAATGTGAAGTACGTGTGCGTTATTTCTCATACCTGATTTTGGAGGATGAGGGAAGCGCAATTTGCGAGTATTACGAGGAGACGAGTCAACCAAGCACCAAAGAATTAAGTGATGAAGAACATGAAGTGAACTTGAGTGAAATTAAAAATAATACAATACATCACAACCTTCGAGCGGATTTGGTTGAACACATTTGGAGAGTTCCACGAGACGGCCCTGGCGAAGACGAAGAAGAAAACTAAAGTTCATGTATTTTTTTAATTTTATGTAGTTTTGTGAATTTATGTTCTTTATTTTTTAAATTTATGTAATTAGATTTAATTGATTTTATATAATTTTAAATAAAAAAATAATAATATTAAATAAGTGACACGTGTCGAATAACGGCCTCTTCCACGCCCCTTCCCATACCCCCTTTTTTCCACCACGCCACTATTCTGACGCGCGCTCATGAATAGCGCCCATTCTTTAAGCCCCTCCACACCGTGTGGTCTAATGGTTAATGCCCCTTAAGGGGCATCTTTCACCACATCAGCATCGTAACGCTTCATGTAATGATTAAGGATCTTTAATGCCTTTTCATTCATTAATTTCCTTGTTTGTGCTTCTCATTCGGCATTATTCTAGAAATGTATTTGAGTAAATTACACGGTTTGTCCTTTAACTTTACACCAACTTGTAGCATATGTCCTTTGACTTTAAAAATTACAACAAGTGTCCTTTATTTGAAACTTTTGTACATCACAAGTCCTTTATACTAACCATCATCCATTTTCTTGATCAAGATCAATCATGTGCCCCTCACTTAAGGGTTAAAACTGTTATTTTCTTATTTTTATGTAAATTTCATGTATTGTCCTTTAAAAAATCTCAGGTATATATGTATATGTGTGTGTGAAGTGTCATTCATCAGATTAGGGTGTTTATGCAATTGTGTTTATTCGTAATTCTTTTATATGAAAGATGTGTATGGAATTGTGCTTACTTGCTACACTGCATGTGTTGTATAATGTATGCATTTTTGTTGAAAATGGTAAAAACCTACTATCAATAGCCACATGATGTAAAAACCTTTTGTATACAATCTTTTTGGTAAAAATTTGCTTTCATGTTTGGTGTATGCAATTTATTTGTTAAAAAATGTTGTCAATAGCCCACATAGTTTTAAAACCTCTCACCACCTATCCAATTTGTAAAGTGTATACCTCTCTCCATGATCTGGAGGATTATCCATAGTGTGTGTGAGGATTGTTAAAGTTTAAATTAAGATGGTTGTGTGTGAGAAGATGAGAAGACGATTAAATAGGCTGCATATATTAACTTGTGATGTTTTTTAAGGACAATACATGTAATTTAAATAAAAATAATAAAATGACAATTTTGCCCCTAACATAAAGAGCACATAATTGGTCCTAACCAAGAAAATAAATGAAAGTTAGTGTAAAGGGCATGTGGTGTGCAAAAGTTTCAAATAAAGGACAATCGGTATAATTTCTAAAGGTAAAGGACATACGGTGCAAGTTTGTGTAAAGTTAAATGACAAACCATGTAATTTACTCAATGTATTTCGTTATTCATACCCCTATAATGCCCATTACGTATAATGGTCGTGGCTACACACGAAAATCGATGTCACACTAACCGATGGGATTTAAGAGTTGAGGTGTTAGATTAAATTATATTATAATAAAGAGTAAAATGCCTGGATAGTCCCTGTGGTTTTGTAAAGTAACATCTATAGTCCCTAACTTTTGAAATTACACCGATGCTCTCTGTGGTTTGCTTTTTGTTACTCGGATGGTACCTTGAGTGGATGTCCGTTAGTTTTCATCGTTAAATCCATATGAAATTACTTATTTACCCCTCTCTTTAAAAAATTAAAAAACAAATAACCCCAAACTTAATAACTTAATACCATCATCATCTTAATACCCAATCACCACCGTCAAGAACTTCATAACTTAATACCCATCATCATCATCTTTAATACTCATCATCATCATTCTCTTGGGTAAAGATCTACAAACACACCCCAAACTCAATGAGCACTTCAAATCTTTCTCTCTAAAACAAAACAAACCCTAATTCATAAACTTCAACCACCAACACTTGCAAATCTAAACCCTAATTCATGTGCTTACTAAGTGGTGGTGGTTGAATCAGCAGTCGGATGGTGGTTTTGGGCGGTGGTGGTGGATAAGCTGAAAAGGTGAAAATGACGCCACCTCGCCATCATTGAAACCTCCTCCACCGGAAACCGTCAACGGCGTTGGTCATTAAAACCTCCTCCACCGGAAACTGTCAACGGCATCATCTTTGAGATCTGTACCAGATCTATTTCAATAAAAAGAGTATGGGAAAGAAGTTATTATCAAGCCCAAGTAGTGGTGGTGGTGGTGGTGGTGTGGGTGTGGGGTAGGTGGTGGCAGGTTGTGGTGCTGGTGGCAGCAGGTGGTGGTGGGGGTTTTCCTGAGTGAGAGAGTAGAGGGAGAGTCAGAGTGTGTGTTTATATATGTGTGTATGATTTTTTCTTATATTTTAATAAAATCAAGAGGTAATTTTGTAATTTTACATGGACTTAACGGAGAAACTAACAGACATTCACTCCAAGGACTATCCAAGTAACAAAAAGTAAACCACATGAGCACCGGTGTAATTTCCAAAAGTTGAGGACTATATGTGTTACTTTACAAAACCACAGAAACTATCCATGCATTTTACTCTATAATAAAAAAAAACACAGTGAAACATGTTAACCTGAGTGAAATTCTATTTTTTTAAAGTTAAACCGAATGAAATTCTACAAATTTTTTTAAACCATGTCAAAAATTCACATATGGTAAGTGGTGTCTGGCGATACTTTTCTCCTTATAAAATCTAGTAAGTGTGTTTATTTATGCTACAAAATATTAATTATGGAGCTATGACGATGGCAGTGGTGCGATGGTCATGACATGGTGTCATGACTGTGTGTGGAGAATTTATTTACTTAATTTGGCAACTGAATAGTTACAAAACTCACCCTCTACTTCAGTTATGTACAAAAGAACCCTTCTACTATTATTATTATAGTTCGTATTTCGTAATAGAGTAGAGGGTGGACGGCAGGTGGGTGGTGGCATATCACTTCTGTGGTGGGTAAGGAGCTTTGTGTCTACGTCGGGGAGAATATGTTTGTATGTTTGTGAGTTTTCTTTTGTTTGGTTAGGCTGGCATATTTTATTTTATTTTTCTGATTGCAATTTAAACCAAAATCATCTTTTGGTTTGCCATTAACATCTCTGAATATTCAAGATATTAACGTTGGCCCATTTGTTTAGTTAATGTGTTACAGGTCATGATATTATTACTTGTTTATATAGTTAAAAAAATCTTATAGAAATATTAAAACAAAAGAAACTTGAGACAGAAGAGAGAAAGCACAGATAGGGTAGGGGCCCGCCCCCTCCTAAAGCCATGAGAGTTGGTCAGAAAAACAAACGTTCTCATAGACTATATTGACAAAGGTCAGTTCTATAAGGCAAGAAAGCAAGATCAGAAGAAGGAGCAATGCAGAATAACTAAGCAGCCACAAATTGTTTACACTTTAATACGACTCATATAGCTTTACATAAAATTACATGCACAGTTAATAACGTAAGTCACGTTAGTTATAGACCTATACGTCACATAATAGTCTGGTTTTTTTTCACAAAGATTTATATAGTATTAATCGTTTTAACAAATTTTAAATAAAAAAACTATTCTTTCATGAAAAAAGTTATAAAACGTTATCATTTTAGTATAGTATCTAGTATCTTATTGTATTTTATTGTATCATATAAGTGTATTATAGTATAATGTAGGTACCATATAGGCTTATAAAGGTATATCATAATATAGTATACTATAATATCATATCTTTATCGTATCGTTTCGTATAGTATCATATCATGTTGAACGTGTCTATTGTATCATATTGGTGTAGTATAGCATAGTATAGTATATTAATTTATAGGTATAGTATAGGTCTTGCATAGATCTCTGATAAATCTATAGGTGTAATATAAGTCCCTTACTTTCGTACAGGCCTCATATATATGTCGATAGGTGTTGTATTGTATGGTATAGTGTAGAGATATACGATATTGTACTAGTTATGTTACTCATTAAATGAGGCATGGTATAGGGATATACTAAGGGCTATACTACACGTAAAATGAGTCATGCTGTTTATATATGTAATATTTGTTTATAATGTTTAGTTTGTTTGATTGGTTACATATCATACCATAGTATAGTTTCGATTATGTAACAAATTTACTATTTTATTAAATGTTAAATTTTCAATGTTTTTATAAAAAAAATTAAAAACTTGTTAAAACAATAAATATTATTTAAAAGTTTTTTGTAAAAAAATAGGTCAATACACCACATATATTTTTTTAAAACTTGCTAAAATGATAAATATTAAAAGTGTTTGTAAAAGAATAGGTCAATACGTCACGTATAGAGTTATACGTGGTGTATAGACTCCAACAGACAAACATGATACGACAGAAACAATATTTTTTGAAAATTAGAAAAGCTATATAACACTACACGTGTTGTATAGATGAGGATATTGTGTATAGATGAGGATATCCAAATAACCAAGGACGCATCCAAATAACCCAAACCATTTTATATGCATCAACTTAAAAATTCCTACGTCACTTAGTTAGTTAGTATAGTATAAGTTAAAGAAATTCAAAACTGAAAATTTATGTATTATAGATTTGTAGGAGTTAATTGCACAGGGATGATTGTTTTCCCTATTCACCAAAACTGAAAATTTATATATTATTTATATATTATAGATTTGTTGGAGTTAATTGCACAGGGATGATTGTTTTCACTATTCACCAAAACTGAAAATTTATATAATTATATTGATTATTGATTTGTAGGAGTTAATTGCACAGGGACTGTTTTCATCATACACCGACGAGTAACATAGATGGTCCCTAGAGATGATAGACACTCAATTTTTATTGAGTTTTTGGAACTGAATAAAATACCCTTGTATTTAAAATAACCCACTTGAAAAGAAAATCTTCCTAGGCTATTGACCAGAGTAGATGAAGTAGCCAAAGTATAAACTTCATTTTTTTTCCTTTTCAATATTTTTTTTAAATTAGGGGTTGTTTTAGTCTATTTATACTGCGGGTACCATTAGTGTAATTAACTCTCTTTGTAGAGTTTATCCACTTTAGTTCATGCGGTGGGTGTAAAGGTGGATCCCGGAGATTGAAAAATGGGGTTGATTAGGTATAAGAATCTTTAAAAGATGTTCAGTTTGGAATCAAGTAAACTAACTGGAATCTTTAAAGTTGTATCATAATAATGATAATTTGTATTATAGACAGACAAGAATTATATAACTAAGGATGTGTCCTTATTAATATGAATTATTATTAGATAAAAAGGTATACATCTTTATCTTATGGAAATAATCAATGCAAGACAATCTCTTATAAAATTTTTATTTGTAACAAGTGTCTAATGTTTGTCGTAAACAACTGTGCACATAAGGTTGTAGCTGCATTTTATTTAGATAAACACAAAGCGAGTTTAAACAAACTTTAAGTTGAAGCTTATTTAATAGTTATTGATAACAATATACATAACATAGTATTGTATATATTTGAGAAATTTTAAAATACAAAATGCTCTTAACGTGTGATGGTACACGCCCAAACAAAACAACGTGCGTAATTAGGGCAAAAACAAATCTATGTGTGATTTATGTTTTGACTATGTGTGATTTCTTCTTCATGCGTAATTAGGGTTTAAAATTTATAACGTGCGTAATTTACAAATGAACATGCGTAATCAAATGATAGCAAATTACAGTAATGGTTGTACAAACTCCCCATCAGCCTGATCACACAACTTTATTGTTCGTACAAAAGGAATGATAAGTGTTGAAATAGATCTCTAACACGTGAGATCTATTTATACAAGTAGAAAGGTCTATTTACAATTAGCTGATGTTACCCTGATAGTGACATCTAACATTCCTAACAAAAAACATTCCTCAGATGTTAGGCCATGTGGGTGGTCACCCCCCCTCCTCTTTCACCCCTCATTGATGTATAAAAATTTATACATCTTTTAAACGTCAGATTTCCCCGTTTATGCAAGAACTCGTTGTATTTTCATTGGTGTTGATACTCATTTGAGTTGTTTATGAACATACAGGTTCGGGCTTCGGCTCGGTGATGAAACGGAGGTTTTTGGAGTAAAATGGAGCAAAAATGGAACTTTCCAGCAAACTGCCAGATAGCGCACGACCGTGCCGACCCCAAGCACGACCGTGCCAAGCTTTTGAAGACCGGCACCCTCATCAGCACTATCAACTATCAGTGCAAACCGTAAAAGTCCAAGACTGGCACGATCGTGCTCGACCCAACTTAGTTTCTGATCAGTTCATTCCCGAGGTCGAAACAGTCATCGCCGAATATGTCATCGATAAGCACGACCGTGCCACCTTATGGCATGATCATGCCACCTCGGGGAAGTTTGAATGCGGGATCTTTCCGGAAATGGTAGCAAACATGATCGACAGACGAAAAAGCGCTTCTGACACTTGCCAAGCACGACCGTGCCAGAAGGTGGCACGGTCGTGCCAACTCACCAGCAACATAAATATGAGTGTTAAGCTCATTTGAAAGGGAGTTGGAGCATTCTGGTGAACTTTTCTCTCAAGATTCTGGTCTTGGAAGCTTGTAGAGCCAAGAAGGAGCCTTGAGGAAGATTGAATCACTTGAAGATCTACTCATTTTACCAGTTAACCTTGTCTTAAACATTGGCTAGCCACTTGTTACTTATGAACAATTTAAGTTATTTTGCAATTGATTTGGTAGTTATGAGCCTTATGGTCTAAACATTTGTGTTGCTTAAACCTTGTTGAAGCTAATGAGTATGTGATAACATGGAAATAGATGTGGTGATTGTTGTTTGTTAATCTTCATGGTGATATTTAATCTTGTTTTTGGAGTTCATGTTCATGTGTAAATTCCTTGTTCTTGGATGTTTGGTCATAAGTATTTACATGTTGTGTTGGAAAGCCCATGTAGAGATTATAATTATTGAATCTTGTTAACTTGTTGATATGATTCATGGCATGAAACTAGGAATGGTAATTGCTAACATGATTAGAATGGTGATTTGAACATGTCTATGGATTCTTGCATTTAGATTTGGAAAGATCATATGAATGTTTATATGAATTCTATAGTTTGTGCTTATGTTGGTTTGATGATTTAGGCAAATATTGTTATCTAGCATGACCATGCTTTTGATTCATATCAAGAGCATGATGAAGATGTCACTTACTTGAAACCAAGTTAGGGTGATTAGTATGTTGTTCATATTAGTTTTCCTTAACTTGTAGAGTTAGGAGTTTTGACAAACAAATAACTCATTATTAAATATTAACATCAACCTAGCAAGTGAACTTAAAAGAATAAATCTTAGGTGATTAGAATGTTATCTCATTGTAATTTTCCAAAGATTTATAAAACTAGGAAGCCTTGATTTGGGATTTAGTTGAATTTAGAACTTACATCACCATTAGTCTTCCTTAATTGTTATATGTTTATTAGTGGATACTTAGTTTAAGCAACCTCTTTTAAATATCGTTCTACCTTAATTTAGTTAGTTATTTGTTACTTGTGCATGATAGTTAAAATCAAAGAAATCAACTCATTTATCGAAAAGACTTAAAAGTAGCAAATGTTTAGTATTAAGACACCGCGTCCACGGATTGATATCCGGTTCTTACCGATCGACTATATTACCACCTGACGGGTACACTTGCCCTTTTGTGTGTGTAGTTAGTATTTAAGTGAAAATCATTTTTAAAACCCAATTTGTGTGAAAGAAAATTATAACTATAAAAATATACTCAATACATGCACATCACTCATCATGTGGGGTTATTCGACACATGGCATTTGCGTAAGAGATGGGATTATATAACATAGGTGTGTAATGGGGTATACCCCTTCAGTAATATATATATATGTGTGTGTGTGTGTGTGTGTGTGAATCCAACATATGGCGCCGTTATAATTTTCACAGGGGAGGTCGGAATCCACCGTATGGCGCCGCCTAGAGCGGTGTGAGGCGGCGCGATAGGGCGTTATAACCCGGTTTGGTGTTATGACAGGTACCACTATGGGGGTACTTAGCAAACATCTGCAGCAATCTATCATCTGATCTAACATCTGTTCTAAGCTAACATTGTTACATTGATTAAAACACTGCTCTCCAAACCACTATTGACTTGTATCAAAATTCTGTTTGGCCATAAAAGATGTTTGGTCTTCATGATCAATGTTTGTCTTCAATAGGGCTTTGGCCATCAAACAAAGGTTCTTCTTCTTCAACAAATGTTCCATGCCTTCAAACATATTTTTGATGTCTTCAACAGATGTTCTAAGTAGTGTTCAAGATTCACTAACTTTAAAAGGAGAATGTATCATTATTTGTTTATTTCTTGATCAGGAAGTCATGTTTTGGTTTTAGAAATCATATGTTTTTTCGTAGATCCAACAGCAATCAACTTCCTATTTAACTAAATTCTTAAAATCATTTTTACTCTAATTATGTAAGCAATCAATTTCCTATTTAACTAAATTCTTAAAATCATTTTTATTTTATATGATTTCATATCTACTTTATTTTATAAACTTTTATGTAACACCCTGTAAATCATGTTCAATAGTATAGTGACACGTGTTGTATTTTAAATATAGTCTATTAAAGACTAATAAGACTAAAGGCGTCAACATGCTCAAACTGAGCCTCTGAGTGACGGTCCGATGTCAACATGCATAAATAACAGCCTCTGATTGACTGATATGTCAACATGCTTAAAACTTGGCCTCTGAGTGACCGATATGTCAACATGCCCAGCCTCTGAGTGACATCGGAGTCAACATGCTTATAATAAGCCTCTGAGTGATCCTTTGCGAAGTTCTAACTCTCATACGTGCCAATTGTTGGGTGAGAGGGTTCAATTTTGTAAATATGTGAAAGTTGGATAATGGAGGGATTAAAAGTGTCTACATGTTAATTTATACCTCTGAGTGACCTTTTAACGAACCGAGAGCTCGACAAGTCCGGACATAATCCCGGGTATGCCAAATATTGGCTACGGAGGGCTAAATATGCCAAAAAGGTGTTTTAAAAGGTTTTTGGAAGCTTTTATAAGTTAAGGGGTTAAAGTGTCAAAGTTTGAATCTGGCCATGGGCGGTCGCGGGCCGCGAGAGACCAGGCCTGGGTCTCTCGCAGGGCGCGAGTGTAACATCCGTCAAAAAACGGGTTTCCAAAACCCACTTCGTTTATTAACCGAATAGTCAGTCAAAATTTTCGTCGCCTATATATTGTTTATTTTAATTTTAAACGATACATAGTTAATAAATAAATTGGAATTTAAAAACCATAATTTATAATTATAATAAAAAACAGAATAAAAAAATAAACAGGAGACGCCGGGAATCGAACCGGGTCTCGCATATAACCAAACAACCAACACACCACTCCGCCACACACATGAGTTTGGAATAATACCGAAATAAATAATACTTAACATAAAACTCGAATTCGAAATCAGACTTTCAGCGCGACAGAACTCGCAATCACCGGAAAATCCGGCAATCCGCGAGTTCAGCCATTATTCCTTTTGACTATAACGCTATAACCGTCGACGACATCGGTTATAACCGATGTCTAGCCCCAATTTCAGTCGTAACCGCCGATTTAACCGAAATCAAACCTCACCATAGCAGCCTATAAATACAGGGCTAAATTCCTCAATCCAACTCGTTTATCACTCCCAAACTCACTCTGAAAAACCTCGCTGCAAGTCGCCGGAAATTTTCTGCAACTCGCCGGAATTCTCTGCAAGTCGCCGGAAAACCGAACCTATTTCATTTCTTTTGCCTTAGTCTATAAATAGGACTTCTAGAGCTTCGACAGAAGTCACCCACACTCACCTCAAACTTCCTGAAGATCCTCTGTCGCAAGTTACACGTCGCCGGAAAAGTTTCAGTCACCGGAAATTCGTCGGAAATCACACCTGTTTGGTACAACATCCTTAAAACCTTTCTGTTTAAATTAATTTCGTTAATCAGTAATACTCAATCAACTAATTCAACAAGAATTATTGATTAAACAGTCGTGTTGATTCTCTGGTTTCATAAACTGAAGAAGATGAAGCACTGTTAATATATAAGTTTAATTTAAAACGGATTTTTAAACGGGTTAGACACATAGTCCAATGGTGGACTGTGTGCAATTTTAAACCACACGTCCCGAGTTCGATTCGTGCACTTAACCGGTTTTCCTGTGAGAAATCGCAATTTTTTTGAAAGGCCCCAGAACACCTTCCAGTTAGTATTTAAGTTTAATAAAAACCAGTATTCTAACCAGGTTAGACACACAGTCCAGCGGTGGACTGTGTGCAAAGTTAAACCACAGGTCCCAAGTTCGAATCCTGCTTCTGTAACCGGTTCTGGCAATTATCAAGTTTTTAAATAAAGACAAATGAATTAATCTAATTTGTATATATATATATATAATTAAAAACGAGATTATTTCGGGTTAGACACGTAACTCAGTTGGTAGAGCTGCGTGCACGCGTACGGGAGGTCACGAGTTCGAACCTCACTCAGCGCATATAATAAACACGGCCCGACCGGTCAACGGTCCGGTCAACGGTCAACGCCCGGTCAACGGTCAAAGTCAAAAAGTCAACATTTTTATATTTTTTTTATTTATTTATTTAATTTAAAAATCAATTAAAAATACTTAAAAATAATATTTTTAAAGTTAGAAAATGTCCTTAAACTCACAAAAATAAATCTAGAAATCCTATTAAGGTTATGAATTAAAATTATTAATCTCAAATAAAAATCCACTTATTTACCGAACCATTATGTTATTATTTAGGTTAGTTTCTCTCGTGGTTAAATCCAAATTCGTGCGCATTCATCATCAATCCAAGAAACGCAACCACTGTGAGTGAATTCTTACAAATTCCCCTTTTTATTCATGTTTTGGGGTGTATCATGTGTCGCTTAAATTAATTCGCTTATTCAAACTCGTGCTATACCATTATATGATCTAAACTTAGAATGTAAATATTGTTTGTTGTGATGTATTACATATTGTCAAGTTGTATGCAAATTATTTATTAGAAACAATCATTTGTTGGATGTGTGTGCAATATTTAATATTATGTGTTTTGTGAATAAATTTACATCTACATTTACTCATATGTGGTTATGCACTTTATTTTATAATCAATACAATAAACACGTTTAAATGTTTTCATAGGATTCACTCGCCAACTTTTTGTTGACCCAAAAACCATTTTTTCACACATGATACAGGTGGACAGGATGAAGCAAGGAACACATAGGAAATTGCCTTAGAAGAAAAATAATGAAGTCTAGAAAGATGTATAGAACATGTTGTACTTGTAGGATTTGATTGTATGATCTCCTTTAAATTGTAATAATAAATATGAAACATTATAATAAATGTCATGAGCTTTGATGAAAACCCAATCATGCCCCGATCACCTTTTTCCGCTGCGGGTCGGGGTGTCACATATTGGTATCAGAGCTTTTGACTATAGGGATATAGGATAGGTTATTAGACCCTTAGAGCCTATACTATAGTTGATTAGATTTTAATTGTTTATGTGGTTACATGCAAACTCATGATGTTTATTTGTTTCGTATTTATTACATACACAAATGCATGCAAACACTCCTACTATCATTTTATGTGATACTTAATGAGTTATACTTATAGTCGAACATAACATGCTTACATATACAATCATCACGCATATTTCAATGTTCACATATTCAAATCATCCTACTTCCGTTATTCAAGATTTTGTCGCATTTTTCATTTTTCAATCTCATCAAAGTGAGTTCTACGACGGGCATGTAGTAACTGTAAGGGTACGAGTACCGGTAGTCGGAACGTCCTGTCTAGGTTGGCATTCGTATAAATCTAATATATCGGATCAGTTTGCCTACCTGGGGACCAACAATGAGAGTACGAAGGACCTATTAGGCCAAAGCATGCCACACCAAACGTCGTTCGAACTAACCCCACTTTGAGTTGTCACCGTGTCCACACCTGGATGCACTCCGAATCTCATACGTTACATACATATTTCTCGATTTTCTCCGGGTTTTAGTGTACGTTACCAGGCTAAAACATGCGAACCATATGAAAGACCCGGTAATCATGGGGGCCCACATGATTACGAATGTGAAGTATGGCGGCATGCAAGGCCCAATTACGAGCAAAGCCCAAGACATCCTATGGATGTAGTAGATTTATTATTCTATATTTATTTTATGAATGTTCATTCCTAAATACAACACATGACCCCTAAAACGTCAAACTCATACTCTTGATACGTATTCCTTGTAGATGTCTTCTAGTCTCGCTCGAAGGAAAATGAGATCAGGAAAATCCCGCAAGCGCATGGCTGCCCAAATCACTCAACAAATGGCGGCCGTAATACCCAACATCGTAGTTCAAGTTCAACAAGCCCTTACCGCTAATCCCGACAACCCAATCAATCAAGAAGATCAAAATGTTATCAACCCTCCCCCAAATACCACTAAATGCACCTTCAAGCATTTCAAATCCTGCAACTTAGGAAGCAGCCATGGAGTTAGCTACAGAGCTCACCGAAAACCGCATACGGAATAAAGACTTCAAGGAGGAGAAGAAGAAGGATAAAGCATCAACTGAAACCTCAAACTCCACCCAAACCGAATCCCCTTCTCAACCCATTTCTAAGAGAAAACGAGATGGGCAAACTATCGCTGTCACCCAACGCAATCAACTAGCCTCACAAGCCGTACCCCTCCAAGCTATCCCAATCACTCAAGTAGCACCCAACGCAACTTACCCAAATAAGAAACCTTACATTGGACCTCACCCTCAATGCAACACCTGTTTTTATCACCATTCACCTACCTTCCCTTGTCGACTATGTGCGAATTGTGGACGCTATGGTCATTTGAGCAAGGTTTGCCGCACCTCTCAAAACCAAACCTCACCCCCTACACAAAACATGATCCAAACATATCAACAACCCCAACATGTTCCCATATGTTCGAGCTTGTTTCAATTGTGGCGACCCTACCCATTTTAGAAACACGTGCCCTCGATTGGTTAACATCATCAATGCCCAAGCTCAAGCAAACCCAGTTACCAAGCAAATCAAGCAAACCCAGCTCCACCGCCAGCAAGAGGAAGAGTTTACAACATCAACGCCAATCCTGTTGAAGATAATAACGGCCCAGACGAACCACCCAACTAGTTTTCTTCACCAAAAATCAAGATTCAACTCCAACCGCTTAGTTTTTATGTTTTCTTTATGTTATCTCAATCTTCACGTATCTCAATTATAAATTGGAAATTTATCCAAGAATCTTAATGCGAATTACTATTTCAGTTTTGTTTTATACTCATTGATTTAACATTCATATCATCATACCTCACGACGTATCTCAGTCTCATCATTTAAAGAAGTTGAGTTGTGTCTCACTTTTACCTAGACTAACCCCTTCATCATAACAAACGAGAGAGGTACTATCATCATTCAATCATGTATACCTTCAGATTTGAGACTCAAGTTTTGGTTGTTGTGCTTGTTTATGTTTTAGAGTCACATAGAACTAATCATAATTTACTGAGAAAGCCAATGAAAATTTGACAAGAATATCGTAGATACGCCGCTGGTACTTCCTATATATAAGTATTCTTGCCAAAGGATCAGAGGCATTGTCAGGCGGTTATGAGAAGTTCCATGTAGGATTTGGTAATGTCATGGTTGAAGTTTGTTTTATACTCACTGATTTTAGCATTCATATCATCATACATCTCAACGTATTTCAATCTCATCATTCAAAGAAGTTGGGTTGTGTCTCCTTCTACATAGACTAACCTCTTCATCATAACAAACGAGAGAGGTACTGTCATCATTCAAACATGTATACTATCAGAATTAAGACTCAAGCTTTGGTTGTTGTGTTTGTTTATGTTCTAGAGTCACATAGAACTAATCATAACTTACTGATAAAGCCAATGAAAATTTGACAAAAATATGGTGGATACGCCGCTGGTACTTCCTATATATAAGTATTCTTGCCAAAGGATCAGAGGCATTGCCAGGCAGTTATGAGAGGTTCCATGTAGGTTTTAGTGGTAGAAGTTTTGTTTTAGGATATAACCTTATCTTTCCAAACGCATCAATTCTCTCAAAACTCTTATGCATGAAATCATACCTAGTCAATCAACTCTGTGTTATCAATATTCCTTATCTAGGCATCAAAAAGCGATTCCTGTAGCAGGGTATTCAACCCTTACTAGGAACGTTACCGCCCCAAATAAAATTTAAACTCTTACCCCCTTTTAAGTATGTAATTGTCAAAACCACCCTCCTTTCGAGTCAAACATACCACTACTTAAATTTCGGGAAGAAATTTCTAAAAGTAGGGGATACTGTAACATCCGTCAAAAAACGGGTTTCCAAAACCCGCTTCGTTTATTAACCGAATAGTCAGTCAAAATTTTCGTCGCCTATATATTGTTTATTTTAATTTTAAACGATACATAGTTAATAAATAAATTGGAATTTAAAAACCATAATTTATAATTATAATAAAAAAACTGAATAAAAAAATAAACAGGAGACGCCGGGATTCGAACCCGGGTCTCGCATATAACCAAACAACCAACACACCACTCCGCCACACACGTGAGTTTGGAATAATACCGAAATAAATAATACTTAACATAAAACTCGAATTCGAAATCGGACTTTCAGCGCGACAGAACTCGCAATCACCGGAAAATCCGGCACTCCGCGAGTTCAGCCATTATTCCTTTTGACTATAACGTTATAACCGTCGACGACATCGGTTATAACCGATGTCTAGCCCCAATTTCAGTCGTAACCGCCGATTTAACCGAAATCAAACCTCACCATAGCAGCTTATAAATACAGGGCTAAATTCCTCAATCCAACTCGTTTATCACTCTCAAACTCACTCTGAAAAACCTCGCTGCAAGTCGCCGGAAATTTTCTGCAACTCGCCGGAATTCTCTGCAAGTCGCCGGAATTCTCTGCAAGTCGCCAGAAAACCGAACCCATTTCATCTCTTTTTCCTTACTCTATAAATAGGACTTCTAGAGCTTCGACAGAAGTCACCCACACTCACCTCAAACTTCCTGAAGATCCTCTGTCGCAAGTTACACGTCGCCGGAAAAGTTTCAGTCACCGGAAATTCGTCGAAAATCACACCTGTTCGGTATAACATCCTTAAAACCTTTCTGTTTAAATTAATTTCGTTAATCAGTAATACTCAATCAACTAATTCAACAAGAATTATTGATTAAACAGTCGTGTTGATTCTCTGGTTTCATAAACTGAAGAAGATGAAGCACAGTTAATATATAAGTTTAATTTAAAACGGATTTTTAAACGGGTTAGACACACAGTCCAGTGGTGGACTGTGTGCAATTTTAAACCACACGTCCCGAGTTCGATTCGTGCACTTAACCGGTTTCCTGTGATAAATCTCAAATTTTTGAAAGGCCCAGAACACCTTCCAGTTAGTATTTAAGTTTAATAAAAACCAGTATTCTAACCAGGTTAGACACACAGTCCAGCGGTGGACTATGTGCAAAGTTAAACCACAGTTCCCGAGTTCGAAACCTGCTTCTGAACCGGTTCTGGCAATTATCAAGTTTTTAAATAAAGACAAAAATGAATTAATCTAATTTGTATATATATATATAATTAAAACGAGATTATTTTGGGTTAGACACGTAGCTCAGTTGGTAGAGCTGCGTGCACGCGTACGGGAGGTCACGAGTTCGAACCTCACTCAGCGCATATAATAAACACGGCCCGACCGGTCAACGGTCCGGTCAACGGTCAACGCCCGGTCAACGGTCAAAGTCAAAAAGTCAACATTTTTATATTTTTTATTTATTTATTTAATTTAAAAATCAATTAAAAATACTTAAAAATAATATTTTTAAAGTTAGAAAATGTCCTTAACTCACAAAATAAATCTAGAAATCCTATTAAGGTTATGAATTAAAATTATTAATCTCAAATAAAAATCCACTTATTTACCGAACCATTATGTTATTATTTAGGTTAGTTTCTCTCGTGGTTAAATCCAAATTCGTGCGCATTCATCATCAATCCAAGAAACGCAACCACTGTGAGTGAATTCTTACAAATTCCCCTTTTTATTCATGTTTTGGGGTGTATCATGTGTCGCTTAAATTCATTCGCTTATTCAAACCGTGCTATACCATTATATGATCTAAACTTAGAATGTAAATATTGTTTGTTGTGATGTAGTACATATTGTCAAGTTGTATGCAAATTATTTATTAGGCCCATCAGTTCCTTGTGGGAGACGAGTTGAACAACGCGTGCCTAAAAAAACATTCATTAGGCCCATCAGTTCGTTGAACAACGCGTGCTTCAAAACTCATTCATTAGGCCCATCAGTTTCTCGTGGAAGACGAGTTGAACAACGCGTGCCTCAAAACAATCATTTGTTGTATGTGTGTGCAATATTTAATATTATGTGTTTTGTGAATAAATTTACATCTACATTTACTCATATGTGGTTATGCACTTTATTTTATAATCAATACAATAAACACGTTTAAATGTTTTCATAGGATTCACTCGCCAACTTTTTGTTGACCCAAAAACCATTTTTTCACACATGATACAGGTGGACAGGATGAAGCAAGGAACACATAGGAAATTGCCTTAGAAGAAAAATAATGAAGTCTAGAAAGATGTATAGAACATGTTGTACTTGTAGGATTTGATTGTATGATCTCCTTTAAATTGTAATAATAAATATGAAACATTATAATAAATGTCATGAGCTTTGATGAAAACCCAATCATGCCCCGATCACCTTTTTCCGCTGCGGGTCGGGGTGTGACAGCGAGAAGGGCTCTGTTGCAGAAAGTTTTGCTTGGCTGCCAAACAAAGCTCCAAAAACCATTAAATCGAAACTATGGCTTCCCAAACTGCTATGCCACGTTTTGGGACACTTGTAAGCTTCCTCTTACACCCCTAAATACCTGGCATCATCTCCTTTGAGTTCTCCAACTATAAATAGGTGCACAAGTTCACCATTTCAACTTGCACCTTTCTCATTCATACACTCTTCTCCCTCCTCCGGAAGTTCCTAACTGAAAGGAGCATCCAACATAGTTCTTTGCACCATAGGAATCACTGGTAAGTGTTCCTTCCTTGTGCATTTTCGTTTATAGGCTTTTATAGCCAAAAGTCAAGTGTTTTACGGAAAACGCTTTGACTTTCGGTTAAGACCATTATGGTCCAGCCATTATTCGAAATGAACATGGCTAAGTGATCGTAATAAGTTAGGTGTTAATCCCTATAAAGGGCACCTCCTGAAGATCACGTCTGCTAGACCAATTAACGGGTCAAAGTTAAGTTATTAAAAAGTCAAACATGCCATTTTTCGGAAAAATCATAAATTGATCTTATATATGATATGAAACCTGTTTTGACACTTAAACAAGTTGGTAATAACTATTAGAACATGTAAGAACATGTTCGGCTCATCAATTTCAATTCTGGGGTCGGTTCGCAACCGAAAGTCGCGAAGTTTGACTTCTGCTTTGACTTTCGATTCTGACCCAATTTAGATTAGTTACCTACTGATCTAAAGTTGCATTATGATCATAATATAATGTAGCATAACCCTATGAGGTTATATTACATGATCATAATCAGAATCTAAGTTTGTGCGCAAGTTCCGTAATTATGCCATTTTTTACTAAAATGCCCTTTTTTGCATAAAATAAGGTTTTAATGATAATGAACTTGAAAATAAGCTTCCTACAGATATTATATTATAAGTAGGATTATTTGAGATGTTAAACCAAGTTATAAACTGAGTTTTCAAGCAAGTCCTTAAACTATGTCGATAAATGACGATTTTAGCCCTTGTGGCTCATAAAATAGTTTTAATCAAATCTTTTCAAGGTAAATCTTTTACCTACTGATATATTATATTAAATAACATATCTAAGATATTTTAATCTGACCTTAACGTCAGTTTTCATTAAACATCGCATAAAGCGTCATTTTACGACATAAGCGTCATTTCGGCGCATAGTATGGTTTTAAACCATATTAATTGAACAAGACTTGTTACCTACTGATTTTAAAACTTATTTTAAACATATTTGTAGTAGGTACATGTTATAAACTCAGAATCCCAAATAATTTATAAACTTTGTGTAAAATGACCAAAATGCCCCTTTTGTGCATAGTTTGGTCATAAAAGATAAATTACACATATAATTGATATCCGACTGATATTATATCGTAAATAAATATTTTTCCAGAATACTTAATTTATAACATTAAATTATATTCAAGTTCCTTTTATACGGTATGAAAATACCGAAACGCCCTTATGAGGCATAATTTCGTTTTAAAACCTTAACGTGCATATAAGTTGATATCCAGCTGATAT
Source organism: Scalesia atractyloides (assembly GCA_947069175.1). Classification (NCBI taxonomy): domain Eukaryota; kingdom Viridiplantae; phylum Streptophyta; class Magnoliopsida; order Asterales; family Asteraceae; genus Scalesia; species Scalesia atractyloides. Next base: position 56,182,195 of record CAMTDV010000028.1, read on the forward strand.
TTTAACTTAATTAAAATATAAATGGCATATAGAACTTGTCCATGACTTATCCGTTTACCCATTATCGCTTATAAGTGTACGGTTGATTATATGTAACTAGTTTACGGAATTTAACCGAAACGGGTTTAACCTTATCATTTAAGTTTCAAAATCCAGAATGTTAATTGTTTACCCATATTATGCAAGTCAAAGTACTTGTCGGGTTTAAACTACATTCTATCCAATCATCGTTTAATCAAGCATTATACGTTTTGATCATGTACACTACTCGGTCTAAGTCTATGACTTAAATAAAAAACCGGTAGTATTAATTGGTTAGCTTATGCCATAATCCAGACTAGAGCCTTGCCGGTAAATGCTATCTGCACTTAGTATTTTTGTATACGGCTGAGTTATTGAAATTAAAAGAAGACTAGCTCAGGTAAATACTCTTGACTTATTTTCCCTATACGGGCTTGGGATACGGTAAATTATTACCGCTTGGTCAGAAATGGGATCAATCAAATGCCGGATTGTGACTAGTAAATCCGCATATTCTGTTTTAATCAGTTTTGTTTGATAACTTAAACATCAGGGGTTAAATTACCGTGTCCTGGATATCCTCGGCTCATTACATTAGTTAATGGTCACGACCTTAGCGCGGGGTGTAGGCATACACCTGACAGAGCTCAAATGCAAATTACCCAAGACGTTGGGGATAACTCCTCTGTGAGTTCTAAGTGGTGTGTATTTAATCATGTCTCGGTCTCTATACTCGGCCCTGTATGTATGGACAAACATGTGAATCTGTAAACAAGGTTACCAAGTAACTTTCCCAAGTTATAAAAGATTTTGTGCCCTGTGCACTTAAAATCATTTTAAAAATATTTTCAAAATAAGTCAGTCGGATGTATTTACCAGTGAAAGTTGACGTATCATCCAAAGACTAAACTGCAGGTACAATACGAAATAGGCCGGAAGCTACTCGGTAGTGAATAAGAGGATGTTGCAAATCCTTAGATCTGCCTTAAAGTCTGTTTTATATTCTTTCTTGTACATTTTATGATTCGCATGTGGATCTTCTATTACGAGCCTGTATATTATTTTGTATTTTGAACATTTGATTTGTAATGGTAATTTTACTCCAAGACTTCCGCTGTGCCGTGTTTATTTGACAATGATGTTATCAACTGACGTCACGATACTCCCTACCCGGGTCCACCGGTATATGGATTTGGGTTGGAAATCCGGGGTGTGACAGGTTGGTATCAAAGCCAACGTTTGAGAGAATTAATCACTATCCTTCTTGTGTTTAATCTCAAACTTACACAAACACATTCCTTAGACTTCCGAGTCTAGGCATTGACCTAGGATTACTCATTTCATTATTAAGTTATTAGTATTGTTTTGAATTGATTTTAACAGGAAAATGCCGCCATGTGTACGAGGACAAAGTGAGAGAGGAAAAAGGTCCAGTGAGGGGAGGACCATCAGGACACATCTCTCCTCAACCTCACAACTCAGATTCCTACCAAGAATCAGGAGATTCATCTCCTTGGCAACCAGCGAGACACTCTGTCTCTCATAGATACTCGCCCCTACATTCCCAAAATTCTTACCACTCTCACCACTCCTATCATTCACACCATTCTCACCATTCCCATCGTTCCTATCATGAAGAATGTAACCCTAACCACTACTTTAACACGCCTCCAGCCGAACAAAATCAGTTGGACCAGTCAAACCCTATGGACGAGGTCTCCGACCCGGAGATGCCACCGTCGGGATCAAATACGCATCCCATAGAAATCTCTAGCGATTCAAACTCTTATGCTGGATCGCCTTACCAAGGTCCTATTGAGTGGGACCAATATTGGAACCAATTTACCTTCGCCAACACTCCTTCCCATCCTTCTCAACCACCTCCTATACAAGAAGATGTCCACATGGAACCAGTGGACCAACCTCAACCACCACACCAAGGAGGAAGCGTGGAGCACATATGTCCTACGTGCAGGACAAAGGTCGGGATCGCTACCACCTTTGCCCAATTCCTACCCCACAATTCAAGAGGACCCACAAATGGGTGGACCCTCAAACGTTTCACCTGTAGTGGAACAACACCAACACCTACGATACTTTCCACCCGGGCCTACCGGTATATGGATTTGGGTTGGAAATCCAGGGTGTGACATTTTATTATACCTTTAAATCTATATGATTCTTCACTAATAATTTGTCCAAGTGTTTTACCAGTGTATGTGTGTTAGTGTGTTTTGTTCTTCATCGTATTGCATGGGTGCCCATCTGGTGTATATATACAAACACACAAACTCCCATCTATCTCTGAGACGGAGGGTACAAATTCTGCAAGTTGCTAGTATAGAAGTAATCAAGAGTAGGTTAGTTTATCATTCAAAAACAAATACAAAAAAGTATTTTTTTTTTTTTGTGTAATTGATGGTTGGGTTTAATCCTACTTAGATGTTGAAATCATGAAAACTCCCATTTTAACCAAGTTTCATCTAAGGTTTCTTCCCCTTTTCAAGAATATTGATTCTAGGGAGGATTTTAGGAGATTTTCCACCATTGGAAACTTATTCTAAACCTCTGATTGAAGATTCTAAACTAAAAAACAAGAGATTGAATATTGAAATCATGAAGATAGAAGAATGAAAGCCTTTGTGGTTCTCACAGGGTTTAGAGTTTGTAATTTTTTAAGGTTAGTTTAGTGTTCTATATATTTGATATTTAAGTTCTTGTAATCTTTTGATACATTGAACTTATGTTGGTTAGTTGCATGATTCTATTAGTGTATTTCATTAGCAAATGATCTAGTGAAGGTAGTTTTTGCACCATTTACATTTGATAGGTAATTATAATTGATATATGATTTACGTCTTTGTTTGTTGAAAACGGAAATTTGTTGTTATAAACAATTGGTAAAGTCATCTAGTTGAAAGTTTTCTTGCATCATTGACCTTTGATAGACGATTGCTGATGTTCTTGAATTTGTAGTTATACTGATAAACCTAATTGATCATTCATGTCTATGTGAACTCAAATTTATAATTATTAGATATTACCTAGTACTTTGCAAGCTTAAAATCCGAGTGTGATCCGTTTATAGATCATTGTTTACAATCCATAATTATATTTTTGCTAATTTTGGTGCTTACTTACAATCAAAATCATATATTTGCAGTTTCTTAAGTGCTTTCAAAATCATAACCATTTTCATTAAAATCATAACCATTTTCATTATGTTACGTAATCCATTTTAATCAAATTGTTGATTGTCACTTTAAATCAAACATCTAAATAAATTGCAAATTTCATAGTTAGTCTTAATCAATCGAGTTTAGCCACCTGTGACACTTTCGGATTATCCGTGTATGTAACTTGTTTCCGTATCTTATGTGATTCGAATTCTTTATTTATGAAATAATCTTTGAAAATTCTATGTTTTGTTACTCGTTTTGAGAGTTATATTATTGTGTTTATTAATTCTTAGTTTATACAGGTATTATACGAGTTATTTTATCAAGTACATTTGTTAATTTTGTCTAAACAATGCATTTTTGGACTAATCCAAACATGAGGGACTAAAAGATGTCCCAAAAAAAATAAAAATCCTGGATTTTACCATTTGATTACCATGCGATGCGCCAAGGAACCCATTCTCAGATATGTCCTTTTCGTGATCTGGTCAACTCTGCAACCTTTAATCCACCTTTAAACGTGTTTTAAGCTTGATGTTCATTACCAATCTATCCCAGATGCACCCAGACTTATTTCTAAGTCCATTCAATGCATCAATTGCCTCTTAATCAAAATCTTAATTATCCTATTCAAGACCCTTTAATCACAATTCAAAATCATAATCAATTTGCATCTTCTAATAGAATTGAATCCATAAACACATTCTTATTGCCTTTTCTATCATCTCTGAGCAATAAAAAACCCATTACAAACACTCTAATTATCTGTTGATTTAGAAGAACAAGTTCTAGGGCTCCAATCTTCTTTCAATTAATTCGAACTCGTTTCTCAATCTTCTGAGGTAATTCTTTAGCCTATTCCACTTTATCTTTCGAGCTCTCTAAAAGCCCTCTATCAATTTATGTTGATAGAAGGCAATTGTAGTTTGTTTAGATATCATGAATTTTAGGGTTCTTCACATTTGGGAATTTTTATAATTTTCTGAAATTAAACCAATTAATTTGTTCGATGATGATTCTAACCTTATGTTATGATGCAATTTAAGTATTTATCATATTAATCATGTTTACCTTTTTTTTCTAGAATTTATTTTTTCATGATCTAGATATTTATTCTTGTAATTTTGTAATATTAATCATGATAGAAATTCTTGTTAATTAATTTTGATAAGTAGAACTAAATCCAAACCCTAACCCTGAAAGCTAATTAAACCCAACACTTAAACCATAAGGCTAAATTGCATGTGCAACATATACATATAACGCACATGCGTAGTATTACTTTTTTCTGAAAAACAATATATCTAATAAATAGCGAATTTTAATAAAAAAATTGAAAAAATATTTGGTGTGTTTTTTAGGCATTTTTGATAGTTTTTAGTTTTATCATTTATATCTAGTTTTCTTATGATTCTCTCCCTATATATATATATATATATATATATATATATATATATATATATATATATATATATATATATATATATATATATATATATTAACATCTTAAAAAAATTATGATCATTTAAAAACCGTGGGGGTTGGTTTAAAAGTTAACGTTGTTTTTTAAAGTATTGTACCATATGTTTTAAAAGTTGTAATTACTTTAACTTATAAAATTATGTAAAATTATCTTTTTGTTCTCCTTTATAAGAGCATTATCATCCAAGTCTCTATATACGTCTATATAATTTAACTAAGAAAATATCATTTTCTCTAAAGTTTGTTCATTTAAAAAAAAACAATCAAATTCGACTCTCTTATCCCTATTTCAATCTTACTCACGAACACTAATTTTATGTTATTTTTTCTTAGATTTATACACTCACAATAATACATAGATGGATGCATAGTAAGTCTCTAAATATAGAGAGTCACTTTGGTTTTCTATAAAAAATTTTCTCTTATTAAGGCTTTAATGTATTGTATTTTAGAGGTTACAATGTGAACGCTGTAATATAGTATGTATAAGAATGATAAAATGAGAACGTATATAGTATGTATAAGAATGATCAAATGAGAACTCAAATATTGTAAAAACTTGTGAGAGCTCATAAAAACAAGGGTAAATTACATTTTCTTCCCTTATATTTGTATCGGATTGCAATGGGTGTATTTTAACTTTAATAATTTCAACTACAGTCATTTCTTAATTAAAAACCATGCAAGTCACGTCGTTTTTACTAACAGGGTTAGATTATTTCAGTTAAGGTCATGTGTAAAACACACCGAGTCACTTTACCATTTTATTTAAAATTATCTTTATTAATAAAAAAACAAAAAACCCACACCCGTCTCTCTCTCTCTTGTAAAAGCTGGAAACCCATTTCTTCCTTATCTCCACCACATCACCTACCACCAAACCACCTATGTTTGTGACCACCACCGCCACCAGAATAACCACCAAATCCGACACCATCTTTACCGCTGCTTATGACTACCGTCGCCGCTGGAAACCCTAGATCCGGGCCGCGATACCCCTAGATCTGGTTCTCCAGCCTCCATAGAAACCCTAGATCGAAATGATTCGTCGCCTACATATTTTTTTAGAGAGAGAGGGTTTAGAGATTTGGAGGTTTGTTTTGAAATCATAGGCAATGAAAGTGGGTTGCATTGAAATCATCACCTACTATCAATTTTTTTCTTCTTATTAGCTATTATTTTCAATTATTTGCAAATTACTTAATCAAGGCAATGTATATGCCTTCCAGCTTTTGGTTGCCATTTTCTGACGTTTCATGATTTGGACACCTAAGGAAACCTCTGCCTTCCTTCATTCTTTTTCAATTCTGGCTTTCATAAATTCTCTTTGAATTGTGACTTTATTGTGAATTTGTACAATAATAATCATTATAGAAAAACATGCAACATTTTAATTAAAGGTAATTAAATTCTTTGATCTTGATTTTTAACCTTTATGGTAAAACTGGAGATGGTGGTGGTTTGGTTGTGATGGTGGTGGTTGTGACGGGGGATTAAAGAGTAAAACATGTTTATTTTATTTATTGTTTCAAAAGTTTAAGTTAATTACACAAATAGTCTATAAGATTGTAAAAAAGACGAATTAAATCTAACTAGAAAACTTAACATGGTTAAAGATAAAGGACCTATGATGTAATGGATTTACAAAGAAATGACTGTGACTGTAGTTATTGAAGTTAAAGGACATCCATTGCAATCTGATACAAATATAAAGGATGAAAATGTAATTTACAAAAAAAAAAAACAATCAAAATCATTATTTTATCTATAATAATAGCATTGTTATTAAAACACAATATTTTTATATGAACTTATATGTGTAAATTAAGTTTCCACTGAAAAACTTTACATGGCCAGTTAGAAAACTGGAGTGAACATGGCCAGTTAAAAGAGGTCTTTCCTTTTCTTGATGGTAATGAAAAAGTGAAATTGTATACAGTGGGAGAAAAGGCGAAAAAACAAGGGAACTCAATGGGGTGGAATTCTGAATGGAAACATTGTGTATCAAATAATGGGAGCTATGAGAACTGGTTCATTGCATATCTATCATCGAGAATTTGGTGTTGACTAGCAACATCGATAAGTGGGTATGCTTGGGAGAGAAGTCAGGGAGTTCAAAGTATGTTATCTTAGAAGATTGATTAAGAAAGGTTTGGTCACACGAAAAGGTTACTCGTTTTTGTTAGGTCAATGGGTACCTATCAAGGTTAAGTGTTCCGGGTGGAAAGTGGTAACAAGTAGGATCAAAGAAAATCCTGATGGTAGAAGCATTAGCAAGGAGGGGGATCAGTATCTTATCAAATGGATATCCATGATGTGACAAAACGATAGAATTGGTAAACCATCTTCTTCCTTCTTGCCCCTTTGCAAAAGTCTTTGTAACCGAATAGGGACATGGTGTAAACTACCCCGTATCATACTTGGCTCCATAGAATCTGTCCTAGAATTTTCGAAGACTCCATGCGCACTAGCAACCAACAAAAAGGTGATACAAAGCGTAATATTAGCTAGCATAAGATTCCTGTGGAAAGCTAGAAATAACATTATCTTTAACATCTTGGCAACCACTTTAAAGGTTATAGAGGCAAATCAAGGCTAATAGATTTGTTTGGGTTAACATGGGGCGAAGATCCTCACTTTGAATTGGGGTTCTTGGTGTTATTTTAACTTTAAAAGTTTCCCTGTGTATATGTATATGTATTATGTATCTCCTAGCATCTTGTTAGGAGTTTTTTTTTACTAAATTGTTGGGTTAAAATTAATTTATATTCGTATATATCAATCAATCATACCAGTATAACCCCATTCATAGCCAAGCTATTGGTAGAGTCTGAGGATGGTGAGTTTTAGGCAAGCCGCACCTGTATCCTGGGGGATAAAGAAACTACTTCTAGTAAGACCCCTAACTCAAATTCATATCCAATCAAATAAAAACATGTATAGACGTGTAACCACATAAACGGTACTAGATATATTCTTACTAAGCTACCAAATAGAAAAATTTGGTGAAAACATATAATAGGAATAGATAACACATCAAATAGACACACATGCCAGCTATAATATTCATAGGCCAAACTAAAGAAGCTAAGCTCCTAAATCGAGAAACTAATACAAAACCGTATCATCCTCTTAAAAGTTATTAACCTTAATCCTACGTCTCCACAAGCTCTTATCCTCGACCATGTCCTTCAAAAGGTGCAAGTCTAGCAAATCCTACCTAATCCGCTCATCCCAAGCCAATTTCGGCCAACCTCCTTTCGTCCTCCCCTCAACATTGAGAGTTTTCATTGTTCTAAATCCGACTGTCACCTGCCATCTGCTAACATATTTAAACCATCTCAACCTCTCAGCCTTATTGATCTCAACCTCACATCCCTTATCCTATCCGATATACTAAGTATCCTAATTTTTTCCCAAAAAACCTTATTTCTTATCTACTTCTCATATTGAATCATTTAACATCTTATATTAATACACATGGTTTTCTCAGTTTTATGATATCCAGTATACCATATATATCTAAAAAGTTGTGGTATGTGTCTATACTTGTTTGTTTGAGTTCCCTCCGTATCACTACAATAAATATAAAATAATATTGTTTGTATGTGTGAAGCCCACCCATCATTCCGTAAAGGTTTGCAATCACAAACTAAATACCGGACCTGTGGAATGGACGCAAGCTGCAAAGTAATCTGGTCCATGGGGTGAAGGTCAATGAATTCGGACCATGCCACATCATGGCGTTATGAATGCCCTTGGTATGAACTTAAAATCTTTAGATTAATAGTAATAATAATAATAATAATATAAAATTAGCTGGACGTCAAGTGCCCATTTCTTGTCTACTTATGTTTTCAATCAAAACAATGTTCACTACGATAATGAACAAGATTCCCATCAATTATCATGGTAAAATTGACATAGTGATTCTCAACTTCCATGGAAGATGGGACTTCAGAAGCTTGATGTTTACAAACGATAGTTTAACCGAACGTATGACAAGGAATAGCCGCAAGACTATACTCTTAATTAATTAATTTGAATAAATGTGTACAAGAGAACTTCATTTTAAACATGAGAAAATAAACACAGACAGAATTTATTATTACGTGTAAGCATAATTATAGAAAAGTCTAGGGTTTCCTCACGTGATACAACGTGGATTTGTACGGGACCATTTGCAATTTGATTTATTACCAACAAAAGGTTTTTCTTGTGCAAACATCGAGAAACCGGTATATTACCTTAAACTATATGTAGTGGGAGGGTAAAATAAAGCCTTCATCTTTGGACGTTTTGCGTCATGTGGCAGTCCAGTTAGCAAGAGTGCTTTGTTAGGCGATTTTTTCTAAAATGGACGTAGTGGAATAAAACCCCAACAATCATTACCCAATTATTTTTTTTTTCAAATTAAAAATAATAATATCTCATTAATTAAATAAAAATTACATAAAAAATTAAAACAAACACGTAATACTAGTCGTCTTAATTTTCGTCTTCGCTTTTGCAGTTCTCGTTATCTTCCTCTTCCTCGTCTTCCGTTTCTTGTTTACCCTCGTTTGGAATATACCGAACCGATCATGCATGTTGAACCAAATCAATCGTTAACGTGGTATGTGTGGCTTTAGACCACAATTCATGTGCATTATTCACTCGGTCTTCCATTGTTGCTTGTGGATATTCCTTAACATCTTCCGGCACATAGTTTTAACAAATTATTTTTCCTTCGACTTCCAATATCATATTATGCATGATTATACAAGCGTACATAGCATCTCTCATTTTGTCTTTGGTCCATGCACGACAAGGATTTCTCAAATAATGTCACCGTTGTTAAAAACCCCAAAGCATCTCTCAATCTCCTTCCGCGAAGACTCTTGAACGTTTTTAAAGTAGGCTCTTTTTTCATTGTACGGGTCCTAAACGTCTGCACGACAATCGAATACCTAGGATAAATTCCATCGCACAAATAGTGTCCTTGCTGGTAGTAGTTTCCATTTGCATAAAAAGATGCTTTTGCAACTCTACTAGAAATATAGTCCTCTACCAACGGAGATTGTTCAAAAACATTTATATCATTGTATAACCCTACCACACCAAAGTAAGCCGACCAAACCCAAAGGTCCAATGAGGCAACCGCCTGAAAAATAACAGATGGACTGTCATGGTCACCTCGTGTGTGTTGACCTTGCCATGCGATCGGACAATTATACAACCGCCAATGATAACAATCCAAGCTCCCGATCATGCCCGGTAAGCCATGGAGATTATAATGGACCTCGTAAATTTGTTGAAGGTCGTACCATGTGGGCTTTCTTAGATAACGCACACCGTACAAATTTATGATACTTAACAAACATATATAACTATAAGTTAAGTAAAATATTATGAATACATGTAATGTTTATAGTAGAGCAATGTACCTTGACAAAAATGCTCCAAAGTATCTCGCGTAGTTTTCTCGGCCATTTTTAAATACTCGTCGTTGATGTCGATCGTGTTTCCATACGCAAGTACTCGTAGCGCTGAAGTACACTTTTGGATACCGGTGATTCCAAGTGTCCCTCTCGCATCCGGTTTTTGTTTAAAATAATCACAATTGTTTTCCAAATCTTCAGCGATGCGCAAAAATAAACGTTTACTCATCCGAAAACGACGTCTAAAATCTTCTGGGTTTGGGTAAGTAGGCGCTTCGTCGAAGTAATCTTTCATCAACCGATTGTTTGCCGCACGTCGGTCTCGTTCAGTGTATTCTCTTGGTAACATTTCACGTTGAGGCCGGCTACAATGCTTCATATTCCGCGTTGTGAGTTCGCACGCACGCGTAACCCCTCTTGCTCGACCTCCTCATCGCTCGAGTCACCCTCATCCGCTAAAAACTCTTAATAGTAAAAATTTGCAATGGATGAAGAGGACGTTGGGGAATCCGTTTTTTATATAAATGGTTTGTAGTTTGATAGTATGTGTAGATTTTGGGTATTGGTTTGAATAAAATGCGGTGTGAGTATGTGTGTGTGTGTATATATATAAAGGTCAAATAAAAAAAACAATATAGTTGTTGTTGAGCGTTGCCCAATGGTCATTGGGCAAAAATTCGAACAAGGGGCGTGGAAAAAAGAACGCTAGAAGCAATTTTTTTGAAAAAAAATCCCCCATGACGGATGGTCTTACATGTATTACATGTAGACATTTAAACATAAAAAAACTCATTGTATACTGTATTTACTAAACATAAATATAAAATACAAAAAAATATCTACTTTTTAACCTTGTCGGGTAGTCAAAGCACATGACTATATTCCGTCGAGGTTACTGATCCAAGCATGTACAAAAGTCATTTACTACTTTATTTAACTAAACATAAATGTAATATAAAGGGAAGGGTTCAAATAGCAACTAAATTGTGTTGTGAGAACTCGACTTTGAAAGGTTTTTTAATAATTTTATTTAAAAAATTTGTATTTTAAAAATGCTATATATAGCCAAAAGTGTTTAAAAAATAAAACGTTTTGATGTGTTTTTAAGGGGTTTCTTTTTTGGAGATTTTTAGTTTTATCATGAAGATGAGTTTTCTCATGATCCATCCCCTATGAAAAAGGTATATATGAAACCATAGTTAGGGAGAAAACCTAGGAAACTCTAACATTCTAACATTTTCTTTTTATAAAAAATACCACATGTAATATACATGTTTTTAAGAGCTTTGAGCAAAAAATAAAAACGCTAACCAATTTAAAAAAAAAAAAAATAAACAAGTTTTGGTGTAACATATGTAATATGTAACAATCCTGTGTAACATATGTAACACTCGCGTTACGCAAAACTTGTTTATTTTTTTTTTAAATACTCTCGTCACTTTTTTGTTTTTGCTCAAAACTCTTAAAAGCATGTATATCACATGTGTTATTTTTTCAAAAAGAAAAGTTGGGAGGTTAGTGTTTTCTAGGTTTTCTCCCTAACTATGGATTTTATATAGTGTGAGGTTTAATATGGAACTATAAAAAAAGTGAGAAACCAGTGAACGTAAACAATACATTTAACATGTTAAATACATAACAAAAATTCAATCTAAAATGCTAAAAACTGTTTTTTTTCTTTTAAATCAAAGTTTTTACATACAAAAATGTATTGATATAGTTAGTTTTTTTCTACTTTGAGAAGGCTTGTAGTCTAATATAGTAATAACTAATAAGAAATGTTTCGTATTTTGAGTGTAAGAAATGCAGATGTATTGGAACTTTTGGGCTTAATTTGTAACTTTTGTATAATCTCAGGGACTAAAGTTGTAATTTACTGTTTTGTGGCAACACTCAGATAACCGTCACAACGTGCAAACATTACCACTAGTATAGTATAACATACGTACATCTTTTACAAAATATGGAGGTATAATATAATATAAAATTACTTGTATTATGAGTTTTTATATTATTTGTACAAGTTTACCCCTTCCCTTTCTAGTTTTTACCCTTTTGTGTGATGTCATAGACTTTCATAATCCTATGGAAAAATGCAAAGTTTGAAACAAGCAATGACTGTGTTTGGACTAATATCTCATATTTCCACCATACATGTCATAATGGAGATATATTATATGTGTGTCTGCATAATTGTATGTACGCATAATCGTATGTATGCCACCAACGCAAGCCTCTTCCTATGGCTATATAGTTTTGACTCTATGAAAAGAAAATTGTATATTATTTTGATTAAGTTGAACTTATTTATTTCGTTAAAACATGTTATTTCTTATCAGTACAAAATTTGCGTTTGTTTACAGAAAAACCAGATGATCTACTAATGAAGGGTTTATACGTTGCTGATCCTCTAATGATGTTGTCATCGGCGGTAGGGTTGTTTACAAGCCAAGCCGAACTGAGCGGACCTTTGCTTATGCTTGGCTAATCAAGCTGAAAATCGAGCGAGCATTTTTTGAGCGCGCATTTTTCAAAGCAAGCAACGAGCGACAAGTGATTTTGACAACCATAATTTGGGATGTTTCCGTTGTCGGGAGCATTGGCGAAGCTTTTAATGGGTGGGAGGGGGCGGCCGACCCCCCGAATTTTTCGCTCAGTAGTGGAGAGTATGTAGTTTTTGTATAGAAATTTTTGGGTATATACGTTTTCGACCCTCTGGTTTTATAGAAATTTTTAGGTCCGATAACTTCCCCCCCCTCCCGGTTGGAAATCTCAAGCTTCGCCACTAGTCGGGGGACGACTAAGGTCCGACTGTCCATGGATGACACTAAGCCTGATGTCCGACCGTCCAAGGATGAGGCTAAGGTTGAGGCCGGTAAGGCGATGAGCATACCATTGTAGTGTAGAGTAATAATGGGAGACAATTGACGATGAATGACTAATGAAAGAAAGAAGTCAAGATTGTCGCTTCACGACTTAGAGTTTAACAATTAAACTTAGTGTTAAATTTTATTTTGGTTGATTGGGCAAGTAAGTATAAATATAATCCTATATTTCAAAATGGTGTCGCTGAACCCAATAGAGTGGTATCTATAAAATTTTAAATATAGTTGTAATCAGTGTGTATATATATAATAAATTAATAAAATTTAATTTGAGCCGAACCAAGACGAGTGAACCTTTGCTCGTGTTTGGCTCGTTTATAAACCGAACGGATCAACTCATCTACAATTAAGCGGGAAATTGAACGAGAATTTTTAAGCGAGCGGCGAGCGATTTGTATAACACTAGTCGGTTATTGCGTTGTCAGTGATCCATGTCTGGCTTTCCAACAATCGTATTGGCGGATATATCTGTTCGTAAAAGTCAGTGATTTGTAATGGTATAGAACGCTTAGTTATACGCTTTATAAATGCAAATGCAAATGCAAATATAAATTTTATAATGTGAACTTATTAAATAGTGTTTGGTTGGATTCTGCTAATTGGGAAAAATATCTAAAAGATTATATCATCAAACCCTTGTCCAAATCAACACAATTGTTGATGCCATTAAAGATTTGGTTTTTAGGCAAATCAAATTTACTAACCATCACAACCTTCACATTCAAGATGGACATGATTGCATGTAGTGACTTAAATTGGTATTCAAATTTAAAGACCCGCATCCACTAGTGTTTTTAAACTCATTCATAGCAGTCTCTTTAATGAATTCACATCCAAATTTTGTTGTTGGAGTTAAAGTTGGGAGCAGCAATTTACTAGTCTTTTTTTTGTTTTTCATACATTTTAAAATCTCTTTAAAGAAAAGTAATATTACCGAAGGGCTTGCCCCAAGAGCACCCTCATGGCTTGTCACATGGGAGGTTGTAGGCTCAAGTTTCATATGGGGCAATTTTCTTAAGATTGAGCCAGGAGGTTTTTTCAGCTATTGGTTTCCTCCTGGACAGGTGACCCGGGTCACCACCTTCTGTTCTTCGGACGTAAAGGTGATTCGTTTGCCAAGATGATCCCTGGTGTCCGGCTTTTGTTGTTAAAAAAAGTAATATTTTCGTAAAAGCTTGTTTTTTTTAAATGCCACATGCTTAAGCTCTTTAAACTTCCAAATTAAAAAATCATACGCAATTCAAAAAATGATTGTGGCGCAGCTTGTTGTCCGTTTACCTGTTATTTGTTTGTAATTTGTAGTTTTGTTATTTTAATGACATTTTTTCATTGCCCAAAAGCGTTAATAAAGTAATACTCAAAAGTGTTTTTCATTGAAAATACAATTTGATGTCATTTTAATCCTTTAGGACAACAAAATCATACACATCCCACAATAACAATAAACTTTCAAGTTTATACAAAGTTAGGAATGTTTTATTTAGTCATTTTATACGAGTGAGTTACTCAATGAAATATGCTTGCAAGACAAATAGATTTGAGTTGTTATATATATAATTTGTATGAGCAAGTGAGCTTGAGCCAAATCTATTTAAGTTTTCAGTGAGTTAATTTATAAAAGTTGACAATCAACTTGCAAGTCACGATTATTTGAACAATCCTATCATACAAAACTTACAACTACCCCATTTCGACTTTCAACGTTTAGCTTCATATCTCAAATTTCCAAGCTTTCAAAGCAATACTATAACCTTCTAAACCCATAGCATATACACACGCACACAATATTTACAAAGCCACCGCGTTTCTTTTTTTCTTATTGTTTTGCGTACACTTCGCACAGAAAAAAGTGTTTTTATTTCATCCTTGTTAGGGGTGTTAAAAATCCGGATCCGAAATCGTATCCGAAATTCTGTATCGGAAATATACAATATATCTAAAATTTTGGATATTTGAATATTCAGATTCGGATGTGGATTTCTAAAAAGTTCGGATAATCGGATTATTCGATATCCGAAAACTAAGAAAATTAATAAATAATCGGATTTGATGTATTTATGAATGTTTTTTGTTTGAGTTAATTACGTTTTCATTCCTATGGTTTGTCAAAAATCACTATTTTAGTCCATTAGTTTAAAAATTGTCTAAACAGTCCCTCTAGTTTCACAATCGTAACTATTACAGTTCACCCTTACCAACGTCATCCAATTATTTTGTTACTTTATTAGAAATGACCATAATGCCCATGTTATTAAAACTACAAAATAAATAAATAAAAAGGTATTTACGCTTTTCGTCCTTGCAGTTTGTTGAAAATAACTATTAAATTCCATTAGTTTAAAAATTGTCAAAATAGTACCAATACTTTCAGCACTTTCACCTTGAACTCACCAACAATGGCTATTTTTAAACTAATAGACTGTAATTGTTATTTTTAAAAAATCACATGGATGAAAAACGTAATTAACTCTTTATTTATTAATTTTTTAGTTTTAATACCATGGGTATTATAGTCATTTCAAATAAACTAACAGAATAACTGGATGGCGTTAGTGTGGGTGGACTATAATAGTTACTAAAGTGAAACCACATGGATTGTTTTGGCAATTTTTAAACTAATGGACTGAAATAGTCATTTTTGACAAATCACAAGGACAAAAAACGTAATTAACTCTTTTTGTTTTCAGTGTTGGAAATTTGTAAAATCGAATACATCTTTAGTTTAACCTATACACAAAACAATTTTTTTGATTTTTTATAAACTTGGTTATCCGTTAAAATATCCGAAGTAAAGTACAAAGCTGTTAAAATTTTTCTGGTCCTTATGGTTGTCGATTGCTTGTAATTAGGTCCCTCCCGCGAACGTCCGTTAGTTGAAGTTTGGGATTTATGTTAAAACACAATAATGCCCCTAAGGGACTAAAAATGCAAGTCGAATATGTGTTGTCTTCTTTATAAGCTCTGCAATAGAGAACCACCATCATCCTCATTTCAAGTTCCCCTAAGAATGGCACCCGCTTCATCCTGGAATTCTAAGGGTAATTTTCCACAGTTTTAGGACAGAGTCCTCATGTTCAACCTGCCGACAGAGATTTCAAAAAGATTTTATTACACTGCCATTTAAACAAATTAAAAGGTTTTAAT
Source organism: Scalesia atractyloides (assembly GCA_947069175.1). NCBI lineage: Eukaryota > Viridiplantae > Streptophyta > Magnoliopsida > Asterales > Asteraceae > Scalesia > Scalesia atractyloides. The sequence goes on from CAMTDV010000028.1 coordinate 56,198,326, forward strand.
CATTAGTACTTACCGATTGAAGCAACCCACGTTACTTCCAGTTCTTTTTGATATGAGAGATACAACTCCACTATCCAGTTCCTTCTCAACACCAGTAAGAAGTAGTTTCAAAATGGCTATATTAAGTTTTCCAAGTAAAAAGGAATCATGAATAATAATAAGCTGAAAAAAATAAAAATTTTTGTTGCAAAGCAAACGTCGTTTTGCTAATTTGGTGATTAACTGAACCTAAAGGTTTTGCAACAAAATTTCTTACATATGTACACTTAGATTGAAAATAAATTACTAACCTTTTGGCTGCACAATGAGCACAGCATGTAAACGGATTTGAAGTTTCTTACAGTTATCTTAGTTCCAGCTCGTCATCATCTTCTCTTGTACTTTGTTCACTAACCTCTGCACATGAACAACCGTGAGTTATCACACTAATTTGGTAAAAACACCAACTAAAAATTTACCAAAGAAGCTTGGTATAGAAGATTGGAGGATTGAATGGTGTGATTTAGAGCTTTAAAGGGAGAGGGGTTAAATATGTTACAGCAGGTTTCAAAATACAAAATGACGATCATGCCCTTCCTTTTATAAGTAGAAAAGACCATAATACCTTAGTCACTAACAGTTGACTAAAATAATTTAGTGGGAGAGACCTAATTGCGAATAATTGACAACCACAGGGGACGGAGTGTTGAATTTTTTAAATTAGGGATTGAACTTGTAAGTGGGTGTAAACCATAGGGACGTAAATTGTACTTTACTCTATCCGAATCCGTATCCGAACTTTCGGATTTCGGATATCTTCTAGATATCCAAAAGTTCGGATACGGATTCAAATATTAATATTCACTGTCCGAAAATCGGATAATCCAATCTTAAACACCTCTAATCCTAGCACTATATATGTACATATGTATGTTTAGTAACATGTTAAAAATCCTTTAACAAAATAAATCTACCAAAACTAAAACCAAATTGATGTTTTACAGGTCAAGAACATCAGAAGCCCCATTGAATGTGTTACCATTAATGAGTTTGAGTAACATTAATGGATAGATATCGTATTTATATCCTCATCTCCAAGTATCTAGAGTGTACCAATGTTACTCACTTGGTAGAGATTCTTATTTTTTAGTGGAAGATTTTGCCTTTAATTCTAAACAATAAGTATATTAGAATTTATTTTATGTAATTTATAAATATGTAAGTTTTGTCATTAGACAACAGTACCTAGAGTCTAAAAGAACCAACGAAATTAAGGAGAACAATCAAGACCTTACAACTTAAAATTAGAAAGAAATAAAAAAGAATTTACTTCAATAATTCGTCAAACTATTAGAATTGGGCTTTGTGCTAGTTTTGAGTTTTGATCTAAAAGTGATGTTACGTAATTTAGTCTCCACTTTTATACGACCATGAGAACATGTTTTATGTTCATGCGAAACACGATGGAAAAAAATGTGTGTCACGTAGTTAGCGGATGTTTTCACATCACTTGACATGTGTTATGTATTTGAAATGTGGTGAGGTGGGTAATAATATAATACAAAAAAATGGTGAGGTGATGCTAAATGATTGGTAAGTATATTAACTAGTGGTTAGAAAAAAAATATAAAAACAGCCAAGCCCACACGCCTTTACTCCACCCCTCCCCACCCTTTCAGACCCTTGACATGTGTTATGTATATGAGATGTGGTGAGGTGGGTAATAATATAATACAAAAAAATGGTGAGGTGATGCTAAATGATTGGTGATGTTCTAAAAGTAGTTAATTAAAAACAACTCAAATTATCTTAATTCTAGATTCAAATTATACTCTAGACTCCTTAACTATACTAAACTACTAACCAGCAAGTGGACCAATCAATTGTAGAATAGTATTAAGCAAGTTCGGATTATCGAACCCACATGACTCTCTAATTACTATAACTACTAATTTAGACTCAATTACACACTATGTATATTTTAAAGGGGGGGGGGTTGCTAATAAATCTAAATTATCAATTTAACTAAAACTACTAAATTGGAATTACTATGAACTTCTAGGGAATTTTTTTGGATTTTAATCAAGAGATAATGACTGCTTACCTAGGTTGGATTTTTAGACAACTACTTCTTCAATATAATAATAATAATTAATCAGGTTGAATATTTTACCGGGATCTTAATATATTAAAGTTTAGGTTTATCAAATAGGACCCCCGACCCTTCTCAGGAAGATACCTATAATAACCTATCCTTTTTATTTATTTACCGGTCCTAAAGATTCCTTTTCAGTTATCTTTCTAAATCAGTAAAGTGTCTAATTATTAATTACCTCTCAATAATTAACCTAAACCAACTACAATTTCTAGTTTAGATTAACTAACTCAATTGTGACAAGGAAATTAGACTTGGGAATTTCTCAAAACCCTAACCTAACAATTTACCAAATTAATTCAGCCAACTAATTGTAATTTCTCAATAAACAAGTTAGTTATAATGACAAGTTTGATTTTATGGTTAATTCAATTGTTTCCCCGGTTTCATTGGCCAATTTTACCGACAACTTCACGAATTTCTAAAAACATGAAAAGTAACATAAACCTATTCTATGGAAGACATCCACCTAAGTTCATGCAAAACAATCAAATAATCACAAACAAACAAGATCATGCAAATACTCTAAACTTGATAATTAAAGTTGTGACCTTTACCAATTAAACATTCAAACCATAAATTAAACTAAATCAAATCAAAGTTTCATAAAATCGATCATCCAAAACCTAGGCAACTGAATAAGATCTAGCCTAAAAACATGTTTGAAAAGCAAATTAAACAAAGTTGATAACAAGGTATCATGATTAATCAAAACAAGAAAATCAAAGGTGAAGATTGGTATGATAAAACCGTGACAAACTCCTGCCTTGAACTCCCTTGATCACCACCACAATCCTTGCAGCTTGGATCCTCTCCTTCTAGCTCCAAATCTCCAGAAAAGTGCTCCAATTATGCCCTAGTTAGTCCAAGATTGTTCTAATATGAGTTTTATTTTGATTATGAGTCTTTTTAAAACAACCAAGACCCAATTTTCTTATGGTTTCAAAACTTTCTGGATAAAAGGCTCTCTCGCAGGCCGTGAGAGAGTCGAAGCTGTCGGTCGCGCCCCGCGACCGAGTAATAGTCCGGAAGATAACTATGACTTTCTCGCGGGCCGCGAGAGAGTTGAGGTGTGCCCGTCGTGCCCCGCGATCGGGTTGTAATTCCTGTTTTGCGTTTCGTTTTCTTGTTTCCGATCCACTCACGTCCCGACTCGGTTCTTTTCACCATTTTCGTTCGTTTTTCCCATCCTTCCAACCGTTTTCACGAACCAAGACCTGCAAAACACGTTTGGATTAAAAGTAGATAAATTCTTGACAAGCCGAAACGAAAACGCGCTAAAATTATACAAACTCTACATGATAAATGGATGTATTATTCAATACATCAAATATCACCGCACTTGCTCTTTTTTCGCCCTCGAAAAAGAATTGTGCATAAACGTAATCATAACCAAACAATTACTCGATTTCAAAAATTACGATTTTTTTCATGAGGGAACAAGATTTAGCTTAACCGCGATTGCAAGTATTGGATCCACTTAAACTCAAAATTCGGTTCAAACCTCTTATCATGTAAATTTAATTCATGTGCGATCAATCAACCTATGGTCTCACACTAGAGTCCACAGTATCCCTAATCCCACCACAAGCTAACAAAAGGAACGAATTATTTAAACCCCTTTCCTAACCGTTTTATAACAAAATATAAAGAATTTAAAATCAAGCAATTTTCTTTCTCTTTTTTTTTTCCATTTGAGCATTTGATTTCTTTTTGCATATCTAACCTAGAGGCTGTCTCAACCAGAGTCACCATCCCCGAGAGCGACTACGTGGGCTTCGATATTTAAAATTTCAACTAATCCTAGAGGGATTCTCGATCAGAGTCACCATCCCTAAGGGAGATTCCATAGGCCTCGTCTACTTTTCAATCAAGCTCATTTTTCTATTTTTTCTTCTTTTTAAATGATTAAAAATTCTAAATATTTTAGCTTATAACGGCATTCCTTATACTATTTTTGGCGGTTTCAGTTTCCCATTTCTCCTACATGAGTACCCACTAGTAGACCGACAATTAAGGTGTATTAAGCTCAAAGAAAATAAGAACCGAATCGAGCCTACTCACATATCCCAAGTTAGACATAAACTCACCCCTTTATTTCTCATATTATTATTATTTGAAACCGAATAAAAATTCAATTTTCTATCATTTTCCGTTTAAATTCCTGCCAACTTCTTTTTCAAAAGAAATTTTTGGATTTTTTTTAAACTTGACCACTACTCTACTCTAACTATCTCATCCCCAGACTTAAAGTTTTGCATTGTCCCCAATGCAAGGACGAGACAACTACTACTCAAAATAAGACCAAACCACATAAAGAAAGAAAAATAAAATACAAAAAGGGGGCGACTTAGCTGGTAGTGCAAGACTGTCGATGTGCCAGTCAAACCACTCGTGCTATCCAAACCGAACGCGCTTAATGTACCACTCTCAAAGCTCTCATGCGAACGGAACAGCATACAACACCGACCTAGCATCATGCACTTACAAAACATAATAATGATAACGCAAGATAAATAAATTGTTTTGCAAGATTGTTCAACACATACCCAAACCAACCAACACCAACCCCAAAGTAAATTGTTTAAAAGTACAGACCATCAATAAATTAAAACAGTAGAAAAGAAAAAATAAAGATAAAGATCCTCAGCTGCTTCAATCATCCTCTTCAGGCGCCTCAAATACATGGTACGGCTGCACGTCCTCCGTCCCCGCAAACCGGCTTGAACCTGCCTGACCGCCTGGATGCTGAAAGTAAGACGGGATTCCCATATTCAGATTCTGCATCATGTATCGCATCCCATCTTCTAGCCTCCTATGTCTAGCCTCGTGCATGCGCCTACTCTCTAACATGGTCTGGAGAACCCCGCCAAACTGCTGGTCCACATAACCTCGCAAATCCCGAACCCAGTCTCCATCCTGTCATAAAGAGAATCTAAAGTGAGTGGGTCCGGACGAGGCTCCCGAAGAGGATATTGTCGTCCTAGCAGTTCCTTGCGCGTAACCGGCTGCTGATATCGAGTAGGGATGCCCGTCTGCATAGAAGATGCAGCTTCGGATCCGGGAGGTGGTTGCACTTGAGGTCACTGGCGGAGTGGTATCCAGCTAACAGGCTCTTGAGTTGTAAGAATTCCGGCAGCCTGGAGGTCTCTGATGCTCATGACACAGGGGGCGGGGCCTTCTCTCATTCTGTCCTGGGGGTATCTGTCGAACACCCCTAGGCTCTCGGTCAAACACGTAATCAAGGTCTCGCAATAAACCCTTGCCCTGGGGCCCCCTTCCACAGTCGCTTCATCGACCATGCAAATATTGTGGCCAGGTTTGCTGGCCGTCCCTCTACCATACACATCAGACAAAACAAACTCACCTGGTTGACCTTATTATCTCCTTGCCCTCTTCCAACCAGCATAGCGGCAAGAATCTTATGGAGAAACCGGTGAATGGGATCAGTAATATCACTCGCCACCATGTTGTTTGAGTACGGGGAAGAAGAGATGGTACCCCAAAATCTGACGAGCTCGTCTGTCTGGACACTATGGGGGTGCCTCCTTTTGAAGACCCCCTGAAGGCTCGTGGCGAAGTCCGGTGACTGAACCTCCTCTTCCGAGTAAATTTGCGAGGCCACCACAAACTGTGGGATTGTCATCTCAAAAACTTGCCTCCCCAAGGCAAATGAGACCGCATCATTCTCGTTGAACTTCCCCTGTTGGTATTCGAATGTGGAGTGAAACTCATAAGTGATCTCCTTGTATTGTCTCGCTCCGCAGTTTAGCACCCTTCGAAACTTATCCCCTAATAACTGTTCAATCCGACCCTTCTGACCCAAATTATCCATCAAATTCCAATCAATTCTCATGTAGGGTAGCAACTCACAGGTGACCAGATTTAAAAGCCTGTCCCACTCGTGGGAGTCTAGATCAAACTGCAAAAGCGGACTGTCAACAATTCGCGTACTTTGCCCGTGGGGAACACCTTCTCCCTGATATCTAATTCTGCGTCTGCCGAAGTATGAAGGTTGTTGTGGCGCATCGGCGGGGTCACCTCTCTGACGAGGCGTTGGTCCCCTTCTCTTCCTTCCAACCCTGCTCGAACTACCCTCTCCTGAAATCTGCATAAAGCACAAGTAAGACAAGCATGACATTAGAGAGAAAGCAACCACATAAAACAAATGACCGTATAGCATTTCATTCGCGGTCATGCCTGCACAGATAAACAATTCATCACATAATTTACGATACATCTGAAAAGGGTGTAACATTATTGATTTAATGAAAACCGAATCTCGCCCGAATGGATATTGTGTACGGGCGAGACCGAATCTTGTATGCATGACCATTCAGATGTTACTAACCCCCCGAAAAACATATAAAAAACCAGACAACTACCCCTTCTGGGCACTTTAATTGTCCTTAATTAAACCGAAGTGCCGAGACACGAGCCCACATTGAGTGTACAGTTAAAGATAAAATAGTTTGAATCATGGCAGAAATAACGGTTGACGATCTTAAAAATCGGATTTTTAGTAACAAAGTTAGCCAACCCTCATCCCCACACTTAATGTTGGGCCGCATCAAACCCGCTAAGGACACCCTGCATGTACTTAATCTACCCACAAAATGTAACCAGTACCACTATCAAAACTCAAGTCAAACCTAGTTGAACCCAACCCGCACTTAACCGAACAAGCAAGTAGCAAAGTATCACACATATAAATAAACGCAACAACGAGATATATGATAAAGAATGTAAGCATAAAAGTTGCGTAAAAGCATACCTTGGTGTAGATCTGTAGGAACTAGTGCACAAAAATTGAAACTTTGAAACACCGGTGAAATGCAGGTTAAAAGGGGGAAAACCGGGTGGAATCACTTAAAGATGAGTTAGGATTGATGTAATGAAGAAATTGTGGGAGATTTCAGTGAATTTGGGCTAGAAATAGCGAATTTTTGATGAAAATGGAGTAGTAGCCGTAAGGGAAATGGTGAACGAAGTGGGAAAATATGTGTAAAATGGAGGCTAGGGTTTTTTATGTGCAGATATGGTCTCTCATGGGCCGCGAGAGAGACTGCTAAGTCTCTCGCGCCCCGTGACCGAGGATGATTCTGGACAATTGTTAGTCCCTCGCGGGCCGCGACCGAGGAGGCTTGTGCCTCTCGCGCCCCGCGAGAGACTTGTTTTCACATAAAGTTTCAAAATTTTATAGTTTCATGCCTTAGAAATTATTTTGAACCTTAATGTTGGCTATTTTCGCTTACGGAACCATCCTCGCTTTACCGAATTTAACAAACGTACCTGCAATTTTCCGCTCTCCCTCCATGAAGCGTGATATGACCTGCAAAAACCAACTAAACTGACCCACACACAAACACACACAAATACGAAACATGAATTAAATAAAAACACAAAATGCCATTAACTACCAAACTGTACATACTCTACACTCGAGCCGAAACCGAGAACCTACATGGTGTGAGGTGGAACTTCGAGAGGAGTTTCCTCCGTCTCGTTGGGATCTAACGGTCCTCCTAAGTAATGTTTTAAGCGATGCCCGTTAACCTTCCATGTCCCTCCGTCAGCTTCATTTTTCAGCTCGATAGTTCCATACGGGAATACCTCATTTACCACGTACGGGCCGGACCATTTTGATTTCAGTTTGCCCGCAAACAGTTTCAATCGCGAATTATATAGAAGCACTTTGTCGCTGATTTGAAACTCTTTCACATTCTTCAATCTCCTATCGTGCAGCGCCTTGGTTTTCTCCTTCAAGCTCCATGACCGCTCATACCCCGGGGCCCTAAGTGCCTCTAACTCGTGAATTTGAAAGAATCGTCGCTTGGCCGCTTCAATGAGGTTCAAATTCACGGTCTTCAATGCCCACAATGCCCTATGCTCTAATTCGACCGGGAGATGGCAGGCTTTACCGTAAACGATCATGAAGGGCGTGGTGCCTAGCGGTTTCTTATAGGCGGTGCGAAACGCCCATAAAGCATCGTCCAACTTGTCGGACCAGTCCTTCCGACTTTTGCCTACCGTCTTCTCGAGGATCCGTTTTACCCCCTGTTCGCGTTCTCCACTGGCCGCTCGTCTAAGGATGATAAGCGGTGGAGAGGCAGTGAGTGACCCCGTAGCGTGCCAATGCCTTTTCCATGACGGTATTGCAGAAGTGCGTGCCACGGTCACTGATAATAGCTCGTGGGGTACCAAAACGGGTGAACAATTTCTTCAAGATACTCACCACCACTCGGGCATCATTTGTGGGTAAAGCTTGAGCTTCAACCCACTTAGAAACATAGTCAATAGCCACAAGGATGTACCGGTTCCCGCTAGAGACGGGAAACAGTCCCATGAAGTCAATCCCCCAAACATCAAAAACTTCAAGAATCTGGATTGGATGTTGGGGCATCTCCTCCTTGGATGAGATATTGCCGGTGCGCTGGCAACGATCACACGTCTTCACAAACTCTAAAGCGTCTTTCACAATTGATGGCCAATAAAAACCGCAATCGAAAATCTTCTGTGCGGTGACGTGCGGACCATGGTGACCTCCAGTCAGTCCCTCGTGCACGTGCCTCAAAATCTCCGCCCCGTCTTCTCTACTCACGCAGCGCTTCAGAATTCGGTCTCCCCCTACCCGAAATAGAAATGGGTCGTCCTAGATATAACGCCTGACATCGCGAAAGAATTTCTTCTTTTGCTGCGTGGTCATCCCCTTCAGCACCACTCCATTCGCTAGATAATTCATGAAGTCGGAAAACCACGACATTCCCTCCTTCTCCGCTGTCACAAACTCTACTGACTCTTCTGGAAATCTATCACCGATCTCTTCTTCCCTAATTTCTTCTCTACTAGGATCCTCTAGTCGGATAGATGGTCAGCAGCCACATTCTCTGCTCCCTTCTTATATCTAATCTCTATGTCGAACTCGGAAAGCAAGAGAATCCACCGAATGAGACGAGGCTCTGCGTCCTTCTTTTGGAAAAGGAAACGCAGAGCTGCATGGTCCGTAAAGACGATGGTCTTGGACAGGACAAGGTAGGAGCGGAATTTATCAAACGCGAATACCACTGCTAAAAGCTCCTTCTCTGTAGTGGTGTAGTTCTGTTGTGCATTGAGGGTTTTACTAGCGTAGTAAATAGGGTGGAAATGTTTGTCCCGTCGCTGACCCAAAACGGCGCCTACAACATAATCGCTCGCATCACACATGAGCTCGAAGGGCAAGCTCCAGTCGGGTGAGACGAGGATAGGAGCACTCACTAGTTTCTCTTTAAGGATCGTGAAAGCTTTCAAGCAGTAGTCATCGAAGATGAAGGGTATATCTTTCTCGAGAAGTCGAGTCATGGGGCAGGTAATCTTTGAAAAATCTCGAATAAACCGTCGGTAGAAGCCCGCATGACCGAGAAAGCTACGGATGGACTTGACGCTAGTCGGTGGAGGGAGTCTGCTGATAGTATCTATTTTCGCCCGATCGACCTCTATACCTGCTCACGATATCTTATGCCCTAGCACTATGCCCTCTGTCACCATAAAGTGACATTTCTCCCAGTTGAGCATCAGTCTCGTCTCGACACACCGTTTCATCATCGCATCTAAGTGAGTAAGACATTGATCAAAGGTGTTTCCATAGACAGAGAAGTCGTCCATGAAAACCTCCATGGTGGTCTCGATCATGTCCTGAAATATAGCTACCATGCATCGCTGGAAAGTAGCCGGAGCGTTACATAACCCGAACGCCATGCAGCGATACGCATAAGTACCGTACGAGCATGTGAAGGTTGTCTTTTCTTGATCCTCGGGAGCAATCGGGATCTGAAAGTAACCTGAGAATCCGTCAAGAAAGCAATAAAATTGCTGTCCTGCGAGTCGCTCCAACATCTGATCGATGAACGGGAGCGGGAAGTGGTCCTTGCGGGTGACTTCGTTTAATTTACGATAGTCTATGCACACCCTCCAGCCCGTGACTGTTCGCGATGAGATAAGCTCCTTCTTTTCGTTCATAACCACTGTCATTCCCCCTTCTTGGGAACGACCTGAGTGGGGCCTACCCATGCGGAATCAGAGATCGGATAGATGAGACCAGCCTCCATCAGCTTAAGCACCTCTTTCTTTACAACTTCTTGCATATTCGGGTTAAGAAGGCGCTGTGGCTGGACTACTGGCTTAAAGACGTCCTCCATGAGGATCCTATGAGTACAGAAGGTAGGGCTAATCCCCTTGATATCGGACAGTTTCCATGCGATGGCCTCCTTATTTGACTTTAGGACCTCGATTAAACGATCCTTCTCCTCCATTGACAATTTCGAAGAAATGATCACGGGTAAGCTCGAATTTGCACCTAGGAACGCGTATTCTAAATGAGACGGGAGGACCTTAAGCTCTACGGCTGCTGGTGTCGACAATGGTGTGCTCTCGGTAGTTGTAGTCACCTCACATAAATCTAGGATCTCCAGAATCTCTTAAGAATCGTCCCCTATATCCTCACTATCACTCTCCTCGGTTACTAAACTCTCATTCACTAAGTTGTCTCCCTAATAGTGTAAATAGTGATCAACGCAAGAAATGAATGAGTTTAGGAAGTATACGGAGTGACAAGGGCCATTATCGCTGTCGCCACCACTCGGGTGTGCATCGACCTTGCGATTTCGAACGTGACGTTCTCGTCCCCGACTCGAAGAGTGATTTTCCCATCATGAACATCGATGAGCGCTTTCGCGGTGCGCAAAAATGGGCGACCTAAGATGATGGGAACCTTTTCGTCGGCCTCCATATCGAGGATGACGAAATCTACAGGAAAGACAAATCTATCAACTTTAACCAACAAGTTCTCAACAATTCCCCTCGGGTACTTAACCGACGTATCGGCTAACGACAGAGACATACGAGTAGGGGTGAGCTCCCCTAAACCTCGTATAGTGAGAAAGGCATCAGATTTATGCTCGCCTCGAGATATGCTAGAGCATGAGCTTGAGCAATGGAGCCGCCGAGTAAGCATGGAATCGTGAAGATACCCTGATCAGTCAGTTTCTCGGGCAACTTGTTTAAAACCACGGCGGAACATCCTCCAGTCAACGGGACATTCGAAAGCTGCCCCAGCCTATCTTTACGTTTTAAAAGGTCTTTTAAAACTTAGCATATTTAGGCATATGCTGGAGAGCTTCGATAAATGGGAGATTGATTTTTAACTGAGTAAACATGTCAAGGAAATTCCCGTATTCCTTGGCATATTTTTGCTATTTCAAACGTGCTGGGGAGGGTAGGCGTGAAGTGTCTACGATCAGTGATGGCCTAACCTCTACCGGTATTCTCTCTCACCTACTCTCAACTGAAGGTCCACTGGCTGGTGCGGTACTTGTTGGGTCTAACCTGGTGTGCACCCTGGGTGGAGCTTCCATCTCGATTTCCTCATCTACCTCTTCATCTCGCTCCTCTACCTCTCCTCTACCTCTCCTCTACCTCTACACCCTCTCCACCTACCTCCTTCAGAGTCCTACCACTGCTCGTAGTAATCGCTTTCGCGTGTTGGTTCGCGGGGTTGGGTTGGGTATTACCCGCGAACTGGCCGTGAGGCTGCTCTTGCAGCTGCTTAGCGATACTACCGACCGACCTCTGCAGATCTAAGATCGCGGACTATTGATTTTTCAAGAGCAGATCATGTTCCGCGAGAGTTTTCTGAGTAGCCTGATCTTTGACAACTAATTGAGATAACAACTCTTTGATCCTATCTAGACTACCTCCTGACCCTCCATTCCTAGTCTGACCCTCCTGATTTGAACCCCCTCCACTAAACTGACTGGTGTGACCTGACCCTCCACTATTGTAGTGACCCTGCCCCCTGTTCTTATAAGAGCCTGATTGGAAACCACGGGGTTACCGGAAGCTCGATAATTATTATTATTATTATTATTTCGCCAGTTTGGGTTATAGTTGGAAGTATTATTATTAAAGGGATTCGTAGGACCGCATCTCTGACCGGTGATAAACTCGACTTGCTCGACAGTGAGCGTGGGACACTCTAACGTGTCATGACCCCCTCTACACACCTCACACCTGTCTACCTTCTTATTCAGTTCCTGTATCTCCTTCGTGACCTCCCTCTTGAAGCTATCTAGAGCAGCAGCTACCGTAGTTTCCAAGCTAACTTGGTGTAGACCCCGATTAACCGGAGGTGTACGAGAAACAAGAATTGACTTCCTGCCGGCAGTGCTGTAATGGACATCAGAATGAGCAAAGCTCTCGAAAAGGTCGTTGCACTCGGCTACTGTTTTCTTCCCCATTAGGTGGCCACCAGCAGAGTTGTCGAACCGAGCACGGGTCTCTGGGGTGAGACCGTTGTAGAATTTCTCTACAAGCGCCCAGTCTGATAGACCATGTTGAGAGCAACAGGATACTAGAGTTTGGAACCACTCCCAAGCTAGATGGTAGGGCTCGTCAGGCTCCATTCGGAACGAATGGATCTAATCACGAAGGTGGGATGCTTTAGCGGGTGGAAAGTATTTCTTAAGGAAAATATCCCGTAGAGAAGCCCGGGTAGAAAAAGTATCGGGTGGTTGAGAGTCAAGCCAGATGGCGGCCCGACCCCCGAGAGAGAACAGAAAGACTTGGAGAAAACGGGCATCATTTCCCTCACCCTCCATATTGAATGTATGACATAGACGGGTAAGGCGGTTGATATGTGCGGGCGCATCCTCGTCATCACGACCGTGGAATTGGCAAGAGTTAGTGATGGCGGTCATGATGTGGATTTGCCAGGCTCGGTCATTGTTCATAGGGGGTAAGGTAATGGGTGAGTTCGCACCGGTTAAGTGGTGGTGGCCTGTTGGTATACGGTCTGATTATTATTATTAGCCATGTGGAAGTTAGGTGGTGGCAGTGGTGGGCTTACGTTTCTATGGACTAAATGGGGTGATGGGGAACCGGGTGGTGAAGGTTTAGGTGTAAAATCAAAGTTGGGCGGTACAAAGGAACGATATGAACTTGAAAAAGTTGAGGAAGAAGCACTTACCTTTGGTGCGGGAGAGAATGGCGTGTCCGTCGGTGGCTTAGGCGGAGGTCCTTGCGAACGCGTGTGGGGCATCCACTAAACCGAAAACACGACAAACACGAGAAGTTAGCACAAATAATTCAAATATATACAAAAATAAATATTAAACTAATTAAACAACTTAGACTCCTATGACACAAACGAATACAAAATAAACACAAGTGTACAAGAAAAGCCTAAATCGAGTAATCAACGCAATTGCCAATGAGAGAGTCCCCGGCAATAGCGCCAAAAACTTAATGTTCTAAAAGTAGTTAATTAAAAACAACTCAAATTATCCTAATTCTAGACTCAAATTATACTCTAGACTCCTAAACTATACTAAACTACTAACCGGCAAGTGGACCGATCAATTGTAGAATAGTATTAAGCAAGTCCGGATTATCGAACCCACAGGACTCTCTGTTTACTATGACTACTAATTTAGACTCAATTACACACTATGTATATTTTAAAGGGGTTTTTTGCTAATAAATCTAAATTATCAATTTAACTAAAATTACTAAATTGGAATGACCAAACTCTGAACTTCTAGTTACCTAGGTTGGATTTTTAGACTACTACTCCTTCAATTTAATAATAATTAACCAGGTTGAATATTTTACCGGGATCTTAATATATTAAAGTTTAGGTTTATCAAATAGGACCCACGACCCTTCTCAGGAAGACACCTATAATAACCTATCATTTTTATTTGTTTACCGGTCCTAAAGATTCCTTTTCAGTTATCTTTCTAAATCAATAAAGTGTCTAATTATTAATTACCTCTCAATAATTAACCTAGACCAACTACAATTTCTAGTTTAGATTAACTGACTCAATTGTGACAAGGAAATTAGACTTGGGAATTTCTCAAAACCCTAACCTAACAATTTACCAAATTAATTCAGCCAACTAATTGTAATTTCTCAATAACCAAGTTAGGTATAATGACAAGTTTGATTTTATGGTTAATTTAATTGTTTCCCCGGTTTTATTGGCCAATTTTACCGACAACTTCACGGATTCATAAGAACACGAAAAGTAACATAAACCTATTATATGGAAGACATCCACCTAAGTTCATGCAAAACAATCAAATAATCACAAAACAAACAAGATTATGCAAATACTCTAAACTTGATAATTAAAGTTGTGACCTTTACCAATTAAACATTCAAACCATAAATTAAATTAAATCAAGTCAAAGTTTCATAAAATCCATCATCCAAAACCTAGGCAACTGAATAAGATCTAGCCTAAAAACATGTTTGAAAAGCAAATTAAAAAAAGTTGATAACAAGGTATCATGATTAAGCAAAACAAGAAAATCAAAGGTGAAGATTGGTATGATAAAACCGTGACAAACTCCTGCCTTGAACTCCCTTGATCACCACCACAATCCTTGCAGCTTGGATCCTCTCCTTCTAGTTCCAAATCTCCAGAAAAGTGCTCCAATTATGCCCTATTTCGTCCAAGATTGTTCCAATATGAGTTTTACTTTGATTATAAGTCTTTTTAAAACAACCAAGTCCCAATTTTCTTCTGGTTTTGAAACTTTCTAGATAAAAGGCTCTCTCGCAGTCCGCGAGAGAGTTGAAGCTGTCCAGAAGATAACTATGACTCTCTCGCGGGCCGCGAGAGAGTTGAGGTGTGCCGGTCGCTCCCCGCGACTGGGTTGTAATTCCTGTTTTGCATTTCGTTTTCTCGTTTCCGATCCACTCACGTTCCGGCTCGGTTCTTTTCACCATTTTCACTTGTTTTTCCCATCCTTCCAACCGTTTTCACGAACCAAGACCTGCAAAACGCGTTTGGATTAAAAGTAGATAAAATTTTGACAAACCGAAACGAAAACGCGCTAAAATTATCCAAACTCTACAAGATAAATGGATGTATTATTCAATACATCAATTGGTTAGTATAATAACTAGTGGTTAGAAAATATATATAAAAACAGCCAAGTCCACACGCCTTTACTCCCCCCCTCAGACCCTTACCACGCCTCCATGAACACATAGCTTAATTGAACCATTTAACTCATATCACCCCTCTTAATCCACTTGATTTAGCTTAATATTTGGTCTTCCACTGGGGTACAGCAGAGAATCCCTGAGGGCCTCTCCTTTTTGCCCTTATTTTACACCCCCTTGTCCTCCGAATCAGAGATCGTTGCAAGCTTCTTTTTCACGCCTAGTACCTGGATGATAGGACCCTTATTGGAGATGCTACTCAAGTTGCCAAGGCTTTAGACATCATCAGAGTGGAGGGTCCCTCTTTGGGCCTCCTTTTGAACATAAAAAAACTGAAGTTTTTGGCCTACATGTGACAAGGTGAAGACTCAAGAGGGTTTATTTTCACAGGTGATTGGTAGGCTGGTACATGGTGTAAAACTTTTAGGTGGTGTTGTTAGTAGAGATTGAGAGTTTATTAGTGGTTTGGCCCTTAAAAGAGCCAAATGTGCGGTTGAGTTGATGGGATGTCTCAAACGTCAAACTCCTCCTGCTTCGTTTGTGTATGGGGGTTGCTAAACTGCTGTTTGGGCTCAGAACGTGTCAGTCTTCATATGTCGGGGGAGTCGTGTCTGTTTTGTTTTTGATAAGGGGCTTCGGAATACGATTGAGTACATTGTTGTTTGTGGGGGTGCCTTTTCCGGGGACCTCAAATGGAGGTTAGCTTCCCTCCCGACCCGTTTTGGGGGTCTTGGGTTTACTCACATGAGGATGCCTTTTCCTACGCTTTTGTGGCTTCACGGGCCCAATCGTGGGTTCTTCAAGACCATATCCTTCGTGAATGTGGTGATGGGTTATTGGACTCTGATTACAGGGGTGCGTTGGACACTCTTCATAGCTCTCTTCCCGATCTTGATCTTGGCGGTTTCTACATTAAAGACACTGCCCCCTTAAAGCACAGAAAATCCTGGCGAATGCCTTATATGGTGGAATCGTCAAGACAGTCAAAGAGAAGTTTGCCTTGTTCCCGCGGCAACGAGCCTTGTTTGAGTGTTTGCGAGCCTCCAATGCTCAGGATTTCCTGTCTGTTATTCTCATTGAAGGTTTAGGGCAATGTATGTCGGCTGTGGAATACCGGGCTATTCTCAAGTATCGGCTGATGGTACCCTTTTTCCCCGTTGATGAATCGTGTCCCGTATGTTGGAAGGTTTGCTTGGATTCTTTTTGGGAGCATGCAGTCCATTGCAAAGAATTACCGGTTTTAAATATCGACATGATTTAGTTCGAGATGTGCTTCATTATGTCCTTAAGCAGGCAGGGATCTCGGCAAAAAAAGGAAGCCCCGGTGAACTTTGACCGATCCATTAGAAGGGAGATCTACCCTGCGGCCTGTTGACATTCTTATTTTTGGATGGGAATGAAGGAAACACGCGTGCGTCAATTTGACAGGTGTGTCTCCCCTCGTTGGGCTAAGGGACCATGGGTTTGTGGCGGGCCAGGCGATAATCAAAGCGGAGGCGGACAAAGTAGCTAAACACGAAAAGGCTTGTATCGAGAATCAGCACGTGTTCGTCCCGTTCGCTTTCGATACCTTTGGCGCTCTCGCCTTTGACGCGGTGCGGTTTCTCAAACGGGTTCAATAGGTGGTAAGCAGTAACACCGTGCATGTTATAAGGGGCAGAATTTTGTGTATAGCAGGGTAAGGTTTGCTATTCAGAAAGGGGTTGTGGCGCAGCTTGTTGCTCGTCTACCTACCATTAGTTTGTAATAGTCTTTTCTTTTGTCTAATTTGATAAAGAACGGTTTATTCGAGATCAAAGATTGAAGCTATGATGATTAGTATGGGTAGGATTTACTTCACAAAAAAATTTTTAACATAAGAGATAATGATACTTTCCTTGCAAGTTGCAATTTTAGCCTTCCGACAAACTTATTTCTCTTCATTATTGCACCTTAAGAAGTCATAAAGCGATAAAAACCTTTATTCATGTATGTATCGTAAAATTACTTTATAATGTTGCTATTTAGGTAAAATGAAGTTTTTATGTCAGTAAGCTAGTTCCTTATCTACTCCTAAAATCTATCCATTGCCTACTTAATGGGTTGTTTGTTTCAACTTTTAATGGGCTTTTAATGGTTCAATCATCTTACTGGTTCAACACTTAATAGTCAGACTGTTTGTTTAACGAGTATATATCTGAATTGTTCAGATATTTTCCTCTAAATAGTTAAGCATTATACTGAGCATGAATGGTTAAGACTTCTTACCTGAATTGATTAGACATTTAGCTCTGAATGGTTAAGCATTATACAGGCTCTTAATGGTTCAGACCTCTTACTGGTTCAACACTTAATAGTTCATACGTCTTACTTTTTACTGGTTGAGCACTTACCCATTCAGAAGTTCCCAAACATTAAATGACACTTGAGCCTACATCACTTTGGTAGGGATAAACACCAGGTGTCACTAGGCTATATCTTATATATATTATGTCTTATCTTCGTGGCTATTCATAGCAAGGGAGAAAGATATAAAGATAGTCAAGTCAATAGAAGGATCACAAGGTTGGTTTAGGCTCGTTCAGGTTGTTTCAACCCAATTAAGGTTGGTTTAAGCATGTGATAGTTGATCCAAGCCAGTTTAGACTGGTTTTGTTGGTTCAGACATGTTTAAGTCTAGCTAAATTTAGCTCATTCAAATCTGCTTCGATACTTAGATGGAATGAGGCACTTGCCTTGTCTACGTCTGGACTAAGGCACCCACCTCGCCTATGCCTGGACCAAGGCGCTTGCTTCAGCCGCCCTTATTCATGCAACTCGCATTGCATGTGTTTGAGGCACGTAGGTGCGCGCACCTTGTGTGCCTTTGATTACATATGATGAATGTAGAGATCATATTAGGAACGAAGCATGGGTTTTGTCCCTAGAACGTTAGGACTACATGTTTTAATACATATGCTTGTATAAACATAAACTAAAGTTTGATTGCTCTCTAGCTCAATATAAAGCTTAACTGAAGGAGTCCGTTCCAATGTTCTAGTGATACGTCTAGTAAATTCAAACAACTACTAATAATTCAGTACTTTTAGGTGGTGTTTGTTATTCTAAAACAGATCTGCGCAGGGTCTTCTGTTTGCGCCGCGCAGACCACGCGTAGACATTGTCATCTACAGACAGTTTGTTTTTTCGAATACGTTTCATTAAAAAACGTATGTGCGTGCTCTTCTTGATGTAGACTTTGCCTAGCCACTTCTAAGGTCTTTAGAAGGTTAAACACCACCACCGTCCACCACCGTCGTCCACCACCACCACCCACCACCTCCGTTCACCACCATCACCCACCGTCCACGTTCACCACCCACCACCACCACTTACCATACCGGTTTATTTTAAAAGTCTACATACTTTAAAAAACAAACAGCCTTTTTCTTACAGACTACAGAGGTTTGGTCAATCTCTTCTTCTACACATATCTGCAGACGTGATCCGCAGACTGCAGACATCTTACCTCTTAAAAAACAAACATCTTAATCATTCAATAACAGCCCATTGCCATCTCTATGTAATAACAATTTTATAGTTTATACGACTAATAATAATGCACACAACTTACAGCTCGAAAATAAAATAACATTTAAAAATAATAACTTTTGACTTTTGGTAAAGTAATATTTCATAAACTTTTGTAATTCTAATTTAAACATAAAGGATATTCTGAAGATAAAAAATAGAGTTAAATGCTTGGTTGGTCCCTGTGGTTTGCAAATTTTGCAGTCTTGGTCCCAGTGGTTCACTTATTACACACTTGGTCCCAGTAGTTTCAAATTTTGCACTCGGGTGGTCCTTACCACTAACCTTTGTTAAATTTCTCAGTTAAGTATATGCAAAATTACTATATTACCCTCGTCTTCTTCTATCCTTTCTCTGCTACCACCTGCAACTACTCTGCTACCACCACCCTCACCCTCGCCGCCTTTCACCGCCATACCACTCAGCCATACCCTCCGGCGTCTCTTCCACTCCTCCCTCCGTCACTCTCCTCAACAACGCCTCCACCTCTCGCTTCCTCACTCTCAGATGCTCTGCTCAGTCTCCAAACACCATACCAAATATGTTCAGTGAGTAGCAGTAGGGTATGGTACGCTACAGTACCGGTATTCATTCCGAAATTTCTGATGCCTAATCTGTTCCTGTAGAGGATGAAGGGGCCGCTGCCATCCGTGGCGCCTCATGAGTGCGTGAAAACGGAGATTAAACCCTAGAAGATGAGGATTTTGAGCTGAAGAATGATAATATAACTGTAATCGATTGCGATCTTAGAAGAAGATGAGTAGTAATAAACTCTAATTGACTTCAACGGTCGAATTGTGCTTAGAAGAAATTAACAGAAGATTAACAGAAGATTAAAATCACCTGATGCGGTTGGAGACTGAGCAGAGCATCTGAGAGTGAGGAAGCGAGAGGTGGAGGCGTTGTTGAGGAGAGTGACGGAGGGAGGAGTGGAAGAGACGCCGGAGGGTATGGCTGAGTGGTATGGCGGTGAAAGGCGGCGAGGGTGAGGGTGGTGGTAGCAGAGTAGTTGCAGGTGGTAGCAGAGAAAGGATGAAGAAGACGAGAGTAATATAGTAATTTTGCATATACTTAACTGAGAAATCTAACAAAGGTTAGTGGTAAGGACCACCCGAGTGCAAAATTTGAAACTACTGGGACCAAGTGTGTAATAAGTGAACCACTGGGACCAAGACTGCAAGATTTGCAAACCACAGGGACCAACCAAGCATTTAACTCTAAAAAATAAAAAATCGTATTGTAAAAAAAGTTATTTATAATTTTATATCTTATAAATTAAAATGTTAGCCCGTCCGAAACAGTCCAGGCCTGCTTTTAGTATAATTCGTTATAGGTTTCATCATTTGGTTTGGGCTCCTATATATGATCAGAGTAGTCCATATTGTTTGTATAAGGCATTCAATAATGTTGATATAGTTGAGCTTGGAAGGCTCTACGAGCTCAACACAATACATCCAACCCGAACATCTTGCCCATAAGATATCAACGTGATATAACATTTTAAAGTTTTCGTTTACAACCACTAGAATTTCTCTGCGAAATGCGGCAGAAATTCAGCATATACACAAAACAACAAAGTATTGTTTATAATAGTATCAGAACCAACCAAATAAATGCTACAAACATAAAGTTGCGGGTTATAAAGTAACCTTGCTGTATGGTACAACTTCGCTACCAATAGCGAAAAAAATACCATAACTGACTCTTTATCAAAACCAAAAACTATAAAAATGCATGTTGGTACTGGTACTGATGTTTGGTATTGGTTTCGTTCGGTAAAAAAATATGTGTATTACAAAATAAAGAAATTATTTAAGATGGTTTAGTTATACATAAACGGTCTTCTGTAACCCAAGAAAGATGCCGACATGTCTTTTACATAAATTGAAAACCATAAAATGAAAACTGATATCGGTACTATATGGGTACTCGGTATAATTTACGATACAAAAACATCTCTAAAAATTAAAAAAAAAATGTATCTCAATTATTTCGGTTTGTTCCTCAAGCATGAGAGGAAGGGAAAGAAATTTGTATGTGTTTATGTATGCAGAGTCGGCTTAATCTTTTTAAAGGCCCAAAGCAGATAATACAAATTGGGGCGCTTGTCATTTAAAAAAAAGAAAATAAGATTATTATGCTTTTAATCCTAAATTGTGGAGGTAAAGAAAACCCTATAATGTGGGCATGAAAATAGCATAACAAAAAAAAACATAAAAGCGATTTAACTAGGATTTGGTACCGCGTCAGCTAGCCACAATATGGAAGCCTTACCACTAACCTATACTCAAGTTATGTTCTGAAATAAAATAACCAGAATACGCTTAATAGTTACATTAGAAAATTTATATTATGTTTTTATAAACGCATGCCCTAAAATTTTAGAGGCCCTAGACGCAAGCCTAGCTTGAACATAGTGTTAGGCCGGCCATGCATGTATGTATTTACGTACGTATGTATGTATGTGTACACTTACCATATAATAAACTTTCTTGTGCCTTATCACCCTTATTTTTGCTGTATCTCCTATTATATAATAATATTAAATTATGATTTTCATTTATTATCTATATAAATATAGATTTATTTTCTCAACTATTTCCTTTATTTTTGTTGCTTATTAGAAGAAAAAGAAGAAATGACATAATAATAAAACAATAAGTAATTTAGGAATACCCAAATCGATCAGTTATGAGACTTTAAGCAATTTAGCTTAAGTCTCCTACATTCGTTATCATGTTTTCCCATTATTTCCAAACCACAATCGATAACATGGTTGGTAATTTGAGACAATACTTTGGCTTCTATGACTCGCTTATACCTCGGTTTTACATGTTTGTTACTTAGTTTATGGCTATGTAGACCACAAACGACCTATTTGGTTTGTCACTCGTGGTTTTCATCAACGACGAGTGACAACTATCCTTTTATCAATTCTCACTATGATCCATGACCGCATTTATTACCGTTACTCCTTTAGGCAACGCCTCCACTTTTATTACCCCGCAGGTCATTATATTTCGGTTTTACATGTCATTTGATATGGTTACTTAAAACACTTTTCCAGCTGACCCATAAAGGGTCTTTTACTCAATTTCTTGAGAGCCTATTACTTTAGCATCATCATCAATAAATTTACAAATAAATAAACGCAACGATCTAGTTACGTACCTTAAAGCTTTCCTTTTAAACGAGCTTTCCTTCCCGGCTTGACTTCCCAAAGTCTCACTTGAATTTCTTATAGATTTCACCCAAGTCACCATTAACATACACATCATTCATGTATCCTCTATTGAAATTTCACTAGAAATCATTTATAGCACTTTCATCAAGCTTCAAGGGTTAACAACAAATCAAAACTCATGTTGGCATTTCATCAAACACTAGATGGACACTATTTTTAGTTCTCCTCCAACAAGTCTAAATTTTTGAAAATTTCCATGTATCACTACTAATCATATTCCTTAGTCATTCATCTACATTCAATCATCACAATTTCATGCAAAATGACTAACATCTACAATTTCACCTAAAAAGGCTCAAGTTCCATTAACATAGTCTATGAGAGTTTTAACCTAGAACAATGACATATAGTTTCTACATATTCATGGTTCTAAACCAATCTCACACATCAATTATGTTATACCATCAACAACCCAGTCAATATTAGTAAAAATCAAGCTCATCCTCATACTACACTTTACCAAAATGTAAATTGCAACATATCTTATGATTATCAAGTATAGATGATCAGTAATCTAGGTTTATGCACAAGATTTAGCCTCAATTCACCCTTGAATTTGCAAAATTTTGGCTATATAGGTTTGCTATGGTTTCCCCTTTTGTCTCTTGGGTCGACATACACACTCGCCTCTTCTCTTTTTTTAATCAATTAAGTTTGCTACTTGTCCAATTACAGTCCTTGTATTTTTAGTAGTTATTTTATTTGGTTAGAAATCCACTTAACACAACTAGTAAATAGCTAATCTTTTAACCAGGTAAAAACATTTCTAGTTATAATACATCATATGAAAAATCGGTTTAAACATGATAACCGAATTTAGTATTTTTGGGGTGTTACTCTTGCCCAGCATGGAATGGGTGATGGTGAAGTGTCGCGATGGTATTGGCTGTTATTTAGGTTGATTTTGATTGGTTGTTGTTTAATTTTTCTTTAAAAAAAACGCCACTTTCAAGCTCCTTCCAACTCGTACTTTTTTGGGTTTGCTCCCGCCCCATCTTCAGATCCCTCCACACCATATAGCGTTTCATGTCCCCTACCCCAAATCTCTCTATCTATTTATCTTCATCTCTCTAGACAGACAGATAAAGAGAGAGAGAGAGATAGAAAGAAGGGGAGAGAGTAAGATGAAGGATGAGATGTTGAACAAAATTTAAAGATATATTATTCTTTAAATATGGAGATAGAAATTTCATTGAGAATGCTAAAGGCATTTGTAAGATTAAAAGAGAAAAAAAGTGTTTTTTGGATTATTCTAAGTCTTTATGCTTTAAAGCTAAACTAAAGAAATGTAAGCACGAATTTGATTTAATTTTCAATTGGATAGAAAGAATAGGATAACAAGGTTGCAGGTGCATATTTTGACTAAATATGCAACAAGAGAGGGTGTCACATTTGTTTTGGAGACCACCTTTTTCTTTATCTCCTACAATCAAAATAAATCAAGGAATCAGGATCGGTTCTCAGGATTTAAGTGCCTTGACCGAGCTTTAAAAAAGACCTTCAGGTCTTAACTAATTATATAAACTAATTTTTTAAACGAAAATAAACATTATAGCAATAAACATATAAAAAATATAGTATTACAAAAGAAGATATAAAACTTCAATTTATATTACTAAGTGAGGAAATAGTTAATTAATATATATTCATATTTATTTTAAATAACATACGATTACAAAGATTAAAAACAACAATATATATAATTAAATAAGTGATAGGTTTTATTTAAATAAATGAAAAGTGAAAAAATAAATATAAATAAATTTTACATTGTTTTGGTATACTAGAATAGTAGGTTAGTCTAGCTTTTCACCATTTTAGTTTAACCTTTTCTTACACCACATGAAAATAAAATGCAACTTTTACAGTATTCCTTTTTGTTTCATTTTCATAGTCTTCTTCAGATTTCCATTAACATGCAACCTGCAACTTTTATTTATACCATTTATTTTGTTCTCAACCTCTTTTTTATATTTATAAACACACACATATAGAGAGAAAATTCTTAAAATTTTGGCTCCCCTGAAAAAACGAGCCACGGTCGAAGGTGTGGCTTACCCACCCCTAAAGCTGGCCCTGCAAGAAACCTCTTTTAATAGTTAAAGAATATTAAATTGATTAAAATACAGACATAATTGTCCTTTTGAATTTGTTTCTATGTATACTCTAAACACATAGAACGATGATAAGGTGGGATCATGTCATGGCATGCCATGATTAGGGTGGCATATAGTGCGTGTTTTGTGATGTCCTTCCTTTCACTTAAAATATGTCATTATCAACTTCAGCGTTTAATATTAATAATAGATAAAGAAAAATATAATTATATATATATATAAAAAAAATAGGATTCGGATTAACATGTGTGGTATATATAACTGTGATTTAATATATGAGGCTAGATGTACAAGATACAATTTACCTAAGAATTACATACAAGAAGGAGAGGAGTACAAGTACTATTGAGGGGAGACTAAGTTTTTTCAAAGTGAACAACTTTCCTTCTTAATTTTTAAACGGCAATTATTTTTTATACGTTAATATTTTTTTTAAATGACACCGTATTAATGAGCATTTCATTCTCTTTAATTCAAGCAGTTTATTCTGATAGTTTTCTTGAAAAATTCCAGGATTTTAAATACCCATTAATCCATTACATGATTACGTGATTTTAAATACCTAGCACATGACTACATGATTTTGCATATTCATTACGTGATTACAATTCAACATAAACTATTACGTAATTACATATTATAAATAGCATATTAAACAACATCATGGTGCTATAGTACATCTTTTAGGCTTCATTTTGTTTTTAGTTACAAGAATTTTATCCACACTTACATATTTAACTTTTCTTTTTAATGGAATTTAGTTAATTTACTCAAGTTTTAGTGGGATTTATAACCATCACACAAGACATATTATTCATTTTTTTAGTTTTGACCAGAAGTTTTGGTTTTTATATTTTTATTCCCCTCAAATTTAGTTAGTTTTTTTAAAACCAATTTACATTCTTACTCTCTAATTTTTAATAGATTTATGAATGTTCCATGAACTCTAATAAAATTATTTTCACCCTTTTTGAAACGCTTTACACTATAACTCCCAAATTTTAATATAGTTATTGCTTTAAATTTTAAACGAACTATCGTTACAATGTCATATTTTTTTTACATATTTTATCTTTTTATATATGTATTAAATAATATTAATGTGCACATGAGTTATTCTTATCTACGTCTTGACATTAATTTTCGTAACATTATTTTTAAACTGACCGATTACTTTAAGTGTTTTAAATCGTTTGATTTTTTAAAAAACATTCGACGCTAACGTAAAAACATATTGTGGTTACATTTTTTAACTACACTTAAATCGACCCATTATAACATGTTATTCTTTATATTAAATAGCAACCTTTGGGTGGTTGTACATGTTCAGAGGAAATGATAGCAACCTTTGGGTGGCTGAAGAGTGATGTAGCATGTGAAATGATAGTGAAGGATTGATCACGTTGATTCTGTGAATACCGTTGCCAATCTCTCCAAACCCTCAAATTCAACCCAAAAAGCAGAGAATTTGAAATGGTAAATTGATTATTGCCAAACTGATGATTGACCATTCGAACTACATGTGAAGAACATAAATAAGAACATAAATTCAAAATAAAAAGGCCATGGGCCAAACACAAGGCCAAAGACAAAATGCATAAAACATGAAAAAAACATAAAATTGTTTGTAACTCCCACTAGAATGCGCTTATTGGACCGAAACTTGGACAAGGCCCTTTAGGGCCTTACCACGATATGCTCTTCTTTTCAAGCTTCGATTTGACCGGTCGAACGCCTAAAATGGAGACCCGTAGCCAAAATTATGGTCGTTTTCATAAATCATCATTGGTAGCTCGATCATGGGCCTCCATAAATGCCATGGCTTGATCTTCCACACTTGGGCCTGCATCAACGAGTCTTAAAAAAATTTCTTTGGGAGTGTGAGTGGCCAGAGGGCGATTAACGATGGGAGGTAGTGGCGGAATTTAAAAGATTTAAGATCATGCTATTGAGTTAAAACTTGAAAAGATCGAGAAGAAAAAAGTGGTCGTCTTATTTAAATCCAGAATAACTCTCACTTGAAGAACCAATATATTAACATAATTAATTGAATCTGGGTAAGTTGTGACATGGATTTATTTCGTGTTTTAATTAATAATAAAAGTGAGGGATCTTAAACTTTTTATTCTTCTGCATAAATTAACAACTACGTACAAAGACTAGGTTTACAGGTTAATGTTATTTAGATTAGTTAAAAAAAATATTCTAATCCTTATTATCATATTTTTTCTACCAACATGTGAATCATCATCAGTTTATAAGTGGGATAGTGAATGGCATCAATGTTTTTAGTTCTGGGTTATTGTATTAGAAATCTTTAACTGAAACATAAATCCTTATTAATAACCAGATTCTTAATTACTTTTGTTATTTTTGCTTTCCAAGGTTGGTTTCCCGCCACAACGCGTGGTGGGAAAACCTAGTTCAATATAAATCCATTACTTAATTACACATTCAATATGGTTTGTTATAACCGACGTTATTACAATTAAGTTTATTACGTAATTACGTAATCACTCAGTGTGGTTTCACATAAAATACTATAATGAAATCACGTAATCACGAAATGGGTATTCAAAACCACGTAGTTATGTAAAATACACAGTCATCTATTGTTACATAATTACGTAATCACTTAGTGTGGTTTTATATACTATAATGAAATCACGTAATAGGTATTGAAATCACGTACTCGTGTGTTGAGTATTCAAAATCACATAATCACGTAATGCGTAGTCAAAATTATTTTTTTAAGAAAACTATAGCAATAGATTGCTCGAATTAAAGAGGACGAAATGCTCGTTAATATAGTATATTTTTAGAAAAAAATATTAAGGTATGAAAAAGTTATAGCCGTTTGAAAATCAAGGGTGGGAGGAGTTCAAGTGAGTAAGGACCAAATTCCATTTCTCTATTTATTGCTTCAATTGTTTGACTCTCAGATACACGAAAATGCCGTCGCCTAATTTTGAGCCATTGATATTGAGAGATCAATGACTGAGCTTGTCGTTTATACTTCGTACAAGATTGGTGTCTTGTACCAGATCCGTTATCTTTAATATATTAATATTGGTGAGTAATTATGTACAGAGTTGTGCGTATTATTATTATACATGTGTTGTGTAATATACCATTACTTTAGGCCACTCAGTGTGGGGGTCGTCCAGGCCCGTCCTGGCCTGGCGATGCCCCCCAACATCGTCTCAGGTGGTCCGGCGTCGTCGCGGAAGTCTTCTAGGAGCCGTTGGAGACGAGCCGAGTGGGGACAAAAAAAAGTAGGTAGCAGTGGTGTTTGGGTAGGTGGAGAGAGAAGTGTGGCGGTTTTTGTAGGGGAGAAGAGGTGGTGGTGGTGGTGGCGGTGGTGTGATGAACTTGACAGAAAAAGGTAGTGGTGGTGGCTGCCGGAAAGTGAAGAGGTGGTGGTGGCGGTGGCGGTGGTGTTTGGGTAGGTGGAGAGAGAAGTGTGGCAGTTTTTGGAGGGGAGGAGAGGTGGTGGTGGTGGTGGTGGTGTGATGAACTTGACAGAAAAAGGTGGTGCTGGTGGCTGCCGGAAACTGAAGAGGTGGTGGTGGTGGCGGTGGTGTTTGAGTAGGTGGAGAGAGAAGTGTGGCGGTTCTTGTAGGGAGAAGAGGTGGTGGTGGCGGCGGTGGTGTGATGAACTTGACAGAAAAAGGTGGTAGTGGTGGCGGTGGTGGTGTGATGAACTTGACAGAAGAGGTGGTGGTGGCGGCAGTGGGGAGGTGAATTAAAAAAAGAAAATTAAATTAACTAGGTGGGGTCGGGTCGTCACCCATTTCCTTGGTTCCATCCTTGGAGGGGCGTCCTCCAAGGACTCTGACGTGGCGGGTCGTCCTCTAGGGACGCCCGTCACCCACACCGAGTAGCCTTATAGACTTCGCAACTTTTTTCACTTGTTAATAGAGCTGTAAGAAACACACATGTATTCTTTTTTTTTTTTTGGAAATACAAAATGATTTCTGTTTTCATGTAAAATCATCATATTGTTGTAGTTTGAGAATAAAATCATCATATCAGACTTTATTAACATATCATATTTTATTTCCCATAAAAACCTAATGTTTCCAGCTATAAATAGATGTTATTGGCTTATAAGAAAGGCATCCATTAGTAAATCACTTTTCTCACACTTGTCATTAGTCTACCACCACTATAACACCAACACCCACCACCATCATCTACATTTATCTTTTAGAGTGTGTAGTAGTCTTGGGATCTAAGATTGATAGTAAGAGTTCTTGTCAAACAAAGGCCGTGCTTGGCTAAATCTCTTACATCAGTTGGTGAAGACAAATCTTTTATGTATTACTTTTGATTTTCAATCTTGACAACTTTTTATTTGGGTATGTATTAATGACTTTAATAACTATTTTTTATATTAAAAGTGAACTTTGGTTAAACATTTCTTCATGTTTCTTTGATTCACTCATTCATGTCCTTACGGTCTATATAAAGCGCGTTAACTACCTGGAAGAGGGTTAGAAGGGTGTTTGGGTAAAGTTCTTGCCTCGTTCAGTGTATAGATCCTGCGAGGACTTGGTTCAAGCTTATTAGGACTTCCCTTGAGGCAGATAGCACTAAATTGGGAGAAGTAAGAACGGTTTAAACCCCTTATAAATAAACTACTATTAAAACTTTATCCGGCCTTGCAGGATTGTATCCCTGCTGACTCAGACCAATATGACCGAGGGTAACGTCACCTTCACAAGAGGGGCCTACCACTTTTCGCATTAATAACTTATATAATTATCTTTTGATATTCTGGCCTTACAAGACTGTATCCCTATTGACTCAGACCAATATGGCCGAGGGTAACGTCGCCTTCACAAGAGGGGCCTACCAGTATAACTAAGAGAATCTCTTAAAAGCCCGAAGTGTAGAATTCCTCAAAGGATACGTAAAAGAAGAGTCGGAACCAAGTGAATCTTTCTTGTCTATTTGTTTTTATTTATTTTCTTGACGTTTTTACATTTAGTTTATCTTTTAAAACTTTCAAAAGGCTTAAGATAACATTGGGGATCTGCTAACAAAAGGCTTAAGCAAAGAGGCAGTACATAAGTCGTCAAGAGAAATGGGACTCAAACCCTTGGAGTAGTATGTATAACAAAAAACCTATCCTAGAAGATTAGAAATCCCATGATCTAGGCTCAAACAACCTAATTATATGAATTACGGTCACTGTGGGGGAGTACCCCAACATATTAAGGGAGTTTCATACTTCCTAGTCCATTCTTATAACAAATCGTTGATAACAAAGGAGGCTAAGCATATTGGATTTTAATGATCTGCATGAAATCACCTATGTTGGAGAGAAGTGGGGTTATTTCAAATGGAATTGTGAGGTGTGCAAATTTAGAGCTCTCGCAGAACCATGCTAGTGTCCATGACCATAACAGACACGACAATGAGGGATTAACTAGACCAAGAAGATTAACATATGAAGTGTGATAACATCTACATAAAAAGTGGTTGGTTCAAAAACATTGCATCTACGAACTGCTAGGAGACAAAGTACACATCACAAAGGGGGGTTCAAAGGGATACCTACATATCCTTCATTACTTAACCCCTAAAATTCTATCATGACATCTGAGTGTATTGGTCGATCTCCATTCATGTGGGGGGTTGTTGGAAATTTATTAATAATAATTATATTTATGATTAATATAATCACTATTTAATTATAAAGCCAAGATGAAAGAGAGATCTAAGATTTAAATTTGTGTGGTGGAACTTTAATGTTGTGGGAAATTATTCTTGTCCCAGGTAGGTGGAGAAATAAACCTTGTGATGGTTTATAAGTAAAATTCTTTATAGGAATCTATTCATGTGTAACAAGTCTCACTAGTGGTAGCTAGGAAGGTGCGAAGCACCCGACACACATGTGTGTCCGGGCCAGGGACGTGAGCGATAAGCTTAATGTGGCGTTTTGATGGTGCACTTTACACTTCGTCCACGAGTCGCTTGGATCCGCCTTTACTACTTTTTGGGTGCAACTCGAGTTTGTGGCACGTGGCTTAAGTAACTAGTGTCACACCCCGGATTTCCAACCAAATCCATACACCGGTGGGCCCGGGTGGGGAATGTCGTGACGTAAAGTCGATATCATCATAGTCAATTAAACACAACACAGCGGAAGTCTTGGATTTAAATTACTGTTACAAACCAAATGTTCAAAATACAAAATAATATATAGGCTCGTAATAGAAGATCCACAGGCGGATCATAAATTATACAAAGAAAGAATGTAAAACAGACTTTGGGCAGATCTAGGATTTGCAAGATCCTCTTATCACTACCGAGCACTTCCAGCCTATTTTCGTATTGTACCTGCAAGCTTAGTCTTTTGAAAATACGTCAGGTTTCGCTGGTAAATACACCCAACTGACTCATTTTGAAAACATTTAAAATAAAATGTTTTAAGTGAACAAAATCTTTTATAACTTCGGAAAGTTGACCTTGCAACCTTGTTAACAGATTCACATGTTTGTCTATACATACAGGGCCCAGTACAAAAACCAAGACATGATTAACGTACACACCACTTATGAACTCACAAAGGAGTTATCCCCAACAAGTGTGGGTCGTTGCATTTGAGCGTCTGTCAGGTGTATGCCTACATCCCATGCTAAGGTCGTGGCCATTATCTAATGTAATGAGCCGAGGATATCCAGGACACGGTAGTTAACCCCCGATGTTTAAGTTATCAAACAAAACTGATTAAAACAGAATATGCGGATTTACTAGCCACAATCCAGCATTCGATTGATCAAAATTCCGACCAAGCGGTAATAGTTTACCGTAACCCAAGCCCGTATAGGGGAAATAAGTCGAGAGTATTTACCTGAGCTAGTCTTCATTTAAACGCAAGATTTATTAACTCAGCTGTACACAAAAGCACTAAGTGCAGATAGCATTTACCGGAATGTATTTAGTCTGGATTATGACATAAGCTAACCAATTAAATATTAATGGTCTTTCTTAAGTCATAGACTTAGACCGACTAGCATACATGATCAAAACATTAACACTAGATTAAGCGATGATCGGATAGAATGTAGTTAATCCCAACAAGTACTTTGACTTGCATAATATGGGTAAACTATAAACATTCTGGATTTTGAGACTTAAATGACAAGGTTAGACCCGTTTCGGTTAATTTCCGTAAACTAGTTACATATGCTTAACAGTACGCTCATTAGCGATATCGGGTAACCGAATAAGTCATGGACAAGTTCTATATGCCATTTTATTTTAAATAAGTTATAATATCAGTAGGATATCAACTTATATACCCGCTAAGGTTTTAAAATGTAATTATAACTCATAAGGGCATTTCGGTAATTATATATTGTATAAAAGGAACTTGAATATAATATATTGTTATAATCATATGTATTCTGTAAAAATAATTAATTTATGATATAATATCGTAGGATATTAATTATATCTGTAATTTATATTTTATTACCAAATATGCACCAAAAAGGCATTTTGGTCATTTTACACATAGTTTTATAAATTATTTGGGATTCTGAGTTCATATCAGTAAATAATAAGTTTTGGTTGATAAATATATTTTAAAACTATATTATGCGCCGAAATGGTGTTAATGTCGTAAAATGACGATTTATGCAATATTTAATGAAAACTGATGTTATGAGCAGATTATTAAGTCTTGGATATGTTATTTAATATAACATATCAGTAGGTAAAAGATTTACTTTAAAAAATGCGATTAAAACCATTTTATATGCCATAAGGGCCTTATCGTCATTTATCGACATAATACAAGGACCTGCTTGTAAAATCAGTTTATAATCTGATTTGAAATCCCAAATAATCCTACTTATAATATTACATCAGTAGGAAACTTATTTTCAAGTTCATTATCATTTAAACATCTTTTTATGCAAAAAGGGCATTTTAGTCAAAATGGCATAATTACGGAACTTGCGCATAAACTCAGATTCCGATTATGATCATGTAATATAACCTTAGAGGGTTATGCTACATTATATTACGATCATAATGCAACTTTAGATTAGTAGGTAATTAATCTAAATCGGGTCAGAATCGAAAGTCAAAGCAGAAGTCAAACTTCACGACTCTCAGTTGCGAACCGACCCTAGAACTGAAATTGACGAGCCAAACATGTTCTTACATGTTCTAATAATTATTACCAACTTGTTTAAGTGTCAAAACAGATTTCATAACATATATAAGATCAATTTATGATTTTTCCGAAAAATGGCCTGTTTGACTTTTTAATATAATAACTTTGACCCGTCAATTGGTCTAGCAAACGTGATCTTCAGGAGGTGCCCTTTATAGCGACTAAAACCTACCTTATTACGATCACTTAGCCATGTTAATTACGAACAATGGCTAGACCATAATGGTCTTAACCGAAAGTCATGGCGTTTTCCATAAAACGCTTGACTTTTGGTTATAAAAGCCTATAAACGAAAATGCAAGAGGAAGGAACACTTACAAGAGGTTCCTAAAATGCAATAGAACTAAGTTGGATGCTCCTTTCAGTAAGCAACTTCCAGAGGAGGGAGATTGAGTTGTGAGTGAGAAAGGTGTAAGTTCAAATGGTGAACCTTGGCACCTATTTATAGTTGGAGAGCTTGAAGGAGGTGATGCCAGGTGTTAAGGGGTGTAAGAGGAAGCTTACAAGTGTCCTAAAATGTGGCATAGCACTTTGGGAATCCATAGTTTCGAACACATTGGTTTTTGGCAACTTGTGTGGATGACAAGCAAAAATTCTGCAGACAAAGGCCCCTCGCGCCCCATGGCCAGTTTTAAAGTTTGACACTTTTACCCCCTTAGCTTATAAAGCCCTCTAAAACCTTCTAAAACACCTTTTTAGCATATTTAGCCCTCCGTAACCAATACTTGGCATACCCAGGAGTATGCCCAGACATTGTCGAGCTCTCGATTCGTTAAAAGGTCACTCAGAGGTATAAATTAACATGTTGACACTTTTAATCCCTCCATTATCCAACTTTCATATATTTACAAAATTGAGCCATCTCGTCCAACAAATGAGACATATGAGAGTTAGGACTTCGTAAAGGATCACTCAGAGGCTCGTTATAAGCATGTTGACTTCGATGTCACTCAGAGGCTCGTTATAAGCATGTTAACTTCGATGTCACTCAGAGGCTGGGCATGTTGACACAACGGTCACTCAGAGGCCAAGTTTTAGCTTGTTGACACTAATGGTTATGTAGAGGCAATGTTTTAAGCATGTTCACACTAATGGTGACTCAGAGGCTATGTTTTAAGCATGTTGACACTAATGGTCACTCAGAGGCTTGGTTTATGCATGTTGACATCTGAAGATCACTCAGAGTCTTAGTTTGAGCATGTTGACGCTTTTAGTCCCTGTTAGTCTTTAATAGACTTAAAGTAAAAATTATAACACGTGTTGCTATATTATTGACACGATTTTACAGTGTGTTACAACTGATGTGGTCAAATGAAGAGTATTCAAATTTTGGCAGTTATGGTGAATTCATCTCTTTTGAATTCTGTATTCAATTTGTCAATAATTAGATGAATTCATGTCTATTGAATTTTGTGTTCATTGAGATAATAATTGTTAATTAAACTATTTTGAATAATAACGGCCCGCATGACCAAACTCGTGAGTATAGGCATGATTGCCTGCCTTGTTTAGACACAAAATTTGCATTCTTTTAAAACCAACAATCAACACAGACGATTTTCCTAACTTCTCAGACCTACACGCTCTTATTTCAGGTAGCTTTTTCGGCTTAACTTGCCCTTCTTTTCGAAGCGCATCACACCTTTCCAGGGTGATATCTTCAATAATACTTTCCCCTATTTGGAGCTTAAGAGGGTTTCGCCTCTTGTCTGCATAACTCTTCTGCCTATCACGGGCAGCCTTGAGACGATCATGGATTTGCACAATCTTATTTGTGGTCTCTAGGATGATCTCAGGTGCTGATAGTTGGGCTTCCCCAACTTCTGCCCAGCACACGGGCGTTCGACACTTTCTCCCATACAAGGCCTCATAAGGAGCGACCTTGATTCTCGTATGATAACTATTATTGTAGGATAATTCTATTAGGGGTAAGTGGTCATCCCAACTTCCACCTTGATCAATCACACATGCCCTAAGCATGTCTTCCCACGTCTGAATAGTACGCTCACTTTGACCGTCAGTCTGAGGATGGTAAGCCGTACTAAATTTAATCTTGTGCCTAAGGATTGTTGGAAACTTTTCCAAAAATGAGAAGTATATCTAGTATCTCTATCAGATACAATAGATATGGGCACACCATGTAGAGACACAATCTTGTCCACATACAACTTAGCCAATTTTTCTGAATTATATGATTCCTTTATTGGCAAGAAATGTGCTGACATAGTCAGCTTATCCACAATGACCCAAATAGTGTCATTTCCACTGTTGGTCTTGGGTAACTTGGTAATCAGTCCATAGTTACCATTTCCCATTTCCATGTGGGAATTTCCAATTGTTGTAGAAGTCCTGACGGCTTCTGATGTTCGGCCTTAACTTGCGAACACGTCAGACACTTAGCTACAAAAGTGGCTATGGATTTCTTCAGACCTATCCACCAATAGTTCTTTTTCAAATCTTGATACATCTTGTCACCACCCGGGTGAACTGAGTATCTTGAATTATGTGCTTTGTGGAGGATTGGATCCCTAAGTCCTCCAAAAATTGGAACCCAGATTCTATCATTAAACCTAAGGATTCCATCATTTCCAGGCATTAATTGATCAACAGTTCAGCCTAATCCTTCATTAGGAGCATTAGCTTCTAATAGAGCTTGCTTTTGCGCATCTAATAGCTTCTCATTTAAGCTATTTCTGAGCTCAATGCTCTTGGCGTTAATCCTGATAGGCTTAATCCGTTCTTTGCGACTTAAGGCATTAGCAGCTACATTTGCCTTGCCCGGATGGTAGCGAATTTCGCAATCATAATCATTAAGTGTTTCCATCCAACGATGTTGTCGCATGTTCAATTCTTTTTTATTGAACAAATGTTGGAGACTCTTATGGTCAGTGTATAGAATACACTTTGTGCCATACAAGTAATGTCTCCATAACTTAAGTGCAAATATAACGGCACCCAATTCTAAGTCATGGGTGGTGTAATTCCTTTCGTGCACCTTCAACTGTCGTGATGCATAAGCAATTACCTTACCTTTTTGCATTAGCACACAACCAATGCCAGTGTGCGAAGCATCACAATAGACAATAAAGTCTTCAACACCCTCAGGGAGGGATAACACAGGAGCATTGCTCAACTTATGTTTCAGAATCTCAAAAGATTCTTGTTGTTTTGGACCCCAAATAAACTTGACATTTTTACGGGTTAAGGTAGTTGATATACGTTAAAATATACATAATTTAGTTCCACATTTTCCCCCGTTTTGTGCATTTTTGGCTAAAACATCGTCGTATAGGTACTTAATCGGTCAATTTTATATTTTCAGATCCAAAACGGCGTACCACAGACAAATTTGGAGAAAAAGTGGGATTAACGAACGTTCCGGATAAATTCTGCAGATTCTGTTGAAGTTACAGATCACGCACGGCCGCGCGACCCATTGGAACGACCGTGCATGACTTGCGATCTCGGAAGCACTGACCGTGCGAGAGGCAGTGCAGCTCATTTCTCGGCACGCATGGTCGTGTGACCCATTGGCACGACCGTGCACGGCTTGATTGCTGATCAACATGTGATCTAGAGACTTTGCACGACCGTGCAC
The DNA here is from genome assembly GCA_947069175.1 of Scalesia atractyloides. Classification (NCBI taxonomy): domain Eukaryota; kingdom Viridiplantae; phylum Streptophyta; class Magnoliopsida; order Asterales; family Asteraceae; genus Scalesia; species Scalesia atractyloides. The sequence continues at coordinate 56,234,149 of CAMTDV010000028.1, forward strand.
ATCTAAAGACTTTGCCACCCTAACATTCACTTGTCTGCCCATGCCCTGCAGCGACGTCATGCTAATGCGCACGGCCGTGTGGATAAAGCGCACGGCCTTGCGGATATGAATTTGTCTGTAAAACAGAGCATTCGCGACTGATCAATCTATTGGGTAATTTTCCAAGTTTCTGGGCAATTTCTGAGGTCCGAAAGCTCTCTGATCAGGACGATTTCAAGTCTCAAGGTTGCAAGAAGCTTTTCATTCATCCAATTCATCAAATCCTTGCTTGTTTATGGTTTGATTTCTTGTTCCTAACATATGTTTCAAGTACATTTGCAAGCATTGAGCTGATGTTATGTAATATTGTTATAAATGTTATGAAAACACTTGTTTTATGATCAATATTTAGTTTATTATCATGTTAAAATGAAGCTCAGGCAACTTGTTCATGTTTGAATCTTAATGATCATATGGCAATCTTGTTTCATTGATGTTGGATTCTTGATTATGATTGTTTATCTTGGATGATTAGAAAATGGTTAGTTAGGATAAGTTGAATAAACCCCATAATTAATCATTTATTAGTAAACTATTAACTTGATTAATATGTTTACACCATGGAACTAGAAATGGGTATTGGTTTAATAAAAGATAAATTTGATTTTGTTCAAGAATGCTTTCTTACACGGAAGGGCTATAACGGGTTAGATGGTGTTATTGCGGGTTCCTAATATAGGTTATAATCTTTGTTGAGTATTTTTGGCCAAAATAACCAACTTGGTAGATTTATGTTTAAGACTTGCAAAATGAATAAGTTTGTGATATGATCTACGTTATGCTTGTCTCGGTGGTTGTATTGTGTTTATCGGTATTGCTTTCCTTGATAAAATGAGGTTAGAAAACTCTTAGATGACTAACTTATTTTTAAATATTCACATGAAAATATATCAATAGCTCGCTAAAAGAATAATTTTAGGTAGTTAAAGTGTGTTTATCGCGTTAATTTTCCAAAGAATTATCATGTTAGGATCCCCGAAAGGGATACTAGTGTAGGTCCACCTGAGGATCAATTTAAACCTACTACGTGTTCATGCAACACACATACGAGTGCGGAATCCAAGTATGCATGCAAACCAAAGCAAAGTAAGAATGCGAGGTAACCAAAGATTCGCTATCTTGATTAAGAGATGAAAACAAGTACAAACATATACAAACAATGCTCATACGATTCAACAAACTGTCTGTGTTCGTACGAACCATGTAAACCAACTTGTTTACAATGATTCCTTCGTACGGAGCATGTGGCTCGTACGGATCATGTGGTTCGTACGGAGAAACTGGCTCGTACGGAGCATGTGGCTCGTACGGAGCATGTGGCTCGTACAGACATGACGTACACAAGACTCAACGGTATGCACACATGCACCCATTTAACACAGACTAACTAAGATGTCGTACGAAACCAAGATAGAAGGATATCTTGATTTGGTCGACACGACCAAACTTATACAGACACTTGAGCAAAGACCGTACAATTACAAATGTAACTAAGAACAAGCGACAGACACAAAAGTGTATCAACAAACTTCCCCTTGGATGTTTCTTGGTCTTCGGTCTTCGATCTTTGGTCTTCATACTTTGGTCTTCACACTAGAATGGCTTGGAGTATCAACAAACTCCCCCTGAAGATCTGCTATCCACTGATAGAGCATCAGGTCTTCAAACTAGCTCAGACACAATACTAAACTTGGTTTTGTACAAGGAAGAGAGCCAAAGCTCTGATACCACTTGTAGGTCCACCTGAGGATCAAGTTAAACTTATTCCTTGTTCATGCAACACACATACGAGTGCGGAATCCAAGTATGCATGCAAATCAAAGCAAAGTAAGAACACGAGGTAACCAAAGATTCACTATCTTGATTAAGAGATGAGAACAAGTACAAACATACACAAACAATGCTCATACGACTCAACAAACTGCCTGTGTTCTTGTGTCTTCGTCTGCACCAGAAATGACAACAGAGAGATCCCACTAAAAGATCAACAGAGCCAACTCTAACTGAGAGGTGCATGTCTGCTTATATATGTCCATGCTGGTCATTCGTACGAAGCACGTTAAAAGACATACGGAACATTCTATTACCCACAAAGCACTGCTCCAAAGAGGCTTGTATGAAGCAATTGGTTCGTATGAAGAGAATGGTTCGTACGAACCATGTAAACCAACTTATTTATAATGATTCCTTCGTACGGAGCATGATGTACACAAGACTCAACGGTATGCACACATGCACCCGTTTAACACAGACTGACTAAGATGTCATACGAAACCAAGATAGAAGGATATCTTGATTTGGTCGACACTACCAAACTTATACAGACACTTGAGCAAAGACCGTACAATTACAAATGTAACTAAGAACAACCGACAGACACAAAAGTGTATAAACAACTAGTTGTCTTTAAAATTAGAAAATTGATCAAATGCCTTTGTGACATTTTTGATAACATGCTTAGATTGTTTATATAACAAGACAAAAGAAAAAGAAATTATATTTTTGTATTTAGAGTCTTTTATGTTTTAAATTATATTTTTAGAAAATTTTAGAAAAAAACCCTTTCACATATCTTTTTACCAGTAACTAAATGACGACGGTTTAGTACACAAGCACCTGCCCGCGTCCATGGATCGACAATTGGTTCTTACCCATACTTTACAACATATACGATAGGGTACACTTGTCCTTTTGTGTGTGTTTTAATTTAAGGTACAAATCATTTTTATAAATATTAAAACCGAGTTCGTGTGTAAAATTCATTGTAAAAACATGTATATATACGCACACGTCAAGTTTTTGGCGTTGTTTCCGAGGATGCGGCTAACCTTTGGAATGATCCGAGTCACTTCTTTACCGGTGTACATGCTTGTGAATATTTGTTTATAATTATTTATTTGTTCATTCATTTGTATATATATATATATATTTGCAAGATTGATATTTATTTGTACGCCCGAATTCGAAAATAAATTGATTGGCTAAAAAAATTAATTAATAAAATATTGTTTAATATTATATTATAATTTATTTAATCGTTTCGGGATGTGCTTATCCCTTCCTTACAGGTTGATGTCCTCAACCCCCGCGCCCGCTATTGCTGAGCCATTTGACGAACAAGAACGTGACCTAAGGAGGAGTAGGAGACTTCGAGAAAGGTCTCGTGTTGTTGCACAACTTATCTCAGCTGTAGTAGACGAGCCAGAGATACCTGCTGAGAGTGAAAACTCAGAGATCGAAGGGGAAGCACCATGGCAGACGACGACCGGCCGTTGAATGAGACTGGCCATCCGGGAAGCGAAGGCCTGCAGCCTAGTATCGCCCAACCGACTATGGAGGCGCCAAATTTCAAGATCAAATCCAGCATCATTAACATGTTGCAAAATTCGGTGCAGTTTGATGGAAAGGATCACGAGGACCCAGGTCGACACATTGCCGCATTTCTTGAGGTATGCTCTACTTTCAAGATTTGAGACATTTCTGACGATGCAATCCGATTGCGGCTCTTTCCGTTTTCGTTGTGAGACAAAGCCCAAGCTTGGCTTTTACACTTCCAACAGGATCCATTACTACCTTGAATGAAATGCAGAGCTGTTTATGTAGAAGTACTTCCCTCCAGAGAAAACAGCTAAGTTGAAGAACCATATCATGACATTTCGACAGGATGATGGAGAGTCCTTACACGCTGCTTGGGAAAGGTTTAGAGATCTTCTTATTGATGTCCCACATCATGGTTTGTCCAAAAGACAGCTCGTATTAACCTTCTACCAAGGACTTAACTATGATTCGCAGGAGCGTTTGGACATGTATGCAGTGGGAGATCTTGGAATGAAGACACCAAATAAAGCCTACGCGATTATCGAGAAAGCTGCTTTGAAGTCGAGTTCTCGTCAAGCCGGAGAGAGAGCTAGGACATCATGTCATTCAGGAGTTCATGCTGTTTATACATATACGGCCCTTACTGCTCAGATTGGAGCCCTTGCTGCAAAAATCGATCAAGCTCATATGTTTCGCGGGTTCAATCTTCATGTGAGCAGTGTGGGATTTCACACGAGTTGGGTGCATGCGAACAAGGTGTTATGTTTACAGGCCACAAGAAGGTGGATTATTTGGGAAATCAAACTAGACCCCAAAATAACCCCTATAGTAACACATACAATCCGGGATGGAAGAATCACCCAAACTTTGGTGGAAGGGTGGTTCAGGTAACCAAAACCCATCGGGTATACTCAGCGCGCTCCCGCTCCACAACAATCCTACGGTCAATCTTTTCAGTCTCAGAGTCGCCCCTACCAGCCGCATTCAAATATGTACCATAATCAGGGTGCCGGGAGCAGTTTCCAGCAACAATGTAACATCCGTCGAAAAAAGGGTTTTCAAAACCCGCTTCGTTTATTAATCGAATAGTCAGTTTCAAATTTCCGTTGCTTATTTAATGCTCATTTTAATTTTAAACAATACATAATTAATAAACATTTTAGAATATGGAAACTAAAATTGTTAAAAAGTAAAAATAAGGTAAATAAAAAAGAAAATAGGCTGCCGGGTTTCGAACCCGGGTCAGCCGGAAGACACAACCAACACACTACTTAACCACTCCGCCACTTGGTTCTTTTGTGTAATCAAGGAAGCAAATAAAACTTAACTCTACCCGTGAACTCATCTGTTTGCGCCAAAACTGAAACCGATAATCGGCTTTCAACTATCCAGACGATTGAGTGATCGTGAGTTACTGATTATAACCGATAAATCCATTACAACCCACGTTTTAATCAATTCAGTCTTCAATTGAACTCGATTCATATGATTTTCGAGTTTGATAACCGAAATCATTTACTTCCAATTTACACTAACAATATTATCTTCTCATAACTCGGAAACACTCACAGAACCTTCAATTTCACTTTCGCTCTAATTTCTGTTCGTCGGAAACGTTTTCTGATATCGCCGGACTTTCGCCGAAAAACCGTGACATTCATCGAATCGGTAAATTTCTCAATTCTTTCATCTTCTATCCATTGTTAGACTTTTACTAACTCAAATCCTTCAATCAGAATCGGTCCCAGACGACGTTGTCGGATAATCTGCACCCGCCGGAAAAATCTCTGAAAATTCTGAAATAATTCCTCTTGATTCTCTTGTGTTCAGCGAAAGAACTGCCTAAGCATACTTTTTCGGATCCAAACTTCTTTGTTCTTTCTAAGTCGCGCTGTGAATCGGTACAAACATCTAAACTCTCTGATAATTCTTGTTTAGTCATTTAATTTAACAATTAGCTAATCAAAACTGTTAATTGGTCCGCTCAGACGGAATTCATAAAACAGAGCCGACGACTTTGCCGGAGTTATGAGAAAATCATCTTTCCGGTACATTCATTTCCAAAACCTTCTCTATTCATTACATTTCAATCATTTATGATTTTCGTTAATCGAATTAAACAAGAACTGTCGAACATCGGTTGTCTGTGTCTTTGAACGAAGAAGATGAAGTTGAACCTAATGTATAAGTTTAATTAAAACAAGATATTAAACCGGGTTAGACACACAGTCCAGCGGTGGACTGTGTGCAAACACATAGCGCACGTCACGAGTTCGAATCTTACAAACGCACCGGCTTTCCGAATTAAAACCAATTTTTTTTAACTGAATCAGAATAGGTCCCAGGATGTTTTTAAGATTAATATAAACTATAAGTTTAGCAGATAAAACACACAGCCCAACTGGTTGGGCTGTGCGCTTACAAACCAAGGGACCCGAGTTCGATCCGGCTCCCTGCAAACCGGTTCAACCATTTACATTCTTTTAATATAAATCGAATAAATTAAAACATTTAATTATTATATATATATAAGTAAAACTTAGAATATTTCGGGTTAGACACGTAGCTCAGTTGGTAGAGCTGCGTGCACGCGTACGGGAGGTCACAAGTTCGAACCTCACTCAGCGCAAACAAACACCAAGTCCGAACCGGTCAGCAGTCAAAGTCAATGGTCAACGATCAACGGTCAACCCAAAAAGTCAACATTTTTTTATATTTTTATTTATTTATTTAATTTAAAAATCAATTAAAAATACTTAAAAATAATATTTTTAAAGTTAGAAAATGACCTTAAACTCACAAAAATAAATCTAAAAACCCTATTAAAATTGTTAATAAAATCCACTTATTTACCGTACCTTTTCGTTATTATTTAGGTTAGTTATTCCTCGTCGATCAACCCTCTAAAATCGTGCGCATTCAACATCATCAAACGAACGCGCCCAATGTGAGTGAATCTCTACAAATTCCCCGTTTTAATCACTTTTTGGGGTGTATCATGTGTCTTATTTTTATTACATTTAAACACTTGTGCATCCATCATATCCATGATCAAATGTGTATCAAATATGTATCAATTGTTTGTGTGGTTAATGTTTAGATTTAATTTATCATTTTCAGTACATACATCATCATAGGCTCGTCTGTTCCCCATTACCTATGAGCGGAAACCGTTCCCCATTACATATGAGCGGAACGTGGCGTTGCCAACATACGATCGGCTCCGTTGGATTGAGCCTTGATCGCACATACATCATCATAGGCCGTCCGTTCCCCATTACCTATGAGCGGAACGTGACGTTGCCAACATATACATTATCATTCATGTCATATACTCATGCAAGGTGGTTTGTTATTGTTTGTTATTGTATGTTTATTTACGTTTGCTCACATATGATTATTGCACAATTTTTCCATATTAAATACAACAAGAAATCAATAATAAATGTTTTCTAACAAGGTTCACTCGCCAACTTTTGTTGACCCAAAAACCCCCATTTTTACACATGATACAGGTGATCCAGTTGCAGCAAGAAACATATAGGACGGCCTAGAAGAATGAATCAGTTTAGGCTTTGGATTGTTTGCTTAGTTACTTTTTCCTTGTAATTGTATGAACTTGTTTGGAATATTGAAGTTGTAATTTTGAATTTAATAAGTATGAAACATATTAGTAAACATCATGAGCTTTGGTGATAACCCAATTATGCCCCGACTCTTATTCCGCTGCGGGTCGGGGTGTGACAAACAAGCCCCTCAAAATAACTCTAAGCTGGAGGAAATGATGGCACAACTTTTAAGCAACTCAAACAGTGCAAATCAGTAGGCTGAAAAGCGTTATCAGCAGCACGAGGAGCGTTTCATGGCTCAAGAAGGGGAGACGAGGAGTCAGAAGGCCACCATTCAGGCCATTGAGAATCAAGTAGGCCAGTTAGCTAAGATGTTATTTGAGAGACCTCAGGGCGGACTTCTGGGCAATATAGAGCCAAACCCAAGAGGGCACGTTAATGCAGTGATGATGAGGAGCGGAAAAGCCACGGGGCCTGACATATCGGACTCACCACCGATCACTAAGACGGTCCATACTAACGGTCGATGCAGCATCCACAAAGTCAGGACGATACGCTCTATTATGTTGACATTGTAGATACCTTTGTGAACTCTCATTTTCAAGGCACGATTGAGGAGATCGATTCGGACACGAACAAACTTGAGCAACCGGTTTGTCAAGTCGGTGATTATGGTTCCCATAGTCCAGAGAGATTTGTGGAGATTGATTGTGAAGTTGAAGGAAAGTCGAAGCCTTCAGTTGAGGATCCGCCGTCATTGGAGTTGAAACAACTCCCGCCACATCTCGAGTATGCCTTTCTAGACGAGGAATGTCGTCTTCTGGTCATTATTTCATCATCCTTAGAGGAAGAGGAGAAGAGAAAACTTCTCGAGGTTCTAAAACTTCATAAGAAAGCCATGGCGTGGAAGATTATGGACATCAAAGGCATCAATCCTTCTTTTTACACTCATAAAATTCTGATGGAGGATGACTACAAGCCGAGTGTGCAACCTCAGAGGCGGTTAAACCCAAATATGCAAGACGTCCTTAAGAAAGAGGTGATTAAGTTACTAGATGTAGGGTTAATATATCCTATCTCTGATTCAGTGTGGGTGAGCCCTGTGCAAGTAGTGCCCAAGAAAGGAGGCGTAACTGTAGTCTCAAACGACAGGAATGAGTTTATTCTGACCTGTACCGTCACTGAATGGCGAGTTTGCATCGACTACCGCAAACTTATTGACGCCACCCGCAAGGACCACTTCCCACTGCCATTCATCGATAAGATGTTGGAACGTCTGTCGGGGAAGTCATTCTATTGTTTTCTAGATGGGTTCTCGAGTTATTTTCAAATTACGATCACTCCTGAGGATCAGGAGAAGACTACTTTTACCTGCCCCTTCGGCACATTCGCCTACCGGCGTATGCCTTTTGGGTTGTGCAATGCACCGACGACATTTCAGCGCTGCATGGTTGCCATTTTTCATGACATGATTGAAGACTCCATGGAGGTGTTCATGGATGATTTTTTCTGTTTTTGGGAGTTCCTTTGATCATTGTCTGAAAAATTTGAAAAAGATGCTGATGAGGTGTGAAGAGACCAATGTTGTGTTCAACTGGGAGAAATGTCACTTCATGGTGAAAGAAGGGATAGTTCTCGGGCACAGGATCTCGCAAGCAGGGTTAGTAGTTGATCCAGCCAAAGTGGATGTTATTTCTAAACTTCCATCCACTACCTCAGTTAGAGCAATTAGGAGTTTCCTTGGTCATGCTGGGTTCTCGCAGGAGATTCATTAAAGATTTTTCAAAAATCACAAGACCCATGACCCGTTTGTTGGAGAAGGATGCTCTGTTTGTGTTTTCGGAATAATGCCTGACGGCATTCAATTTGTTGAAGCAAAGGCTAGTCGAAGCCCCTATTTTGGTAGCACCAGATTGGGCGTTGCCGTTTGAGATAATGTGTGACGCCAGCGATTTCGCTATAGGGGCAGTCTTGGTATAGCGAAAGGAAAGGCACTTTCATCCTATATACTACGCCAGTAAGACCTTGCACGATACGCAAGAAAACTACACTACCATGGAGAAGGAGCTTTTGGTGGTAGTTTTCGCGTTTGATAAGTTTAGATCATACCTTGTGTTGTCCAAGACTATTGTGTACACGGATCACGCCGCTATTCGATATCTTTTCAGCAAACAAGACGCAAAACCACATCTGATTAGATGGATTCTGTTGCTGCAATAATTCGATATCGAGATTCAAGATAAGAAGGGTGCGCTGAATGTTGCGGTCGATCATCTCTCGAGACTCGAGCGCGGAGATTCCAAGGAGACGTGGAAGGAACCAATAAACGACAATTTCCCCCACGAGTTCCTCATGAGCGTGGAGGTAAAAGATGAATCGCCCTGGTCTGCTAACTTCGCGAACTATCTAACCTGTGGAATCCTTGTCAAAGGATTAACACATCAGCAAAAGAGGAAGTTCTTTGCAGACCTTAAACATTATATTTGGGATGACCCATTCTTATTTTGAGTTGGAGCGGATCACGTGATTCGTAGATGTGTGTTTGGATAGGAGGCGGTCGACATTCTGCACCAATGTCATGAAGAGCCTACCGGAGGTCACGACGGAGCCAACTACACCGCGAAGGTGTTAGATGCCGGTTTTTAGTGGCATACAATTTTTCATGATGCGCAGAAGTTGGTGAGAGCATGCGACGCATGCCAGAGGGCATCAAATCTATCCGCGCGCAACGAAATGCCTCAGAATTCGATCCAGGTCTGTGAAGTATTCGATGTATGGGGCATCGACTTCATGGGGCCATTCCCATCCTCACGCGGTAATAAGTATATCCTGGTAGCTGTGGACTACGTGTTAAAATGGGCCGAGGCGCAAGCCGTACCCACAAATGATGCCAGAGTAGTCGTGAGGTTCTTGAAAAGCTTGTTTGCCTGGTTTGGTGCCCCGAAGGCACTTATTAGTGACCGTGGAATGCATTTCTGCAATGTGCAACTAGAAAAAGCCCTGTCTCGATATGGTGTGCATCACAGACTAGCCGCACCATACCATCCCCAAACGAGCGGGCAGGTAGAGGTTACAAAACGGGGACTGAAGAGGATCCTTGTGCGGTAGGTGGGTCAAAACCGCAAGGATTGGTCAGACAAGCTGGATGATGCGCTTTGGGCTTTTCGAACCGCGTACAAAACGCCTATAGGGACTACTCCGTATCGGTTAGTCTACGGGAAAGCGTGTCATCTACTATTCGAGTTGGAGCATAAGGCATGGTGGGCATTAAAGACTGCAAACTTGGACTTGAAGAGCGGCGGTGAGGCTCGCTTCTTGCAGATCCATGAGCTTGAAGAATTAAGAAATCACGCCTACGAGAACTCTTGCTTATATAAAGAGCGCACAAAAAGACTGCATGATAAGCGCTTGAAAGATCACAAGGAGTTCCAAGTAGGAGATCTCGTACTGTTGTTCAACTCGAGGCTTAGGTTGTTCCCCAGTAAGTTGAAGTCCCGATGGACGGGGCCGTACACAGTCAAGGAAGTATTCCCATACGGCACTATAGTCATCGAGGACTCAAACGGGGTAACGTTCAAAGTCAGCGATCATCGGCTAAAGCTCTATGTTAACGGACCAGTTGGCTCAGCAGTGGAGGTCATCGAACTCCACGCCCCGCACGCGTAATAAGTGTGGGGAGGGGAGTCCAGCTATCGACTCGCGATAAATATGTAAGGGTAAATATGTAATTATGTTAATTTTTAGTCTTTCTTTCGCGATTTCTTTGTTTTTTGGTAAGTTGTAGGTTTGTACTATTTTGATTCATGTCTTGGAAAATTCTGAAGTTGAAACGATGTTCAAACAGCTAAAACACTTGGAAAGTTGGTAATTTTGTCGAAAATACAGAGCTGGGTGCATTCTGTGCAAAATCTGCAGACTGCCAGATGCCGCACGTCCGTGCTACTGATCCACAAGACCGTGCACCTCAGATTTGCATCTGTAGGGAACGACCGTGTGGACTGACTTCCCGGACAGGCACTACCATGCAGCCTATCCGCACGACCGTGCACCCCGAGAACAGTGATCAGGGTATTGCGATTTGGAATCCGCACGACCGTGCACATCTGCGCACGGCCGTGCGCGGATTTTTCTGACAGTTTGTTCAGTGAGTATAAATATGCGTGTTTCAGAAAAACCAAGTCCCATTCGAAACCCTAGCTGCGTTGTCGTTTCTGTACCCGCACTATCTCAAAATCACCACTTTTTGTAGGATTTTGCGTAATCTTCAGTCAAAGGTATGAATCCCCAATACGTTTTGCATCTTAATTCTTTTTTAGGAGTAGATTAGGGTTCATGTTCAAGAAATTTTTGGGGTTTTCTTCATAAACGACAATCAAACCCTAATTCTTGAAAAATTGGGCGAATCAAAGTTCCAATCAGGAACCCTCGGTCCATTCACTAAGAAAACACCTTGATTTATGTTTAAACAGCCGAAATCAATGAATGGAACCGGTTTTTGGGAACTGCAGACAATGCACGACCGTGTGCCTCATCCGCACGGTCGTGCGGGCCTGAATTGCTGCAGTGAGCCCGGCAGCAACATTGTGCAATTTGGATCCGCACGGCCGTGCGCAGCCTGAAACAGCAAAAACAGAATGTTCTAAAAACGCTATTCTGGTTCCAGGATCAAAATTTTTTAGGTCTGGTCTGATTTTTGTTGCTTGACTACATGCAGATGAATCATCCGTTCTTGCAATTTGACGCGGACAAACAAAAAGAGCGGCCGTGTGTTAATCGACTACAAACTCAGTGGAACAGACAAGGCCAGATTGGTGAACCACGAAGGCTAAGTTGGGAAGCATTGCAAGCCCTGAACCAATCAGAAAGGCTTTAAGAGATGATTTCTCTCCTGATGGCAAGGTTGCTGAACATAGAGCGACCTGTCTACCTTGAGCTAACATTGGAGTTTTTTGCTTCCTACCGATACGACAAACCAAGAAGCGAAAACCCAGATTTCAGAAACGCAAAAATCATTCAGTTTAGGCTTGGGGGAAGATGGCACAAATGGTCTGTGGCTAACCTTGGTAAAAAGTTGTCCAAAAAAAATAAAATAAAATAAATGGTCAATTGTATTTCATTTAAAAAGAGCTGATACGATAAAAACCGGCAAGCCAAATTGATTTTTAAAAGGAAATGACAACTAAAAGCGTGACAAACAAAAGAAAGACTTGCATGCATATCTTTACATTTATACCCATTCCTTCAATTACGTGAGCATACTTGAGCCTTTCAATTCTTATCATGCTAGTTTTTGTTCGGAATACGAGCAAGCCGGGTGTTTCATGTGATTTAGAACTTGTCATTAGTATACTTATCAAAACCATGAATATGTGAAAAGAGCATGAATGTGATAGAGGCACTTAGGATACCCCTTTTGTGTTAGCCTTTTTCGTTGTTTAATTTCCGTAACCACCATTATCCCATTAGTTAAACCATGTTGAGCCTATCTCCCGTATTTTTCCGTTGACACCCATTTAACCCACTTAACCAAATTGAGCCTTTTTATTGTTTAGCTTATTTTTGTTAAAACTCGGTTATGGTTACTATCTAACTTGCGAGTATTTGTTTTATTATCAAAAAAAAGAAAAGAAAAGAAAAAAAAGAAAAAGAAAAAGAAAAAGAAAACAACAACAAAAATAGAAGAAAGGGGATCAAATCGGAGCAATTTTAGATGCTGAATAATACAATCTCATTGACTAGCTCGATATGGTCACAATCAGCCGTTTATGCCTTACTTATGTATAGTTGTAATTCATTTACGCTTGTTAGAAATAACCGCCAAGTTTTAACTATTTAGCCACTTTTAAATGTCCCTTTCCTACCCGAAACCATTGCCTAACATTACAACCCTCAAAGACCTCTTGATTATGCTTTTTCGCATGTTAGTTGGTGGAGATTAGATCTTTTAACAAGCTTATTAGATTGCATGATTCATCGCCTTGGCATTGAGTGTTTTGCACATACACATTACATGTATGACTCAAAAATATAATCGAGTGTGTGTGAACATTGTGAGGAATGTGAGGATTTGCATGTTAAGTCGATCGGAAGTGGAATCATTGCTTTTTGGTTATCTTTTCTTATGTTCGCATTTGCTTGTTCGGTTTGAGGTCGTTGATGTTGATTTTTGGAAAAACAATTGACCGCCGGATATTTATATAGAAACGTTTGGGACCTTCGTAGGCTCGCGTTCTATTACTTCTAGTTTGCTTGAGGACAAGGAAAAGTTCAAGTGTGGGGAGGTTTGATATACGTTAAAATATACATAATTTAGTTCCCTATTTTGCCCCCGTTTTGTGCATTTTTGGCTAAAACATCGTCGTATAGGTACTTAATCGGTCAATTTTATATTTTCAGGTCCAAAACGGCGTACCACAGACAAATTTGGAGAAAAAGTGGGATTAACGAATGTTCCGGATAAATTCTACAGATTTTGTTGAAGTTACAGATCACGCATGGTCGTGCGACCCATCGGCACGACCGTGCGCGGCTTGATTGCTGATCAACATGTGATCTGGAGACTTTGCACGGTCGTGCAACCCATTGGCACGACCGTGTACATTTGAAGACTTTGCCGCCCAAACATCCACTTGTCTGCCCATGCTCTGCAGTGACGTCATGCTGATGCGCACGGCCGTGCGGATAAAGTGCACGACAGTGCAGATATGAATTTGTCTATAAAACAGAGCATTCGCGACTGATCAATCTACTGGGTAATTTTCCAAGTTTCTGGGCAAATTCTGAGGTCCGAAAGCTCTCTGATCAGGACGGTTCAAGCCTCAAGGTTGCAAGAAGCTTTTCATTCATCCAATCCATCAAATCCTTGCTTGTTTATGGTTTGATTTCTTGTTCTTAATATATATTTCAAGTACATTTGCAAGCATTAAGCTAATGTTATGTAATATTGTTATAAATGTTATGAAAACACTTGTTTTATGTTCAATATTTAGTTTATTATCATGTTAAAATGAAGCTCAGGCAACTTGTTCATGTTTAAATCTTGATGATCATATGGAAATCTTGTTTCATTGATGTTGGGTTCTTGATTATGATTGTTTATCTTGGATGATTAGTAAATGGTTAGTTAGGATAAGTTGAATAACCCCATAATTAACCATTTATTAGTAAACTGTTAACTTGATCAATATGTTTACACCATGAAACTAGAAATGGGTATTGGTTTAGTAAAAGATAAATCTGATTTGATAAAAAATGCTTTCTTACACGGAAGGGCTCTAACGGGTTAGATGGTGTTATTGCGGGTTCTTAATATAGGTTATAATCTTTGTTGAGTATTTTTGGCCAAAATGACCAACTTGGTAGATTTATGTTTGAGACTTGCAAAATGAATAAGTTTGTGATATGATCTATGTTACACTTGTCTCGGTGGTTGTATTGTGTTTATCGGTATTGTTTCCTTGATAAAGTGAGGTTAGAAAACTCTTAACGGATGACTAACTTATTTGTAAAGATTCACATGAAAATATATCAATAGCTCGTAAAAAGAATAATTTTAGGTTGTTAAAGTGTTTTTATCGCGTTAACTTTCCGAAGAATTATCATGTTAGGATTCCCGAAAGGGATACTAGTTGTCTTTAAAATTAGAAAATTGATCAAATGCCTTTGTGACATTTTTGATAACATGCTTAGATTGTTTATAAAACAAGACAAAAGAAAAAGAAATTATATTTTTGTATTTAGAGTCTTTTATGTTTTAAAATATATTTTTAGAAAATTTTAGAAAAAACCCTTTCTCATATCTTTTTACCGGTAACTAAATGACGACAGTTTAGTACACAAGCACCTGCCCGCGTCCATGGATCGACATCTGGTTCTTACCCATACTTTGCTACATATACAATAAGGTACACTTGTCCTTTTGTGTGTGTTTTAATTTAAGGTAGAAATCATTTTATAAATATTAAAACCGAGTTTGTGTGTAAAATTCATTGTAAAACATGTATATATAGGCATACGTCAGTAGTCAAAGGAGTGGCTATCCTTGAAAAGTTCTCGATGAACCTTCTGTAGTATCCAGCCAATCCTAAGAAGCTACGTATTTCTGATGGGGTTTTGGGTACTTCCCAATTCATTATGGCCTCTATTTTGGCGGGATCCACTTGGATACCATGCTCACTTATGATGTATCCAAGGAATTAGACTTCTCTAAGCCAAAACTCACACTTAGAGAACTTAGCATAAAGCTCCTCTTGCCTTAGCAGTTCTAAGATACACCAAAGATGTTTCTCGAGATCAACTTGATTACGAGAGTAGATAAGTATGTTGTCTATGAAGACAATGACAAACTTATCCAAATATGGTTTGCAGACTCTATTCATGAGATCCATGAATGCTGCAGGTGCAGTTGTGAGCCCAAAAGCATTACCAAAAATTCATAATGACCATAACGGGTCCTGAAGGCAGTCTTAGGAACATCCTCACTCCTAACCTTCAGCTGATGATATCCAGATCTTAAATCAATCTTGGAGAAATAACTAGCCCCTTGAAGTTGGTCGAATAAATCGTCGATCCTGGGTAATGGGTAACGGTTCTTGATTGTTATCTCGTTTAGTTCACGGTAGTCAATGCACATCCACATTGAACCGTCCTTTTTCTTAACAAAAAGAATTGGAGCTCCCTAGGGCGAGGAACTTGGCTAAATAAATCCTTTCTCTAAGAGTTCATCTAACTGCGTCCTTAACTCCTTCATTTCCGTTGGTGCTAATCGAAATGGAGCTCTAGCTACGGGTGCTGATCCAGGTAGGATGTCAATCCTAAACTCTACTTGCCTATCTGGAGGTAGACCTGGTAGTTCTTCGGGAAAAACCTCGGAATACTCCGAAATAACTGGAAGGTCTTCAATATTCGGCTTAGATTCGTTGATAGTGAATTGTGCCATGTAAATGACACAACATTTCCTTAAAACACTTGGATGCCTTAAATAACGACACCTTATCTGGCAATCCATAGTGTGAATCTCCAGTGATGGTGATCATTTCACCAGATGGGGTTTTAATTTCGATGAGTTTCTTACACAGGAAATGCGCGCTTGGTTATGGGATAACCAATCCATGCCTAAAACTACATCGAACCCCGCCAATTTCATTGGCAAAAGATAGATAGGAACAAAATGATTCTTAATGAATATAGAGCATCCATCAAGAATGGAAGATGCTATTTCTAAAGTTCCATCAGCAAGTTCTATCTCATAA
Organism: Scalesia atractyloides; assembly: GCA_947069175.1. Taxonomy (NCBI): domain Eukaryota; kingdom Viridiplantae; phylum Streptophyta; class Magnoliopsida; order Asterales; family Asteraceae; genus Scalesia; species Scalesia atractyloides. The sequence goes on from CAMTDV010000028.1 coordinate 56,250,326, forward strand.
GTTTTGTCTAGAGTTCTTATGGGTAAGTTTAATAGTTTACTAAACTTATGGTCTACAAAAGACTTATCTGCACCCGAATCAAAATGAACTCTAGCATATGTGTCGTTGATGAGGAAAGTACATGTTATGACGTTGTTGTCATTAGGGCAATTGGGCTTAATATGCCCTTTCTCATTACAGCTATAACAGACGGCATCTTTAAGATTTTTGCATTCGTGGGTCTTATGCCCTTTTCTTTTGCAAATACCACAGGGTTTAATCTGAGGGTTGGTATTGCATTGCCCCCAGTGCCTGCGGCTGCAGGTCTTGCATAGAGGTCTATCATCAGACCTATGTTGGTTATTCTTGAACCCAAAATTTCCTTTCTTCTTAAACATTTGGGAGTTATCATTCTCCCGTTTTCTTTTCCCGTCAGTCTCTGACTTGACTGACTTTTGCCTCACCAAATCCAAGGTGAGAGAGAGAGATAGGTCAACAATAGACCTATAGGTAGTGGGCTGGGCAGCCTTTACCATCCCCTTTGTCTTGGGTGATAACCTATTAATAAAACGTGCAATGTGTTTGGTTTCAGGGGTAATCAGATAGGAAACCCACCTAGATAGAGAATTGAAATCAGAAACATACTTCCGACAATCTAGGTTCTTCGTTGTGAGAGTCAGGAAATCTGTCTCTATCTTTTCCACCTCATGGGTGGGCAGTAAGTTCCCTTAACAAGGTCCACAAACTTGGACCATCCCAAATTGTACAGGTATACTTTACCTGTGGATTGGATCATAGCCTTCCACCAAATTAAGGCATCGCCCTTAAAGGACTATGATACATACTTGACCACATCCTTATCAGCACAACCGCTAATATCTACAATCATTTCCATCTCATCAAGCCACTTCAAGGCTTCTATGACTCCTTTCTCCCCATTAAAGTCCCAGGGCTTGCAGGAGATGAAATATTTGTAGGTACAACCGTCTTTAGAAGAACGAGACCTATCAGCAAATTCTGTTTTCTTTGGTTCACTCTTCGCATTTAGAGTGCACTGAGCTCTCTTTATGAGCTGAGGATGGTGCGATTGATAATGGTCTGGAGCGAGTAGCACTCGACTCCCTAAGTTTTTCTGAGGCCTTTTCCATGGCCTTTCCCACAGCTGCGTCTATGTGCGCTTGGAAATCTTCATTATTAATGGCTATATTTTCTTCGTTATTAGAGTTAACATCCTGGTGGCTACTTTGCGCCTCATCCGAGTTGGCCATTCTTTAAAGCTTTGGTTCTAAATACAAAATTACAGTTGTTTTAGCTATGGTATTAATAACCATATTGGCTGTACACATTGGATATATGAGAATCCATCGCCTAATCAGGCTAGTGTGAATAACATCACAACTCTTAGGCTTATTATATCTATTTTTGGCCTAGGTCTCAAAAGGACCATTAAAGGCAAATTATAATTTGGACGTAGTCCATATATTATTAGACAGTAGATCGTAATATCACAACTGTCATCGCCATTAGGCAATTATAATTAGCTCATAGGCTTGTCACGAAGGACATTAAAATACGACACATTGGCCTGTCGGTAATGGACATAAAGTATGGCACATTGGCCTGTCACTAATGGACATAAATGATGGCACATTGGCGTGTCACCAATGGGCATAAAATATGGCACATTGGCCTGTCACTAATGGACATAAAATATGGCACATTGGCCTGTCACTAATGGACATAAAATATGGCACATTGGCCTGCATCTCTAATGGATGTCAATTATTATCATCATATTAATGATATTAGCCGGGATCACATTGATCACATAGGCTATAAATAGGTTTTGGACATACTCCATTTACCTAGACGGCTAGTGTGGTTCCTCGAGCCACACTACCATGAGTATGAACATTCCTAAATGTTAACATAATAGTACCTTAATGGTCGATTAATAGTCACGGTCACATTCGACCTTAACGACTTGGAGGCTTGAACTTAGTCCACCATCTCTGGATAGAAGGATAACTTCCCTTAACTATCATGATAGAAGGCCCTTTCATCCTTAACTATACTTTATAAGCTGAGACCAAATATGTGGCCTGTGCCACTTGGCTAATCAAAACCATTAAGATCTTTTTGGAATTATTTAGGAGAGCAAAATTCGAATAAAATCGAGACGCTCGCTTTGAAAATGATGAATACATATATATATATATATTCCAAAATACTTCATTAAATTCCAATAGAAGTTACAATTCTAGAAACAATGAAATAAACTGTCCATGCAAGGACTAAAGAAATAAGAATGTCCACACAGGGACTAAAGAAATAACAATGTCCTCGCAAGGACTAACATATATTATTAGAAAAGACGTCACTCGTCCTTCTTTCCCTTAATTAGTTTGGAAAGTTTCTTAAAGAACTTGTTCGTCTTTTTCTCCTGTTTTCTCCGCTTGTTGTTGCATTTCTTTCATTCGTTCTAAGGCCTCATTGATGGCCTCAAGTGGCGGCGGAGGTTGTGGTTGTGGTGCACTAGGATACTGATACCCTAACTTGGATATCCAATAGATGGACAAGCAGGTGGGAAAGGAGACGGGTAAAGTGCGTTATGCACGACCGCTTGCATATAAGGGTTATGCGACCATGCTTAGTAATCAACAGGTTTCGATGGGTTAAAAGGATCATATCCAGACATATCCGGATATGTTGGGATAGGGTTATTATAACCCGATGGTGGTGGTTGAACCATTGGTGGTGGTGTTGGTTCCACCACAGGTGACGCATTAGAGGGTCCACCCATTTGTGGGTCATCTTGAATGGTGGGGTGGGGTTTAGGCAATGGTGGTAGTGAACCCGACCTTTGACCTGCACATACTGACATACGTGCTCCTCGTTTCCTTCTTGGCGGCTCAGGTGGCGGCTGATGATGTTCCACTAGTTCAATGTGAACATCTTCTTGTATAGGAGTGGTTGAGAGTGATGGGAAGGAGTGTTGGCAAAGGTAAATTGGTTCCAATATTGGTCCCATTCGTTAGGAGCTTGATATGGCGATCCGGCATAAGAGTTTGAATCGCTCGATATCTCAATGGGGTGCGCATTTGAACCTGACGGCAGCATCTCCGCGTCGGAGTCCTCGTCCATTGGGTTTGGTTGATCCAACTGATTCTGATCAGCTGGGGGTGTGTTAAAGTACTGGTTGGGGTTAAATTCATCCTGATAAGAATGATGGGAATGGTGAGAGTGGTGTGAATGATGTGAATGGTACGAGTGATAAGAATTTTGGGTATGGGAAGGTGAATGTTGCAACAATGGCCATGAATCCCCTGAATCTTCATAGGGGTTCGGGTGATGGGAATGTGAGGGAATATGTCCTGAAGGTCCTCCCCTCATTGGTCCTTTGCCTCTTCCTCGTACACGTGGCGGCATTTTCCTGTTAAAAATCAATTCAAAAACAATACTAATAACTTAATAATGAAATGAATAATCTCAGGTCATTGCCCAGACTCGGAAGTCTAAGGAATGTGCTTGTGTAAGTTTGAGATTAAACACAAAAGTTTAATTCTCTCAAACGTTGGCTCTGATACCAACCTGTCACACCCCGGATTTCCAACCAAATCCATACACCGGTGGGCCCGGTGGGGAATGTCGTGACGTAAAGTTGATATCATCATAGTCAATTAAACACAACACAGCGGAAGTCTCGGATTTAAATTACTATTACAAACCAAATGTTCAAAATACAAAATAATATACAGGCTCGTAATAGAAGATCCACAGGCGGGGATCATAAATTGTACAAAGAAAGAATGTAAAACAGAATTTGGGCAGATCTAGGATTTGCAAGATCCTCTTATCACTACCGAGCACTTCCAGCCTATTTTCGTATTGTACCTGCAAGCTTAGTCTTTTGAAATATGTCAGCTTTCGCTGGTAAATACACCCAACTGACTCATTTTGAAAACATTTAAAATAAAATGTTTTAAGTGCGTATCAGAACAAAATCTTTTATAACTTCGGAAAGTTGACCTTGCAACCTTGTTAACAGATTCACATGTTTGTCTATACATACAGGGCCTAGTACAAAAACCGAGACATGATTAACGTACACACCACTTATGAGCTCATAAAGGAGTTATCCCCAACAAGTGTGGGTCGTTGCATTGAGCGTCTGTTAGATGTATGCCTACACCCCGCGCTAAGGTCGTGGCCATTATCTAATGTAATGAGCCGATGATATCCAGTACACGTTAGTTAACCCCCGATGTTTAAGTTATCAAACAAAATTGATTAAAACGGAATATGCGGATTTACTAGCCACAATCCGGCATTCGATTGATCCCATTTCCGACCAAGCGGTAATAATTTACCGTAACCCAAGCCTGTATAGGGGAAATAAGTCGAGAGTATTTACCTGAGCTATTCTTCGTTTAACGCAAGATATATTAACTCAGCCGTACACAAAAGTACTAAGTGCATATAGCATTTACCGGCAAGTCTCTAGTCTGGATTATGAAATAAGCTAACCAATTAAATACTAACGGTCTTATTTAAGTCATTGACTTAGACCGACTAGCGTACTTGATCAAAACGTATAACGCTAGATTAAACGATGATTGAATAGAATGTAGTTTAATCCCAACAAGTACCTTGACTTGCATAATATGGGTAAACTATAAACATTCTGGATTTTGAAACTTAATTGACAAGGTTAGACCCGTTTCGGTTATATTCCGTAAACCAGTTACATATGCTTAACCGTACGCTCATTAGCGTTATCGGGTAACCGGATAAGTCATGGACAAGTTCTATATGCCATATATTTTAAATAAGTTGTAATATCAGTAGGATATCAACTTTTATGTCCGCTAAGGTTTTAAAATGTAATTATGCCTCATAAGGGCATTTCGGTAATTATATACTATATAAAAGGAACTTGAATATAATTTATTGTTATAATCATATGTATTCAGAAAAATAATTAATTTATGATATAATATCAGTAGGATATTAATTATATGTGTAATTTATATTCTATGACCAAACTATGCACCAAAAGGGCATTTTGGTCATTTTACACATAGTTTTATAAATTATTTGGGATCTGAGTTCATATCATATATCTATTGTAAAAATATTTAAAATAAGTTTTAAAATCAGTAAGTAATAAGTTTTGGTTGATAAATATGTTTTAAAACTATATTATGCGCCGAAATGGCTTTTATGTCGTAAAATGACGATTTATGCGATATTTAATGAAAACTGATGTTATGATCAGATTATTAAGTCTTAGATATGTTATTTAATATAACATATCACTAGGTAAAAGATTTACTTTAAAAAATGTGATTAAAACCATTTTATAAGCCATAAGGGCCTAATCGTCATTTATCGACATAATACAAGGACTTGCTCATAAATTCATTTTATAATCTGATTTGACATCCCAAATAATCCTACCTATAATATTACATCAGTAGGAAACTCATTTTAAAGTTCATTATCATTTAAACCTCTTTTTATGCAAAAAGAGCATTTTAGTCAAAATGGCATAATTACGGAACTTGCGCATAAACTCAGATTCTGATTATTATCATGTAATATAACCTTAGAGGTTTATGCTACATTATATTATGATCATAATACAACTTTAGATCAGTAGCTAATTAATCTAAATCGGGTCAGAATCGAAAGTCAAAGCAGAAGTCAAACTTCGCGACTTTCGGTTGCGAACCGACCCTAGAACTGAAATTGACGAGCCGAACATGTTCTTACATGTTCTAATAATTATTAAAAACTTGTTTAAGTGTTAAAACAGGTTTCATAACATATATAAGATCAATTTATGATTTTTCCAAAAAAATAGCCTGTTTGACTTTTTAATATAATAACTTTGACCCGTCAATTGGTCTAGCAAACGTGATCTCCAGGAGGTGCCCTTTATAGGGACTGACACCTACCTTATTACGATCACTTAGCCATGTTCATTACGAAAAATGGCTAGACCATAATGGTCTTAACCGAAAGTCAAGGCGTTTTCCGTAAAACGCTTGACTTTTGGCTATAAAAGCCTATAAACTAAAATGAAAGAGGAAGGAACACTTACAAGAGGTTCCTAGAATGCAATAGAACTTAGTTGGATGCTCCTTTCAGTAAGCAACTTCCAGAGGAGGGAGATTGAGTTGTGAGTGAGAAAGGTGCAAGTTCAAATGGTGAACCTTGGCACCTATTTATAGTTGGAGAGCTTGAAAGAGGTGATGCCAAGTGTTAAGAGGTGTAAGAGGAAGCTTACAAGTGTCCTAAAACGTGGCATAGCAGTTTGGGAATCCATAGTTTACAACACATTGGTTTTTGGCAACATGTGCGGAGCAAAAATTCTGCAGACACAGGCCTCTCGCGCCCCGCAAGAGGCATAGGCCTTGCCTTTCGCGCCCCGCGAGCGCCACATGGCCAGTTTCAAAGTTTGACACTTTTAGCCCCTTAGCTTATAAAACCTTCTAAAACACCTTTTTAGCATATTTAGCCATCCGTAACCAATATTTGGCATACTCGGGAGTATGCCCGGACATTGTCGAGCTCTCGGTTCGTTAAAAGGTCACTCAGAGGTATAAATTAACATGTTGACACTTTTAAGCCATCCATTGTCCAACTTTCACATATTTACAGAATTGAACCCTCTCGTCCAACAAATGGGACATATGAGAGTTAGGACTTCGTAAAGGATCACTCAGAGGCTCATCATAAGCATGTTGACTCCGATGTCACTCAGAGGCTGGGCATGTTGACACAACGGTCACTCAGAGGCCAAGTTTTAGCATGTTGACACTAATGGTCACGCAGAGGCTATGTTTTAAGCATGTTGACACTAATGGTCACTCAGAGGCTATGTTTTAAGCATGTTGATACTAATGGTCACTCAGAGGCTTGGTTTATGCATGTTGATATCAGAAGATCACTCAGAGACTTAGTTTGAGCATGTTGACGCTTTTAGTCCCTGTTAGTCTTTAATAGACTTAAAATAAAAATTATGACACGTGTCGCTATATTGTTGACACCATTTTACCAGGTGTTACAACTGATGTGGTCAAATGAAGACTATTCAAATTCTGGCAGTTATGGTGAATTCATCTCTATTGAATTCTGTATTCAATTTGTCAATAATTAGATGAATTCATGTCTATTGAATTTTGTGTTCATTGACATAATAATTGTTAATTAAACTGTTTTGAATAATAACGGCCCGCATGACCAAACTCGTGAGTATAGGCATGACTGCGTGCCTTGTTTAGACACAAAATTTGCATTCTTTGAAAACCGCACATCAAGACAGACGATTTCCCTAACTTCTCAGACCTACACGATCTCATTTCAGGTAGCTTTTTTGGGTGCTAGACTACTCCTGACAGTAAAGTCTGCTCAGATTGTTGTACCCTAGGAGATAGCCGAGTTCACCTAGATAGCCCGAAATCTGTTTTAAGGGGCCTGATGAACAAAAATCCTTAGCCAACACTTGTTTTCTTTTTATGTTATTTCGTTTATTTTTTTCTGTAATTTGTTTTTGCAATTTTTATTTTCTTTTGTAATCCGTTTTAGATTGAATTAACAAAATTGTTATTTATTTTGTGAATAGTTATAATGTAGGTGTCATGGAAACGTAAGTAGAGTTTTACTAAGTGTAAAATAGACTCATCCTTCATGTATGTCACATGGAACTCATGTGCATGTTACACTCGCCATCAATTAATTTTGCACTGACTCTACCAATATGATTTTCATGCTCATATAATCATCACTCCTTAAAATTGTTTTCTATCATGATAATTATGTAATTCGTAAGGAATCTTGAACCGATCCAAAAAATAATCCGAAACCAAGCAAATGGAATGACCGGATATTTTTAAGCCGTATCCCATCCGAATTTCAAATTTACTTAGCCATCGGATTTTTTCGCATCAGATCTAATCTGGATTTTTTGGATCTGGATTTAAAATATCCGGTTTCTTATTTTTTATATGAATTTATTGAGTTTATCTTATATATGTATTATTAAATTTGGTATATTTTTTATCAAGCTATGTTATATTGTTTGTAAAATTTACCAAAGATGAACCTGTAACATTTTATTTTGCATTAAAAATTAGTTGGTTTTGTTTTCCATTAAAAATTAGTTGAAAAATATGCATCCAACTATGAATGTATAAACAATAAGATATTAAATAAAACTGATTACCCTAGCTAGCTGGCTTCAATGGCAACGATGTTATGAATAAAACAAGTTAATATATAATGACAGTGAGTCATTGTGGATGGTTCAACAAAGAGATTCTAAGCAAATAAAAAAAGAGTGAACATAAATCTTGAATCTTAGTGTACAGAAGCTAGTTATTAGTATGTGTATTTCTTCACAAGTGAAAGAGAGATCGAATTTTTTCCAAACAAAAAACGAATCTTAGAGTATAACAACTCTTAGAGGTGTTTCATGAAGTTTAATAGTGTTGTGTATTGTTTGTGTGGAAGATTTTAAATTAAAACCATAATATTAAGGGCAAATGCAGCTGGCAATAACTAGATTTACATGGACATTGGTTGTGCAGAAACCTACTCACCCCTAAATTCATCCATATTCCTTTTTACGCCTATACCCTTCGCTTTGTTCTCTGTTACTTGCAAACCAACATACATATCCGTATTAAAGGGTACAAAAAAATCCGAATCTGAAAAATAATCCCAAACCGATCTAATGGGAACATTTTTTGAAACCGGGTACAATCCGGTAGGATCCGTCGGATCCAATTCAAATTAAAAATTTTCCAAGCAATCGGATTTTTTCCGGATGCTCTCGCATCGGATCCACTCTGGATCTTTTGGATCGAGATTTAAAAATGCGGTTTCTTATATTTTTATATGAATGTTATTGAGTTTATCTTATATATGTATTATTTATTTAGTATTTTTTTAATTTAGCTATGTTATACTATTTGTAAAAACTCAACAAAGATGAACTTTGGTGAGTTTATTTTATTTATTGATTAATTTTGTGTTTTTATAAGTTCCAAATAGGGGAAAAAGTCATGCTAAAAATATCACCATGGAAAGGTGTAATGCGATTTGGAAAGAAGGGCAAGTTAAGACCAAGATATATTGGACCATTCGAGATAATTGAATGTATCGGCACTATAACTTATAAGCTTAAGCTGCCAGAGGAGCTTAGTGGGATTCATGGTGTATTCCACATCTGTAATCTTAAGAAATGTCTAGCCGATGAGTCGCTAGCAATGTCACATCATGATGTGCAAATTGATGAAAACCTGAGGTTCGTTGAGAAACCGATTTCGATCGAGGATCGATAGGTTAAGAAGCTCCGAAGAAAGTTTATACCTATAGTAAAGGTTAAGTGGGATGCCCTTCGAGGCCCCGAGTATACATGGGAGGTTGAGTCACTATACGACAAAAGTACCCCCATCTTTTTGAATAAAATCTCGAGGTCGAGATTTCTTTTAAGGGGATGAGGATGTAACACCTCGTAAAATTGTATCCAATAGTATAGCGACACGTGTCATTACTTTTATATTAAGTCTAATAAGGACTAAAGGTGTCAACATGCTTAAACTGAGCCTCTGAGTGACCGTTAGTGTCAACATGCTTAAACTGAGCCTCTGTGTGACCATTAGTGTCAACATGCTTAAACTAAGCCTCTAAGTGACCTTTTACGAAGTCCTAACTCTCATATGAGCCAATGGTTGGACGAGAGGGATTGATTATGTAAATATGTTAAAGTTGGACAATGGAGGGGTTAAAAGTGTCAACATGTTAATTTATACCTCTGAGTGACCTTTTAACGAACCGAGAGCTTGACAATGTCCGGGCATATTCCCGGGTACACCAAATATTGGCTACGGAAGGCTAATTATGCTTATAAATGTATTTTAGAAGTTTAATAAGTTGAGGGGCTAAATGTGACAAAGTTTGAAAGTTTCTATAAGGCGCTCGCGGGCCGCGAGAGATATGGGCCTGGTCTCTCCCGAGCCGCAAGAGGGTTGTATCTGCAGAAAATTTTGCTTGGTACCCACACAAGTTGCCAAAAACCATTTGATTCGAAACCATGGACTTCCAAACTGCTATTCCACGTTTTAGGACACTTTTAGGCACTCTGTAACACTTGCAAACACCTGGCATCACCTCCTTCAAGCTCTCCAACTATAAATAGGTGTAATGGTTCTTCATTTTAACTTGCACCTTCTTCATAATTCATTCTATCTCCCTCTGAGAACGGGGGATCGACTCCTCCGATGAGAAACCGGTCTGATCTAACTCTACTAGCAGAGCCGGAATTCATTGCTAAGGAGGATGATAAACGAACAAGAGAGAGATACTGTTTAACTGCTCTGAATTGTATTGTAAGACGTGCAAAGTACAGACGCGAGTAAACAAATCAGCAGAGCTTCACCGTACCAACTAAACTAACACTAACTAGCTCTGACACAACACTCCTCTATTTATAGGTCGACATGACTCGCACTGGAGTGTGTGTAAAACAGAGACTTGACTCGTGCGAGTGACTGCCTCGTACGAGTGACAGAGTGTCACTCGTACAAGACAAGTACTTCACTCGTACGAGTATATACAATTGACGTTTAAGCCCTATATACAATATCGCCACATCCTAGACGTAGGCAATAGACATAATGCACCAATAAAATCCCCCTTGGATGTTGCCGCAGTCTGGATAGTCTTCAAAAAATCTTCATATGACTTGACGTTTAACGACCAAAAAATATCTTCGGTGGCTTGCGACGCTCCTCAAATGCTATTGGCGTTTGATCCATTGGAGGAGGTCGGTTTACTGTATTGCCAAACCGAAAACTCCTTAGCGATGCTATGCGAGCACGCTCAGCAATCCTAGCTTCCCAAATCTATGTTTTAAGTCCGTTTTGTTCAAATTCGGCATTATAACGGCTAAGATTGAGAAAAATTACCTTTCCATTGAAAGAGGTGTGCATATCAACCTTCCTAATGGAATAGTACTCGGTAAATGTCAAGAAATTCGAAGTTTAGAACGTATTCGCACAAAAGTTCTCTCAGTTCGCACAGTAGCATAACATTGGTTCGTACGAAGTAGGTAACCTTTTATACTAGTTTGAGTCGTTCGTACGAACCAATGGTTCGTGCGAGTGAAGCCCAAACATGGTTCGTACGAGTTAGTGAGACTCGTACGAATCAGTTCTGAAACTTGGAAAACTTTTTGATATTTTTGATTTTTTACAAAATTTTATCTGTTTAAAACCCACTCAGTAAACCAAGTCCAAGTTAATGACCCTAGTTACCTGATTTTCCTACCAAGTCCAAGTTATTGACCTCGGTTACCATTTTTAACCAAAACAGATTTATTTTAAATTGTAAAGTTTCAAATTAATGAACTTTGTTGACGTTCAGGTAAATTTTTCGATTAAGATTAGCTCCCAACCCATGGTCTTCAGATTTCCCTTCAGCAAGATGTCGCCATGACTTCAACTATCTGTGTTTACATCATCGGTAGACTAAAACAAAAACTAAAAAGCTAAGGAAACTAAAAATCTTTTTGGGTTTTGAAATTTTTCCGAATAGAAATAACAAGTAAAGAAACATATTTTTGTGAGTTTTGTGTTTTAAGAAGGTCATATCAAGTGTTTAACAAATCACTAGTACCGTTGATTTTGGTATACTCGTTAAGTTTTTAACCAGATTTACCTAGATTGCCAATATTCTTATCCACTTAAACTTCTTCTTGTTTCTCAACTGTTTCAAGATATGTTAGGTAATATTAGGAACATGAAATAACTGTATATCCCATCTCAGAATATACTCCCGTATCGAGATTCCCATAATTTTATTTCACAAGTGAATATATCTGCTGTATTGAATAATACATGCATTTATCATGTACAGTTTGTAAAAATTTAGATAGTTTTCGTTCGGTTTGTAGAGAATATCTACTTTTGATCCAAATACGTTTTGCAAGTCTTGGTTCGTGAAAACGGTTGGAAGGATGGGGAAATGAGCTAAATTGATGATTGGAACCGAGCCGGAGCGTAGTTGGAACACGAAAGAGGAAACGAATCGAAAAATGGAAGGAATGAGCTTCTGGTGTCCCGCGACCGCCACACTATACTTCTCTCGCGCCCCGCGAGGGGCCAATAATTATCCGGGGAATTGCCACTCGGTCGCGGGGCGCGACTGAGTGCGGCCGGTGAGAGGGTGATTTATCCAGAAAGATTCGAAAAATGATCAGATGAGGGAGAGTTTAGTTATAAGTTGAGTTATATTATGATTGAAACACACTTTGACGAACTCAGAACTGGAAGAACTTAAATTATGGAATTATGGAGCTGAAAAAGGCAATTCTGAGTTGTTGGAATCATCAAGGCAGACTAGGAACTTGGAGGTTGAATCAAACATGGTTATATTGCGAAATCTCAAACCTATTTAGTTCCTTTGTTTATCTTTTGATGAATTCTTACGTAAACCTTGTTTTCATTGTTTTTACATTCATGATACTTGGCTAGATTTCCTTTGTTACCTAGGTTTGGATTGTTTATATTATGAAAGTTTGAATTTTGTTTTAATTTGATTATGGTTTGAATGAGGTTTGGTAAAGTTCATAACTTTAATTGTTTAGTTTAGTGTATTTTCGTGATCTAAATTGGTTTTTGATTATTTAATTGTTTTGATTATTTAATTGTTTAGTTTAGTGTATTTTCGTGATCTAAATTATGGTTTGAATGAGGTTTGGTAAAGTTCATGACTTTCGTGATCTAATCTAGTTTGTATTGTTTTTCAAGACTTTAGGAGTTCGGGAAACAGTCGGTGAAATTGGCCAATAAAACCGGGGAAACAATTAAGTAAAACATAAGATTGATTTTTATCATTATACCTAAATTAACTATTGAGAGGTAGTAATTAGTTAGCTGAATTGATTAGATGAATTGTTAGGTTTAGGTTTTGAGAAAATTCCAGATCTAATTTACTTGTCATAATCGAGTTGGTTAAACTAAGCTAAAAGTTATTGTTGGTCTAGGTTAATTATTGAGAGGTACTTAACTAAAATAGACACTCTATTAAATAATAAGATAATCGAGAGGGAGTCTTTCAAACCAGTAAACTCAAAGTAACTTTTAGGGTATCATAGGTGTCTTCTCGAGAAGGGTCGGGGGTCCTATTCGGTAAACCTAGAGTTTGATATTTTAAGATTCCGGTTAATCATTCAACCTAATTAATTAATTATAAAACCAAATAAGTAATAATATAAAATCCAACCTAGGTAACCGGTTTACTATTCTTGAATTAAATTATAGTTTCAACACACTCGAAGTTTAAATTCGTTTGTGTTAAGTAATTTTAGTTTAATCAACAATTTAGAATTTAGAAACCCCCCCCCCCCCAAATATAAATAATTGTGTTAATTGAGTCTAGATTTAGTCGTCATCGTAATTAAAGAGTCTCGTGGGTTCGATAATCCGGACTAACTTAAACTATTCTACAATTGATCGGTCCACTTGTCGGTTAGTAGTTTAGTAAAATTTAGGAGTCTAGAGTTCAATTTGAGTCTAGAATTAGGGTAATTTTGATTGTTTTTAATTAACTACTTTTAGAACATCAATATCTAACTGATATCTACAAAGGGGTGAATTGCGAGACCTTAAGAGCTCAGCTTAGTACTACCGTACAGATAAAGAGATGAAGGCTTGTCTTTAGGTGGTGTTCCTTAAAGGAATCTTTTGAACTGCAGACGTCACAAAGGTTATGACAATCATTTTTATGCAACTTTTGTAGGAGAATAAAGCATAAAGTATTATACAAGTTCTAGGCCGTTGCTGACGCAAAATCAGAAGAACTTGGAGAATACCCCAGATATCGATTAAATATAAAGACCTAGCATCGCAGAATCTGGCATTCTCTTAAACGAAATTTCGGAGTACTGAGTCCATATATCCGAGAGATGTTAACCCACGAGTTATCCAGCTTTTCATTTTAGGTTTATATCTTGAAAACAATTTACTGAACGAGTAAAGCCTATTGGCATATCCTCAGTAAGACATGCTTAATTACTTATTTAATCATTCCAATTCTTTAGCATACTGTGACTGTCATATTGATATAATATGATCTCCCTTTTTCACAAAAACTCTTTTTGACTTTTATAATGTTTTTGTATTTTCCCAAGATTTCTCCCCCTAAAATCATAAACATATTTTTGGATTTTTAGAGTTTTTAAAAAGAATGTACATAAAAGTCGTTAAACCGATGAGTATCACGTCAAGTCGTCGTCACCCTCAAACTCAACCTCGTGTATATCCCCTGAAGTCAGATTTTGTAAACCATTTAATTTTAAAAGATTTTTAAATCTTGTTCGATCAAAGGCTTTGGTATAAAAATCTGTTTTTGGTCATCGGTGTGGATTTTTTCAATTCTAACCAACTTTTTCTCGTAGCAATCACGGATAAAGTGGTGTCGAATCTCAATATGTTTAGTGAGAGTGTTAACATGAGTTTTTAGTGGTATCGATCACAGCATAGTTATCTACATATATAGGCGTATCAAGAAATTGCAGTTCGAAGTCTCTTATCTGCTGTTGAATCCAGAGGATCTGGGAACAACAGCTGGATGTTGAAACATATTCAGCCTCAAGGTAGAGAGAGCGACCGCGGTCTATTTCTTGCATTGCCATGTTACCAAACGGGTTCCGAAGAACTAGCAACCAGCCGTTGTAGATTTGGTGTTAAGTTTGCAGCAACCGAAATCAGAATCCGAGTAACCCGCAAGATTGAAGTCGTCGTGTCTAGGGATACAACATGCCGGTGCTTGGAAATCCCTTCAAATATCTCATGATACCTTTGACGGCGAGCAAGTTCGAATCTCTTAGATTGGACTGCTAATGGGTGCATAGGCATGTTACATACATGATATCTGGTCGAGAAGCAGTGAGATACATCAAGGATCCGATCATGGAGCGGTATAAGTTTCGTCAACTTTGACTCCAATAAGATCTGGACAAATGCCGTGATTAGGAGCTAATGGGGTTGATGCTGGTTTAGCTCCTGCCATATCGAATTTCTCCAATATGTCATGAATATACTTCGTCCGATGGATAAAGATACCATCAGGCAACTGGTCGACCTGAAGTCCTAGAAAGAACTTCATCTCCCCCATCGCGCTCATTTCAAATTTGTGCTTCATGACTTCTTCGAAGTCTTTACACAACTTTTCATTTGTTAATCTGAAGATGATATCATCCACATATATCTGTACGATAATCAAATGCCCATCCACTTCCTTTGTAAAGAGGGTAATCTACGGTTCCTCTGATAAAGCCATTGTCTGTAAGATGTCGTGACAGCGTTTCATACCAAGCTCTCGGGGCTTGATGTAGACCATATAAGGCTTTGTTGAGAAGGTAGACTTTGTCTTCATGAATTGGATCGACGAACCCCGGTGGTTGGCCGACATACACCTCCTCTTTTACTTTTCCATATTGGAAAGCAGATTTAACATATAACTGGTACACCTTGAAACCTTTCCAGGAGGCAAAGGCCAAGAATATGCGGATTGCTTCAAGACGGGCGACCGGGGCATAGACTTCGGTGTAATCTATCCCTTCCTGCTGATGAAAACCCTGAACCACAAGTCAAGCTTTGTTGTGCACTACAATACCTCTATCATCAAGCTTGCACTTGAAAACCCATCTAGTGTTTATCTTTTTGTGATGATCTGGTAGATCAACAAGCTTCCAGACTCCCAGTTTCTAGAATTGAAGCAACTCCTCTTGCAACGCATCCACCCAGCTTTCATCTTTCAATGCGTCTTTCCAGTTCCCGGCTCAACTTGAGAAACAAAACAACTATTAGAAAGTCTGGTTTGAAGTGGAGCAATATGAGTATAGAAACAGCTTAGATCCTTGTTGATCTGATTGCGAGTTTGCACTCCCGTTTGTAAGCTGCCTATAATATTCTTCGAAGGATGATAAGAAAGCGTCCTTGGCATCACTTCGCTAGGAACATCTACTTGTGTTTGCAAATTTGTGATGACTTCATCCACAAACGGTACAGACGAAGAAGCTTCATTCCTGACATTTTACTGATCAGCCTGTGTGTTCAAGAAGCTTTCAATCTGCTCAGATCCTTCTCGAAACTGGATCCACTATCGTCAAAAGTCGGTTCCCGATCAGAGTCAACATTTGGCTGTTGCTTGGCAGATGATTCAGCAGTGTTGACAATTGGTACAGGGACAGAGTCTTGAAGAGTAGAGCTCGGACCTACATAAGACGTGTTAGACACAGGAAGCGACGGGGAAATCACTAACGGTCTGGTAACTTGTTCTTGGTTAGATATTTGATGCTGTTGAAAGAGCATAAAAAGTTCTTCTTCTGATGGCACATCTGGCAAGTCGAAAGAATTCTACAAACCATCGTAGTTAAACAGCCACGAATCCCTAGGTTTCTGCGTTGACGTAGAATATCTTTGACAATCAACATGCTGCCCAAGAATAACCTGGTTCAGACTCGGCAAGCAGACACATTTCTGAGGAGTAGGATAACCCACGAAGAATCCTTCCAAGGATTTGGCACCAAATTTACCAGCCGGGTCCAATACAGTACACGGTGTCAGACTTTCTGACTCTTATAATGAAAAATTTGGACTGTCGAAAGTTTGTTACTGACTTCAACCTCCATATCCAGATTAGTCTCTTATCTAATCACCCTGAACCCAAACGCATTGCGTGTTTCATTAATGGGTTAGCATCCGAGATAAAGGCATGGTAAAGGCTGCTTAGCCTAGTACCTATAGGTCTACTGTTGACCTATCTCTCTCTCTCTCTCTCTCACCTTAGATTTAGTGAAACAAAAGTCACTCAGAACTGAGACTGATGGAAAAAGGAAACGAGAGGATGATAACTCCCAAAGGTTCAAAAAGAAAGGAAATTTTGGGTTCAAGAAGAACCAGCACACGTCTAATGATAGACCTCTGTGCAAGACCCGTAACCGCAGGCATTAGGGAAAATGCAATGCTGGCCCACAGGCTAAACCCTATGGAATTTGCAAAAGAAAAGGGCATAAAACCCTAGAGTGCAAAAATCTTAAGGATGCTGTCTGTTATGGCTGTAATGAAAATGGGCATATTAAGCCTAACTGCCCTAAGAACCCCAGAAGTAGCGATGCAAAGCCTGGATAGGCTAAGAAAGGAAATGCACATGCCTTTCAAATGAATGCTAAGGAGGCTGTTAATGACAATAACGTCATAATAGGTACATTCCTCATTAATGACGTATATGCTAGAGTTCTTTTTGATTCAGGTGCAGATAAGTCCTTTGTAGACCATAAGTTTAGTAAACTATTAGATTTACCATAAGAACTTTAGACATAACATATGAGGTAGAACTTGCTGACGGAACCTTAGAAACAGCATCTTCCATTCTTGATGGATTTTTTATATCCATTAAGAATCATTCTATCCCTATCTCCCTTCTGCCAATGAAACTGGCAGGGTTCTATGTAGTCTTAGGCATGGATTGTTTATCTGATAACCAAGCCCGCATTACCTGTGATAAGAAACTCATTGAAATTAAAACCCCATCTGGTGAATGCTCACCATCCATGGAGATTCACACTATGGATTGCCAGACAAGGTGTCGTTATTTAAGGCATCCAAGTGTCTAGGGAAAGGTTGTGTCATTTATATGGCACTAGTAACTATTAATGAACCAAAGCCTAAGATTGAAGACCTTCCAGTTATCTCAGAATACCCTGATGTCTTTCCTGAAGAATTACCAGGTCTACCTCCCGATAGGCAAGTGGAGTTTAGGATTGACATCCTACAAGGAGCAGCACCTGTTGCTAGAGCTCCATATCAGTTAGCACCGACGGAAATGAAGGAATTGAGAATACAATTAGATGAACTTTTAGATAAAGGCTTTATTAAGCCTAGTTCCTCACCTTGGGGAGCTCCTATGCTTTTCGTTAAGAAGAAGGACGGTTCAATGCGGATGTGCATTGATTATCGTGAACTAAACAAGATAACAATCAAGAATCGTTATCCTCTACCCAGGATTGATGACTGTTCGATCAACTTCAAGGGGCTAGTTACTTCTCTAAGATTGACTTCAAATCAGGATATCATCAACTGAAGGTTAGAAGTAAGGATGTTCCTAAAACTGCCTTCAGAACCCGTTATGGTCATTATGAATTTCTGGTGATGCCTTTCGGGTTCACAAATGCACCTGCAGCATTCAAGGATCTCATGAATAGAGTCTGCAAGCCATATCTAGATAAGTTTGTCGTTGTCTTCGTAGACGATATACTTATCTACTCTCGTAATCAAGTTGATCATGAGAAACATCTTCGGTTCATCTTAAATTTGCCAAGACAAGAGAAGCTTTATGCGAAGTTCTCTAAGTGCGAGTTTTGGCTTAGAGAAGTCCAGTTTCTTGGACATGTTGTAAGTGAGCGTGGTATCCAAGTGGATCCCGCCAAAATTGAAGTCATAATGAATTGGGAAGTACCCAAAACTCCATCGGAGATTCGTAGTTTCTTAGGATTGACTGGTTATTATAGGAGGTTCATTGAGAACTTTTCGAGGATAGCCACTCCTTTAACTACCTTGACCCGTGAGAATGTCAAGTTTGACTGGGGTCTGAAACAAAAAGAATGTTTCGAAACTCTAAAACACAAGTTGAGCAATGCTCATGTGTTATCTCTACCTGAGGGTATTGAGGATTTTGTAGTACACTGTGATGCCTCGCACACTGGCATGGGTTGTGTGCTAATGCAAAAAAGGCAAAGTGATTGCTTATGCATCACGACAATTAAAGGTGCACAAAAGGAATTACACCACCCATGACTTGGAATTGGGTGCTATTGTATTTGCTCTTAAGTTGTGGAGACATTATTTAAATGGCAAGAAGTGTATTATATACACTGACCATAAGAGTCTTCAACATCTGTTCAATCAAAAGGATTTGAACATGCGACAACGCCGTTGGATGGAAACACTTAATGATTATGATTGCAAAATTCGCTATCATCCCGGCAAGGCAAATGTCCTCGTTGATGCCTTAAGTCGCAAAGAAAGAGTTAAGACTATAAGGATTAACGCCAAGAGCATTTAGCTCAAAAGCTTGAACAAAAAGCTATTAGATGTACAAAAGCAAGCCCTGTTAGAGGCTAATATTCCTAATGAAGGATTAGGTGGAACCGTTGATCAGTTAATGCCTGGAAAAGATGGAATCCATAGAATTAATGGCATAATATGGGTTCCAATTTTTGGAGGAGGTAGAGATCTAATCCTTCAGGAAGCACATAATTCAAGATACTCAGTTCACCCAGGTGGTGACAAGATGTATCAAGATTTGAAGAAGAATTACTAGTGAATGGGTTTGAAGAAATCCATAGCCACTTATGTAAATAAGTGTCGGACATGTTCGCAAGTTAAAGCCGAACATCAGAAACCGTCAGGACTTATACAACAACTTGAAATTCCCACTTGGAAATGAGAAATGGTAACTATGGACTTGATTACCAAGTTACCTAAGACTAAACGTGGTAAGGACACGATTTGGGTCATTGTGGACAGGCTGACTAAGTCAGTGCATTTCTTGCCAAGTAAAGAGACATATAATTCTGACAAATTGGCTAAGTTGTATGTGGACAAGATTGTGTCCCTACATGGTGTGCCGGTCTCTATTGTTCCGATAGAGATACTAGATATACATCTCACTTTTGGAAAAGTTTCAACAATCTTTAGGCATAAGATTAAACTTAGTACGGCTTACCACCCACGGGCGAATGGAGAAAGTGAGCATACTATTCAGACTTTGGAAGACATGCTTAGAGCATGTGTGATTGATTTAGGTGGAAGTTGGGATGACCACTTACCCCTAATAGAGTTCTCCTATAATAATAGTTATCATACGAGCATCAAGGCTGCTCCCTTTGAGGCCTTGTATGGTAGAAAATGTCAAACGCCCGTGTGTTGGGCTGAAGTTGGGGAAGCCCAACTATCAGGACCGGAGATTGTCCTGGAGACCACGGATAAGATTGTGCAAATCCGTGATCGTCTCAAAGCTGCCCGTGATAGGCAGAAGAGTTATGCTGACAAGAGACGTAAACCTCTTAAGTTCCAAATAGGGGACAAAGTCATGCTAAAAATATCACCATGGAAAGGTGTAATGCGATTTGGAAAGAAGGGCAAGTTAAGACCAAGATATATTGGACCATTCGAGATAATTGAATGTATCGGCGCTATAGCTTATAAGCTTAAGCTGCTAGAGGAGCTTAGTGGGATTCATGATGTATTCCACATCTATAATCTTAAGAAATGTCTAGCCGATGAGTTGCTAGCAATGTCACATCATGATGTGCAAATTGATGAAAACCTAAGGTTCGTTGAGAAACCGATTTCGATCGAGGATCGACAGGTTAAGAAGCACCGAAGGAAGTTTATACCTATAGTAAAGGTTAAGTGGGATACCCTTTGAGGCCCCGAGTATACATGGGAGGTTGAGTCCACTATGCGACAAAAGTACCCCCATCTTTTTGAATAAATCTCGAGGTCTAGAATTCTTTTAAGGGGGTGAGGGTGTAACACCTCGTAAAATCGTGTCCAATAATACAGTGACACGTGTCATTACTTTTATATTAAGTCTAATAAGGACTAATAAGGACTAAAGGTGTCAATATGCTTAAACTGAGCCTCTGAGTGACCATTAGTGTCAACATGCTTAAACTAAGCCTTTGAGTGACCATTAGTGTCAACATGCTTAAATTGAGCCTTTGAGTGACCATTATTATCAACATGCTTAAACTAAGCCTCTAAGTGACCCTTTACGAAGTCCTAACTCTCATATGAGCCACTGGTTGGACGAGAGGGATTGATTATGTAAAAATGTAAAATTTGGACAATGGAGGGGTTAAAAGTGTCAACATGTTAATCTATACCTCTAAGTGACCTTTTAACGAACCGAGAGCTAGACAATTTTCGGGCATAATCCTGGGTATGCCAAATATTTTCTACGGAAGGCTAATTATACTTATAAAGGTATTTATAAGTTTAATAAGTTGAGGGGCTAAATGTGACAAAGTTTGAAAGTTTCTATGAGGTACTCGCGGGCCGCGAGAGACATGGGCCTGGTCTCTCGTGGGCCATAGGAGGGCTGTATCTACAGAAAATTTTGCTTGGCACCCAAAGTTGCCAAAAACCATTTGATTCAAAACCATGGACTTCCAAACTCCTATGCCACGTTTTAGGACACTTGTAGGCAGTCTCTAACACTTGCAAACACCTGGCATCACTTCCTTCAAGCTCTCCAACTATAAATAGGTGCAATGGTTCTTCACTTTAACTTGCACCTTCTCATAATTCATTCTATCTCCCTCCTTTTGAAGTTCCTAACTGAAAGGAGCATCCAACTTAGTTCTTTTTCATCCAAGGATCGCTTGTAAGTGTTCCTTTCTCTTTCATTTTTGTTTGTAGACTTTTTATAGCCAAAAGTCAAGCGTTTATGAAAAACAATTTGAATTTCGGTTAAGACCATTATGGTCCAGCCATTGTTCATAACGAACATGTCTAAGTGATCGTAATAGGGTAGGTGTTAATCCCTATTAAGGGCACCTCCTAAAGATCACGTTTGCTAGACCAATTCACAGGTCAAAGTTTTATTATTAAAAAGTCAAACAGGCCAGATTTTTGAAAATGTTGTAATATGAGTTTGTATATGTTATGAAACATGTTTTGACACTTAAACAAGTTGGTAATAATTGTTAGAACATGTGAAAACATTTTCGACTCGTCAATTTCAGTTCTAGGGTTGGTTCGCAACCGAAAGTCGCAAGGTTTGACTTCTGCTTTGACTTTCAATTCTAACCCGATTTAGATTTGTTAGCTATTGATCTAAGGTTGCATTATGATTGTAACATAATATAGCATAACCCTTTGAGGTTATATTACATGATCATAATCAGAATCTGAGTTTATGCACAAGTTCCATTATTATGCAAATTTTGACTAAAATGCCCTTTTTACACAAAATAAGGTTTTAATCGATAACGAACTTGAAAATGAATTTCCTATTGATGTAATATCATAAGTAAGATTATTTGGGAAGGCAAGTCAAATTATATACTGAGTTTACATATAAGTTCTTGCATTATGTCGACAAATGACGATAAAGCCCTTATGGCGCATAATCTAAAATATATAAACCTGATCTTAGAATCAGTTTTCATTAAATTTCGCATCAATCGTCATTTTTCGACATAAACATCGTTTCGGCGAATTGTATGGTTTTAAACCATATTTATTAACCAAGATTTGTTACCTATTGATTTTAAAACTTATTTAAAACATTTTTACAGTAGGTACATAATGTAAACTCAGAATCCCAAATAAATTATAAAACTATGTGTAAAATGACCAAAATGCCCCTACGGTGCATAGTTTGGTCATAAATGATAAATTACACATATGATTAATATCTTACTAATATTATACCATAAATTAAATTTTTTTCCATAATACTTATGATCATAGCATCAAAAATGTATTCAAGTTTCTTTTATACGCTATGTAATTACCAAAATGCCCTTATGAGGCATAATTTCATTTTAAACCTTAATGGGCATGTAAGTTGATATCCTACTGATATCACAACTTATTTAAAGTATAAAGACATATAGAACTTGTTCATGACTCATCCGGTTACCCGATATCGCTTATATGCGTACGGTTTAGTATGTGTAACTAGTTTACGGAAATTAACCGAAACGGGTTTAACCTTATCATTTTAAATCTCAAAATCCAGAATTCTTATGGTTTACCCATATTATACAAGTCAATAGAACTTGTTGGGTTTAAACTACATTCTATCCGGTCATCGCTTAATCTAGCGTAATATATACCGTTCTTGATCCTTTAAGCTAGTCAGTCTAAGTCTATGACTTAAATAAGACCGTTAGCATTTTAATTAGTTAGCTTATGCCATAATCCAGACTAGATCCTACCAGTAACTGCTATCTGCACTTATTTCATTTTGAATACGGCTGAGATATTAAATCTTGCATTTTAAATCAAGACTAGCTCTAGTAAATACTCTTGACTTATTTCCCCGATACGGGCTTGGGTTACGGTAAATTATTACCGCTTGGTCGGAAATGGGATCAATCAAATGCCGGATTATGGCTAGTAAATTCGCATATTCCGTTTTGATCAGTTTTGTTTGATAACATAAACATTGGGGGTTAACGACCGTGTCCTGGATATCTTCGGCTCATTACATTAGTTAGTGGCCACGACCAAAGCACGGGGTGTAGTCATACACCTGACAGATGCTAATGCTAAATTATTTTTACCCATTAGTTGGGGATAACTCCTTCGTGAGTTCATAAGTGATGTGGTGGCCACGACCAAAGCACGGGGTGTAGGCATACACCTGACAGATGCTAATGCTAAATTATTTTTACCCATTAGTTGGGGATAACTCCTTCGTGAGTTCATAAGTGATGTGTACGTTAATCATGTCTCAGTCTCTGTATGGGGCCCCATATGTATGGACAAACATGTAAAGCTGTTAACAAGGTTACAAGGCTGACTTTCCCAAGTTATAAAAGATTTTTCATACCTTGTGCATTTAAATCTATTTTTGAAATGTTTTCAAAAGGAGTCAGTTGGGTGTATTTACTAGCAAAAGCTGACGTATTTTCAAAAGACTAAGCTGCAGGTACAGTACAAAATAGGCTGGAAGCTGTATAAGAGGATCTTGCAAATCCTTAGATCTGCCCAAAGTCTGTTACACATTTTTGTATATTTTACGATCCGCCTATGGATCTTTCATTACAAGCCGTCTGTATATTATTTTCGTACTTTGAACATTTGGTTTGTAATAGTAATTTAAACTCCAAGACTTCTGCTATGCTGTGTTATTGGACTATGATGATATCAACTTACGTCACGATATTCCCCACCCGTGCTCACCGGTGTTTGGATTGGAAATACGGGGTGTGACATATATAACCAACAAAAAATTTAAAAACAAATAATATATGATTTTTTAGTTTAATTTCTATATTGATTTACTTTTAGCTTTGTTAGAAGAAAATCCGGATTTTTTTAAAAAAATCCGATTTTCGATAATGCGATCCGGGTGTATAGGATCGAGTTCTATGGAACTTCAATGCGGATAAAATTTGATCCAAATTTACACAATTCAATTTTAACCATCGGTTGACTTTATCCAAATCAGATAGAATCCAATCCGTTTTTTTAAATCAAGTTTGTGCACCTCTAATGGAAACCAATATGATTTTTGAAGTTGATTTGAGTTTTGATTTATGTGTTCAAAATCCTCATTTTCAATGGTTAATTTTGAGGGTTTTGTTACGAATTATATGTACTTCTAATAACATATTTAGGTTTTGATATTGGAGTTAATTATACGATTAACATTGAGTAAGAACATTAAGTTTGTGTAAAGTAACAAAACTGAGTACTATTAGTTTATGATAACAATCTAGTGTTTTAACTTTTGATTGTGTAGTCCTGAGAACTTGTATAGAGGTTAATTGGTATGTCCTCCCTAGTTGAGATGCATGTTCGATTCTCGCTTGGGCCATTTTCGAGGGATATTTGGGTGGAGGGACGAATCGGCGCTTTAATCCCGGGTTCAAACCTAACGAGGGGTGAGGGTTTACGGATTCCATCCGGTTCCCATGCATCCGGAGGGGCACAACCTTATGGCAGTCGAGAAGTCGACCTTGGACATAGCCTCGAGCAGGGTGGGTTTACGTGTGAGATTATTTGTCGTTCAAAAAAAACTTTTAATTGTGTAACATCCTTGGATATTAATGCTAACATCATCTAATAACTAAGAACTGAGTGTAATTTCACATCTTAATACCCAACATTGTTACTTTTAAGAAACCATATGGACTTATCACATAATTAACTCTTATCATTTAAAACACATTTTCTCATTTTCTTTCATTATTAGACTACGTTATTCTTAATTATTTAACCAAATAATTTTTGAAATGGTAAGGTTATCTAGATTTCACACAGCGAAAAATAGATAAAAAAAATACATCGTGAGTTCATATCAGTTTTACACAACGAAACGTAGATAAAAAAGAATATGTCATGACATAGATGAAATCTTTTAGAATATATAACTTTTCACACAACAAAACGTAGATAAACAATACATCGTGAGTTCGACTCAGTTTCACACAACAAAACGTAGATGAAAAATGTGTCGAGACGTAAATAAAATCTTTTAAATATATATGGTTTTTCACGCAACAAAAGATAGATCAACAATACGTAGTGAGTTTGGCTCGGTTTCACACAACGAAACATGGATAAAAAAATACATCATGTCGTAGATAAAATCATTTAGAATATATAACTTTTCACACAGCGAAAGGGAGTTAGAAAAATGCGTCATGTGTCTCGGTTTTTAACTGATGTTAGCCTTAAGACCTTAGGATTTTAAAAAATCAAAAGTTAATACTTTGGAATTCTGTAAGATCGAACAGTGTGGGTATGGAAGGGGTGGCGTGGGGCTTCGACCACGGCAGCTGTCACAGCTCCCGACCCAACCCTGGGCGAAATCCGCGAGTAGATACAAGTGGTATCAGTGTTTATTAAAATTGTCGCGGTTGAATTTTCATCAAGACTAGGTGTCAGGTAAAATATCAGAGTTTTCAAAACACCGTAGTTTTCATTTCATAAAATGTGGGTTGAACCCATATTTACATAAAGGATTTTCATAGAAACAAACCCTTGATTACTAAACACGTTTTTATTCAGTTTTACATAGTCACTTATTTAAGATTGAGTGCCTCTTAGCACTTTTCCTTCACTTCAAAGTGAATCACCTGAAACGCATTTTAAACACATTTGATCAGTGAAAGATACTGGTGAATTCATTAATTTATATAAAAACATATCCTTACATTTACAACATTAAGAGTTTTTACATTTGTTTACTTACTATTCGCTACCTCGTTGTCCAATAGTAAAGAAATTACTTTTAATAGTATTTTTCACTTGCCTATTTCGGCAACTAGTGGTCATATCACTAATTGGCTAACTCGTATCCAATAGTGACACATAACAAGTAATGTATACGAAACCCTACATACTGGCAGTAATTTCAAAATACAAAGACTTAATCACCGTAAATACATCTTGAAAATATTTAGGGTATTGTAAAAGCATTTGAGAAAATTAGAATGACTCACATTGTAGATTTAGGTTATTAACAATAGCCTTCTGGTTTAAAATCTTGGGTTCCTAATTAGACAAACAATGTACACGTATTAGTGTATTAACCTCATTCGACTTTCACGAGATCAAAACCAAAACGTGATGACAAAGTATAGCCTTATTCAGGCAGCACTTAAACATCTATTGATTTGGTTTATCTATCAATTGGACAGGGTATCGTACCAGTGATTCGGGTTATTACGCTGGCTATGGGGCAGAGTTAAGGGGTTTTAGGGCCTTCGTGTATTTGGACAGAGTTTCGAGAGAGAAAGAAGTTCGATTTTGAAATCGAAATTAACGATTTGAACTCGTCCCAGGCTGCCCCTTATATAGCCCACCTAGGCATCCCCCGCGTGGCGTGACGATACCTAGCTAGGGCTAGGTCAGCATAATCACTAGCATAGCCTTGCCACTTGTCGTGAAACGGTGCCACGAGTCTTGAACCTCCCCCGTGCGTCGTGAGAGATGGGGATGATTCTGGCGTGTGGCGCCTGGGATGCCAGGATAAGTTTTCTTCATTTTTCGTGTCGCGTCTCGTTGTACGTGTTCGGGATTTCGATCAGGGTTTGTTCTAGGATGTTTTTGAATGTTGTTACATCCTCCCCACGTTGTTTAAGATCTCATCCTCGAAGTTCACTGAAACAAGTATGGGTATTTCCGTTTCATTTTTTTTAATTCCCATGTGTATGCTAGTCCTCTCTTTGAATCCCATTTTACTTTGACTAGAACTAATCTTTTATGCTTGAGATCTTTAACCTTCCTATCTTCGATTTGGAGAGGTTTTTCGATGAATTTTAGTTTCTCATTTACCTCTATGTCTTGAAGAGGTACCATCAAAGATTTATCAGCTAAGCATTTCCTTAAATTGCATACATGAAATACATCTTGTATACTAGTGTAACACCTTGTAAAATCGTGTCCAATAATATAGCGACACGTGTTATATTTTTCTTTTAGTCTATTAAAGACTACAAGGACTAAAAGCGTCAACATGCTCAAACTAAGTCTCTGAGTGATCTTCTGATGTCAACATGCATAAAACATAGCCTTTGAGTGACCATTGGTGTCAACATGCTTAAAACTTGGCCTCTGAGTGACCGTTGTGACAACATGCCCAGCCTCTGAGTGACATCGGAGTCAACATGCTAATAACAAGCGTCTGAGTGATCTTTTAAGAAGTCCTAACTCTCATATGTCCCATTTGTTGGACGAGAGAGATTAAATCCATAATTATGTAAAAGTTGGACATTGGAGGGATTAAAAGTGTCAACATGTTAATTTATATCTCTGAGTGACCTTTTAACGAACCAAAAGCTCGACAATGTCCGGGCATAATCCTGGGTACGCCAAATATTGTCTACGAAGGGCTAAAACTGCTAAAAAGGTGTCTTAGGAGGTTTTAAGGGTGTTTAATAAGTTGAGGGGCTAAAAGTGACACACTTCAAATCTGCCTATAAGGCGCTCGCGGGGGGCGAGAGGCAAGCCTTGTGCCTCTCGCGTCGCTTGGCCTCCACACATATTGCCAAAAACCATTTTTTTCGAAACTACGAATTCTCAAACTGCTATGCCATGTTTTAGGACACTTGTAAGCTCGCTCTTACACCCCTTAACACCTGGCATCACCTCCTTCAAGCTCTCCAACTATAAATAGTTGCAAAGGTTCAACCTTTGAACTTGCACCATTCTCATTTTCAACTCTATATCCCTCCTCTTGAAGTTCCTAACTGAAAGGAGCATTCAACTTAGTTCTCTTGCATTCTAGGAACCTCTTGTAAGTGTTCCTTGCTCCTTCATTTTTTATTATAGGATTTTATAGCCAAAAGTCAAGCGTTTTACGGAAAACGCTTTAACTTTCGGTTAAGACCATTATGGTCCAGCCATTGTTCGTAACGATCATGGCTAATTGATCATAATAAGGTAGGTGTTAGTCCCTATAAAGGGCACCTCCTGAAGATCACATTTGCTAGACCAATTGACGGGTCAAAGTTATGACATTAAAAAGTCAAACAGGCCATTTTTCGGAAAAATCATAAATTGATCTTATATATGTTATGAAACCTGTTTTGTCACTTAAACAAGTTGGTAATAATTATTAGAACATGTAAGAACTTATTCGGCTCGTCAATTTCAGTTCTAGGGTCGGTTCGCAACCGAAAGTCGTAAAGTTTGACTTCTGCTTTGACTTTCGATTCTGACCCGATTTAGATTAGTTACCTACTGATCTAAAGTTGCATTATGATCGTAATATAATGTAGCATAACCCTCTGAGGATTACATGGTCATAATCAGAATCTGAGTTTATGCGTAAGTTCCATAATTATGCCATTTTTTTACTAAAATGCCCTTTTTGCATAAAACAAGGTTTTAATGATAATGAACTTAAAAATAAGTTCCTACTAATGTAATATTATAAGTAGGAATATTTGGGATGTTAAATCAGATTATAAACTGAGTTTACAAGTAGGTCCTTGTATTATGTCGATAAATGACGATTAAGCCCTATGACTCATAAAATGGGTTTAATCAAATCTTTTCAAGGTAAATCTTTTACCTACTGATATGTTATATTAAATAACATATCTAAGACATATAAAACTAATCTTAACATCAGTTTTCATTAAACATCACTTAAAACGTCATTTTACGACATAAGCGCCATTTCGGCGCATAATATGGTTTTAAACCATATTAATTGACCAAGACTTGTTACCTACTGATTTTAAATTTATTTTAAACATTTTTATAGTAGGTACATGTTATAAACTCATAATCCCAAATAATTTATTAACTGTGTGTAAAATGACCAAAATGCCTATTCGGTGCATAGTTTGGTCATAAAATATAAATTACACATATAATTAATATCCTACTGATATTATAGATAAATTATTTTTCCACTATACTTATAATTATAACATTTAATTATATTTAAGTTCCTTTTATATTGTATGAAATTACCGAAATGCCCTTATGAGGCATAGTTTCATTTAAAACCTTAACGGGCATATAAGTTGATATTCTACTGATATTACAACTTAAATAAAGTATAATGGCATATAGATCTTGTCCATGATTTATCCGGTTACCCATTATCGCTTATAAGGGTACTGTTAATTATACATAACTAGTTTACGGAATTTAACCAAAACGGGTTTAACCTTATCATTTTAAAATCAAAATCCAGAATGTAAATTGTTTACCCATTTTATACAAGTCAAAGTACTTGTTGGGTTCAAACTACATTCTATCCGGTCATCGCTTAATCTAGCATGCCGCTTTTGATCCATTACGCTAGTCGGTTTAAGTCTATGACTTACATAAAGACCACTAGCATTTTAATTGGTTAGCTTATGCCATAATCCAGACTAGAGCCTTCCGGTAAATGCTATCTGCACTTAGCTCATTTTTTAATACGGCTGAGATATAATCTTGCATTTTTAAACAACGCTAACTCAGGTAAATGCTCTTGACTTATTTTCCCTATACGGGCTTAGGATACGGTAAATTATTACCGCTTGGTCAGAAATGGGATCAATCGAATGTCGGATTGTGGCTAGTAAATCCACATATTCTGTTTTAATCAGTTTTGTTTGATAAGTTAAACATCGGGGGGTAAATTACCGTGTCCCGGATATCCTCGGCTCATTACATTAGATAATGGCCACGACCTTAGCGAGGGGTGTAGGCATACACCTGAGAGACGCTTAAATGCAAATTACCCAAGACGTTGTGGATAACTCCTCCGTGAGTTCTAAGTGGTGTGTATTTAATCATGTCTCGGTCTCTGTATTGGGCCCTGTATGTATGGACAAACATGTGAATCTGTTAACAAGGTTACAAAGTAACTTTCCCAAGTTTTAAAAGATTGTGCCATGTGCACTTAAATGTAATTTCTAAAATGTTTTCAAAATGAGTTAGTCGGGTGTATTTACCAGCGAAAGCTGACATATTTTCAAAAGATTAAGTTGCAGGTACAATACGAAATAGGCTGGAAGCTGCTTGGTAGTGAATAAGAGGATCTTGCAAATTCTTAGATCTGCCTTAAAGTCTGTTTTATATTATTTCTTTGTACATTTTATGATCCGCCTGTGGATCTTCTATTACGAGCCTGTACATTATTTTATATTTCGAACATTCGGTTTGTAATAGTAATTTTACTCCAAGACTTCAGCTGTGCCGTGTTTAATTGACAATGATGTTATCAACTTACGTCACAATACTCCCCACCCGGGCCCACCGGTGTATGGATTTGGATAGGAAATCTGGGGTGTGACAGGTTGGTATCAGAGCCAACGTTTGAGAGAATTAAACACTAACCTTTTGTGTTTAATCTTAAACTTACACGAGCATATTCCTTAGACTTCCGAGTCTAGGCATTGACCTAGGATTACTCATTTCATTATTAAATTATTAGTATTGTTTTTTAATTGATTTTAACAGGAAAATGCCGCCACGTGTACGAGGACGAGGAAAAGGACCCATGAGGGGAGGACCATCAGGACACATCCCTTCACATCCACATCACCTGAACCCCTATGAGGACTCAGGAGATTCATGGCCATTTGCCCAACATTCTCCTACCCACACTCAAAGTTCTTACCACTCGTACCATTCGCACCACTCTCACCACTCCCATCACTCTCATCATTCTTACCATGATGAGTTTAATCCAAACCAATACTTTAACGCACCTCCAGCCGATCAAAATCAGTTGGACCAAACAAACCCCATGGACGAGGACTCTGACCCAGAGATGCCGCTGTCAGGATCGCATACGCATCCCATTGAAATCTCAAGCGATTCGAACTCCTATGCTGGATCGCCTTACCAAGGTCCTAATGAGTGGGACCAATATTGGAACCAATTTACTTTCGCCAATAATCGTTCCCATCACTCCCAACCACCTCCCGTGCAAGAAGATGTGCACATGGAACCGGTGGAATAACCCCAATCGCCACCAAAACCGCCAAGGAGGAAAAGAGGAGCATATATGGCGGTACGTGCGAGCCAGCGGTCGGGTTCGCTACCACCTTTGCCCAAACCTTACCCAACTATTCACGAGGACCCACAAATGGGTGGACCCTCTAACACCTCACCTGTGTGGAACAAACCCAAACACCTACAGTCCAACCACCACCATCGGGTTATCGTAACCCTATCCCCACATATCCAGATACATCTGGATAACCCGACTACACCAGTGGACTATCACGCATGGTCGCATGACCCTTATATGCAAGCGGTTATGCATAACGCACTTTACCCGTCTCCTTTCCCACCTGCTTATCCACCGACTGGATATCCAACTTATGAGTACTAGTATCCGGTTATGCCACAACCACAACCACAACCTCCGCCACCACTTGAGGCCATTAACGAAGCCTTAGAAAGAATGAAAGAAATGCAACAACAAGCAGAGAAAACAAAGAAGAAGACGAACAAGTTCTTTAAGAAACTCTCCAAACTGGTTAAGGGAAGGAAGGACGAGTGAAGTCTCTTCTAATCTATGTTAGTCCCTGCGAGGACGTTGTTATTTCCTTAGTTCCTGCGTGGACATTTTGTTTCTGTAGTCCTTGCATGGACAATTTATTTCATTTTCTAGTATTGTAATTTCTATTTGGAATTTAATGAGATATTTTTGGAATTATAAATATGTATTCATCCTCTTCAAATGAGCATCTCCACTTTACTCGAAATTTATGCTCTTTATAATTCCAAAAAGATCTTAATGGTTTTGATTAGCCAAGTGGCACAAACCACACATTTGGCCAATTATAAATGATAGTTAAGTACGAAGGGGTCTTCTTTCAGGATAGTTAAGGGAAGTTATCCTTCTATCCAGAGTTGTTGGACTAAGTTCAAGCCTCCAAGTCATTAAGGTCAATGCAACCGGGACTATTAATCAACCATTAAGGTACTTTTATGTTAACATTCAGAAATGTTAATACTCTAGGTAGTGTGACTTGAGGAATCACACTAGCCTTCAAGGTAATGGACTATGTCCAAACCTTATATAGCCTATGTGATCAAATTTGATCTCGGCTAATATCATCAGTGCGATGATTAAACATCCATTAGTGATGTATTGCCCTTTGAGGTATGATTAAACATCCATTAGTGATGTATTGCCCTTGGGGCTATGATTAAACATCCATTAGTGATGTATTGCCCTTGGGGCTATGATTAAAACATCCATTAGTGATGTATTGGGGCTATGATTAAACATCCATTAGTGATGTATTTCCCTTGGGGCTATGATTAAACATCCATTAGTGATGTATTGCTCTTGGGGCTATGATTAAACATCCATTAGTGATGTATTGCCCTTGGGGCTATGATTAAACATCCATTAGTGATGTATTGCCCTTGGGGCTATGATTAAACATCCATTAGTGATGTATTGCCCTTGGGGCTATGATTTAAGGTCCATTAGTGATAGGCCTATGTGCCATATTTTATGTCCAATAGTGACAGGCCTATGTGCCATATTTTATGTCCTTTGAGACAAGCTTATGAGCTAAATATAATTGTCAATTATGACAATGACAGTTGTGACAATATGATCCACTGTCCAATATCCATTAGTGATGTATTGCCCTTGGGGCTATGATTAAACATCCATTAGTGATGTATTGCCTTTGGGGCTATGATTAAACATCCATTAGTGATGTCTTGCCCTTGGGGCTATGATTAAATATTCATTAGTGATGTATTGGGGCTATGATTAAACATCCATTAGTGATGTATTGCCCTTGGGGCTATGATTAAACATCCATTAGTGATGTATTGCCCTTGGGGCTATGATTTAAGGTCCATTAGTGACAGGCCTATGTGCCATATTTTATGTCCTTCGAGACAAGCTTATGAGCTAAATATAATTGTCAATTATGACAATGACAGTTATGACAATATGATCCACTGTCCAATATCCATTAGTGTTGTATTGCCCTTGGGGCTATGATTAAACATCCATTAGTGATGTATTGCCTTTGGGGCTATGATTAAACATCCATTAGTGATGCATTGTCCTTGGGGCTATGATTAAATATCCATTAGTGATGTATTGTCCTTGGGGCTATGATTAAACATCCATTAGTGATGTATTGCCCTTGGGGCTATGATTAAATATCCATTAGTGATGTATTGCCCTTGGGGCTATAATTAAACATCTATTAGTGATGTATTGCCCTTGGGGCTATAATTAAACATCTATTAGTGATGTATTGCCTTTGGGGCTATGATTTAATGTCCATTAGTGACAGGCCTATGTGCCATATTTTATGTCCAATAGTGACATGCCTATGTGCCATATTTTATGTCCTTCGAGACAAGCTTATGAGCTAAATATAATTGTCAATTATGACAATGACAGTTGCGACAATATGATCCATTGTCCAATATCATATATGGACTATGTCCAAATTGTAATTTGCCTGTGATGGTCCTTTTGAGACCTAGGCCAAAAATAGATATAATAAGCCTAAGAGTTGTGATGTTATTCACACTAACTTGATTAGGCAATGGATTGTCATATCCAATATTTACAGCCAATATGGTTATTAATACCATGGCTAAGGGAAGTTTTATTGGTATATAGAACCAAAGCTCAAAGATGGCTAACCCGGATGAGGCGCAAAGTAGCCACCGGGATGTTGATTCTAACAAAGCCGAAAACAGAGATATTGATAATGATAATTTTCAAGCTCGCATTGACGCAGCTGTTGAAAAGGCCATGGGAAAAGCCATAGAAAAGCTTAAAGAGTCGAGTGCTACTCGCTCTAGACCATTATCGATTACCCCATCCTCAGCTCATAAGGAGAGCTCTGTTCACTCTTCGAATGCGAAGAGTGAACCAAAGAAAATAGATTTTGCTGAAAGGTCCTGTTCTGTGAAAGACTGATGTACCTATAGTATTTCGTCTCCTGCAAGCCCCAAGACTTTAATGGGGAAAAAGGAGTTGTGGAAGCCCTGAAGTGGCTAGACGAGATGGAAACAATCGTAGATATCAGCAGCTGTGCTGATAAGGATGTGGTCAAGTATGTATCACAGTCCTTTAAGGGCGATGCCCTAATCTGGTGGAAAGCTATGATCCAATCTATGGGTAAAGTCCACCTGTACAACTTAGGATGGTCTAAGTTTGTCGAATTAGTCAAGGAAACTTACTGCCCACCTCATGAGGTGGAGAAATTAGAGACAAACTTTTTGTCTCTTTCAATGAAGAACCTAGATTGTCGGAAGTATGTTTCTGACTTTGACTCCCTATCTAGGTTAGTTTCCTATTTGATCACCCCTGAAACCAAACGCATCACGCGTTTTATTAATGGGTTAGCTCCTGATATTAAGGGCATGGTAAAGGCTGCTCAGGCTAGTACCTATAGGTCCGCTGTTGACCTGTCTCTATCCCTCACCCTTGATCTAGTGAGGCAAATCAGTTAAGTCTGAAACTGAATGGAAAAGAAAGAGAGAAGATGACAACTCCCAAAGGTTTAATAAGAAAAATAAAGGGAGATTCGGGTTCAAAAGGAACCAAGACAAGTCAGCTGTGATGCCAACATGCAAGACTTGCAACCACAGGCACTGGGGACAGTGGAATTATAGTCCACAAGCCAAACCTTGTGGTATCTGTAAGAGAAAGGGGCAAAAGACCCTAGAATGCAAGGATCTTAAGGATGCCGTTTGCTACATTTGCAATGAAAATGGGCATATTAAGACTAACTGCCCTAAGATTCTTAAGAATAATAATGCAAAGCCTGGAGAGGCCAAGAAAGGGAATGCTCGTGCCTTTCAGATAACTGCAAGAGAGGTTGTTAATGACAACAATGTCATAACAGGTACATTCCTCATTCCCGATATTTATGCTAGAGTTCTTTTCGATTCGGGTGCAGATAAATCATTTTTTGACCATAAGTTTAAACTTGCCCATAAGAACTCTAGAGAAAACTTATAAGATAGAACTTGCTGATGGAATTTTAGAGACAACATCTTCCATTCTTGATGGAGGTTTCATATCCATTAAGAATCATTCTATCCCTATCTCTCTTTTGCCAATGAAATTGGCGGGGTTCGATGTAGTTTTAGGCATGGATTGGTTGTCTCATAACCAAGCCCGCATTGCCTGCGATAAGAAACTCATCAATATTAAAACTCCATCTGGTGAAATGATCACCATCCCTGGAGACTCACACTACGGATTGCCAGACAAGGTGTCGTTATTTAAGGCATCCAAGTGTTTGAGGAAAGGTTGTGTTATTTACATGGCACAAGTCACTATCAACGAATCAAGGCCAAACATGGAAGATCTACCCGTTATCTCGGAGTATCCCGATATTTTCCTTGAAGAATTACCTAGCTTACCTCCAGATAGGCAAGTGGAATTTAGAATTGATATCATACCTGGATCAGCACCCGTAGCTAGGGCCCCATATCGCCTAGCACCAACGGAAATGAAGGAGTTGAGGACTCAGTTAGATGAACTATTAGAGAAAGGCTTTATTCAACCAAGTTCCTCACCTTGGGGAGCTCCTATCCTCTTTTTTAAGAAGAAAGACGGTTAAATGCGGATGTGCATTGTTACCGTGAGCTGAACAAGATTAC
Organism: Scalesia atractyloides; assembly: GCA_947069175.1. Taxonomy (NCBI): domain Eukaryota; kingdom Viridiplantae; phylum Streptophyta; class Magnoliopsida; order Asterales; family Asteraceae; genus Scalesia; species Scalesia atractyloides. The sequence continues at coordinate 56,286,187 of CAMTDV010000028.1, forward strand.
AATCAAGAACCGTTATCAATTGCCTAGGATCGACGATTTATTCGACCAACTTCAAGGGGCGAGTTATTCTCCAAGATTGGTCAAAGATCTGGATATCAAACAACTGAAGGTTAGGAGTGAGGACGTTCCTAAGACTACCTTCAAGACCGATATGGTCATTTTGAATTCTTGGTGATGCCATTTGGGCTCACGAATGCACCTACAGCATTCATGGATCTTATGAATAGAGTCTGCAAACCGTATTTGGATAAGTTTGTCATTGTCTTCATAGACGACATACTTATTTACTCTCGTAATCAAGTTGATCACGAGAAACATCTTCGGTGCATTTTAGAACTACTAAGGCAAGAGAAGTTGTATGCAAAGTTCTCTAAGTGTGAGTTTTGGCTTAGAGAAGTCCAATTTCTTGGACATGTCGTAAGTGAGCGTGGTATCCAGGTGGATCCTGCCAAAATAGAAGCCATAATGAATTGGGAAGTGCCCAAGACCCCATCGAAGATTCGTAGCATCCTAGGATTGGCTGGTTACTATAGAAGATTCATCGAGAACTTTTCAAGGATAGCCACTCCTTTGACTACCCTGACCCGTAAGAATGTTAAATTTAATTGGGGGCCAAAACAACAAGAATATTTTGAGATTCTAAAACACAAGTTGAGCAATGCTCCTGTGTTATCTCTACCTGAGGGTATTGAGAATTTTGTAGTCTACTGTGATGTGTCGCACACATGTATAGGTTGTGTGCTAATACAAAAAGGCAAGGTGATTGCCTATGCATCACGACAGTTAGGTGCACGAAAGGAATTACACCACCCACGATTTGGAATTGGATGTCATTGTATTTTCACTAAAACTATGGAGACATTACTTATATGGCACAAAGTGTATTATATACACTGACCATAAGAGTCTCCAGCATTTGTTCAATCAGAAAGAATTGAACATGCGACAACGTCGTTGGATGGAAACGCTTAATGACTATGATTGCGAGATTCGCTACCATCCAGGCAAGGCAAATGTGGTTGTTGATGCCTTAAGTCACAAGGAAAGAGTTAAACCTATTAGGATTAACGCCAAGAGAATTGAGCTCAGAAATGGCTTAAGTGAGAAGCTATTAGATGTGCAAAAGCAAGCCCTATTAGAGGCTAATATTCCCAATGAGGGATTAGGTGGAACTGTTGATCAGTTAGCGCCTGGGAAAGATGGAATCCTTAGATTTAATGGAAGGATCTAGGTTCCAGTCTTTGGAGGACTTAGAAATCTAATCTTCCAAGAAGCGCATAACACGAGATACTCAGTTCACCCTGGAGGTGACAAAATGTATTAAGATTTGAAAAAGAATTATTGGTGGATGGGTTTGAAGAAATCCATAGCCACTTATGTAGCTAAGTGTCTGACGTGTTCACAAGTTATAGCCGAACATCAGAAACCGTCAGGACTTCTACAACAACTTGAAATTCCCACTTGGAAATGGGAAATGGTAACTATGGACTTAATTACCAAGTTACCTAAGACCAAAAGTGGAAATGACACTATTTGGGTAATAGTAGATAAGCTGACTAAGTCAGCACATTTCTTGCCAATAAAGGAAACGTATAATTCAGACAAATTGGCTAAGTTGTATGTGGACAATATTGTGTCCCTACATGGTGTGTCAGTATCTATTCTATCTGATAGAGATACTAGATACACATCTCACTTTTGGAAGAGTTTCCAACAATCATTAGGCACACGATTGAATTTTAGTATGTCATACCATCCTCAGACTGATATTCAAAAGTTGAAAGACATGCTTAGGGCATGTGTGATTGGTCTAGGTGAAAGTTGAGATGACCACTTACCCCTGATAGAATTCCCCTATAATAATAGTTATCATACAAGCATCAAGGTTGCTCCTTATGAGGCCGTGTATGGGAGAAAATGTAGGACGCCCATGTGTTGGGCAGAAGATGGGGAAGCCCAACTATCAGGACCGGAGATTGTCCTAGAGATGGCGGAAAAGATTATGCAAATCCGTGATCGTCTCAAAGTTGCCAGGGATAGGCAGAAGAGCTATGCTGACAAGAGTCGTAAACCTCTTAAGTTCCAAGTAGGGGACAAAGTCATGTTAAAAGTGTCACCCTGTAAAGGTGTGATGCGCTTTGGGAAGAAGGGCAAGTTAAGCCCAAGATATATCGGACCATTCGAGATCGAATGTGTCGGCACTGTAGCTTATAAGCTCAGATTGCTAGAGGATCTTAGTAGAATCCATGACGGTATTCCACATATCTAATCTTAAGAAATGTCTAGCCGATGAGTCGCTAGCAATGTCACATAAAGATGTGCAAATAGATGAAAACCTAAGGTTCGTTGAGAAACCAATTTCGACCGAGGATCGACAAGTTAAGAAGCTCCGAAGAAAATTATTACCTATAGTAAAGGTTAAATGGGACGCCTTTAGAGGTCCCGAGTATACATGGGAGGTTGAGTCCACAATGCGACAAAAGTACCCCATCTTTTGAAAAAATCTCGAGGTCGAGATTTCTTTTAAGGGGGTGAGGATGTAACACCCTGTAAAATTGTGTTAAAAATATAGCGACACATGTTATATTTTTATTTTTAGTCTATTAAAGACTAACAAGGACTAAAAGCGTTAACATGCTCAAACTAAGTCTCTGAGTGATCTTCTGATGTCAACATGCATAAAACATAGCCTCTGAGTGACCATTGGTGTCAACATGCTTAAAACTTGGCCTCTAAGTGACCGTTGTGTCAACATGCCCAGCCTCTGAGTGACATCGGAGTCAACATGCTTATAACGAGCCTCTGAGTGAACTTTTAAGAAGTCCTAACTCGCATATGTCCCATTTATTGGACGAGAGAGATTAAATCCGTAATTATGTAAAAGTTGGACATTGAAGGGATTAAAAGTGTCAACATGTTAATTTATACCTCTGAGTGACCTTTTAATGAACCGAGAGCTCGACAATGTCCGGGCATAATCCCGGGTACGCCAAATATTGGCTACGGAGGGCTAAAACTGCTAAAAAGGTGTTTTAGGAGGTTTTAAGGGTGTTTAACAAGTTGAGGGGCTAAAAGTGATAAACTTCAAATCTGCCTATAGGGCGCTCGCGGGGCGCGAGAAGCAAGCCTTGTGCCTCTCGCGGGGCGCGAGAGGCCTGTGTCTGCAGAAAGTTTGCTTGGTCTACACACATATTGCCAAAAACCATTATTTTCGAAATATGGATTCCCAAACTGCTATGCCACGTTTTGGAACACTTATTACACCCCTTAACACCTTGCATCACCTCCTTCAAGCTCTCCAACTATAAATAGGTGCAAAGGTTCAACCTTTGAACTTGCACCATTCTCATTTTCAACTCTATCTCCCTCCTCTGGAAGTTCCTAACTGAAAGAAGCATCCAACTTAGTTCTCTTGCATTCTAGGAACCTCTTGTAAGTGTTCCTTGCTCTTGCATTCTCGTTTATAGGCTTTTATAGCCAAAAGTCAAGCGTTTTATAAAAAACGCTTTGACTTTCGGTTAAGGCCATTATGGTCAAGCCATTGTTCGTAACGATCATGACTAATTGATCATAATAAGGTAGGTGTTAGTCCCTATAAAGGGCACCTCCTGAAGATCACATTTGCTAGACCAATTGACGGGTCAAAGTTATGACATTAAAAAGTCAAACATGCCATTTTTCGGAAAAATCATAAATTGATCTTATATATGTTATGAAACCTGTTTTTTCACTTAAACAAGTTGGTAATAATTATTAGAACATGTAAGAACATGTTCGGCTCGTCAATTTCAGTTCTAGGGTCGGTTCGCAACCGAAAGTCGCAAAGTTTGACTTCTGCCTTGACTTTCGATTCTGACCCGATTAAGATTAGTTACCTACTGATCTAAAGTTGCATTATGTTTGTAATATAATGTAGCATAACCCTCTGAGGTTATATTATATGATCATAATAAAATATGAGTTTATGCGCAAGTTCCATAATTATGCCATTTTTTACTATAATGCCCTTGTTGCATAAAACAAGGTTTTAATGATAATGAACTTAAAATAAGTTTCCTACTGATGTAATACTATAAGTAGGAATATTTGGGATGTTAAATCAGATTATAAACTGAGTTTACAAGTAGGTCCTTGTATTATGTCGATAAATGACGATTAAGCCCTTATGGCTCGTAAAATGGTTTTAATCAGATCTTTTCAAGGTAAATATTTTACCTACTGATATGTTATATTAAATAACATATCTAAGACATATAAAACTGACCTTAACATCAGTTTTCATTAAACATAACATAAAACGTCATTTTACGACATAAGTGCCATTTCGACGCATAATATGGTTTTAAACCATATTAATTGACCTAGACTTGTTATCAACTGATTTTAAAATTTAATTTAAACATTTTTACAGTAGGTACATGTTATAAACTTTGTCACTACTTTTTGCCTGAAGAATAGTGTTCCACCATTCTAATGCCTCATCTCTAAAGAGATTTGAAGCATACATCACCTTATCTTCTTCAGCACATTTACTGATCTTAAGAACAACTTCAGTCTTTTCCAACCATCGCAGAGCAGCCATGGCTCCTTCACTGCCTGAGAATTCAGTTGGTTTACAGACTAGGAAATCTTTATACGTACATCCAGAAGCTATTGCCTTCATTCTTTTAAGAGGTGGAGCTTTAATAAAGATGTCATTATCTCCATTAACGCTTTGACTAATATCGTTGCTATGGTTACCTTTTCTATTCACAGCTTTATTATTTTCTATAGGCATAGGGTTTCTAACAGCTTCAATAATCAGGGGTATTGCATCAGCTATTCCTTGAGCTATTATATTCTCTATCGCACTTTTATCCAGAAAGTTTTCATGATTGTTCTGGACAGATTGATTAACTTCATTCGACATCTGTATTATAAACATATTTCAAACATTAATATCACAAAATAAATAACAAAATAATCAAAATATCGTAAACACAATTAGTTAGAGCATATTGTCAAAAACGTCGATCATTGCTACTTATACTCTTTTTATATATATTATGCATCATATATTATACATATACTACCACATATGTACATGTACATATGTATTTTAGTTTTAGTTTTTTTTCTGTACAAAATACATTATACATATATATTACAAAGTTAATTCCGGCTTCAGAAATGACGTTCCTTCTCGTCATACTTCTAAATGAGATTTTCTCCCATTGTGCGTATCCGGTTGCCGATGTCCATCAACTTTTCTCCATAGTGGTGTAGCTCTGCCACGTTCTCAGGGTTCATTGGGGGAAAGGCTGGGGGTGCAGGTTGGTAACTCGGGTAAAATTGAAAAGGGTTGGTCATGAGGTCCTCAAATGCCCAGTCATTTGTTCACCATTCTTCCATTGGGTTTTGAGGTGGTTGTTGTGGCAGGTTTGGTTCAAGGTTCATGGATTCTGGATTCTGGATTCTGGATTCTGGATTATTGGGTATTGGTGGCATATTTAGGTCTATTTGGTTAAGTACTAGCCTGAACATTTCATAGTTTGACAGGCGCTGGTCTAGTTCTGCCCAGGTTAGTGGTGCGAAAACTGGGTTAGAGCTTTCCCTGTGGTTGGGCTTTCTGCAAAGTTTCCAATAGATTTAGGTGTTGTTGTGGTTTTCTTCTTTTTGTTTTTTATTTGCTAATCCAACCTTCTCTTTTTCGGGGGTTTCCTAGTGACTGGCTGAGCCCGAAGTACCATTGGTTCATCGGCATCGGCATCGTATCCGGATCGAGTACCGGGTTGGTTCTCGATAGTATCCATGTCAGAATTATTAGCTGATATATTCTGAAAAGTTTCAACTATTCCTCTATCGCTCATACTGTTAGCCAAAAACAATTAAAACAAAGAACTCCGAGAATCGAATATATAATACTTAGTTAGCACCACAATAATCACAGAAACTAAAGTACGTATTTCCTGACTACTAATTTTAAGTATTTTCACAATACTTAATTAGCTTAAACTAGTGACTCTGATACCACCTTCTGTCACAGCTCCCGACCCTGCCCTGGGCGGAAGCCGCGAGCAGATACAAGTGATATCGGTGTTTATTAAAATTATCGCAACGGAATTTTCATCAAGACCGGGTGTCAGGAAAAATATCAGAATTTTCAAAACACCGCAGTTTTCATTTCATAAAATGTGGGTTGAACCCATATTTACATAAAGAATTTTCATAGAGATAAACCCTTGAATACAAAAAACGTTTTTATTTAGGTTTACATTGCCACTTATTTAAGCTTGAGTGTCTTTTAGCACTTTTCCTTCACTTCAAATTAAATCACCTGAAACGCGTTTTAAACCCATTTGATCAGCGAAAAATACTGATGAATTCATTCAATTTATATAAAACATATCCTTATATTTACAACATTAAGAGTTTTTACATTTGTTTACTTACTATTGGCTACCTCGTTGTCCAATAGCAATAGTAAAGAAATTACTTTTAATAGTATTTGTCACTCGCCTATTTTGGTGACTAGTGGTCATATCACTAATTGGCTAACTCGTTGTCCAATAGTGACGCATAATAAGTAAGGTATATGAAACCCCACATACTGGCAGTAATTTCAAAATATAAAGACTTAATCATTGTAAATACATCTTGAAAATATTTAGGGTTTTGTAAAAGCGTTTGAGAAAAAGAGAATGACTCACATTGTAGATTTAGGTTTTAACAATAGCCTTGTGGTTTAACATCTTAGGTTCCTAATTAGACAAACAATGCACACGTATTAGTGTATTAACACATTCCAACTTTAATGATAATCACGAGATCAAAACCATAACGTGATGACAAAGTATAGCCTTATTCAGGCAGCACTTAAACATCCGTTGATTTGGTTTATCTATCAATCAGACAGGGTATCGTACCAGTGATTCGGTTATTACGCTGGCTACGGGGAAGAGTTTAAGGGTTTTAGGGCCTTCAGGTATTTGGAAAGAGTTTCGAGAGAGAAAGAAGTTCGATTTTGAAATTGAAATGAGCAATTTGATCTCGTCCTAGGTTGCCCCTTATATAGCCCATCTGGGCATCCCCTGCGCGTCGCAGAAGGAACTAGGGAATCCCCTGCCTGGCGCGACGATACCTAACTAGGGCTAGGTCAACATAATCACCACCATAGCCTTGTCACTTATCGCGAAACGGTGCCACGTGTCTTAAAACTCCCCCGCACGCGGCGAGAGATGGGGATGATTCTGGCATGTGGCGCCTGGGATGCCAGGATAAGTTGTCTTCGTTTTTCGTGTCGCGTCTCGTTGTATGTGTTCGGGGTTTCAATCAGGGTTTGTTCTAAGGTGTTTTTGAATGTTGTTACAGTAGCATGCTGCCCCTTCCTGTGGAGTGGGGATCTTGCACGACGTGAAAGGGGATAAGGTGGTGATGTGGCGACGATGGATTGGCTAAAAAATAACCGTTCAATGGCTATCAGTTTATTTATTTTTATTTTTCAAAAAACTTTAGATATTAAACCAATCCAACCTTATTTCTCCATACACACAACAGATCCACCTATTTCTCCAAACAAACAACATTTTTCCTTCTCAATTTTATCATTCTCTAAAAAATGGAAGGCTCAAGTTCATCATCTTCCATCATCTTTGCTTAAATGTTTTTTTTATTCTCATCATCGTATGATAAGGGACCCGAGCTAATAACATCAACGTATCAGAAAGTTGTTCAAACTATATTGAAGGCGAAGGGGCCTCACAACCCAAAAGAAAACAATATATAACACACGATTGACTCGCTGCACATGACTTATATGTAAGTGATTATTTTTCACCCACCCTAAGATATGATGATTGGAGTTTTAGGCTTCATTTTCATATGAGCCAAGGTTTATTTCTAACAATAGCAAACGATTTACAAAATAAAATGAATTTTTCCAACAAAAACTGGATGCGCGTGACAGTGTGGGATTTAGCACGTTGCAAACAGTCACGGGCGCAGTTAAATAACTGGCTTATGAGCTAGTTCCGGTATAATGGATGCCTATACAAAAATGTTGGAAAGAGTGGCGAGGGAAAGTCTTTATTATTTTTGTGAGTATGTCATTGATCTATACTTAAAAAATATTTGAGAAGACCTACGTTTGATGACATACAAAAATTTTGGAGGCTCATGAATATCGACAGGTTTCCTTGGGTGATTGGTAGTTTAGATTGTATGAAATGGGAGTGAGAAAATTGTCCAACTGCGTGGTGCGACCAACACACTATTGGGCATTATAAAAAACCGGCTATGATGCTTGAAGCGATTGAATCACAAGATCTTTGGATTTGACATGGATTATTTGGTATTGCTGGTTCGAATAACCAATTAAATATTCTTAATCAATTACCCATTATCAACGACTATATAAACGATGTTGGAGTGAAGGCTTCTTTTTGTAAACGGTGTACAAATATGGTTATTATCTATGAATGGAATTTATCCTGAATATATTGTGTTTGTAAAATCATTTACAAAGCGTACAACGTTAGATGAAAAGAGAACGAAGTTTAATGGTGCTCAAATGGCGGCACTAAAAGATATCGAACGAGCCTTTGGTGTTTGGTAGAAAAGATTACGCGTGTTGAGCATGTCGTGTAGGATTATGGAAAATATAGAGTTAGAAATGTGATGTATTGCGTATAGCATTTTACATAACATGATTATGAAGGATGAAGGACACACAATTTACGAGTATTATGGGGAGGAGACGCAGCCAAATACTAAAGACATGGGTTATGAAGCGAGGGAATCTAACGCATGGGAAATTTACGACAATCAGACAAATCACAATCTTTGCGCGGATTTGATTGAACACATTTGAAATGATTCACGAAACCAAAATGACGAGATGATAAACTAAAAATTGTATTTTTTTCTCAATGCTTTTTACATTTATGCAATGTTATTTTTTAAGTTTATGTAAAGTTTTATTTATGTTATTTCTCTATTTAATATTAATGTTTTTAATCGAATAGATTTGTTTTATGTTTTACATATAAATTAAATAAAAAAATTAATGTCACACGTGGCTTCACGCCACCCTTCCACACTCTAGCACTTCACGTTTTAAAGGTCGAAAGGGAAATCTTTCTTTAGACTGTCACATAGCGTTTCATGCTGGTTTTCAAACCCTCTACACCATCTTCTAAACCGTTTCAGGAATATAATGTTAACAATATTTGCCGGTTGAACAATGGCGGGCTCCAACACGTCAGAAGAAAAGAAGCCACCGTTGAAACTGTACTACAAATTCCGAATATCGTATATACTTTTCCCCCTTCCCAAAATTCCATTTTATCCTTATTAGTCTCTCTCCATCACACCAAATATTTGTCACCAATCGCCTAATTTCGAACTCTTTAACCATCTCTATCATATGGAGCTTTTTCAAGAATTAGTCTTCACAATCTCCTTCTCCCTTGTAGTTTCTCTGCTAATCGCCAAGCTATTCGCAGTTGCATCGAGTTCTGATGATGGGAATTCAACCGTTTCGATCAGGGTTGAAGAAAAGATCGGGAAAAATTGGGTTTTTTGTGGGTCTGAGAAGGATGAAAAGGTTGTGTGTGTTGAAGATTTGGGGAAAGTAAGTGAGGAGGTTGGTGTTGGGTGTGTTGGTGATGAAATGGGTGATGAATTGGGAAGTGGGGTTGTGATTAAAGAAGGTGAAAGTGTCGGTGGGGTTGGAGCGTGTTATGTGTTTGATGAAATGCCTGAGAGAGTTGAAGTTGGTGATGCTGGTGACGGTTTGGTGGGAAGTGATGAGGGTAATGTGGTGGAGTGTTGTGGATTGCTGGGAGAGGATTGTGTGAAGTCAGTTGAGGTGCGGGATGAGTCATTGGTTATTGTCGGTGGTGAGTGTTATGTGTTTGATGAAATGCCTGAGAGAAGTGAAGTTGGTGATGCTGGTGTTGGTTTGGTGGAAAGTGATGAGGGGAATGTGGTGGAGTCTAGTGGATTGTTAATACAAGAGGATTCTGTGAAGTTTGATGGAGTAGAGCATGGATCGTCAGTCGGTGTTAGTGGTGACTGTTATGTGTTTGATGAAATGCCTGAGAGACCCGAAGTTAAGGATACTAGTGTTGATTTGATGGAAAGTGATGAGGGTAATGGATCGTTAGTACAAGAGGTTTTCGTGAAGTCTGTTGAAGTAAAGGTTGATGAGGAAGATGAGGTTTTTGATGATGATTGGCAGGGGATTGAGACAACAGAGTTGGAGAAGACTTTTGGTGCTGCTGTGGCGTTTATGGATTCGAAGAGTAGTGCTGATCGCGTAAATTTGATTGATAATGAAGTGAAGGTAGAGTTATACGGGCTCCATAAGGTTGCCATTGAAGGGTCTTGCTTTGAACCGCAACCGCTGGCTCTTAAGGTCTCTGCTCGTGCTAACTGGTATAAATCCTTTTCCTTTTAACCTCTTTTAGAGATGGTGCTTACTGGTCCGTAAATGTTATTTAAATTCATAACCATTGGTACTTTGTTGAGTTGTTCTATGATTCTTAACATATGGAACCCTTTTTCAGGAATTCGTGGAAACGTTTAGAAAATTTAGGGCGAGAGGATGCAATGGAACAATATATCGCTCTTCTTTCTCAAAACGTTCCAGATTGGATCGGAAGACACGCTTCTGTAAGAAAAGTTTTTTCACATGTTACTGCGAAATTTATTTATTCATTTAGAAGCAAACATTATTATCAATAATTACTAATCTCTAAAGACAGAATTGGACATATGACCCATCATAGGATTTTGTCTGAGTTGTGGGTCATGTTGGGACTAACTTTTGATTTTAGTGAAAGGGGTAGATAAACTTATGATGTTGGCTAAAAGAGATGGAAAAACAATAGAAGAATAGGGTCTAATCACTAATGAGAACCTATCAGTTATTTTCTTTTAATTTATTTTAGAGATTATGGGTTGTAAATAAAGAGGCACGCTCAATACATAACCAATTAAAAGTAGACTAATATTAACCCGCACGCGTTGCAGTGTGCTAAACCGGTTCGTTCTTGGTTTGATAATATGTATGCCTGTACTTCGATTACACCGAAACTCGGCATAGTAACCAGAAGAGGATACCTAAATATGGTACCATTAGCAACCGGAAGAGAAAACTAAAAATATAAAGGCTATGTTTGGCATGAAGCTTTTAGGAGCTTCTAGCTTTAAGCTTTTAAGAAAAAGCTCCTACTCCATAAAGAGCCTTGTTTGGTTGAAGGAGCTTGAAGCTTTTAGGATAGGAGGTTGAAGCTTTTGGTTAAATGCTCCTACTAGTAGCGTCTAGAAGGAGCTACAAGCTTTTAGGGAAAAAATGACTATTTTAACCTCTAAATGACTATTATGTTTTTTTATTTATGTCCATTTTGGTCATTTTATACATTTTATTAAAAGCTCCAGCTACTCTGCCAAACACCGAAATATATCTAAAAAGCTACAGCTTCCAGCTATAGCCACCAGTTACTTTTGCCAAACATACCCAAAGTGGTAATACAACCAAAACGATATGAAAATTACATCACACGTAAACCAATTGAAAAACATACATAAAGATAGGAATGAAAATGCATTCTAGCTGACCTGACTCTACCAACCTGAATTTATACCGACACGTACATAGAAAATAAAACTTGAAAGTTTAGAAACTCGAGGGGGTTAAAAGGACATTTTACAAATTTTTAGAAAGTTAATCGGTTGTAACTGTCAGTACTGAAAGTTGAAAGGTTTGATTTAAAAAAGGTTACCGTAGCACTGATGTGATGGACGCTACAGTGTTTTTGACTTGTAGCTTAACATTAATAATAATAATAATTACCACGAGAACTTCAATAAGCACTTGTACATAGTGTTGTTCAGATGCAGTGGAGCGAAAAAGAGGATGGTTACGTATCACATTTCTTTAAAATAATAAGTTGACATGTTTGTGTAGTTTCCGCAGTTCTCTATATAAACTTAGTTTTGTATTGAACGTTCTATCACCTATGTAAAGTTAATCATTTTTTGACTAATAGTTGGTGTGTTTGTACAATATTTAGGACAAACAATGACATGAAGTTGATGAACCTGGGTTGATCTTGGATCCTTGGCAGTATCTCTCACATTAATGGGGTCTAACTTGAAACTGCAGCATTTGTCATCATCATGAGTTAGGCTATTTCAGGGCATATAAGTAAATAATAACTTTATTGTAAATATGAAAAGGGTTATGATTGCTTGTTATGGCTAGCATTTTGGATAAAGTGCTAGAAATCTTCTCTTTTTTTACCTAATTTACCATTGTTGTTGCTGGGCTCCTTATGGTGTACTGCTTGTGTTGGTTGATTTAGAAGTGTACATGTGTATGTATGTGATTGTTTCTCATGGTTTCAAAAACAGGTGTATGGTTATTGTCATTTTTTATAATTATTATATGTTGTAGTAATCAATGTTGCATATATGAAAGGAAGATTTGTGCCATTTATATGAAAAAGAAAATCATAAACCCAATAAATAAAACCAGAAAATGTATGTATCATTCGTTTTTTAGAAGCCAAACTAACCTACTAAATACTCTCATTTAAGACTTTCAAAAACAAGCAAACATTACAAATTTGTAGGTGATATACACAAACTGGCGAGCATGAGATAAAATTTGGCTCGATTTGATCAAAACGGAACGTATAAGTTGATTTTTTGATATTTCGATTTTTCACAATCATCAATTTCTATACAAACGATTTAGTTAACTCAGATATTGAGAAAGGCGGATCGGTTGGTTAACAACAGATTTTGCATGTGGGTCAATTCAACCTCAGTGAGTTAAATAGATTCATCTCTAGGTTTTGGGCCAAATAAAAACAACTAACAAGTCTTCTAAGTAGAGAGTAAGAGAGGTGCACAAAATCGGTTTTTGGCCAGCCGGATTGGTCTTAATTGTTTTGGATCGAATCAATGTAAGTAAAGATCGGATTGGCCCAAACCTGTTTGGTTTGAAACCGGTTTCTTTAGGGAAACCATGCCGGATCAGATTGGAGCTGATTTCAAACAAGATTCAATGTATTATATAGCTACTGGTTCTACCAAACTGGGTTCTAATTTCTAAGTATGTAGGTTCTAGATCGGTTTCGGATTGTTTAGGATCCGGTATCAAATTTGGATATAGTTTGTATATGAACCTCCATTCTAATATACAAAGGATAACGAGGGATAGCGTATAAAGGATGTTGAGGGTACGTAATATATATTGGCGTGAAAAGATAAAAAAACGGAGATATTTTCGTAATTATTTACTCGTAGACTAATTAACAAAATTACCATACAAATGATCTTGTATGGTAATTTTGTAAAATGATCTTGTAGGGTAATTTTATAGAGTATCATAATTACTCTACAAATGATCTTGTAGGGTGATTTTGATCTTGTAGGGTAATTCTGATCCTGTAGGGTAACTACGAGTAAAATAATTACGAAAACGTCACTGCGTTTTTTTATCATTTCACGTTTTTCGTACGTTGTGTACGATAAGACTATTTATACAGGATCTTTACCAAATATATATTATATATAAAAATTATAAAAATGTATTTTCTTTAAATGTAATATATTATTTAAAGGAAAAAAAATATTAAGGTTGGTTTTAACGAAAATTCAATTTAATAATATATTAAATTCTACATATATAACTATGGGTAACAATTACTTGGACAACTTGAAACACATCACAAAAAATAAATATATTACCACTTTGAGTTGGATAATGTAACTTGTTTAATACAGATAGCGTGAACCAAACAGAGTCTTGTTCATGTGTGTCTGTTTAGCGTTGAATTTGTTTACGAATGACTCATAAACACATGTCGAACGAAAAATGTTGTTCGTGTTCGTTTATTATGTAATTGAACTTGTTTACGAACACAAACAAACATATTATACAATTTAAAAAAAAAATTTAATCCCTAGCATTAGACATAATCACCTTCTTATGAACTTGATATTATAATTATAAACTTAATTTTCCTAAAACAAAGACACGTTATTATATATGATAAGCATAAACATAATTATCTCAAAATAATGTTTCAAATATCTAAGTTTCCATGACCGAACATAAACTAAACAAAACAAACACCCATGAACGAACGTAAACGAACATATTCTCGAACGTCACGATCACAATTGAATGAACCAGACCTTTTTCGTGTTCGTTTATTTAACTAATAAATTCCATGTTCATTTTCGTCCCTTATTAAACGAACTTCGCACCAAACAATTTGCTAAACGTTCAACTCGTTTTCAGCCCACCGAAAACACAATAAATGCTGTATATGAATTCGATTCACCCGACCCGATCCATGTTTGCCCCATTTAGAGGGGGAAAGAAACTAGGGCACATAACGGATAAGTATTGTTAGATCCGGCACACATGCCATCGGATCTAACACGTCTCCTGAACTCCTGAAAATCGATCGATTTACCAGTTGATTCGCATGATTTGGATCCAAAATCAACGATCGATCTGCACATTATGGGAGTTGTAATCGAGAGTGAAGTTTGGGAAAACAATCAGCCACTGTCAATATTCATATTCGTATTATGCTTACTCTCAATAGTATGTTTACCTCACAATTCCAGCAGGATCTCCACCGTTTTCGATCAGTCACTTCCGTCTTCTTTGCTTCGATTTCAGAGGAATTTTCTTCTTTCATTCTGTTTCTCATCAGGTCAGCATTTAGGTTCTTCATTTTGTTCAAAAAAAAAGCATATGTTTACTTCTCATTATCTGTAAACTTAATTTATTTGCATTAGATACTTCTGAAAATTAACTGTAAACATGAAATTAATCTTTAACTTGATTGATTTGTGTTAGATACTTCTGAAGATCATCTGTAAACTTGACATTAACCGTATATTAAGTTATTAACTGTAAACCTGATTAATTGCGTATAATACTTTTGAAAATTAACTGTAAACTTGATTTATTTGCATCAGATGCTTCTGAAAATTAACTGTAAACATGCCATTAGCTGTATATTAACTGTAAACTTGACATTAACTGCACTAAAGTTTAATTATCTTCGTGTTGATTGTCGTCATCGTATAAATAGCCTGCAGATGCATATTGAAGTATGATTACTCATTAGTTGATGTCTGTAATTAGGATTGGTCATAGTAGAGGATCTATTCATTTTGTTTTATTCAGTTGTATTAGTAGAGTTAGTTTACATTCAGTTATGTTCTGTTTGTTATTCTTAGGTTCTCCTTTATATAGGAGACCTTGTCTTTTACTTCATTTTGATGAGACGATGATTTACCTTTGGACATACTTGATTCAGTTAGCTCTTAAACTAACTATTGATATTTGCTTCTACTTTAGTAATGGAAGGTATGTGGTCAGTGTTTGGGGAGTACGAGATGGCATACTTTGGTGTGAGTAAGCCGCAAATGGTGTCATCCCTTATCATCAGTTCCGCATCTGCACTCTTTGTTGGGACTGGTTTAGGCATGCTGTCTGACTTAATGTACGTCTCCTGTCATCTTTTCTGTTATGGTTTTATATATTAGTTAATCCTGTTTCATCAAACATATTCAACACATTTAGAATGTGATATACTTATGCCTGTGTTCACAGAGGTAGAAAGAAAGTTTGCTTGATGTTTTGCGTTTTGCACCTTTTTGTCGCTATCTGGAAGCGGCTTTTCTCACATCCAAGCATTTGGCTAGCAAGTGTTTCTCTCTCTCTAGCCAGTTCAATATTTTTATTCGGTTTTGAAACATGGATGGTGACCGAGCATGACAAGGTTTATGCTTTTCCGTATCTCAATAACTGTTTATTCAGAACCTCGTGACACACGTTTCTAAGTAGAGATACCTTGTTTTTTTGGCAGTTAGGACACAGGCTGGATTCGTTAAACGAAATGTTTTGGCTAATGACTTTTATTGAGTCTGCTTCGTTGATCGGGAGCCAAGTGGTTGCAAATTGGTTGGTTAGTAATGACCTTAAGAAGAATATGTTTTCACCATCCACTGCTACCGCATTACTGGCAGTTGTAAGTATCGTTTCCATTGCGAGAGAATGGCGGGAATCTCCACCTGCAAGTATTAAGGATTATCGGATATCACTGAACACACATATCTTCTATGGTAAACACACAAACATCTCTCTTTGTCTGTCTCTTAGTATTAAAAAGAGTAAAACGCCATTTCGTCCCTGAGGTTTGGTCAGTTTTGCGACTTTCGTCCAAAGGTTTGTTTTTACGCATCTGGATCCAAAAGGTTTAATCTTGCCATTTTCATCCAGCTCGTTAACTCCATCCATTTTTCTTTGTTAAAGGGTATTTTCGTCTTTTTTGTTAACTTAAAGGGCAATTTGGTCTAACGCATTTGGTTAGGGTATTTTAAATGCTTGTACATAAAGTGGGAAAGACCGAATTGTCCTTTAAGTTAACAAAAGGACAAAAATACCACTGACTTAACGGAGAAAAATGGATGTAGTTAACGAGCCGGATGAATGGTAAGAATTCAAACCTTTTGGATCCAGATGCGGAAAAACAAACCTTTGGACGAAAGTCGCAAAACTGGCCAAACCTCAGGGACGAAATGGCATTCTACTCTATTAAAATTTATGGTTTGGTTTCGGGGTATAACCAGCCCATACTCACCTGTAATAAATGTGACATGATATTTGCAGATAAAAGAATATGGTTATTGGGCTGGGCACAATCTTGTGCTCAGTTTTCTGTTGCAGTCTTTTGGATATTATGGGCCCCTACCATAGTGGTATGGTTCACACATCATACATTCCTGTCACCAACATTCAAAAGACAAATAAAATCCTTCTTTTAAATATTAATTTCAAAGAATGTGTTGATTTCTAGGCTGATGGGCGGGAAGTTAATCTAGGTATGATATACCCGTGTTTGTTGGGAGCTAAAATGTTAGGAAGCACAGCGTTTCCATGGTTTATAAACGGACCATTACCTCTCCGCACCGAAGATTGTCTAGTGTATGCATTTGTTATAGCAGGCATTGTTCTGTCTATAGTAGCGTATGATTATCAGGTACTTCATACTTTTTTTGTGTAATGTTACATTATGATAGCCATTAGTACGTGATGTGTTATTTGTCGGGATGAAAAACTCGTGCAGGAAATTGGAATTCTTGTCGGGCTTTTTTGCTTGTTTCATGCTTGTATCGGTTTGGTTTTACCTTCTTTGGCCCGGTTGAGAACTTTGTAAGCTATTTATCTATTTCATACACTAAACTTATTCTTTATGATTTGTCTCTCAATTAAACGGGTGTACTTGTTATATTTACAGATACGTGCCGAATGAGTTGCGTGGAGGAATGATTAGCCTTTCTCTAGCGCCCGCAAATGCAGCGATTCTTTTATGTCTGATTCTGGTATGCAACTCCTTTCGTTTATTTGACATATAAGTTAAGAAAATTTTGGACCCCTATTAAATAAAGGTGTTAAATGGGCCGTATTCACGGGTTGGTGGGTCGAACTTGAGCAAGCTTGTGGACTTGAACTACAAACATCAATACATGTATATTAAGAGTCCTAGGTTAGAATCTCGTGTATTACATAGGTTAAACAAATGTAATTTATATACTGAGTAATAACAGGAAATTATGTATTTGAAATACCTGTGTATTGCACCGGTTGAATAAAAAAAATGTATTATACTGGTTGAATAAAGTGTATTGTTATTTATTAACAATTACAATCGTCAAGATATGTCTTTAAAAATGAACTTTGAAGTTTGACCACACTTTGACATAACATTCATTCTATTAAGTTAGTTTTTAAAAGATTTTTTTTCAAATGTGTATTAACTTTTTTTATGTAATTGATAAATGTTAACTCAACTAAAGTGTACCTACTTCATTAAATATCATTTTAACACAGTTAAGTTGACTTAAATTACAATTATAAATATATTGAAGTATTAACATATATAAGAAATTAAGGACTAAAATTTGGATTTTTTTAAGTACCACCTATCTTCTTTTTATTGTTTGCTTGGTTTAAAAAAGTGCACCTTAAGCGTGTCTAAGCGCAAAGCGACCCTAGGCGCAAAGAGCTGCGCCTTGTGTGACATAAGGCGAGCTCAGTACAAAAAGCGAGCTTTTTTGGAAAAAAATCTTACTGAGGCGCACGCTTCTTGTACAAAAGGTGTTTTTGTGCTTTAAAGTGTTATACATGTAGCTAAAATGGTTGTACATTTAAGTGATTTATACATTAAATCATATGTAAACCTTATTTATAACTGTATTTCGGTAGGGGATGCTAAAAACCTATAGGATATATAAAAAATATATATATAAGCACCTTGCGCCTCGCGTACAAAAAGCTCTCCGCTTTTGCGATTTGTGCTTTGATTTTAGACCTTGCTGCTTTTGTGCGCTTCACGCTTTTTTAAACCAAGATTGTTTGACAGATTTTTACCATTCAAACCATCCAACCACATTAAACACTTAAAACTTTTTAGAAATCATAATGGCAAAATGTTGATGTTGTTAGTTATGTGACAGAGAGGTTACAGTGGGAGCATTGAGAATTCAACTATAATAGCGTTTGGTGCAATCGGCTTATTCTCAGCAGCTGGTTGCATGCATTTGTTGAAGCAATCTGGCAAACACTCACCCCATCACAACTTTCACAAACACTAACTGCACCACTATTATAAGCACCACACGTGTTGGGCTAACCTGTCACCTGACCAGGCCCAATTGGGGAAGAAGACTGGAACCAACTTCATTTGGAAGTTATGCGGAAGTGTGGCAGGTGATTGAAAGACGGGTTAAGATGTGTTTTGTTCAGGTGAAATTTTGTGTATATTTGAAAGGGGTTAAGGTGATATAGTGACTGTTTTAGTTGATTGCTAGGGTTTGAAGAGATGAGTTGGTATATTTTAGCTAAGAATTTGATATTTTAACTGTATTTTATACAAGACTGGTAATGTTTAAAGAAGATAAAGGGTCGATATAATTGTTTTTGTTATTAACAACCTCACTGCCAACCTTTTATTTTTATTTTGTCGTATTACAATATTTCTGTATTCTGGTATAAACTAGCTACAGTAAAAATGAGTTGTAGTTTAATATCTAATCTGATGTAAGCAAATATGTATCAGTATAGAAAATTGCTTTTAGTAGTTATGGTTTTCGTCTGTGTTTTGGTGAAAATCTCAGTTTTAGTTCTTATATTTTTTTCTTGTGTACGACGACCCTATGTGTTTTTTATTAATTGCTAGTACTGTCTATTTTTTGTGTTGACTTTTTGTAAACAAGGGAGTTTGACAAAATTTTCTTTTGATCAATGCCCCTTTCGTCTCTTTCTTCCCCGCTGATCGGCTATACAACTTCCTCTATGTCCATGTGTAGACGGTATTACCAATTAGGTTCACAATCGATTGGTGTTGTCAAAGTCTTGTTGCTTGTTATGACAGTGGGAGCCTTCAGGTTTGCAGACGTATCAATCTGCTTCATCTTCTCGTCTCTACATCAAGATCGTCCAAGTTCACTGAAGGTTTCTCCGGAATATAGTTAACAGGCCTTTCACTTTAACTTGATCATGCTCCAAAATCTTGGTGATTTCCTAATGATGTAAAATGGTTTCTGGCTATCAACATTTACTAATTGAAGGCTGGAGATAACCAGAAGCAGACTAAGATGGCTGGGCTTAAAGCCAGTGTGTAGCTAATCCTCTAATCCAAACAAAACGAATTAAATTTGTTATGGTGGTTACAATGGGTTGTTCTTAGATATCAAGACCGACAAAAAGACTCAACCTCTTAGTTTGTACTAGTTTTTGCTAGCATTTTAGAAAAAATAACTAGGTAAAAATGCTCACAGTCGCAGGAGTAAGTTTATCATTGATTAGCTTTGGTGGTTGTGTTTTGTTCAATGGTGGCTGGATGGTTGTACAACGGTGCAGAAACGATCTGCGGTGACTGTGATATGCGGATTAGTACTGGTCGTCGGAGAGTTAAATTTGCATAGATCGTCGGTGGGGGTTCTTAGTTTGTATAGTAAAGGTATTTTCACTCGGTTTCATAAACGTTAGCAACATAGTTGTAACAATGTTAGTTTCATAAGCTAAATTGGCAAGAAATAAAAACCATAAAGGTTTGTAGACACAAATAGAAGTCTAGACTGAAATAACTCAACTTCTAATATGGATTATAGTTTAATAATAATATTAAATAGTTAGGTGATGTTTATGTATCTTGTTTTTTAAATAATTTCATCTACCAGAATTGTTGACATGAAATAGGAGATACTGAATTATACTAGTTTCTAAATTATTGTGTTCAAGTCTTCTTTACTTGCCACAACAAAATGATGTTAGCGACCTTGGTGATGTTGGATCTTTTCTTGTATTTTGAGTTCTCAATGATGGTCAGAGATGGTGTTTACATATTGTGGATTTGTGTTGGGACTGTGCATGAGAAGTAGAGAAGGGAGGGGGAGGGAGGTAGGGCTGTAAACAAACCAAACGTTCGACGAACAGTTCGTGAACTATTTGGCGGGAAGTTCGTTTGTGTTCGTTCGTTTATTAAACAAACGAACACGAACAAGAAATTTCGTTCATTTAGTTAAATGAACAAACATGAACAGAGGTCGCGTTCGTTCGTTTATGTTCGTGAACGTTCGGTAACTTGTTCGTATGTGTTCGATAGTTCATTAGTGTTTTTAGTTTTTATATTTATGTAAATATATCAAAACTCCGACAAATTAAATATCTAATAAGTGCCAGTGTATTATATATTTTGTTCATGAACAATTGTTTGTGTTCGTTTGTTTCTATTTGTGTTCATGAACATTAGTTTGTGCTTATTTGTGTTTGTCAACGTTCGTTGCGTAAAATTAACAAACAAACACGAACAAGTTCATTTCCTTAACAAACAAACACAAACATAAAATTTCGTTCGATAAGTGTTCGTGAACGGTTCGCAAACACATATATTTTTTTAACAAACGAACACGAACAACGTCTTGTTCGTGTTCGTTCGGTTTGTTTACAGCCCTAGAGGGAGGTGGTGCTTGTTGCGGTGGTCGGTAAGGCTGGTTAATGTTGGGTTTATAAAGGCTCAGTTTGGGTTGGGACTGGTTCAGTTTTAGAAGACAATTTTGGAGCAGACTAACCTGGTCGGTTTCATTTAATCATAGCCCATTTAGCCTTTTCTTTGGGAACAAATTATTAACCCTAGTTGTAATCTCTATTTAAATGATCTTTGTACTTGTAATTCCTCATCACGAGTGGTGAGAGGTAGAAAGCAATAGAATTCTTGTTGTAGCATGTGACGTAGGTTAGCCGATCGAACCACGTAAATCGATATGTTCTTGTGTTTATATTTTCTGTAGATTATCGTTTGTGTGTGTTGCTTCTGCGTGCATATACCCTAACACTGAGCAAGCTTAGCCCAGGCTTGGGCTCAATGATTAACAAGCTAGTTCAATGCGTTTATTCTTAATGAGGTGAAATTTGAGCTCGAGCTCGACTCGTAAAATGCCCGAGTAATTTTTAGGCTCAACCAGGTCACTTGTTTAAAAAAGATATATATAACTAATATTAGACTCGTAGGCTGATGGTGCATATTATGTGAGCTCATTTATAATTGAAATTGAGTTATAACTCAAAAAAACATTATATTAATGCTCAACTCAAATTACTCAAAAAGCGAGTCTCGAGCTTTTTACAACCCTAGTGGTTGATAGTGATGGTAACGGGGTGTAACTAGAGAGAACTTGATGGGGAGTTCTGGGAGATGAAAATTAGTTCACATCCATTTTACAAGTAATTGTAAGTTCTGCTAGTGTAATATTTTCGGTATCGTACGCTACAAAACACAAGAATTTATACATGCATACGTTAAGATAACCAGCTCATACTCATAGTATGGATTTTGATTAGTCCAAATTATTGAAAAATTACATTCATACCATCTTTATATATCTCACGGTATATAGTTACTTAAATGCTTAATAGTAGTAGTGCACTAAATAATAACTATGACCTCTTATTAATCGGGCCTGTGCATAGAAAAGAATATTAATCATATATTATTTTTGTAAAATAATGAATGAATGTATATTAAATTGGTGGCCTAGCGTATAATGGACCAGTAACATCTCAATTAATAACCACTTAAATTAGCTTTAAAACTTTTGTTACACAGTCATCTTCTCAACACTTAGTTGCACAGGGCCGGAAAAATCTTTCTGACCATTTCATTTGATTAAAGGTCAATTATCAGATTGTATTTCATAAACAAAATTGGATTGTTACCTGATTTTAACCACCGTCGCCCCAGTGAACAAAAGAAACTCAGATCACCCATAACCGCGCCTTTCAGCAATCGGAGTACCATCGACACAGGTGCCTCACCACATCTCCAGCCATCCTCTATGACGGTTCTGATGACGCGACTGACTGTCTCGGTGTTCCCTACTGTTCCACTATGGAAGAGGGAGGGGTGGAGGTCAGCTATGTTGATATGGGTGTGGGGTGTGTTAGCAGTTGGACTAGTTTTGGATCATAAGAGGCATAGAGAACTGAGGAAATGTGCTGGTAATGTGTGAAGGATATCCAGAACTTAACTCCTCAACTGACTACTTATGATTAAACTAATATATAGTAGTGTTTGATGGAGACCTTTTTTTTTAAAAAAAAGTAATATAAATTTTTAGAAGTTTTTTTTTAATAAAATTTATAATAACTTAACTACTGATGATAAAATATACAGTGGTGTTTGATGGAGACCTTTTTAAAAAATTTAATACAAGCTAACTTCCATAACTATCTTAACTTCCTTCCGTAACTATGTAACTAGCTAACGTCCATAACTATCTTAACTTCCTTCCGTAACTATGTAACTAGCTAACTTCCATAACTAACTAGCTTCAAACTGGTAGGGATGGAGTTACGTAGGGTCATAGGTGACAGTAGCGGAGCTAGCCCAAAAATCCAGGGCATCCCAATTAATTTTTTTTGGGAATCAGGGTATTCTTTGTATAAAACTGGATTTTTTTTTACACTATGAAAACCGTACGAATACAGAGTTGAGGAATAACCCGTGCTACCCCTTCTAATACACTAGCTCCGCCCCTAGTAGGTGACAGACTGTTATTAGCAGTGATACCTTATGAAGAGATCGGTTGATATGATGGCCACACCGGTAGAAGATTTCATCAAAAGACTTTAGCAAGTGAAGAAAATATTGTAGCAACTAAGAAAAGTAGTGCCAATATGAGCTACAGCATAAACAGAATTTTTAATTTTTTTTAGATGTAGTGTGTACTAAAAAAGAATGAATTTGAGACTAAATACATCTTTTATAAAAACCAATTTTACAGGAATCGCTTTCCATCTCCTAAGTAATTTTACATCTTTCTTGCATTACAAGATATTGGGATGACATGATTCTTTATGTATTCAAACTACACAAAATTCAGAGAAAACCTATGATTGAGTGGTACCTCCATAAATTAAGCCATAACATATCGGTTATTTAAATGGCTCTTCCTTACCTCCACTTTACATACTTGATTCATATTTTTTTATGAACAGTCAAGTTCTCAAATGTGATGACCAATAATTTGAAGAAAACTTGATCCGACAGACAAGATTTAGCCATCTGATATACAATTACGGTGTCGGATATGCATCTGCCAGGCCATTCATCACATATATGCGCTTCCTACATAAGTTTTTTGCACCAATTGTATGCTTCCGACATTTTCCCTTTAACTATATCTCTAATCGTCTGTTTTTTCCTCTTGGTTTCTTCTATATCTAAAGTTCTGTACGCAAGAGCTAGCAAGTACATGGCTGGATGAACCCTCCTGCGTGTCACTTATATTATTAAATGAATATAGTCTTCTGACCTCTATTAATGCGCTTACAAACATACCTTTCAGAAGGTTGACTAAAGTCAACGCCATCCCAATACCTCTGCGATGGTACGGTTTTTCCTTTATTATCCTTCCTGTATGTCTCAACATACCAACCACCAACGTCATGCAAACCAGAACGAGGCTCAAACAACCAGTACCTGATCGTTAAAAAGTTGGACCAAGAAAAGAGTATTGAGTACATCCTATAAATTCCAGATCTATGAACTTATATAAAGTAAATAAATCCAAAGCAGACCTGTTAAAAGTATTCAGGGAAAGATCAAAATAATGAGTCTTACTTGCTTGGTGGTAAGCGCGCTCTGGTGCATCTACATTCACAAACAGATACCTTGTCTCCGAGTTGGTACCAGTGCATATGTTTCACCTGACACGGAATCAAAAGTTATAGCTAACTGCCATTTTCGTGCCTGTAAAAGGTCCAATTATGCAAGTGCAAGCCAAATTTCAAATTTGTGCCATTTCCGTCCCTGTCATTCTTGAAACGTGCTACTTCAGTCCAAAAAGTTAACGTCCATTAATTTTCTCTGTTTAATGAGGGGTAAAAAGGTCATTGTACATTTTTATCTGAGTTAACTGCCATTTTCATCCCTATGGTTTGTCAAATTATGCCAGTCGCCCAGTCCAGGCCAAATTTTAGAAAAAAAGTACAATGACCTTTTTATCCCTCACTAGATAGACAAATTAACGGACATTAACCTTTTGGACTGAAGTATCATGTTTCAAGAATGTCAGGGACGGAAATGGTACAAATCTGAAATTTGGCCTGGACTGGCATATCTGGACAAACCAAATGGACGAAAATGACAGTTAACTCTAATCCAATGAATTTTAGCTGAATTTGATCAAAGGCAAAAAGAAGGATATCCACCAGTAGTGTCCGATGAATCATAACCATGTGCGTCTTCATGTCACAATTATTATAAACAAAGCAAGACCCTTCTTCCCCACTAGTCCCTAATCCTATTATGCTTCCCAAAAACATCTTACTTATTGCATCTTCCTCAAAATCATCTTTGGTCGGACCCTCTTCATGTAGATTCAGATAAACATGTATACGATCTTCGCAATCTTCATTTGACACGTCAGCAGTATAATTCTTTGGCGGGACCCTCTTCGCCACAGCAACAATCTTTCCTGATACATGCAACTCCAGATCTTTGTATGCATCAGTGTGGTTATCATAAGTTCTAATTTGAGTGCCGGAATCTTGATAACAGGCATGTGATAATTCAAGAACCGTTTTAGCAATGCAGACTTTACCAAATAGGTCCCGCCCGGAAACCAAATGCAGGACCTCGGGAGTTCCGGGAACGGATCTAACGTCAGCTTCGAAACAGTCGGGAAGAAAGTCCATTGATTGAATTAGAGGACCGTAATAAGCTGCGTTTATGGCTGAGTAAAAATCGTTTTGTAGTACGTCGAAGTAGCCTGTTCCCTCCATTATTCTCTTCTCTAATACAATATCGTTTATGGTGTATCTATACCATTTTAACCATTCAACAACTTCCATCGGCTTTTCTGTTGTTTCGTAGGATTCGTATGTGTACATTTGGGAACCTTGTCTTGATTGTTTCTGGATAACTACTTTTTGTGAAAATAGATATTTGTCATAGTGTGCTCTCTTTTCAGTATCTGACAATATCTGCATTTTGTTGCTGGAAACAATCAAATTACATTTTCATCCTCAACACTTGTCAAGATCTACATACATATAACACTATAATCTTCAAAGGCTTCGTTTGGCAGCCTATATAAAGTGCCGATTGTAATCAAATGGATATATATCAATGTGCTCAATATTCATCTAAACTTCTTATTCATCCACATTCTCACTTACATAGAATCTACAAATCCTTGTTCTTCTTTCATACACTCCAACATGAATATCATTGTTCTAATTATCTACACAATAAGCCAACCAGTCCTCTCTCCTCATCCTTTATCACACACGTCGAATATCAACAGTTGATATAGATACTTTAATCATGTTTTGCATATCAAACACTACTAATTCCTTTAACTACAAACCTAGCATTACATAACAGTTTATAATTCAATCATCAGATTTCAATTTTAACCTAATTCACACATAAGAACATAAACTCCTATAAAGAAACATACACAGAACAATCACATAACCGTTCAAATTTATCACAAACAAACAATCATCACAACTAATTACACTCAACGAATTAGAATACCTGATAAGCTGCGAGAATCTGAACAAACCGATTGGAATGAGATTGAGATAGATCTGGATGAGTTTCCTTGGCTAATTTCCGAAACGAAGCTTTGATTTCTGAAAACGAGCAGCATTCCGGAAGCCCTAGGAGATCGTATGCGTTTTTACCGGACAATTCCGGTGGCTCAACCGACTCGGTGCTAGTGCTTAGCGGTTTATTAGGAGTGAAATGATGTACGAAATTGTTGATGTTGTGGTGCGTTTGAGAGTGAGATGAAATGAATGAGTGATAACGGTGGTGGTGACGACGGCACAGGGTGAGGAAAGTGGAGTAGGTGTGGTGGACCGCCATTTTTATTCAACCGTTTGTACCGGTTTGCGGTAGCGACTCAAACAAGGTGAGTTTTAAGTTTCAAAGTTTTTATATGTGATTTTCAAGAGGTAGAATTTTGACTACTACTCTTTTTGTTTTTTTTCTAGAATTTCTAGCTCATCTTATTTAGCATAGTGTTTTTTTACCTTTTATGAAACTTTTCTTTGTTAAAAAAATTATTATTATTACTATTACTATATTATACAAAAAGCAACTTGGAGTACATACCTTTTAGATAAAGGGGTCATACTATTTCGTTTAAAACTCAGGTCGATTAATAGCAGCTATATACTCTGTTTCTGTTGTAGAGTTAGAGACTCTTGTTTGTTTTTTGGTTTGCCATGAGATCAAGGCATTTCCTAGGAAGTGACAACCTCCTGATGTTGACTTTCTTGTTTTGTGAGATCCAGCAAAGTTACTATCTGAAAAACCTAAAAACTCAATATTTCCATTAGCTAGATACCATATACTTAGTATGGGAGCAGCTTTGAGGTATTTGAATACTTTTTTACAGCTACTAAATTTGACTTTTAGAGGTGATACTTGATTTCTTGCACAGACACAAATTGCAAACATAATATCAAGTCTTAATGCAATTAAATACGTCAATGACCCTATGATACATCTGTAAAGTGTCTGATCTATCAAATCATCTTTTTCATCAAATATGAAAGGTTTACTTGTACTCATGGGGGTAGCACATGATTTACAATTATTCATGTCAAAATTTTTTAAGAGTGTTTTGACATATTAGTTTTGATGAATGAAAGTTCCATTTTTAAGTTGTTGTACTTGAATACCAAGGAAATATTATAACTCCTCAATGGCACTCATCTCAAATTGAGTTCTCATCAATTTTCTAACCTCATCACACAATTTATCACATGTGGATCCAAAAATGATATCATCCACATAGATTTGTACAATTAATAGATCTTTTCCTTTTTTTTAGAAATAGAGTTTTATCAATTTTACCTCTTTTGAATTCATTGGATAAGAAAAAAAGTGGATAGAGTATCATACCAGGCTCTTGGTGCTTGTTTTAGTCCATACAAAGCTTTGTTTAGCTTGTAGACATAATCAAGATGGAATGTGTCTTCAAATCCAGGTGGTTGACACACATAGACTTCTTCTTGGATCTTCCCATAGAGAAAATGTTAGTGCATATCATGTATGTCCGCCACTATGTGAATAGGCTAGATAGAGTTTGAGTTGAATATTGTATAGTTACGAGTTAGAAACGAACACATGAGATCTTAGAGAGGCGAGAGCACATTCGTACGGATGTAACACATTCGCACGGACGTAACACATCCGCACGGACGTAACACATTTGCACAGATGTGTTCATCCTCACCAACATGTCTTGTATAAATAGGTTCATGTGTTAATTAGTTGTTAAGTTTTGGAGACCCAAGAGGGGAAATGCTAGAGAAAATTTTTCTCGAGCTTGTAAACGATGTAAACTCTTTTGGTATGAATGAAATCATTCGACTTATGACTAATCCAACGAGATTTCTACCGAATTAGTTCTATCATATCCAAACTTTCGTCTAAACCCGCCCGATCCGGAACTTTCAATTGGTATCAGAGCTATGGTACCAATTCAATCGATCTAACAGTTGATTGAATCCTTATGCTCATGATTTATGGGTTTTTGGATGTAAAACATCAAATTAACGATCAATCCATGAACAAAAAGTAAAATTGAAATTTGAAACCATATGATTGTTTAGAAATGAATTTGGACCTATTTTGTGAAAGAATCATCATAAAATTCGAAGAAATAAAGATTTTAGATCGAAAAGATTGAAAAAGTAGCTTTCGAATGGATGTGTCACATTCGTACGCATGAGTGTTACATCCGTGCGAATGAGCGTCATTCATACGACGAATGAACCCTGATTCGTTTGAAAAATCGTGTTCATCTGCACGAACCAACCTACATCCGCACGGAAGGCATTCATCCGTATGAAGGAGACTTCATCCGCACAAACGAAGCATCATTCGTTCTAAAATCATCTCATTTGCACGAATGAACCTACTTTATCCGCGCGAATGAGTCAAATGCCTAAAAAAGGCATTTTTTGGTCGTGGTGATTAGACGAGTGTCTAGAAAAAAATTGGTGATTGAAATTTGTTTCGAGATTTTAACGTCAGATACAGGCTGTTCGGGGACACTGTTGGAGGATTTAGAGAATAGATATGATGATGAGATCATAGAGTTGTGAAGTTAATGGGGTAGTCATTGATACCTAAGAAAAATGTTACCTTTTGGTATAGTGACTATTAACGGGCCAACAAGAAAAATCCGCATTGATAAAAAAATGAATTTTGTGGAACAAAGTTTTTCAGTGAAAAGATAGGACTGAATTTGCTTGTTTTGATGGGGAAATTCAATGAAGAGCGTAGAGAAGTCGGAATTTGCCAAAAATGGGGGGGGGGAATAGAATTTTTCAAATATTAGACATTTTTGGAAATTTAGACAATGCAACAGTATTCGGGTGGCTCTGACTTCAGATTGTCCAGGGATGCATAGGATCTGAATTCGTTAGTTCGGTTCATAGAAAGTTCGGATTCTTCAGATTGTGACCAGATTGATGTCTTAGGGTTTGAGTCCCGTGTCTTCGTACAAGCCAGATAGCAGGATTAGCGTCAGGAGATGCATTAGTATTGTCCATACTTAAAAGATATCACAACTTTATGATAGTCTAAAGTGTCAGAATGGTTAATCTTCGAGCAGATGAGATATTTTCTAGACTAACAACCGGGGAATGAGAATGTTTGTTGGTTAAGTTTTTGCCAGGACTAACGGAGAAGACTATACATATGTTATCGTGACTGAAAAGGAAGAATGTGAATATGATATTGGAAGAATGTTTCGTAGATCACAATGTGTTACCAGATGATTTGTTATCCGATCAAGATTTTCTGATTATGGAGATTACCGTTTATACTAATCAATCATTCAGGAGTGTGCTTAAAGATGATTACGGAAAACGGGATGTCAGTTTTTCGTGGATATTCGCAGATTTGAAATTTACCAGCGTGGTTATTTAAAGTTTCTATCAATTGCCAGTTGGGTTTTTTTGAAGATCAGAGGATCAAGCAGAGGAATGCGCTAAAACCGAACACGGATGTGGTTAAAATCGAAACGGAGAAGTTACATTTTGTAATTTCAAGTTGGTGATTATTCGTAAAGATTGTGGTTTAGCAGATCAGAGTAGGTCAAGAACCATGCAAACAAAGACCTGGAGATTCATTTCATGGGGAACTTATTGGAGATAATGAAAACCCGAATCATTAATCAAGGGGGAAATAATTGAAGATATCAAATGCTTGATTGAAGTTGTAGAATATTCAAACACGACTCTCATATTTAAATATCAAGATTCGAAAGTGACGGCAAGGGAGAATTTGTTAGTGCATATTATGTATGTTCGCCACTGTGCGAATAGGCTAGATAGAGTGTGTGTTGAATATTGTATAGTTACGAGTTAGAAACGAACACATGAGATCTTGAAGAGGAGAAGCACGTTCGTACGGATGTAACACATCTACACAGACGTAACACATCCGCACGGACGTAACACATTTGCACGAATGTGTTCATCCTCACCAGCATGTCTTGATAAATAGGTTCATGTGTTAATTAGTTGTTAAGTTTTGGAGATCCCAGAGGGGAAATGCTGGAGAAATTTTTTCTCTAGCTTGTAAACAATGTAAACTCTTTCGGTATGAATGGAATCATTCGACTTATGACTAATCTAACGAGATTTCTACTGAATTAGTTCTATCTCATCCAAACTTCCGTCTAAGCCCACCCAATCCGAAACTTTCAATTGTCCATCTGATACACCTTCATGTTGTGGTTGACAGCAAAGGCCAAGAAGAGTCTTATAGCTTCCAACCTTGCTACAGGAGCAAAGGTTTCATCATAGTTAATTCTTTCTTCTTGTATGTACCCTTGAACCACAAGCATGGCTTTGTTTTTTATAACAATGCCTCTTTCATCAGTTGTATTTTTAAAGACCCATTTTGTCCAACTTGACATGTGTCCTCTGGTAATGGTACAAGTTCCAACACTTGTTTTCTTTTAAACTGAAAAAGCTCTTCTTGCATGGCCTGTACCCAACTATTGTCTTTTAAAGCCTCTTATTATGACAGGTTGGATTAATGATAGAAAGCCAACAAACAGGTAGACATTTGATGTTTGGCTTCTTGTGAGCACTCCTACATTGATGTCTCCTGTTACTTGTTCTGGTGCATGAGATATGTGGAAGATAGTGTTTCGAGTGTATGGAATGATGGGATTTTGTGGTGAGGGGCAAAGTTGAGAATTTTCTGGTAAAACCTATGTTGTCATTGTGGTATGGTCAATAGTGGTTTGAAATTGTAACGACTCGTATTTTATTATTTTTATTTAATAAAAAATATAATAATAAAAATAATTATAATAATTATAATAATGATAACAATAATATCCTATAAATTTTTTTACGACGTTTGGGTTTCTACCACGGGTTTACAAGACGTAAGTGGGCTGCTTTAAACGTAAGAACCGAACTAACGGGCTTTAGGCCCAACCTACTCAAAACCCTAATAACTAAAACCCTAAATATATTATTACACACACACTTACACCCCTAAAAAAAAATTCACAGCCGCACACCCCCTTTCCTCTTGATTTTTCCGGCCACCGGAGCTCCGGTGACAGTGCCGGTGTCGGCGAACAACCTCCCACGCCCATCCTCCTTCCTCCGCCCTCATACACCTACCCCCTCTGCCGCAAACACCCACCACCTCCACTCTCCACCCCGAACACTCTAAGTCCCCTCAACAATCGGTCGAGCACCCTCGTCTGATGACGGTGCACGGCAGATCAGAAAGAGAGAAAGTGAGAGAGCGAGAGGAGAGAGAGGAGCGGTGAAGCCACGTTTCGACTGAAGGCGGCAGCGGAGCCGCGTTTCGATTACAGCGGCGGGCGGCGGAGTTCAGCGGCGGCTGCGGGCTGCTTGGGATTCAGGCAGTCTCGATGCAGCCCAGGCCTGCCATTCGAGTCTTGATTCAGCTTCGTTTCGGCTTGTTTCAGCTTCGATTCGGGTTGGTCTCGTTCGGGTCAGGTTTGGTTAAACTCAGGTTCACATATCTCCGACTCCGACATCGATTTGGTCCGAGTTCAAAGTCAATCCCGATCAGTTCAGGCACGAGCTCGGGTTTTGGTTCGACGCCAGTCTCGGGTCATATTGGTTCACGCCAGATCTCGATGTTCTGTTACGGGCCTGGTCAAACACGGTCAACAGGAACAGCCGCGGCACGAGTCCGTTTGACAAACGTCGGTTCCGGCACAGTCAACAACAGTCAACACGAGCTTGGTAAAAATTTATTAACGCGATTTCCTATTTTAGCTCGTTTTTATATTATTCCATATACTTCTTGTAACAAGAACCAAACCTTGTATAATTCGTAAACTTACATAGAAAAATATATATGTTTATATTGTTCCCTTTTATTGATTAACTACTCGAACCATCGTAAGTAGTTACACCTTGAGTATTAATCATCTACTTTACAAAAAGAAAATATAGGGTATATGTATATACATTTATTTCGTTAACTAATTGTTGAGTTTTAAACAGTTGATCGACAACTTGTATTGTCGGGTTCGTCAAAAAACAGGGAAACTCTGCCCGTTTTTCGTCAAAATATATATAATTATATACCTCTAATATACCGTTTCGACAAAATATAAACATACATATGTCTACTATACCTTCCATCAAAATGAATATATATATAATACTTTCATCAAACATATAATGTAAATATATATATACATATCTATATTATGCTATTTGTTTAAAACATATATATATGTCTACTATGTTTTCGTCAAACTAAATATATATATATATATATATATATACCTATTATATGTTAGTCGAGCGCTAGCGAAAGCGTACCGGAACTCGAATGAAGTTATAAAATGATAATAAGTGTAAGTATCATTTATTGTACACTTTTACAACTCTCGTTTTCCTAATGTGAGGTGACTTCGGTGTCCATCCTTCAAGCTTAAACATTTCACGGAACACCAAAGGACGCTTCGCAAAAGGTGAGCATACTCGACCCCTTTTTTTTACACTTTAACACATTTTGGGGTGCAACATGTATCGATTAACAAAATTTATATTATACAAAATTAAATGAGTCCAATTACCAAACGTGTTATTAATTTTGCTTATGTGAGATGTGCGTGTTAGTTTATACTTGTTTACACCTACTATCTGTTACGTTTATGCTATTTATACGTGCCTGTTTCAACTTGTATTCTCGTGGCATTGTTATGCACAGGATGATATGCATGCTAGTTAAGGATTTCCATTATATGCTAATGTTATGTGAAAATGGTTATCTAAATGTACGATTCAACTTGAATACAACTTGTCATGCTGTAATTAAACCAAACTTATACATTATACTTCTTTTCAAACTTGTACACTCGCCAATACTCTTGTATTGATCTACGCTTTTAATACATGTTGCAGGAATAATGAGAATGCAAGGAATCTAATAGGATTGCCTAGAAACATATTTATACTTTAAATACTTATTGTATCATATCCCATTTCAACATGTTGTAATTCGTTTCGAAACCTTGTAATAACTGTTAATTACTGAAATGAAATTGTATTTCTTTTATATGTGTCGTGAATTAAACTTGTATTATCTGATTTAAGCAATGAAAAATCAAAATATAAATACTTGTCACAATTAGCGTTATGAAGCCTCTAGCAATCTCGTTTTCGTCTCATCCCGATGTTTCCGCCATCGGTTGGGGTGTGACAGAAATAGTGTTGGTGGAATTGGCCCAAGTGAAGAATGTGATGTGGAATATAGATCAGTGGTTTGACCACATGCATAATCAGTGGTTTGAGGTTTACTTTGGTCAACAATGGTTTCAGTTGTTGTAGACTGAGTGTTGTTTTGTGTAGATGAGCTTTGTGGATCATTATAGACTTTGTATTGAGATGGCATCTCAATGTCAAATCTGTAGTCTTGTTGTACTGCTTTTGATTTTCATGTATCAACCTCAACCTTTGCAGTTACTTATTCAAAATTAAATTTATCAAGATCAAAAAAATCTATTGGATTTTTTGAGATGAGAGTTCATTGAATTTTACATATTCAATGTTTCTTCTATAGTCATGGTCCTTGTGTTAAACACTTTGTAGGCCTTGGCTATAGAAGAATATCCCAGAAAGTATCCACAATCCACTTTGGCTGCAAATTTTGAGATTGAATCTTAAATATACAAAATAAAGAATGGGCAGCCAAAGATTTTGAAAAAAATGAGATTAATGGCTTTATTTAGAACAAAATTTTATAGGTAGTCTTTTGATGCCTAAGACTTATTAAGACCCTGTTTTGAACATAGCATACAGTATTCACAGTCTCTACAAAAAAGGACAATGGAAGGCGAGAATCTGCAAGCATAGTTCTTGCAGTCTCAATAAGAGTTCTGTTTTTTCTTTCAACAACCCCATTTTGTTATGATGTTCTAGGAATATTAAATTGTCTCACTATTCCTTTTGACACACAGAAATCATAAAGTTCTTGATTTCTGAATTATGTCCCATTATCACTTCTGAGAGACTTTACAGGTAGATTATATTGTTATTCAACTTTTATGATAAATTCTTTCAAAATACATGCAGTCTGATCTTTTGAGTGTAGAAAACAAGTCCATGTGAACATAGAAAAATCATAAACTATCACTAAGCAATATCTGTTTTTCCTTAAGCTCATGATTTTTACTGAGCCAATGTAAGACCCATCTCATATAGGAATTCAACTTTTTTTAATCTTGCATTTATATAAATATAAACGCAATTGCATAGTCGTTCCAAAAACGACATAAATTAAATTTTCATTCGTACCAAGAAGTGTTCATAAAACAATAATACTCTTTGATTTTTATAAAACAAAAATCTGAAGCGTTAATTCATGGTCTGTATTCGGTTCGCTACATGACCAGATCATCAATCGTTTTCCATTCGTAAGCAACCTGGGTCACAAAACCATCAAAACATCAATTATAAAATGTTTAAAACATGTCTAAACGAACCAGCATGCAAAACAAGAAAAATGAACCATTTTGTCATACAAGACCCACCGTAAGTTATGGCACTCTGCCGTAGCTTACGGCAGATGTTGTCTGTTTTAAACAGTAGACTCCTGCTGTAGTTTACGACAGGTTGAGGCTGCAAATTCCCAGCATCGTCATTTTTATGTAAAAACTCCGTAACTTCTTCATTTCTCGTCTGTTTTGCTTCGAACTTGTTTCTAATTAACCATAAAACATATGCCTACGTAATTAACCTAAAATACCTAACCCAGATTCATAACTTTTATAAATTACGCAACCGTTACCCGGTTTATGCGCATATTTATTTTGACCCGTTATGGGAAATAAGCACTTAAGCTTAAACTTTCCGCATCTCTTCATATCTCCTATTCACATTTATGACCTTCATTCATCTATCATCACAACTTCAATTGTGATGGATTATAATAGGAAAAATCATTATATTCCTATTCTACCCTCGGGTTTGAAACTTTTACGAAAATGACCCATTATGTAGCATCATGCCAAAATGGTTTAAGCCTTCCACTTTATACTACCAGAAGGGTTTACCAAATTATAAATCTCATTTTTAAACTACCCTTAGGGGTCGTTTGCCCGGTTCATCATTTGTGGACGTTTTTGTCAATTTTAGTCCTTTTAATTACGAAGGAAATTTAAAAGCCTGTTTTGACCAATTGAGCACTTTTAACCCGTATTCCATTTAAAATTAATTGTGTTCTTAAGAACTTAATATCTGCAATTTAAATTACTAGATATACCTCACTTTAGGTAATCCAATGTCCACCCATGACTCGATTAACTTTAATCGTATCGCAAACCCTCATCGAGAGCATGACCACTACACATACCTGGCATAGGTCGAAGTATTAACCCGTTAGCAATACTTTGTGATTCTATATATTAACTCGTGGCAATGCATGCCCACAAATCATGCTTACTTGTAAGCATGAAACTTAACAAACGAAATATTAAATATCATTTTCAAATGGTGATAACATCACCATTTGACCCGTTTGACCAAACATCGGTATAACCAAACATTGTTTATTGTAAAAAGGATATTTACTTACCATTTATTTTGTTTGACCCGCTATGGTCTGCACCATAGGGTTCCGTTTATAATTTTTATTATATTGATTATTCACTATTTTGCTCGTTTGACCCGTTTTGCTTCGCGTCAGCAAATAATTACCACCGAAACTCATTTTCACTTGCTCGACCCATTTTGGTTCGCGTCAACAAGTATATACATCAAAAACTCATTTTTTTCGTTTGACCAGTTATGGTTCGCACCATAGGGTCCCGTTTCTAAAATTCATTATGTTTATAACCGATATATGGTTATTCATTATTTCGCTCCTTTGACCCGTTATGGTTTACACCATGGAGTCCTATTTCTATGATTAGTTTTTTATTACCAATTTATAATATAACTAGCTCTACCCATTTTGACCTGTTTCATGGCTTTCGCCATGGGGGTTTCATCTTAACATTTCTCCTTTGTCGCGAACATTAGTTCGTCATAACTTATCGATTTTGACCCATTTCATGGTTTACACCATGGGGTCTCATTTTGACATTTTTAGCCGTTTAACCGCAAGCGTTCTTAATCATATACTTCCTATCACTTATGTAATGGTTCTATTCTAGGGGGTGTCACACCCTGGCTTTCCACAGCCAATACAAACACCGGTGGGCCCGGGTGGGGAATATCGTGACGTAAGTTGATAACATCATAGACAATTAAACACAGCATAGCGGAAGTCTTGGATTTAAATTACTGTTACAAACCAAATGTTCAAAATACCAAAATAATACACAGACGGCTCATAATAGAAGATCCACAGGCGGATCATAAATTGTACAAAAGAAAGAATGTAAAACAGACTTTGGGTAGATCTAGGATTTGCAAGATCCTCTTATCACTACCGAGCACTTCCAGCCTGTTTTCATATTGTACCTGCAAGCTTAGTCTTTTGAAAATACGTCAGCTTTCGCTGGTAAATAAACCCAACTGACTCATTTTGAAAACATTTAAAAATGTTTTTAAGTGCGTATCAGCACAAAATCTTTTATAACTTGGGAAAGTTGATTGTCCAACCTTGTTAACAGATTCACATGTTTGTCCATACATACAGGGCCAGGTACGGAGACCGAGACATGATTAACGTACACACCACTTTGGACTCACGAAGGAGTCATTTCTTCCCAACCTTGTGGGTAATGCATTTTGAGCGTCTATCGGGTGTATGCCTACACCCGCGCTAAGGTCATGGCCATTTGCTATTGTAATGAGCCGAGGATATTCAAGACACGGTAGTTAACCCCCGATATTTAAGTTATCAAACAAAACCGATTAAAACGGAATGTGCGGATTTACTAGCCACAATCCGGCATTCGATTGATCCCATTTCCGACCAAGCGGTAATAATTTACCGTAACCCAAGCTCGTATAGGGGAAATAAGTCGAGAATATTTACCTGAGCTAGTCTTCGTTTAAACGCAAGATTTATTAACTCAGCCGTACACAAAGTTCTAAATGCATATAGCATTTACCGGCAAGTCTCTAGTCTGGATTATGGCATAAGCTAACCAATTAAATACTAACGGTCTTATTTAAGTCATAGACTTAGACCGACTAGCGTACTTGATCAAAACGTATAACGCTAGATTAAACAATGACTGCATAGAATGTAGTTTAATCCCAACAAGTACCTTGACTTGTATAATATGGATAAACTATAAACATTCTGGATTTTGAGACTAAATGACAACGTTAGACTCGTCTCGGTTAATTTCCGTAAACTAGTTATATATACTTAACCGTACGCATATCAGCGATATCGGGTAACCGGATAAGTCATGGACAAGTTGTATATGCCATTATATTTTAAATAAGTTCTAATATTAGTAGGATATCAACTTATATGCCCGTTAAGGTTTTAAAATAAATAAGTTTGTATCTTGTACCTATTGTAAAAATATTTAAAATAAGTTTTAAAATCAGTAGGTAACAAGTCTTGGTTGGTAAATATGGTTTAAAACCATACTATGCGCCGAAACGATGCTTATGTCGTAAAATGACGATGTGTGTGATGTTTAATGAAAACTAATGTTAAGGTCAGGTTAACATGTCTTAGATATGTTATTTATTATAACATATCAGTAGGTAAAAGATTTACTTTGAAAAGATATGATTAAAACCATTTTATAAGCCAGAAGGGCCTTATCGTCATTTATCGACATAATACAAGGACTTGTCCATAAACTCAGTTTATAATCTGGTTTGAAATCCCAAATAATCTTACTTATAATATTACATCAGTAAGAAACTCATTTTCAAGTTCATTATCATTTAAACCTCTTTTTATGCCAAAAGAGCATTTTAGTCAAAATGGCATAATTACGGAACTTGTGCATAAACTCAGATTCTGATTATGATCATGTAATATAACCTCAGGGGGTTATGCTACATTATATTACGATCATAATGCAACTTTTGATGAGTAGCTAACTTATCTAAATTGGGTCAGAATCGAAAGTCAAAGCAGAAGTCAAACTTCGTGACTTTCGGTTACGAACCGACCCTAGAACTGAAATTGACGAGCCGAACATGTTCTTACATGTTCTAATAATTATTACCAACTTTTTTTAGTGTCAAAATAGGTTTCATAACATATATAAGATCAAATTATATCATTTTCGAAAAATGGCCTGTTTGACTTTTTAATATAGTAACTTTGACCCGTCAATTGGTCTAGCAAACGTTATCTTCAGGAGGTGCCCTTTATAGGGACTAACACCTACCTTATTATGATCACTTAGCCACGTTCGTTATGAACAATGGCTGGACCATAATGGTCTTAACTGAAAGTCAAGGCGTTTTCCGTAAAACGCTTGACTTTTGGCTATAAAAGCCTATAAACGAAAATGCAAGAGGAAGGAACACTTACAAGTGGTTCCTAGAATGCAATAGAACTAAGTTGAATGCTCCTTTCATTCAGAAACTTCTAGAGGAGGAAGATAGAGTTGTGAATGAGAAAGGTGTAAGTTCAAAGGATGAACCTTGGCACCTATTTATAGTTGGAGAGCTTGAAAGATGTGATGCCATGTGTTAAGGGGTGTAAGAGGGAGCTTACAAGTGTCCAAAAAACGTGGCATAGCTGTTTGGGAATCCATAGTTTTGAATACATTGGTTTTTAGCAATTTGTGTGGAGGCCAAGCAAATTTTATGCAGATACGG
This sequence comes from Scalesia atractyloides, assembly GCA_947069175.1. Classification (NCBI taxonomy): domain Eukaryota; kingdom Viridiplantae; phylum Streptophyta; class Magnoliopsida; order Asterales; family Asteraceae; genus Scalesia; species Scalesia atractyloides. The sequence continues at coordinate 56,325,056 of CAMTDV010000028.1, forward strand.
GCCTCTCGCGCCCCGCGAGAGGCATAGGCCTTGCCTCTCGCGCCTCATGGCCAGTTTCAAAGTTTGACATTTTAGCCCCTTAACTTATAAAACCTCCTAAAATACCTTTTTAGCAGATTTAGCCCTTCGTAACCAATATTTGGCATACCCGGGAGTATGCCCGGACATTGTCGAGATCTCGGTTCGTTAAAAGGTCACTCAGATGTATAAGTTATCATGTTGAGATTTTTAATCCCTCCATTATTCGACTTTCACATATTTACGGATTTAATCCCTCTCATCCAATAAATGGGACATATGAGAGTTAGGACTTCGTAAAGGATCACTCAGAGGCCCACTACAAGCATGTTGACTCCGATGTCACTCAGAGGCAGGGTATGTTGACATATCAGTCACTCAGAGGCCAAGTTTAAGCATGTTGACATATCAGTCACTCAGAGGCTAATGATCAAGCATGTTGACATATCAGTCACTCAGAGGCTATTGTTTAAGCATGTTAACATATCAGTCACTCAAAGGCTTACGTTTATGCATGTTGACATCAGACAGTCACTTAGAGGCTCAGTTTGACCATGTTGACACCTTTAGTCCCTATTAGTCTTTAACAGACTTAAATAAAAATGCAACACGTGTCACTATACTATTGGACACGATTTTACGAGGTGTTACATCCTCACCCCCTTAAAAGAAATCTCTTCCTCTAGATTTTATTCAAAAAGATGGGGGTACTTTTTTCGCATAGTGGACTCAACCTCCCATGTATACTCGGGACCTCTAAAGGCATCCCACTTAACCTTTATTGTAGGTATTAATTTCCTTCGGAGCGTGTTAACCTGTCGATCCTCGGTCAAAATTGGTTTCTCAATGAACCTCAGGTTTTCATCTATTTGCACATCTTTGTGCGACATTGCTAGCGACTCATCGGCTAGACATTTCTTAAGGTTAGATATGTGGAATACATCATGAATTCCACTAAGCTCCTTAGGCAGCTTAAGCTTATAAGATACAGCGCCGCCACATTCGACTATCTCGAATGGTCCTATATATCTTGTGCTTAACTTGCCCTTCTTCCCGAAGCCCATTACACCTTTCCAAGGTGATACTTTCAGCATGACTTTGTCCCCTACTTGGAACTTGAGAGGTTTACGCCTCTTGTCAGCATAGCTTTTCTGCCTATCACGGGCATCTTTAAGTCGATCACGAATTTGTACAATCTTATCCGTGGTCTCCAAGACAATCTCAGGTCCTGATAGTTGGGCTTCCCCAACTTCTGCCCAACACACGGGCGTTCGACATTTTCTCCCAAACAAGGCCTCATAAGGAGTAGCCTTGATGCTCATATGATAACTATTATTGTAGGAGAATTCTATTAGGGGTAAGTGGTCATCCCAACTTCCACCTGAATCAATCACACATGCTCTAAGCATGTCTTCCAAGGTCTGAATAGTACGCTCACTTTGACCATCCGTCTGCGGGTGGTAAGCCGTACTAAAGTTTAATCTTGTGCCTAAAGATTGTTGGAAACTTTTCCAAAAATGAGAGGTATATCTAGTATCTCTATCAGATACAATAGATATCGGCACACCGTGTAGGGAAATAATCTTGTCCACATACAACTTAGCCAATTTGTCTGAATTATACGTTTCCATAATTGGCAAGAAATGCGCTGACTTAGTCAGTCTGTCCACAATGACCCAAATCGTGTCATTACCACGTTTGGTCTTAGGTAAATTGGTAATCAAGTCCATAGTTACCATTTCTCATTTCCAAGTGGGAATCTCAAGTTGTTGTAGAAGTCTTGACGGTTTCTAATGTTCAGGTTTAACTTGCGAACACGTCAGACACTTAGCTACATAAATGGCTATGGATTTCTTCAAACCCATCCACCAATAATTCTTTTTCATATCCTGATACATCTTGTCACCTCCTGGGTGAACTGAGTATCTCGTGTTATGCGCTTCTCGGAGGATTAGATCTCTAAGTTCTCCTAAGATTGGAACCCAGATTCTTCCATTAAATCTAAGGGTTCCATCCTTTCCAGGCGTTAACTGATCAACACTTCCGCCTAACCCCTCATTAGGAATATTAGCCTCTAATAGGGCTTACTTATGCGCATCTAATAACTTCTCATTTAAGCTATTTTTGAGCTAAATGCACTTGGCATTAATCCTAATAGGTTTAATCCTTTCCTTGCGACTCAAGGCATCAGCAACGACATTTGCCTTACCGGGATTTTAGAGAATTTCGCAATCATAATCATTAAGTGTTTCCATCCAACGGCGTTGCTGCATGTTCAATTCCTTCTGATTGAACAGGTGTTGGAGACTTTTATGGTCAGTGTATATAATATACTTTGTGCCATATAAATAATGTCTCCATAACTTAAGTGCAAATACAACGGCACCCAATTCCAAATCATGGGTGGTGTAATTCCTTTCGTGCACATTCAATTGTCGTGATGCATAAACAATTACCTTGCCTTTTTGCATTAGCACACAACCCATGCCAGTGTGCGAAACATCACAATAAACTACAAAATCCTCAATACCCTCAGGTAGAGATAACACAGGAGCATTGCTCAACTTGTGTTTTCGAATCTCAAAGGATTCTTGTTGTTTCGGACCCTAAACAAACTTAACATTTTTACGGGTCAAGGTAGTTAAAGGAGTGGCTATCCTTGAAAAGTTCTCAATGAACCTCCTATAGTAACCAGCCAATCCTAGAAAACTACGGATCTCCGATGGGGTCTTGGGTACTTCCCAATTCATTATGACTTTAATTTTGGCGGGATCCACTTGGATACCACGCTCACTTACAACATGTCCAATAAATTGGACTTCTCTAAGCCAAAATTCACAGTTAGAAAATTTAGCATAAAGCTTTTCTTGTCTTAATAGTTCTAGAATGCACCAAAGGTGTTTCTCATGAGCAACTTGATTACGGGAACAGATAAGTATGCCGTCTATGAAGATAATGACAAATTTATGCAAATACGGTTTGCAGACTCTATTCATGAGATCCATGAATGCTGCAGGTGCATTTGTGAGCCCAAAAGGATACTAAAAAATCAAAATGACCATCTCGGGTCCTGAAGGCAGTCTTAGGAACATCCTTGTTCCTAACCTTCAATGATGATATCCTGATCTCAAATCAATCTTAGAAAAGTAACTAGCCCCTTGAAGTTGGTCGAATAAATGATCGATTCTGGGTAGAGGATATTGGTTCTTAATCGTTATCTTGTTCAACTCTCGGTAATCAATGCACATCCGCATTGAACCGTCCTTCTTTTTAACGAAAAGAATAGGAGCTCCCCAAGGAGAGGAACTAGGCTGAATAAAGCCTTTCTCTAAAAGTTCATCTAATTGCATCCTTAATTCATGCATTTCCGTCGGTGCTAACCGATATGGAGCTCTGGCTACCGATGTAACATTTATGTAAAACAGGTTCCAAAAACCCGCTCCGTTGAGAACGCAAGTAATTATTAAAAGTTCTTACGCATTTATTTATTAGTGTTACTTATTTTTTATTTTTTATGTTTAACAAATAATTTCATAATCAAAATATTAATTAATAAAAGAATAAATGATAATAATATAATAAAACCTTAAAATAATAAAGAAAAATATAAAATAAAAATAAAGGGCGGCCGGGTTTCGAACCCGGGTCCCCATCAAGCACATACACGGTTTACACCACAACACTACACACACATATCTGAATTAATTCCAAACCAAATAAATCTTATATCGACACAGCTTACTGAAATCAAATTTGAAACAACCGCCGGCAACGTCTGTAACTCCCGACCCTCCATCAAAAATCGTTTCAATCTCGAATAAAACCTCAGAAGACTGATTCCAATCACACATTAAGGCTACATCATAACTCATTTCGGTTACCAATTATGGTGGTAATCAATCTTTGACCAAAAACATTTAAAACCGATTCCGAAACTGAAACAATACTTGAACCTATAAATAGAGACCCTCGCATTCCTGTTGAACTCGCCCACACACTCACAAACTCTTTCTAAAATTCTCCGAAGTTTCAAGTCGCCGGAGGTATCACCGGAAATATCGACCACTTCCGTTTTGGTACAAATCTATCTTTTCTATTTTGGTGTCGCATATATTCTGTTATAAATAAATCCAATCATCGAAGTTCATATGGTTTATAAATAAATAGTCGGTGTGTATCAGTGGGTTTAGTTTAATGAAGAAGATGAAGTTTTATATATGTATAAATATTATTAATTTCGCTATTTCAAACGGGTTAGACACACAGTCCAGTGGTGGACTGTGTGCAATTATAAGGCATACGTCCCGAGTTCGAATCTTGTGCATGTCCGGGTTTCTGAAATAACAACCATTTTTTTAAAAGTATTCAGAGCATCTTTCAAGGAGTTGATAAATATAATATGATTTCAAATAATACTGGGTTAGACACCCAGCACAGTTAGTAGGGCTGGGTGCAAATAGAGTAAAGGTCATGGGTTCGATTATGGATGTATGCAACGGTTCGATGGTTTTAAAATCTTTTTAAATTAAATAATTTCTATAATAACCTAACTTGTATATAAGATTAATTAAATTAGAGATTATTCCGGGTTAGACACGTAGCTCAGTTGGTAGAGCTGCGTGATCACGAGTTCGAATCTCACACGCTGCCAAAATCGAATATGATCCGACCGTTCTGAGCTGGTCAGACCTGACAAGGTCAATATTTTTTATATTTATTTTTTTATTTTATTTTATTAGTTTCATTTAAAAATCATTTGCAATGCTTAAAAACAAGACTTTTTAGGTTTTAAAAACTCCATTAAATACCACACAAATAACCTAAAAAATCTAATAAAAAGCATTAATTAAAATATTAACTATTACTTATTTATTTAATTATTACGTTATTATTTAGGCTAGTTTTCTCTCGTGGTTAAATCCCAACTCATGCGCGTTCGTCGCCAAATCAAGGAAACGCACCCACTGTGAGTGAATCCTTACAAATTCCCCTTTTATTCATGTTTTGGGGTGTATCATGTGTCATTTCGTATATTTCGTTTATTCAAACACTTGTGCTATTACCATTATATGATCTAACGTGTGATGTAAATGTTATTTGTTGTATTATGTGTTTACATTTTTGTCAGTTGCGTGCAATCATTCACATTAGGCCCATCAGTTCCTCGTTGGAGACGAGTTGAGCATCAAGTGCCTCATTAGATCAGCTCTGTTTGATTGAGACTTGATCTCATTGTTCATCATTTGTCATGCTTGTGTGTACATTGATTGATAATATGTGGTTTGTGGTTAGATTTACATATGCGTTTACTCATATTTGGTTTATGCATATTTTTTTAATAACCAATATAAGTAATCCTTTCAAATGTTTAAATAAGATTCACTCGCCAACTTTTATTGACCCAAAACCCTATTTTTTTACACATGATACAGGTGGACAGGTTGAAGCAAGGAACACATAGGAAACTGCCTTAGAAGAAAAACAAAGAAGTCATGAATGTTGTGTTTAAAACATATTGTGCTTGTATGTATACGTGTTTGTTGTAATTTATCCTTTAAATTGGAAGTAATAAATATGAAACTTTATTATAGTAAATGTCATGAGCTTTCATGAAAACCCAATCATGCCCCAACTTTTATTTCCGCTGCGGGTCAGGTGTGACAAATTGGTATCAGAGGTTTTTACTATAGGGATATAGGATAGGTTATTAGACCCATAGAGCCTATACTATAGTCGATTAGATTTTTAATTGCTTATATGGTTACATGCAAACTCATGATGTTTATTTGTTTCATATGTGTTGCACACACAAATGCATGCAAGCACTTCCACTATCTTTTTGTGTGATACTTAATGAGTTATACATATTGTCAAACATAACATGCTTACATATACATTCATCGCGCACGTTTCAATTCTCACATATTTAAAGCATTCTCATATTTCCTTATTCAAGATTTGTCATGTTTTCATTTTTCAGTCTCATCAAAGTGAGTTCTACGACGGGCATGTAGTAATTGGAAGGGTACAAGTACCGGTAGTCAAACGTCCTGTCTAGGTTGGCAATCGTATAGATCCAATATAAGGACTAGTTTGCCTACCTGGGGACTAACGATGAGAGTACAAAAGACCTATTAGGCCAAAGCATGCCACACCAAACGTCGTGTGAACTAACCCCACTTTGAGTTGTCACCGTGTCTACACCTGGACACCCTCCGACCTTATACTTTGCGATCATGTTTTATGATTTTCATTCGGGTGGCGTGAATGTTAACAGGCCAACACCAATGTGAACCCTACCAGAGCCCAGTAGTCATGGGGGCCCACATGACTACCAAGGCCAAGTATGGGGACATATGGGGGCCCAAACATGAGCAAAGCCCAAGACATCCTATGGATGTAGCAATTTATTTTCTTCTTTTTTTTGTGAATGTTCATTTCTAAATACGACACATGACACCTATACGTCAAACTCATACTCTCGTTACGTATTCCTTGTAGATGTCTTCTAGTCACTCTTGTAGAGGTAGGAGATCAAGAAAATCCTGTAAGCGCATGGCTGCCCAAATCGCTCAACAGATGGCCGACGTACTTCCCGATATCTTAATTCAAGTCCAACAAGCTCTTGCTGCTAATCCCATCAACCCAATCAATCAAGAAGGTCAAAACGTTGTCAACCCTCCCCCAAAAACCACCAAGTGCACCTATAAGCACTTCAACTCATGTGATCCTCCAAAGTACGAAGGTACTGAGGGAGTCACTGCTCTTCTTCGATGGTTCGAGGAGATGGAAAGTACATTCCTCAACTGCGATTGTCCCAACGACCGCAAAGTACGCTATGCTACTGGACGCTTGTATGGAGTAGCCCTCACGTGGTGGAATGCTGATAAGGGCAGACGAGGCGTCGAAGCCGCTGTAGCTCTAACTTGGGAAGAATTGAGACTAGACGTTTCTGTCCAAGAAGTGAGATTAAGAAACTAGAAGACGAGTTCTATTCATTGAGGCAAAAAGAAGGAGATCACATAACCTATAACAAGAGGTTCCTTGAATTAAACCAAATGGTTCCAAATTGTTTTACCCCTCTCTACCGTTTGATCGAGCACTACATTCGGGGTCTTCCTCCAAAGATTCAGGACCCTGTGATGAGTACTACACCTGCAACTTTTGAAGCAGCAATGGAGCTAGCTATGGAGCTCACCGAAAACCACATTAGGAATGGAGATTTCAAGGATGAGAAGAAGAAAGATAAAACACTAACCGAAATCTCAAACCCAACCCAAACTGAATCCTCTTCCCAACTCACTACCAAAAGAAAGCGAGACGGACAAAATTTTGTTGTTACTCAAAGCAGTCAATCAGCTCCACAAGCCGTACCTCTCCAAGATATCCTAATCACTCAAGTAGCACCCAACTCTGCTTACCCAAATAAGAAACCTTACATTGGACCTCACCCTCAATGCAACACCTGCTTTTATCACCATCAACCTACCATACCCTGTCGATTGTGTGCTAATTGTGGGCGTTATGGTCAGCTAAGTAAGACTTGCCGCATGCCCGAAAACCAAGCTCCACCCCCTGCTCAAAACATGATCCAACCCTATCAACAACCCCAATACCCTATGGTTCCACATATCAAGCTTGCTTTAATTGTGGTGACCCTACCCATTTTAGAAACATGTGCCCTAGATTGGTTAACATCATTAACGCCCAAGCTCAAGCAAACCCAGTTAACCAAGCAAATTAAGCAAACCCAGCACCTCCACCAGTGAGAGGAAGAACTTACAACATCAACGCCAATCCAGTTGAAGTCAATAACGGTGCAAACGAGCAACCTAACTAGCCTTCCATCACTAAGAGTCAAGACTCAGCTCCAACCGTTTAGTTTTTAATGTTTTCTATAAATCTCAATCTTTGTATATCCCTGTTTCAATTTGGGAACTTATGTATCTAAAAAGTTTAATGTTAATTGATATCATTGTTTTATTTCATGTCTTTACTCATCGATATAAAATTTCATGTCATCATACATCATGACGCACCTCGTCTCATCATTTAAAGAAGTTGCGTCGTGTCTCACTTTTTCATAGATTGACCCTTTCATCATAACACATGAGAGAGGTACCATCGTCATTCAGTCATGTATTCTTTCAGATTTGAGACTCAAGCTTTGGCTGTTGTGTTTGTTTATGTTTTGTAGTTTTTAGGACGAGCCACATAGAACTAATCATAATTTACTGACAAAGCCAATGAAAATTTGACAAGAATATGGTGGATATGCCGCTGGTACTTCCTATATATAAGTATTCTTGTCAAAGGATCAAAAGTATTGTCAGGCGGTTATGAGAAGTTCCGTGTAGTTTTTAATATCGTAATGGTTGAATTTTTTCGTCTGGTGATATAACTTTATCTTTTCAACGCATCGATTTTTCTCAAAACTCTTATGCATGAGATCATATCCAGTCAATCAACTTGTGTATCAACGCTTCTCATCTTAGGTATCAAAAAGCGATTCCTGTAGCAGGGTATTCAACCCATACTAGGAATGTTACCGCCTCAATCAAAATCCAAAACTTCACCTGGTGATGTAAACATTTAACGTCAAATCCAAACCTCACACTCCTTTTTTCTGTTAAAAGATACTTATATTTTTGAATCGACGCATCTCGTAGGAGACGAAATTTTTTTTCCGATAGTCAGAGTACGTTCGAAGTCAAAACGAGGATCTGAGTTTACATGGGAACGCGAAGACTCAATGCGCGAAAAATACCCGCATCTTTTACCAGTTACAACTTCTACTTAAATTTCGGGACGAAATTTCTAAAAGTAGAGGATACTGTAACATTTATGTAAAACGGGTTCTAAAAACCCGCTCCGTTGAGAACTCAAGTAATTATTAAAAGTTCGTTACGCATTTATTTATTAGTGTTACTTATTTTTTTATGGTTAACAAATAAATTTCATAATCAAAATTTTAATTAATAAAAGAATAAATGATAATAATATAATAAAACCTTAAAATAATAAAAAAAATATAAAATAAAAATAAAGGGGCGGCCGGGTTTCAAACCCGGGTCCCCATCAAGCACACACACGGTTTACACCACTACACAACACACACATATCTGAATTAATTCCAAACCAAATAAATCTTATATCGACACAGCTTACTGAAATCAAATTTGAAACAACCGCCGGCAACGTCTGTAACTCCCAACCCTCTATCAAAAATCGTTTCAATCTCGAATTAAAACTCTAAAGGCTGATTCCAATCACACATTAAGGCTACATCATAACTCATTTCGGTTACCAATTATGGTGATAATCAATCTTTGACCAAAAACATTTAAAACCGATTCCGAAACTAAAACCACACTTGAACCTATAAATAGAGACCCTCGCATTCCTGTTGAACTCGCCTACACTCTCTCAAACTCATTCTAAAACTCTCCGAAGTTTCAAGTCGCCGGAGGTATCACCGGAAATATCGACCACTTCCGTTTTGGTACAAATCTATCTTTTCTATTTTGGTGTCGCATATATTCTGTTATAAATAAATCTAATCATCGAAGTTCATATGGTTTATAAATAAACAGTCGGGTGTGTATCAGTGGGTTTAGTTTAATGAAGAAGATGAAGTTTTATATATGTATAAATATTATTAATTTCGCTATTTCAAACGGGTTAGACACACAGTCCAGTGGTGGACTGTGTGCAATTATAAGGCATACGTCCCGAGTTCGAATCTTGTGCATGTCCGGCTTTCTGAAATAACAACCATTTTTTTAAAAGTATTCAGGCATCTTTCAAGGAGTTGATAAATATAATATGATTTCAAATAATACTGGGTTAGACACCCAGCACAGTTAGTAGGGCTGGGTGCAAATAGAGTAAAGGTCACGGGTTCGATTATGGATATATGCAACGGTTCGATGGTTTTAAAATCTTTTTAAATTAAATAATTTCTATAATAACCTAACTTGTATATAAGATTAATTAAATTAGAGATTATTCCGGGTTAGACACGTAGCTTAGTTGGTAGAGCTGCGTGCACGTATACGGGAGATCACGAGTTCGAATCTCACACGCTACCAAAATCGAATATGATCCGACCGGTCTGAGCCGGTCAGACCTGACAAGGTCAATATTTTTTTATATTTTTATTTTTATTTTATTTTATTAATTTCATTTAAAAATCATTTGCAATGCTTAAAAACAAGACTTTTTAGGTTTTAAAAACTCCATTAAATACCATAAAATAACCTAAAAATCTAATAAAAAATATTAATTAAAATATTAACTATTACTTATTTATTTAATTATTACGTTATTATTTAGGCTAGTTTTTTCTTGTGGTTAAATCCCAACTCATGCGCGTTCGTCGCCAAATCAAGGAAACGCACCCACTGTGAATGAATCCTTACAAATTCCCCTTTTATTCATGTTTTGGGGTGTATCATGTGTCGTTTCGTTTTTTTGTTTATTCAAATACTTGTGCTATTACCATTATATGATCTAACGTGTGATGTAAATGTTATTTGTTGTATTGTGTGTTTACATTTTTGTCAGTTGCGTGCAATCATTCACATTAGGCCCATCAGTTCCTCGTTGGAGACGAGTTGAGCATCAGGTGCCTTATTAGATCAGCTTCGTTTGATTGATGTGATATCTTTGTTCAACATTTGTCATGTTTGTGTGTACATTGATTGATAATATGTGGTTTGTGGTTAGATTTACATATGCGTTTACTCATATTTAGTTTATGCACATTTTTTAATAACCAATATAACTAATTCTTTCAAATGTTTAAATAAGATTCACTCGCCAACTTTTGTTGACCCAAAACGCTATTTTTTTACACATGATACAGTTGGACAGGTTGAAGTAAGGAACACATAGGAAAGTGCCTTAGAAGAAAAACAAAGAAGTCATGAATGCTGTGTTTAAAACATATTGTGCTTGTATGTATACGTGTTTGTTGTAATTTATCCTTTAAATTGGAAGCAATAAATATGAAACTTTATTATAGTAAATGTCATGAGCTTTGATGAAAACCCAATCATGCCCCGACTTTTATTTCGCTGCGGGTCAGGGTGTGACAACCGGTGCTGATCCTGGCAGGATATCAATTTTAAACTCTACTTTCCTATCTGGAGGCGATCCTGGTAATTCTTCTGGGAAAACATCGGAATATTTCGAGATAACCCAAAGGTCTTCTATATTTGGTTTAGGCTCATTGATAGTTACTTGTGCCAGGTAAATGACTCAACCTCTCCCCAAACACTTGGATGCCTTATATAACGACAACTTGTCTGGAAATCCGTAGTGTGAATCTGCAGGAATGGTGATTGTTTCACCAGATGGGGTTTTAATTTTGATGAGTTTCTTATCGCAGGCAATACGGGCTTGGTTATGGGATAACCAATCCATGCCTAAAACTACGTCGAACCCTTCCATTTCATTGGCAAAAGAGAGATGGTGATAGAATGATTCTTAATGGATATAGAACATCCATCAAGAATGGAAGATGCTTTCTCTAACATCAGCGAGTCCGTCCTTATAATTTATATCTAGAGTTCTTATCGGCAAGTTTAATAGTTTACTAAACTTATGATCAACAAAAGATTTATCTACACCCGAATCAAAAAGAACTCTAGCATATACATCATTGATGAGGATGTACCTATTATGACATTATTGTCATTAACGGCCTCCCTGGCATTCATCTGGAAGGCACGAGCATTCCCTTTCTTAGCCTCTCCAGGCTTTGCATCATTACTTTTGGGGTTCTTGGGACAATTGAACGTAATATGCCCTTTTTCATTACAGTTGTAGCAAACGGCATCCTTAAGATCCTTACATTCTAAGGTCTTATGCCCCTTTCTCTTACAAATACCATAGGGTTTAGTCTGTGGATTAATACTACATTATCCCCAACGTCTGTATTTACAGTTCTTGCACAGGGGTTTGTCATTATACGTGTGATGGTTCTTTTCGAACCCGAAATTTCCTTTCTTTTTGAACCTTTGGGAGTTATCCTCCTTCCGTTTTCTTTTTCCATCAGTTTCAGTCCTAACTGACCTTTGCCTCACTAAATCTAAGGTGAGGGAGGGAGATAGGTCTACAGCGGACCTATAGGTACTAGGCTGTGCAGCCTTTACGATACCCTTTATCTCGGGCACTAACCCATTAATGAAACGCGCAATGCGTTTGGATTCAGGGGTGATTAAATATGATACTAACCTAGACAGGGAATTGAAGTCAGAAACATACTTCCGACAATCTAGGTTCTTCATTGAAAGAGTCAGAAAGTCTGTCTCTAATTTCTTTACCTCATGAGGTGCGCAGTATGTTTCCTTGACTAAATCGACAAACTTTGGCTATCCTAAGTTGTACAGGTGTACTTTACCTGTAGATTGGATCATGGCCTTACACCAAATCAGGGCATCGCCCTTAAAGGACTGTGATACATACTTGACCACATCCTTATCAGCACAACTGCTGATATCCACAATCGTTTCCATCTCATCAAGCCATTTCAAGGCTTCTACTGCTCCTTTTTCCCCATTGAAATCTCAGGGCTTACAGGAGACGAAATATTTGTAGGTACATCCGTCTTTTGAAGAACGGGACCTTTCAGCAAATTTTATTTTCTTTGGTTCACTCTTTGCATTCGAAGAGTGAACTGAGCTCTCCTTATGAGCTGAGGATGGTGCGATTGATAATGGTCTGGAGCGAGCATCACTCGACTCCCTAAGTTTCTCTATGGCCTTTTTTACGGCTTTTCCAACAGCAGCATCTATGCGAGCTTGGAAATCATCGTTATTGACTGCTATATTTTCAGCCTTGTTAGAGCTAATCTCTTGGTGGCTACTTTACGCTTGGTCCGAGTTAGCCATGCTTTGGAGCTTTGGTTCTAAATACCAAATAAATTTTCTCTTAGCCATGGTATAACAACCATATTGGCTTAAACATTGGATATAACAATCCATCGCCTATTTAAGCTAGTGTGAATAACATCACAAGTCTTAAGCTTATTTATCTATATTTGGCCTAGGTCTTAATAGGACCATCAAATGCAAATTACAATCTGGACATAGTCCATATATTATTAGACAGTGGATCGTAATGTCACAACTATCATTGTAATTTAGACAATTATATACAGCTCATAGTCTTGTCACTAATAGACATAAAATTGGGCACATTGGCCTGTCACATTAGACATAAAATTGGGCACATTGGCCTGTCACATTGGACATAAAATTGGGCACATTGGCCTGTCACCTTGGACATAAAATTGGACACATTGGACTGTCACCTTGTACATAAAATTGGGCACATTGGCCTGTCACCTTGGACATAAAATTTGGCACATTGGCCTGTCACCTTGGACATAAAATTGGGCACATTGGCCTGTCACATTGGACATGAAATTGGGCACATTTGCCTGTCACCTTGGACATAAAATTGGGCACATTGGCCTGTCTGTTGTCATCGCATTGATGACATTAGCCGGGATCACATTGATCACATAGGCTATATAATAGGTCTTAAGACATAGTCCTTTTTACCTAGACGGCTAGTGTGGTTCCTCAAGTCACACTATCAGGAGTATGAACATTCCTTAATGTTAACATAAGAGTACCTTAATGATTGATTAATGGTCTCGGTCACCTTGGATCTTAACGACCTTGGAGGCTTGAACCTAGTTCACCACCTCTGGATAGAAGGATAATTTCCCTTAACTATCCTTATAGAAGGCCCCTTGTCCTTAACTATCATTTCTTGGCCAATGTGTGGTCTACGCCACTTGGCATAATCAAATCCATTAAGGTCTTTTGGAATTATATAGCAGAGCATTAATTTCGAATAAAATCGAGACTCTCGCTTGAAGAGGATGAATACACATATATATATATATATATATATATATATATATATATATATATGTTTCCAAAATTACTTCATTAAATTCCAATAGAAATTACAATACTAGAAACAATGAAATAAATGGTCCATGCAATGACTAAAGAAATAAAATGTCCATGCAGGGACTAAAGAAACAACAATGTCCTCGCAGGGACTTACATATAATAGAAGAGACTTCACTCGTCCTTCCTTCCCTTAACCAACTTGGAGAGTTTCTTGAAGAACTTATTTGTCTTCTTCTCCGTTTTTTCCGCTTGTTGTCGCATTTCTTTCATTCGTTCTAAGGCCTAGTTGGCCTCAAGTGGCGGCGGAGGTTGTGGTTGTGGTTGTGGTATAACAGGATACTGGTATCCATAACTTGGATATCCAACAGGTGGGAAAGGAGACGGGTAAAGTGCATTATGCATGACCGCTTGCATGTAGGGGTCATGCGACAATGCTTGGTAATCAACAGGTGTAGATGGGTTATAAGAGTCATGTCCAGACATATCTGGATATGTTGGGATAGGGTTATTATAACCCGATGGTGGTGGTTGAACCACTTGTGGTGATGTTGGTTCCACCACAGATGAAACATTGGAGGGTCCACCCATTTGTGGGTCCTCGTGAATAGTAGGGTAGGGTTTGGGCAAAGGTGGTAGTGATCCCGACCGTGGGCCCGCATGTACCGACATTCGTGCTCCTCTTTTCCTCCTTGGCGGTTCAGGTGGCGATTGAGGTTGTTCCACCGGTTCCATGTGCACATCTTCTTGCACGGGAGGTGGTTGGGAATGATGGGAATGAGTGTTAGCGAAAGTAAATTGGTTCCAATATTGGTCCCACTCGTTAGGACCTTGGTATGGCGATCCGACGTAAGAGTTCGAATCGCTTGACATTTCGATGGGATGCGTGTGTGATCCCGGTGGCGGCATTTCTGGATCGGAGTCCTCGTCTATGGGATTGGGTTGGTGTAATTGGTTTTGGTCGGCCGGGGGTGTATTAAAGTATTGGTTGGGGTTAAATTCATCATGATAAGAATGATGGGAATGGTGGGAGTAATGTTAATGATGTGAATGGTATGAGTGATAAGAGTTTTGAGTATGAGAAGGTGAATGTTGTGATAATGGCCATGAATCCCCCGAATCCTCATAAGGGTTCGGGTGAAGGGGATGTGAAGGGATATGTCCTGAAGGTCCTCCCCTCATTGGTCCTTTACCTCTTCTTCTTACTCTTGTCGGCATATTCATGTTAAAAATCAATTCAAAAACAATACTAATAACTTAATAATGAGATGAGTAAATCCTAGGTCAAAGCCTAGACTCGTGTCACACCCCGACCCGCAGCGGATAAGGTGATCGGGGCATGATTGGGTTATCATCAAAGCTCATGACATTTATTATGCGTTTCATATTCTTTAATACAAATTAAATGGAAATTTACAATAAAGGTTACAACTGTTCTAACTAACAATCTAAACTTCTTGATTCTCTTCTAAGGCATATCCTATATTTTCCTTGCTTCAACCTGTTCACCTGTATCATGTGTAAAAGGGTTTTTGGATCAACATAATGTTGGCGAGTGAATCCTATGGAAAACATTTGAACAATTTATTTAAATTGATTATGAAATATGTGCACAACCAAACATGAATAAAAATAGATGTAAACTTAATCACAATCATAAGATATTAAGTGAAAACACACATGAACAATAATGGAACATTTAGAGGCACGCGATGCTCAACTCGTCTCTCACAAGGAACTGAGGGGCCTAATGAATGAATTGCATAACATGATAATATGAATGACACAACTACAACCAATATAAGCTCAATGATACACACATGAACAATAATGAATTTGATTTGAAGCACGCGTTGTTCTACTCGTCTCCCACGAGGAACTGATGGGCTTAATGTATGAGTTTCATATAATTTGACAAAAGGAAATAAATAAGTCACAACAATAAAAACAATCTAAGTTTAGGTTATGATGTGGTATGGCACAAGTTTAAATAAATAAATTAATTATTTTCATAACACATGACACACCCCAAAACGTGTAATTTAAAAGGGGGAGTTGTAAGATTCACTCACAGTGGGTGCGTTCGGTTGATGATGTTGAATGCACGCGAAGTGGTTTTAACCACGAGTGAGTTTAACCTAGAATAATCGCATTATGGTTGGGTAAGTAAACGGGTTTTATTAATCTATTTTAGTAGGATTGTTGGGTGTATTTTTGTGAGTTTGAGGCTATTTTCTAACCTTAAAAAATGTTATTTTTAAGTATTTTTAATTGATTTTTAATTAAAATAATTAAATAAAAATAATAAAAAAATTGATTTTTTTCTGACCGTTGACCGTTTGACTGACCGTTGACCGGTTCAATTCGGAATACAAGTGCGCTGAGTGAGGCTCGAACCCGAGACCTCCCGTACGCGTGCACGCAGCTCTACCAACTGAGCTACGTGTCTAACCCGTTATATATCTGATTTTAATTATATATATATAATAATTAGTTTAAACCGAAAATCATTTTTATTTTAAAAACAGTTTAAGCGACTCGGACATGCACTCCACAGGTCTCGAACCCGGGACCTGTGGTTTAATCTAACACACAGTCCACCGCTGGACTGTGTGTTTAACATGTTATATATTTCCACTTTTATTATACTTAAATACAAATTATCTGCTTTCATTTCTGACTCTATTTAAAAAGTTAATAATTGTCCGGGTCGATGTAGGAGAGTGGACTCGAACTTGTGACGTGCGATTAAACATACACACAGTCCACCGCTGGACTGTGTGTTTAACTTGGTTATTATTCCGAGTATTAATATACTTAACATATTACTGTGGTGACCCGGTTCGGTTTAACAAAAAAAAAATGATTTTTATTAAGGCAGCGTGTGTGGGACGGGATTCGAACTCGAGACCTTTGCTTTATATGTGCACACAGTCCACCGCTGGACTGTGTGTATAACCCGATTAATATCCAGATTTATTTTATACTTATATGTTACGGAAATACATCGTCTTCTTCACTGAAATATAACCAGAGTTCGGAAATCGACTGGTTCAAAGTTTTTATCGGTTTATTAGTGTATTTCAGATCATTACGGTGAGATAAATGTGAAAAGGAAAAGAAATTGGGCGGAGAAGTATACCGACTGGACTCTCTGTTTTCCGGCAAAAACTCCGGCGACAGAATTCACCTCCGGCGACAGAATTCACCTCCGGCGACGTGTTCCTTGTAGCAGCGAGTCTCCAGGAAGCTTACAAAGGGTGTGGGTATCTCCGGTATAAGCTCAGAGGCTCAGTGAGGTTCAGAATTGAGGAAAACGGTTTCCCGGCGATGAGCAGAGAAATTCCGGCGAGAGAGTTTTCGCCGAGAAAGGGTGTGGTTTTGAGCGAAAAGGTTTGCAGTCGGTTGTGGGTGAATTTATAATGCAGATCGTTGAAGAATCTGGTCTGATTTCCGACTGGATTCATTGATTTAGATTTTCCGGCGGTTATAATTTTGGTCGCGGACTTCAAACATCGGTTATAACCGATGTCTGGTTAATGGTTTACGTTATAACGTAAATTGTAGTTAAGACTCGCGAGATTTCCGGGATTCCGACGACTGAACTGTTTGGGCGCCGGTTTTGAATTCGTAACGTCCCTTTATCAATTAAATGATTCTATTATTTATCAAACAGAACAAGTGGCGCAGTGGTTTGTGTGTGAGGTGATAAGTCGCTGAGTGACTCGGCGAGTGACCCGGGTTCGAAACCCGGCTGGATCATTTCATTTTTATTTTGCGATTTTCAACAGTTTTTCAAAAACTAAATATATAGTCCCGTATAATAATTGATTACGTATCGTTTAAAAATATTTTGGGCATTTAATTCGCAACAAAATTTTTGACTGACTGTTCGGTTGATAAACGGAGCGGGTTTGGTAAATCCGTTTTTGACGGATGTTACAACTCGGAAGTCTAAGGAATGTGCTTGTGTAAGTTTGAGATCAAACACAAGAAAGATAAATTCTCTCAAATGTTAGCTTTGATACCAACCTGTCACACCCCGGCTTTCCACAGCCAATCCAAACACCGGTGGGACCGGGTAGGGAATATCGTGACGTAAGTTGATAACATCATAGACAATTAAACACAGCACAACGGAAGTCTCGTATTTAAATTACTATTACAAACCAAATGTTCATAATACTAAAATGATACACAGACGACTCGTAATAGAAGAACTACAGGCGGATCATAAATTGTACAAAAGAAATAATGTAAAACAGACTTTGGGCAGATCTAGGATTTGCAAGATCCCCTTATCACTACGAGCACTTCCAGCCTGTTTTCGTATTGTACCTGCAAGCTTAGTCTTTTGAAAATACGTCAGCTTTCGCTGGTAAATACACCCAACTGACTCATTTTGAAAACATTTAAAAATGTTTTTAAGTGCGTATCAGCACAAAATCTTTTATAACTTGGGAAAGTTGACCGTCCAACCTTGTTAACAGATTTACATGTTTGTCCATACACATAGGGCCCGGTACGGAGACCGAGACATGATTAACGTACACACCACTTTGGACTCGCGAAGGAGTCATTTCTTCCCAACCTTGTGGGTAATGCATTTTGAACGTTTATCGGGTGTATGCCTACACCCGCACTAAGGTCGTGGTCATTTTCTATTGTAATGAGCCGAAGATATATGAATTTTGTCCCATTATCACTTCTGAGAGACTATACGGGTAGATTATATTGTTATTCAACTTTTATGATAAATTCTTTCAAAATACATGTAGTCTGATCTTTTGAGTGTAGAAAACAAGTCCATGTGAACATAGAAAAATCATAAACTATCACTAAGCAATATCTATTTTTCCTTAAGCTCATGATTTTTACTGGGCCAATGTAAGACCCATCTCATATAGGACTTCAACTTTTCGTTAATCTTGCAT
This sequence comes from Scalesia atractyloides, assembly GCA_947069175.1. Classification (NCBI taxonomy): domain Eukaryota; kingdom Viridiplantae; phylum Streptophyta; class Magnoliopsida; order Asterales; family Asteraceae; genus Scalesia; species Scalesia atractyloides. Next base: position 56,343,939 of record CAMTDV010000028.1, read on the forward strand.
TTATATAAATATAAATGCAATTGCATAGTCGTTACAAAAACGGCATAAATTAAAATTTCATTCGTACCAAGAAGTGTTCATAAAACAATAATACTCTTTGATTTTATAAAACAAAAATCTAAAGCGTTAATTCATGGTCTTTGCTCGGTTCGCTACGTGACCTGATTATCAATCGCTTTCCATTCGTAAGCAACCTGGGTCACAAAACCATCGAAACATCAATTATAGGATGTTTAAAACATGTCTAAACGAACCAGCATGCAAACCAAGAAAAATGAACCATTTTGTCATACAAGACCCACCGTAACTTACGGCACTCTACCGTAGCTTACAGCAGATGTTGTCTGTTTTAAACAGTAGACACTTGCTGTAGCTTACGACAGGCTGAGGCTGCAAATTCCTAGCGTCGTCATTTTGATTCGAACTTGTTTCTAATTAACCATAAAACATATGCCTACGTAATTAACCTAAAATACTTAACCCGGATTCATGACTTTTATGAATTACGCAACCGTTACCCGGTTTATGCGCATATTTATTTTGACCCGTTATGGGAAATAAGAACTTAAACTTAAATTTTCCGCATCTCTTCGTATCTCCTATTCACACTTTATGACCTTCATTCATCTATCATCACAACTTCAATTATGATGGGTTATGATAGGAAAAATCATTATATTCCTATTCTACCCTCGAGTTTGAAACTTTTACGAAAATCATTATGTAGCATCAAGCCAAAATGGTTTAAGCCTTCCACTTTATACTACCGGAAGGGTTTACCAAATTATACAACTCATTTTTAAACTACCCTTAAGGGTCGTTTGCCCGGTTCATCATTCGTGGACGTTTTTGTCAATTTTAGTCCTTTAATTACGAAGGACGTTTAAAAGCCTGTTTTGACCAATTGAGCACTTTTAACCCGTATTCCATTTAAAATTAATTGTGTTCTTAAGAACTTAATATCTGCAATTTAAATTACTAGATATACCTCACTTTAGGTAATCCAATGTCCACCCGTTACTCGATTAACTTTAATTGTACCATAAATCCCCATCGAGAGCATGACCACTACACATATCTGGCACAGGTTGAAGTATTGACCCGTTAGCAATACTTTGTGATTCTATATACTAACTCGTGGCAATGCATGCCCACAAATCATGCTTACTTCTAAGCATGAAAATTAACAAAGGAAATATTAAGTATCATTTTCAAATGGTGATAACATCACCATTTGACCCGTTTGACTAAACATCGGTATAACCAAACATTGTTTATTGTAAAAAGGATATTTACTTACCGTTTATTTCGTTTGACCCGCTATGTTCTGCACCATAGGGTTCCGTTTATAATTTTTATTATATTAATAACCGATGTATGATTATTCACTATTTAGCTCGTTTGACCCGTTTTGGTTCGCGTCAGCAAATAATTACCACCAAAACTCATTTTCACTTGCTCGATCCATTTTGGTTCGCGTCAGCAAGTATATACATCAAAAACTCATTTTTTTCGTTTGACCCGTTATGGTTCGCACCAGGGTCCCGTTTCTAAAATTCATTATGTTTATAACCAATATATGGTTATTATTATTTCGCTCCTTTGACCCGTTATGGTTTACACCATGGTGTCCTATTTCTATGATTAGTTTTTTATTACCAATTTATAATATAACTAGTTCTACCCATTTTGACCCGTTTCATGGCTTTCGCCATGGGGGTTTCATCTTAACATTTCTCCTTTGTCGCGAACATTAGTTTGTCATTACTTATCCATTTTGACCCATTTCATGGTTTACACTACGGGGTCTCATTTTGACATATTCAGCCGTTTAACCGCAACCGTTCTTAATCATATACTTCCTATCACTTATGTAATGGTTCTATTCTAGGAGGTGTCACACCTCGGCTTTCCACAGCCAATACAAACACCGGTGGGCCCGGGTGGGGAATATCATGATGTAATTTGATAACATCATAGACAATTAAACACAGCACAGCGGAAGTCTTGTATTTAAATTACTATTACAAACCAAATGTTCAAAATACCAAAATGATACACAGACGGCTCGTAATAGAAGATCCACAGGCGGATCATAAATTGTACAAAAGAAATAATGTAAAACAGACTTTGGGCAGATCTAGGATTTGCAAGATCCCCTTATCACTACAAGCACTTCCAGCCTGTTTTCGTATTGTACCTGCAAGCTTAGTCTTTTGAAAATGCGTCAGCTTTCGCTGGTAAATACACCCAACTGACTCATTTTGAAAACATTTAAAAATGTTTTTAAGTGCGTATCAGCACAAAATCTTTTATAACTTGGGAAAGTTGACCGTCCAACCTTGTTAACAGATTCACATGTTTGTCCGTACATACAGGGCCCGGTACGGAGACCGAGACATGATTAACATACACACCACTTTGGACTCACGAAGGAGTCATTTCTTCCCAACCTTGTGGGTAATGCATTTTGAGCGTCTATCAGGTGTATGCCTACACCCGCGCTAAGTTCGTGGCCATTTTCTATTGTAATGAGCCGAGGATATCTAGGACACGGTACTTAACCCCCGATGTTTAAGTTATCAAACAAAACTGGTTAAAACGGAATATGCGGATTTACTAGCCACAATCCGACATTCGATTGATCCTATTTCCTACCAAGCGATAATAATTTACCGTAACCCAAGGCCGTATAGGGGAAATAAGTCGAGAGTATTTACCTGAGCTAGTCTTTGTTAAGCGCAAGATTAATTAACTCAGCCGTACACAAAAGTACTAAGTGCAGATAGCATTTACCGGCAAGTCTCTAGTCTGGATTATGGCATAAGCTAACCAATTAAATACTAATGGTTTTATTTAAGTCATACACTTAGACCGACTAGCGTACTTGATCAAAACGTATAACGCTAGATTAAACGATGATTGGATAGAATGTAGTTTAATCCCAACAAGTACCTTGACTTGTATAATATGGATAAACTATAAACATTCTGGATTTTGAGACTCAAATGACAAGGTTAGACCCGTTTCGGTTAATTTCCGTAAACTAGTTACATATACTTAACCGTACGCATATCAGCGATATCGGGTAACTAGATAAGTCATGGACAAGTTGTATATGCCATTATATTTTATATAAGTTGTAATATCAGTAGGATATCAACTTATATGCCCGTTAAGGTTTCAAAATGAAACTATGCCTCATATGGGCATTTTTGTAATTTCATACCCTATAGTAGTAACTTGAATATAATTTAATGTTATAACCATAAGTATTCTGGAAAAAATAACTTATTTATGATATAATATCAGTAGGATATTAATTATATGTGTAATTTATCTTTTATGACAAAACTATGCACCGAAGGGGCTTTTGGTCATTTTACACATAGTTTATAAATTATTTGCGATTCTGATTTTTTATCTTGTACCTATTAAAAATACTTAAATGAGTTTTAAAATCAGTAGGTAACAAGTCTTGGCTGGTAAATATGGTTTAAAACCATAATATGCGCCGAAAATGACGCTTATGTCATAAAATGACGATTTATGCGATGCTTAATGAAAACTGATGTTAAGGTCAGGTTAACATGTCTTAGATGTGTTATTTATAACATATCAGTAGGTAAAAGATTTACTTTGAAAAGATGTGATTAAAATCATTTTATAAGCCACAAGGACCTTATCGTCATTTATCGACATAATAAAAGGACTTGTCCATAAAATCAGTTTATAATCTGGTTTGACATCACAAATAATCCTACTTATAATATTACATCAGTAAGAAACTCATTTTCTAGTTCATTATCATTTAAACCTCTTTTTACGCAAAAAGGGCATTTTAGTCAAAATGGCATAATTACGGAACTTGCGCATAAATTTAGATTCTGATTATGATCATGTAATATAACCTCAGGAGGTTATGCTACATTATATTATGATCATAATGCAACTTTAGATCAGTAGCTAACTTATCTAAATCGGGTCAGAATCGAAAATCAAAGCAGAAGTCAAACTTCGCGACTTTCGGTTGCGAACCGACCCTAGAACTGAAACTGACGAGCTAAACATGTTCTTACATGTTCTAATAATTATTACCAACTTGTTTAAGTGTCAAAACAGGTTTCATAACATATATAAGATCAAATTACATCATTTTCGAAAAACGGCCTGTTTGACTTTTTAATATAGTAACTTTGACCCGTCAATTGGTCTAGCAAACGTGATCTTCAGGAGGTGCCCTTTATAGGGACTAACACCTACCTTATTACGATCACTTAGCCACGTTCGTTACAAACAATGGCTAGACCATAATGCTCTTAACTGAAAGTGGTTCCTACAATGCAATAGAACTAAGTTGAATGCTCCTTTTATTTAGGATCTTCCAGAGGAGGGAGATAGAGTTGTGAATGAGAAAGGTGCAAGTTCAAAGGATGAACCTTGGCACCTATTTATAGTTGGAGAGCTTGAAATAGGTGATGTCAGGTGTTAAGGGGTGTAAGAGGGAGCTTACAAGTGTCCTAAAACGTGGCATAGCTATTTGGGAATCCATAGTTTCGAATACATTGGTTTTTGGCAATTTGTGTGGAGGCCAAGCAAATTTTCTGCAGACACAGGCCTCTCGCGCCCCGCGAGAGGCACAGGCCTTGCCTCTCGTGTAACATCCGTAAAAAACGGATTTTACCAAACCCGCTCCGTTTATTAACCGAACAATCAGTTTAAAATTTCGTGGCGTATTTAATGCCTAAATTAATTTTAAACGATACATAATTAGTTATTATATTGGAATATATAATTTGTTTTTGAAAAATTGTTAAAAATAATGAAATAAAAATAAAATGGTTCTGCCGGGTTTCGAACCCGGGTCAGTCAGCCGGGTCAACAGTCTTATCGCACACACACTCAAACACTGCGCCACTAGTGTTCCTTGTTAATTATTAGAATCAATTAATTCATAACATGAATCCAAAATTCAAAACCGGCGCCCAAATTTCAGTCGTCGGAAATCCCGGCGATCTCGCGAGATTGGACGGTTTCTTCAAGTCTTAACGTAAACATTTAAACCCACATCGGTTATAACCGACGCCTGAACCCACGACACAAGCTATAACCGCCGGAGAATTTTTAACCGACGAATCAAGTCGGAAATCGGACCAAATTCATCGACGACCTGCCCTATAAATACCTCATCGAACCTCTACAAGCTTTTTCGCTCAAAACCGCACCTTTACCCGACGTAATTTCACTCGCCGGAAAATTTCTGCTCATCGCCGGAAAACCGAACCCTTCACTTCTGAGCCTTACTGAACCCCCTAAGCTTATACCGAAGTCACCCACATCCTTTTCAAGCTTGCTGAAGTCTCTCTGCTGCAAGACACACGACGCCGGAATCTTTTGCTGTCGCCGGAGTTCTGCCGGAGAAACAGAGGAGTCCAGTCGGTATACCTTATGCTTAAATCTTTCATTCTTTTTACATATCTCATCTGTAACTAACCTCAAAACACTAAAGAACACGATTAAAACATCGAACCAGTCGGACTTCCGATTCTGGTTAAAATCAACGAAGAAGACGAAGTTTCTGTAATGTTTAAGTTTATTATAAATCAAGATATAACTCGGGTTAGACACACAGTCCAGCGGTGGACTGTGTGCACAATAAACACGTAAACGTCTCGAGTTCGAATCTTGTCCCACGCATGCTGCCTTAATAGAAATGTCTTTTTTTGTTAACCGAACCGGAGTCACCGCTGTACATGTTAAGTTTAATAATAACCGGAATAATAACCAAGATAGACACACAGTCCAGCGGTCGACTGTGTGAATGTTTAAACACACGTCACGAGTTCGAGTCCGGTCTACTGCACCGATTCGGACAATTATCTAACTTTTTAAAATAAGGCAGAAATGAAATAATGAAGTTTGTTCATAAGTATAATATAAATCGGATTATTTAACAAGTTAGACACACAGTCCAGCGGTGGACTGTGTGTTAACTCAACCCACAGGTCCCGGGTTCGAGACCTGTGGAGCGCACCGAGTCACGGATTAAAATCTTTTTAGAAATAAGCTGATTTTCGGATTAATCTAATTAATATATAAATATAATTAAAAACAGAAATATTTCGGGTTAGACACGTAGCTCAGTTGGTAGAGCTGCGTGCACGCGTACGGGAGGTCTCGGGTTCGAGCCTCACTCAGCGCACACATACACGCATACGAACGGGTCAAACAGTCAAGGTCAATGGTCAACGGTCAACGGTCAACGGTCAAAAAAGTCAATTTTTTTATTATTTTTATTTATTTATTTTAATTAAAAATCAATTAAAAATACTTAAAAATAACATTTTTAAGGTTAGAAAATAGCCTTAAACTCACAAAAATACACCCAACAATCCTACTAAAATGGATTAATAAAATCCGTTTACTTACCGAACCATAATGCTATTTATCTAGGTTAATTTCACTCGTGGTTAAAACTACTTCGCGTGCATTCAACATCATCAACCGAACGCACCCACTGTGAGTGAATCTTACAACTCCCCCTTTTTAATTACACGTTTTGAGGTGTGTCATGTGTCACAAAATAATTAACTCGTTTATTTAAACTTGTGTCAAACCATATCGTGATCTAAACTTAGATTGTTTATATTGTTGTGATTATGTATTTCATTTTGTCAACTTATATGAAATTCATTCATTAAGCCCATCAGTTCCTCGTGGGAGACGAGTTGAGCAACGCGTGCCTCAACACCAATCCATTATTGTTCGTGTGTGTATTATTGAGTTTATATTGTTTGTAGTTATGTCTTTCATATTATCATGTTTATGCAATTCATTCATTAGGCCCATCAGTTCCTCGTGAGAGACGAGTTGAGCAACGCGTGCCTCTAAACGATCCATTATTGTTCATGTGTGTATTGTTTAATATTAAATTGATTTATGAATAAGTTTACATCTATTTTTACTCATGTGTGGTTGTGCACTTTATTTCATAATCAATTAAATAAACTTGTTCAAATGTTTTCCGTAGGATTCACTCGCCAACTTTTTGTTGATCCAAAAACCCTTTTTACACATGATACAGGTGAACAGGATGAAGTAAGGAAAACATAGGAAATGCCTTAGAAGAAAACAATGAAGCCTAGATTGATATTTAGGACATGTTGTAATACTGATTGTAATTTTCCATTAAAGTGTATTAATGAATATGAAACGTTAAAATAAATGTCATGAGCTTTGATGATAACCCAATCATGCCCCGATCACCTTTCCGCTGCGGGTCGGGGTGTGACATCTTGCGCCCCACGAGCGCCTCATGGCCAGTTTCAAAGTTTGACATTTTAGCCCCTTAACTTATAAAACCTCCTAAAACACCTTTTTAGCATATTTAGCCCTCCGTAACCAATATTTGGCATACCCGGGAGTATGCCCGGACATTGTCGAGATCTCGGTGCGTTAAAAGGTCACTCAGAGGTATAAATTAACATGTTGACACTTTTAATCCCTCCATTATCCAACTTTCATATATTTACGGATTTAATCCCTCTCGTCCAATAAATGTAACATATGAGAGTTAGGACTTCGTAAAGGATCACTCAAAGGCCCACTATAAGCATGTTGACTCCGATATCACTCAGAGGCAGGGCATGTTGACATATCAGTCACTCGGAGGCCAAGTTTAAGCATGTTGACATATCAGTCACTCAGAGGCTAATGAGCAAGCATGTTGACATATTAGTCACTCAGAGGCTATTGTTTAAGCATGTTGACATATCAGTCACTCAAAGGCTTATGTTTATGCAAGTTTACATCAGACAGTCACTCAGAGACTCAGTTTGAGCATGTTGACACCTTTAGTCCCTATTAGTCTTTAATAGACTTAAATAAAAATACAACACGCGTCACTATACTTTTGGACACGATTTTACGAGGTGTTACAAGAGGTGTAAGTTTTACTTACATTGCGTCCGATCATGCTTTCTCGCGCCTTTGACCCGCTTGACCCATTTCTTCCAAGCTTTAACCTAGCTCAAGAGTCAAACTATAATGCAACATCCATAAGATGGTTATATTAGTAATCAATACCATGACTATCATTCTTATCAACTTTTTTTTTACCATTTTTCGCATTCTATTCTATTATTGGCCAGTTTGACTTTTAACATTCAAACTGCCAATGACATGTATAAATGCACTAACACCTTGATGAAACTCACTTCAACATTTTATCGATCACTTGGTAGGCATCATTTTTAAGGTATCAAATTAGCTAAGTTTTTCTAACCAAAGTCACCATGTATCATTAACACAACAAGTTCATACATTCCTTTTAACATCTAGTTAACCCATTTTTTTTCATTTATCAAAGCAATATATCAATTTACTCATACAAGAGTTTGGGTTTCACACCTAGGTCGAAACCCACTTCTTGACATGTATGAACATTTGCTTATATCTCGAAATTGTTCAAGTATTATACACATACAAGCAAGTATGATGATCATGAACATAAATGCATCATCAACTTCATCATAATATCAAAATCCATTTAGTATAGAAACTCATCATACACAAATTCATAACATACCTCACACTAGAAATGGCTAGATGGTTCAAAATCCTTAATCATGCAAGGAAAAGCACCTAAAGTTCATCTTCAATTGGTTGAATTTTGTGATTTAGCGCTAAAGAGAGGATTGTACGTTCCACACACACACACACTATTTGTGTGTTTTAGTTTTATTTTTGTTTTTTACATACAACTTCAAACATAATCCATTTCAGCCCCTAAGGTTTACTTTTGATATTTTGTTTGCTTATAACTTAACCTTCATAAATAAACTACCATGTTAACTAGGTTAATCTTCCTAGTTGTATACTTCATCTCAATTCATCAAAAGAGCATTATAATTCAATTAACTAAGTTCGAGGTTGCTACAACCTGACTTAACACTTAAGCCCCGATAGCCTGGACCATTTATAAACTTTATTTACTAAAAAGTATTTGTTCACTTCTTATTTAACATTAGATTTATTTAATTAAATCCTAATGTTTACCGAGTTAACTTTTACCCATAACGGTATTTTACTCGCTCATCACAATTAACTTGGTTTAATTACTAAACCTATTTTCGGGGCGTTACATCCAAACTAATCCATATGTAACATTTGTAAACATTGGATTGTTTTGGACTCTTTAATAGGTTTGTATGATGTTTTATGTTATTTACCTTTTAAACAGAAAACACAATGTTCATCACACTTGAACTGTTTGGTTGGCACACCTCTGATAAGGTTTTATTTTGTCATAGTGTTAATTGTTTTTGAATTAACATGTCCCAACCTTCTATGCCATAATGTTGTTTCTTTTGTTGAGGAAACAGAAAATAGGCATATATTTGTTTTTGGATTTTCTTTTGACATGTCCACTACATAAACATTGCCACTTCTATGAGCAATTAGTTGTACAGAGCTTTCAGCTATAATTTTGTCAATCTTTCTAACAACCTCAGGTCCAACAATTTTACAATTGTCTTTGTAAAAAATGAGCCATAGCCTTTTTCACTCATTTGTGAGACACTGGGTAAATTGAATTTTAGATTGTCTATTAGATTAACATTTTCAAATTTTAGCTTACCAGCCTGGACAGTTCCTGACCCCAACACTTTTCCTTTAGAATTATTTCTAATGGATATGCCACCACCTCCATGATCATGGAAGTTTGTTAGCAGAGCTTTGCATCTAGTCATTTGCCTGGATCCTCCATTATCGATATACCATAGGCTATCTAGGCATGTAGAGACTCCCATTTTCGTGGCCATAAATGAGCATTCACAATTATTCTCATCCTCAGTTGTATTCCAAGGATAATTATTTTGACAACACTTGCATCAACCTTTTCACAAACTGTTGTTTGTGCCGAGTTAGATGCATTCTCAACATTTTGTATGTCAAGAGTTTTTTGGTTGTTTTTAACAATTTCCTCAGTTTTACTGAATTTCTCTTTTACTCATCCCACAACTCTTTTGCACTATTACAGTGTAAATAGCTCTGCATAGATCTCATTCGGTAGAGCCTTTGCAATTATATTGAGTGCTTTAGCATCTATCTCAAACTTTTTGAAATCTAGCATAGAGTAATCTTCCGGTTTCTTTGGCTCATGCACATCAGGATTTTTGACACAAGGTGTCATTGGAATATATGGTTCGTACACTACAGATCTCCAACTAGCTATGTTTTGTTGAGCAAGATAATGCTCTATTTGACGTTGCCAGATATTGTAATTTAATTTTGTCAAGCATTGGTGATTTTCTATTACAACCGGAGATAAGGGAATCATAGTTATTGAGTGACATTCTCTTTTGATCTTTTGAAGAAGAACAGAGTGTGTGTAAGACACTTTTTGAGTTTTACACTTTTCTACTCTGAGCTACGAAAAGTATTAGATCTTTGTGAGCTGATCTTTGTATGTTAAACTGATTATAAAATCAAGTTTAACGTGACCAAGCTCTGATACCGATTGTTAGGATCTGAGTTTGATACATGTAAATAATGATAAAAAAATAAAATTCACAAGCAGGAAGATATTATCAACAACAATTTTTCATAGATAATCAAATGATTACAAAAGTTTTACTGAATGGTTCTACAATCTCCCCCTCAGCCTGATTACTCACAAAACTATTCATACAAAAGGGAATGTATAAAGAGATAAGATAGATCTCTAACATGTTAGATATATTTATACTAAGTACTAAAGCTCTGTTCGTAATAGGCTGACATTACCCTGATAGGCTCAGATCTTTGCTTTAATAGACTTTAGGCTTCAACATACCTTGTTTTTTCATGAACATCGGTTCCAATACTTTGATCAGATGTTTGTTTGTCTTCAACAGGTGCTCTAATTTAGATGTTCAAGATTAATTATCCTTGGGAGGAGAATTGCTTCATCAACTGTATATTTATCGATATCATTACCATGTTTTGGCTTTTGGATATCATCCGTTCTTTTGTAGGTCCAACATATTTTTTTAATTTGAGTATGGTATTGCTATATTTTTTTTCTAAATTTAAAAAAAAGTTAACACGTTACGTGATTACCAGTGTCTATATTATTCGTCGGATCACAGGAGCACCCCTCTAGTGGTTATATATATATATATATATATATATATATATATATATATATATATATATATATATATATATATATATATATATATAGGGGAGTGTTTATTTGAGAACGCTAAATATCGCGAGAACCGTGAGAACGAATAAAAAAACTGCGAGAACTTGGTAAAAAACAATTCAAATTCAGAAATTCTTTTTAAATTTATCATTATTATTCGAATACAATGTTAGAAATTTAATTTACACGTTTAAATATTACGCGAATTCGTAAATAAAGAAAATTTACACATATGTAAGTTTTCCATTTACACACGTGTAAACTTGTTATACTTACACATGTGTAAAAAATCTAATAAGAGTGATTTTGAGAGTAGAAGTGAATTATTTGATATTATAAATTCTTTTTTTGATATTGTATCTTAATTACAATGAGGATTGTATTAAAAATTTTGGTTTTGATGATTTTTTCATTCATTCTCATGGTTCTTGCAATATTTAGCGTTCTCGAGACAACTCTCCACATATAGAGGGGGGGGTTTATTGGATAACACAAAAAGTTGGGAAACCGGGGAACACTCTTAAATATTATACTTAACATGTTAAAACTTAGTTTTTTCTTAATTTTTTTCGGCGTTTTTTCTTATAAATACATGTAGAAACATTTTTAATAAAAAATCAAAATCTAAAAATAAAAAAATGTTTAAAAATAGTTAAAAATGTATATCTTATAAAATTAACTTAACATGTTAAAAATCAATTTTTTAAATAAAATTTTCAGCGCTTTTCCTTATAAAAATGGGTAGAATCTCTTCGAATAAAAATATTTTTTTGTAAAAATAGCCCTTTTTTAACTGTTTTTTTATATTTTTATTTTTTGAGTTTTTTTATTAAAAATGCTTCTAAAAGTATTTATAAAGAGAAGCGTCAAAAAAATTTTAAAAATGATTTTTAACATGTTAAGTTAAATGTTTAAGAGTGTTCCCCTATTCCCTACTTTTTTAGTGTTCCCCAATGAACCTGACACTATATATATATAGGGATGGATTTAAATGAGACCACCTTGAGTTGTGAGAACTAGGTTATCCAAAAGGTTTTTCCGAAAAATATTTTCTCAAAAGTCATAAAAAAGAATACTTGTTTCAGCAAAAAAAAATACCGCATACCCACATTTACATGAGTTGTAAAAAAATATTTATATTCATGCAAAATATACACCGGCGTGTAAAAACTTGCATAAATCATAACTAGCGACTCGACAATTTTTTTTCTTTTTTTACAGACGTGTTTATAATATTTTCATCTACGTTTGTGCAAAAAAAATTTAGCCCAGCTCGCACGGAAACAAAAAGTTCTCACGGTTCTCACAACTTGTGGTGATTCTCATATGAACTGAGCCTTATATATCTTCCCTATTATCTCTCCTATCTTCAACCTTTTACGTATGAATTGATTTTAATTACGAGCTTTAATTTTTCAACTTGATTAAGGATCATATTGATTATGTATTGCTTATTTACATATGTGTGATTGTTATACATGTATAAATATAGTATTTACATTCTTTTAATATTCAAATTGTTACATACTTTCGCATATATCTAAATAGTGATCATCTATTTTCCAAACTCATTTTCTATTTACATGTATATAAATTCACACTAATAATACAAAAGAAAAATTGTAACGTACAACAGGCTTTATCATACGAGCATACGCAATTTGAAATCGCATGTTATAAAAAAGGCGCATGCATATAATCTGTAAGATCGCATGTTTGTGTACATGAAGAAATCGCATGTTGGGGTGAAACAAATTCGCATGTGTGTATTATATCAGAAATCGCATGTTGAAGCTAAAATATCACACGTTGAAAAACAATCTCGTATAGTCGTACGATAACCCCTATTATACAATAACCGGCTTCTAATAAAAAAAGTGTTTACATAATATGTATGTAATAAAATAGACGTAAGAAACACAGTGACCTAGAAACGTAATTCGAAACTACATTTACATATGTATGCTTGGACGTTTACGCATATGTTAGGTAACAAAATATAGATGTTTCCATATGTGTCCGTTCAACCTATGCAACTACTAAATTGATTTTTCAATCTACACATGCAGTTTCACTCGCCTATTTTACTTGTATCTTCAATTGTTATATAATAATTTAATTTAATAGCTAAGCTAGTTATAAAATAGCTAAACTAGAAACAAGGCTTCTGCATAGAACATTGTTTAGCATAATATGTACTTAAATATATTTAAGCAGGCATAACATTGTTTTGCATATATGTAAGTTTGAAGAAACACCAAACTAAAACACAGTTTAGTTTGTGGTTTGTGTCTCGACAAATAAAGGTTAATCTTTTTTCGTCTCGTCCTAATAGCTATAACGATCCTGCAAGACTAGCAACACACCGTAAGCTCGTTACAAGGAGGAGAATAGGGGGATTCTCCTAGTAACCACCCTCCGACGTGAGAATAAGTATCGGTTTTGAGGATAATAGTGTCTGTATTAAGTGAGAGAGCAAGAGGGCGGTCCTTAAACTTGGAGGTGAAGTCCTCTATTTATAGCCGAGATTATTCGTGAAGAAATAGAGAAGTATGTGTAAATTAAACATTTTCATATATGTATTATTTTCATATATGGAGTAAGTAAACACACAAAATCAATAGCGTTTATAAAAGCTTTTCTAAAATAATCATGATCTATTTTCATATATGGAGTAAGTAACACAAAATCAATTAGCGTTTATAAAAGCTTTTCTAAAAGAATCATGATTGACAAGAAAGTATCTTAATTTGGGAATAATATTTGAGGCAACTGACGTATCCAATAATAATGTTATGGTGATATTGTGTGTAAGTAGAAATCCGACATCCAAATCAAATGAAAAACAAGAATGCTCCTCGTGTTTTTAGGTAAGAGGGGTGGGTGCGGCAAGTGTGCGGGAGGGGTTTTGCCGCATGAGGGTTGCACCGCCAACATATGTTTGTTGCATGGTGAACTTCAAAATCGGTGAACGCTTGCCACATGCGAGGAAGAGGAGGGAGAGGGGTAACGGTGGTCCACTCTCTTTCAACCAATCATCCATTTTTTTAAATGGTTTGAATGAAACCATCCTTTATGTTTTTTGGGCAACAGTGACGTATGAGAATGGAATTAACATGACACATTATGATTGGGTGAGTGAAAATTTCTCTTCATCTGATAAGAGGTGCACCACCTTCACTCTTAGAGAGAGAAAAGATAATATGTAGGGATTACCGGATTAGAGATGGTTATGATTGAAAGAGTTGCAAAGATTTTTAAGGAACTTATTTTTTAAATCTTTCCAAAATGCCCTTTCTTATTTATTAAAATGTCCTTCGAATATCTATTAATTACGTAAATGTCATGATTAATGTAAACCATAGATCAAATGATCTAATGGTTCAAAAGAGTTCTGTAAGTTCTCAAAATATATAAGGTTCTGAAATTATTTTTACCCTATATATATAGGTTTATTTCAGAACCTAAATAATTGTAAAACTTTCAGAACTCTTAATAAATGATATTTTTATTCATATATTTTTATATTTAGGGTACTTTTATCATTTATTATATATATTTTTATGATTACATACATGTTAAGAGTAATTTTATCATGTTTTTACATGTAATTTTTAATTACACATCTATAAACTAGTTTTTTTACATATATGTAATTAGTTATTATACATATATATATAATTTGGTTATTACACAAATGTCAACTACTCTTTAATATATATGAAATCATAAAAATACATATAATAAATGATAAAATTACCCTATATATAAAAATAGGGTGAGATTTCTCTACAAAGCGTGTTTTTCCTACAAAGTGTATGAAACGATCTCAGTGTGACATGGGTGGCATATAGTGTTTTCTTACTAAAGGGCATAAAGGTAATTGATTATTTATCTTATTTATGGAAGATTTATATAATAAAAAAAGAGATTTTTAAGGAAACAAAAAATCTCATATCAATTTAAAACTGACAGTTACTTTAAACTATGAAGATTGATTCATGAACATTTCTTCACGTTGTGTCTTATTGTTGACCATTCATGAACAATTTCTTCACTTTGTGTTTTATTAATTACAATTTATTCACAATGCAGAATGTCTTTGTAATTCTTGATGTTTTGTTTTATAATAGTTAATCACGGTGTGTTATACCAGTTTATGATTCACGAATGACATGTTTTTTTCTTGAAATTGTGTTTTATGAATATTGGGTTCTTGATGATGTGTTATAGTGTATATAACACACCAAATGTAAAAGACATCATAACTAGTCATTTTTGGACACATTAACGGTACATCTACTATTAAACGTATTTGTATCCATTTTAAATAAGCAATTTAGATGCATTAAATATAAAACACATACTCAGTTTGCCCAAATAACCATAAAACACACTACTTTAAACACGAAGTCCAGAAAAAATTATAATAACAACCACACTAATCAGTGTCTTCGTCTTCAACGCAGCCCAATGTCTTCGTCTTCAACACAATCAATTGAATACTTCAAATGCATGATCTAACCAAAAGCAAACTACAACACATCAAACCCTAGATCCATAATATAGTAAAAACATCACTTTTGTAATAAATACAAGTTGTAAGACACCCCATACATCCGAAATCAACTTTATTCGCTAAAAACAATTACGTAAACCCTATAGTTGAAATACGACAAAAAAAAAACACATCTTACTCGTTGATTTTCTGTTTTGATCCTCCTTTTTGGCTCTCTTTCGTGTTTTGTGGTTCCATTGTTTCTACTTTCTTGTTCCTACATAAAAACTCCAAAATAACACTCCAGATTTGTACTTGATCTGGTTAAATCTAGTGTATCGAATGAGAGAGGGTAGAGAGAGGGAAAATTGCAAGTAATAAGGGGAGGTTATTTGATATGATAGTTATTTCTTTATTTAAAACAAGTTAAATGACATATTTACCCCCAATCACTTAATTTAAACTATTTTAAACTCACGTTTATTACCAAAATGCCACCAAAATAATCTCAACCATTAAACAAACTCATCTAATGGCCAAGATCACTTCCTATACTTTGTAGAAAAGTATGCTTTGTAGCCAACTCCTGCCCTATAAAAATATATCTATAAAATGATTGTTTGTGCAGAGTTCTGAAAGTTCTGGAATTATTTAGAGTTCTGAAATGATCCTTACCATTTATATATATGGTGGGTTCTAGAGTAAACATTAGTGTATTGTGAACCGAGTGAACAAATTCTGACCATTGATTTACATCATTAAATCGAAAAATACACCAGTGTATTTTCATCATCAAATCCTAGCCATTAATTTACATATGTGTTTACACTTGTGTATTGATAATCAAGGGCTAGGATTAGTTCACTAGTGTTCACAAGTAAGGGGGTTGTTCACTAATGAACCTAACCCTACATATATATATAAAGAGAGAGGATAAATCGAAAACCCCTATGAGTTAAGGAATCCTAAGAAACTCTATAACTACCATTGATTATAAAGGATGGATGGCTATGATTTGTTTTTGGTGTGAGATATATGATCTCTGTTACTTTTTAGTATGTTAAGAGTTTATAGCACACGTAAAGGGTAAAATGGGAAAGAATTCTACACTTTGTGTGTTGGGATAAACAACCTGCAAACTAGTATTCATTATTACACTTTAGTCTATCCCCCTAGCTACAATAGATACATCCAGATTCAAACACCACACAATAATTCAAAAACCAAATCCAGTTCATAAATCTCTCTCTCTCTTCATCCCATCCACACCAAACTTTGCTAAAGACTTCCACCGCCAAAACAGTTGACATTTCCACAGTTCTTTAACAATCTCTCTATCTCTCTCTTTCTCTCTCTCTCTCTCTCTCTCTCTTCATCCCATCCACACCAACTTCGCGGAGGTTTCCACCGCAAAAAAAATCAGCAAATTATCGTCCTCCACACCAACTTCGCCGAAGATTTCCGCCAACATCAGAGTTTTCAGGTGCGTCGGTTTTCTTAGCAAAAGTTAACACCTTTGTTTTTCTATAGAAATCTGGTGTTTTTTTTTGTTGTTTTCACTTTGAAACAAAAATGTAGGGTTTTATTGTATACTTCTCCATTATTGAGATGTAGGTGGTTGTTTTTCTGAGATTAGAGAAAAAAAGTGATGTTTGGGGGTTTGTGTGTGTTGGTTTGGAAAACAAGTGATGTTACCAAAATTAGGGTTGGGAATTACAAAAATGTAGTTTTTACTAAGTTGTTGATATGTGGATTAACAAAACGTTTAAAATAAAAAAAGGTGATATGCTTTTAACCTTGTTTACACTTTTGAGGATGTATTTTATCTTTAACATTCATGGGTATAATGCAAAGAAATGTAAAACGAAACTTTTGTACATGTAAACATATTATTTTTTGTTGTAACCATGTCAATATAGGAGATTGAAGATAGGCAAGAGAACAACAGGGATGAACTATAGAAGGAAAAAGACAAAAATCCAACAAAATCACAAAAAGTGCCATCTTTATCAACTAACTACTTTTTTTACATTTTTTCATTTCTTCAAAAACAAAAAAATTGTTGTTATATTTTTTGCTATGTATTGTAACATGTATTCGCTTGAGAAAAAACAATGTAACTGTCATTCGGATAAATTTCTTACTTTTTTAACACGAAACTTGTTATAACAAAAAAGCGTACTGTACAATGCTTAATTTTTTTAGCACAAAACTTGTTAGAAAAAAATGAAGATATATTATGTTACAAGTAAACAAATAAAAAAACATAGTAACTCAGGGGGAGTAGTCGAAAGATATACATATGTAAAATAACATAATTATGGGGGCATGATATATGTAACATTAACGTTCGTAAACTGTTATCTTGATAAATTTCTTACTTTTTGATAGATAGCCAATGCAACAATTGGCAAGTGGCGAGGTTTATATAACATATGAAAAATAATTTGTTTTGTAACACTCTTTATTTATTATATATTGGTAAACGGATGTATGATATTTAAAAAGTCTTTGTGTACTTTAACAAGAAAGAAAAGATACACATTTTTCTATTAAAAATGAGATTGAAAAAGATGAACTCATAAAGACTGATGTGACTATATGGAAGTACACTGTAAAAATATGAGGCTATTATATAAATAAATAAAAATGTGTTTATGTAACACTTTTGTAGAAAAATGATCTATGTTGATA
Organism: Scalesia atractyloides; assembly: GCA_947069175.1. NCBI lineage: Eukaryota > Viridiplantae > Streptophyta > Magnoliopsida > Asterales > Asteraceae > Scalesia > Scalesia atractyloides. The sequence continues at coordinate 56,362,319 of CAMTDV010000028.1, forward strand.
ACTATTACATAAATAAGGGATATTGGATTTAAATAAACTCAATTTTCACTAATTGGCCGATAACACTCTCAACTTTCCAATTGTAGACCAGCACTCTCAACTTTCAACTTAATTGCCGATAACATTACCTAATTAGCTGAACCCTAACCCAGTTAATTTTTACTGATGTGGCCCTTTTTGCTGACGTGACAGCTGATGTGGCATGTTTGATGATGTGGCATTTTTATGACATAACAGCTGATGTGGCGGTTGACGTAGCATTTTTTGATGATGTGTCGACTGATGTTGCAGCTGACATGTCATTTTTTATGATGTGACAGCTGACATCAACTAACTAGGTTAGGGTTCAGTTAATTGCATAACAATTAAATATAAAAAGCTACATTTAATTGCATATAAGGTTCTTGCATAATAATTAACTAATAAAAAAGCTCTTGCTTAATAATTAACTAAATAAAAAGGTTCTTCCCTATAAATAATTCATATATCAAAAGGCTCTTGCATAATAATTAATTAAAAAAAACTACATTTAGTTGCATAAAACATCACGAATTTAAAAAACACATTTCTATTTCATATTTATATTTGATTATATTAGTATTAAAAGATAAAATAAAACAAATATGTATGAATATGAAAGTGAACATGGGGAAGAGAGCATGCATTAGATGATAGTTTGACGTATGTTAAATGTTGTCTAGAAAACAAGCACACATATGTCAGCCGTCAATACTTTGGTATACTTTTCAACTATGAAAGAAGGTTGGCTGACATGCTGACTGTTACACTTTCTGGTCCATGGGTAAAATGACGCATATACCCTTCTCATCATCTTTGTGCACATGTGACGTGGTTACATCCTAGCCACACATGTGGGTTTCTTGAGTTTTTTAATATGGAGTGGGATTTCTCTTTATAATAACTTATATATAGGGTAGGAGTTGGCTACAAAGTCTATTTTTCCTAAAAAAAAATAGGAAGTGTTATAAGAGTGACATGTGACATCCAGGGTTTTTGTACTAAAGGGAATAAAGGTAATTCAATAACTAATTTTATTTTTGGAAGATATATCTATTAAACACTAAAGGCTATTATTTATGCAAACTATATATTTATTAACTATTCAAAATCGACACTTATATCCTTTATATCCACGATCGATTCATCCGAAGTTTGAAACGTAAAACACAATAATTATTTCTTGATGTTGTGTTTTATGAGTTTCTTGTTCTTCACATCGTGTTATATCAGCTTTTACAATAAAACCTAGCATCCTTCATCCGAAGTTCAAAATGTAAAACAAATTAATTACTTCTTGACGTCGTATTTTTATTAGTTTATGGTTTCTACACATTGTGTTATATCAATTTACACAGTCAGACACACCCTTCACACATTTCGAAACATAAAACACATTCATTATTTCTTGACATTGTGTTTTATCAATTTATCGTTTTCTTCACATTGTGTTATATTAGTTTTCACAATTAAACACACCTCTCACACATAAAACACACAGTGTCTGAACTACACAATATAAAACACACAAGTGCCTGATTCGGTGTAGACACAATATAAAACACATCAGTGTCTGATTTCATAACGAACAACTTGAACAATGAATCATTAACTTTGTTTTTTTAGCATAGAAGGTGATAAATAAGAGAGGGGGGAGGAAACTTTCCGATATTGAAGTAGTGGTTTTATGGAATGACAATTACTTGTTATTTTTAAAACATGCCACATTTTTCACCCTCAATCAACTGAATCAATCCTTATTTAAAACATAAATATTATTAAAATGCCCCAAGATGATCTCAACCACTAAAAACACTTATTCAATGGTACAAAACACTTCCTACACTTTGTAGAGTAACCTCGTATATACACATATATATACACACACACACATATATATATAGAATAATCAAAATTTCCGAATAGATATTATAACCAATAATATATGTCGGAAATTTGCATAAATTAATGTGTTTGTTATTTCTATAACTGAACTGGACACATCTATGTTCGCTCAAATTTTCAAGAGATAAACCGCTTTGATGGCTTACTATGGGTGGTAATTTTATACACTACATGGAAATATAGGATTTTACGTTGGCAAATGCGAGTGTATAACTCGTTTAAAAATAAGTCGTCTTTTTGGATGAAATGTATTACTTGTTTAATACACAATCGTAGATGAGCTACACTAAAGTTTAATGGGTCTAACCCATTTAACCGGTTAATAACTTTATTCAAATTTGATTACGACTCGTTTAACACACGTACAACTTTACCAACAACTCATTTACACCTCGTCGACTTGTTTAAATAAATAAATGAAGTATGTCATGTTTGGGCTAGATGATTTTAGACGTAAATAAGTTAAAGTTGACATGACAAATATTTTTTACCCAAACAAAACCAAATGCATTACGAAATAATAATTGGATTCTTTAATTTATCGTATATTACGTCTGATCGAATAAATTTATCGGATTAATCATATACACGCCGACAGTCTCTTAATAAATTTAATTCATTTAGGTGTTGGTGAGTTACCAATTAAATCATGCTACAAGTAAAACGTTATATTCGGAGGAAAAAGCTGTAAGGATAGGCGATAGCATTAAAAAAAAAAAAAAAAAAAAAAAAAGAGCGGAAGTCAAGTTTGTATTTGTAGCCAATTGAAAAAAAAAACAAATGAAAATGAACAATTTTTCATGTCTTCGTCCATTCATTACGGAATTAACTTTGTTAATGGTCATTTCATAATGAAAATAAAGGAAGAAACAAAAAAAAGTTAAGCTACATATTAGAACTTGCTAAACATCATTACCCTCATATTATTATAAATAAAAAAACTTCTTTAAACAAATTCTGTAAGAAGATCCATATAATAAGTTATTCAGTAATAGATTATATAGTATTCTATTCACACTTTGCTTTAGTTTGACTTATTTTGTCATGAAAATAACTGAACTAAAACTAAGAATAAATTATCAAATATTCACAAAGTTCCCCTGTTCTTTCAAATAAATAATAATAACTAATCTTGTTTGTGTTTATAAACAGAACACAAACAAATTTCCATCAAACGTGTTTTCGATTAAATGGCCCTGGCTTTTGTTTTTTGAGGTTTTTTGTTTTCATTTTTCTTTTTGTTGTGGTTCAATTTGGTAGCAGGCTACCGTCAAGGAAAACCGAGCACTTGTGAAAGTTTAAAATACAATATTGCTTAACTTGGCGTGGTATTTTGTGCATAATGGAAAAGTTCGAGGGTCAGTTCTGGACGGTTGTAATTTCAAAAGCAGCTGTATTGGAAGCTCGAAACTTGAGGGATTGGATGTTAGTTGTTCTATAGTTCAAGGGTTAACGAGAAAACTGCTGTATCAACTGTAAAATCATATACCAATTTCAAGTACAAAAAACCAATGCAAGAAACTCATCACGTTGTGACATAACAGAAAATTTACAAACTTGTAGAGCAGACAACAAACCAAGTTTAAACACAAAACGCATAAATAAAGTGCATAAAATATAAAGCCAGATGTAAACCCATGACATGGATCATAGATGACGGTCATATGGGACAACCATCACGATCTGATAGTGCCGAAGTCAGATAACAAAACATGTGGGTCAGCCCTAGTTATCCATGAAAGTTTCGGTCAAAGTATTACCGTTTATAATCTTTGTCGTCCCTATGATAATGTCATATGCCATCCCTTCCTGCAAGTTACAAGAAACATTAAGATTAAATCTTTAAGTAAAACAGTCCAATAGTTACAAGAAACATTAAGATTAAATCTTTAAGTAAAACAGTCCAATCAACCCGTTTATAAGAAACGGGTCAAATTACCTATGAATAAAGTACCTGAGAACTGAGAAAGCGGAGAGCAGAAATCTCTGCAAACGTTACTCCGCCAACAAAAACAACGAGAATGACTGAACGCCTCCCATCTTGAGGTCTGAAATAATTGTGAAATACAAAAAATATACTAATTAATACCATGTAGAGATATTTCATAATCAAGGATGATGTGTTTAAAAAAACAAATAAACAAAAACATACTTTTCCATGTGTAAACCCCCTGGTAGTATATCGAATGATGGACTGTTTGCAAATACACTCTGTAGCAATTGGTCAAATAAGTTAAGTAATTACTTTTTTGTTGAGAAAAAAATATATTTAAAGGTCATATCAAGAAAATGAGAAAAGACAGATATGTTCAATGATTACTAACCCTCTTTGACTCCGTATGAGTGCCCGGTAACAGCTTCAATATTTCTTCAAGGGGACGCCTGTAGGACCGTGCAATATATTGCAATTTTTTTAAAAAGCAAAAAAAAAATTTAAAAAGAAAGCTCACCATCCAGATCGAATTGCATGCTGAATCAAGCGGATACTCAAAGGAGCATATCCAGAAAACACATACGAAACGTCTTTGGGACTGCCACCAAAAAAATGAAATATTAGAAACTATATCATAAAAGTTAGGGTTATTTGATTTTAATAATCCAAACTTTGACCAATTGACCGGCAATAATCCCAACATCAAAAATTCCCTCTACTAGTCCCAACTTTCAAGTTATTTCCTCCACCAAGCCTTTACTAACTGGGGTCTAACTCAATTAGTGTTTTCCTGACATGGCAGCTTATGTGGCACCAAACCTAGTTATTTGTAAATGTGGAATCTCATGTGGCACCATCACCACCCCCTACAACCACCGTCTACCACCACCTCTCGCCGTCAGCAACTTGTTCCAGCAACTCCGATCATCTTCGAGCCCTTTGACATTCCCCGCCGCTTAAAACTTCAAAGTTTCCACCATCTCCGCAACTCCGGTGACCTGCAACTTATTCCGGCGACCATTTTTACCCCTGAAACCACCAAACAAGGCCACCACCAGTCATCTTCAACCTCCTGTAATCTTCTCCGCTGCTCAAAAGTTCAAAATTTCCACCATCTACGCAAATCCGGTGACTTACAACTTATTCTGGCGACCCTTTTTACCCCTGAAACCACCAAACGAGACCACCACCAGGCATCTCCAACCTCTTGTAATCTTTTCCGTTGTTCAAAAGTTCAAAATTTCCACCATCTACGCAACTTTGGTGACCTGCAACTTATTCTGGCGACCTTCTTTATCCCTGAAACCACCAAAGGAGACCACCACTAGTCATCTCCAACCTCCAGTAACCTTCTCCACCGCTCAAAACTTCAAAATTTCCACCATCTCTGGGTCTCACGTTTTTCCGGTGAGGCGATTGGAGTTGTGGATGGTACTTTAACGATGGTGGCCGAAGGTTGGAAGGGTGGGGTGTTCGGTGAATATGGTGAATGGTGGTGATGGTGGTGGTGGCATACGGTGGTTGTGGGCAGTGCTAATGAATGTGGTGATGGTGCCACATAAGCTTCCACGTCAGCAAATAATCAGGTTTGGTGCAACAGAAGCTGCCACATTAGCAAAATACTAACTGGGTTAGACCTCAGTTAGTAAAGGTTTGGTGGAGGAAAATAGCTTGAAAGTTGGGACTGGCAAGGGAAATTTTTTAAGTTGGGATTATTGCCGGCCAATTAGTCAAAGTTTGGATTACTAAAATCCAATAACCCTAAAAGTTAATCAATCTTTACTTCCATAAATTTACAAGGGACAATTTCATATATACCCGTGAAAACTTGCATAATACCATGTTTACCCGATCAAAAATATTAATATCAAATATATCAACCCGATCAAAAAAATTCATATCAAATATATCCATTCAAAATACTAAGTGTCCATATTTAACCAAAGATGTGACCATTATACCATTCTATGTCTCCATACACTCTATATTTTGTATCCTAATGCATATTTTAAAGGGTATAAATGTCATAAACTAATATGGGAGCCCGCGCTTCGCGGCGTGGTGCTAAGGATGATGTATTTGTTACATTATATATCGACAGATTATAGACCATGCAGACTTTAATCTAAGCGACAATAAAAATAAGCAATTATCACTGTTAAGTAAACATGTCTAGAGTTAAAAGTTAGCTTTAACTATTATAAGGTAAATAAAAAAAATTAAATTTGTTACCTAGTATATTGAAGGGTTAGATCATGTAGGCTTTAATATAAAACAATGGTAAAAATAAGTAAGCAACCCGAGTAAGCATGTATAAAGTTAAAAGTTCACTTTAATTATAATAATGTGAATAAATAAAAACAACTAAACTAATAAAAATAAAGTAAATAAATAAATAATAAAACAAAAAGAACTAAACTAATAGGAAAAAGATTAACTTTATTTAACTACTGTTCACAATTGATATTGTTATAGTATAGAATTTAAAAAAAAGATCATATTTGATGTTATGATTTTTGACAGGTAAATATGATAGTATACCACATTTTAAGGAGGATATATGATATTATCCATGTTAATAAATACATTACTTGGTTGTATCAGTATCCTCAACCACAAGATTAAGGGCGCGCTTAATAGTCAACCAATTGCTTTTTCCTTCCTGCACATAGGTAACCTTGTATACTTCGTTCAAATATATTAAATGAGAACGCTAAATATTGTGAGAACCATGAAAACGAATGAAAAAACTGTAAGAACTTGGTCAAAAACAATCCAAATTCAAAAATAAATTGCACTATTATTCGAATACAATGTTAGAAACTTAATTTACATGTTTAAATTTACGTGAATTTGTAAATACAGAAAACTTACACGTGTGTAAGTTTGCCATGTACACATGTGTAAATTTGTTATATTTACACGTGCAAAAAATCTAATAAGAGTGATTTTGAGATAAGAAATTAATTATTTGATGTTGTAAATTCTTTTTTTGATGTTGTATTTTAATTATAATGGGGTTTGTATTAAAAACATTGATGTTGATTGGTTTTTTCATTCGTTCTCACGGTTCTCACAATATTTAGCGTTCACAAGATAACCCTTCCCTGTATATGGGATGGTTATCTTAAATATTGCGAGAACCGTGAAAAACCAATCAAAACCAAATTTTTTAATACAAACCTCATTGTAATTAAAATATAACATCAAAAAAAAGAATTTACAACATCAAATAGTTCATTTCCCTACTCAAAATCACTCTTATTAGATTTTTTACACATGTGTAAATGGCAAACTTACACATGTGTAAATTTTCTTTATTTACGAATTCACGTAAATTTAAATGTGTAAATTTAATTTCTAACATTGTATTCGAATCATAATAATAAGTGTAAAAAATTTGAATCTGAATTGTTTTTTACTAAGTTCTCGTAGTTTTTTCATTCATTCTCACGATTCTCACAATATTTAGGGTGCTCATTTAAACCAGCAGGAGCAAAGAAAAAATAGAACCTGCTTCTTGACCAACCCAGCTTTTTCCAAATTGTTAAGAGTGGACATGTGTTCAAATCCATAGCTGTGAAGAATCTCTCTCCTAAATCAAGATACCAACAACTAATTAATTATGTCTTGACACATGGAAAGTGAAAATAATACATAAAATAAGTTGTGTTATTTTGACCTTAGATAGTCAAAGTGCCTTTTCGGTAAGCCAGCATTGGTAACTGAAAGTAAGATAAGAATTCGTAGAACACTAACAGGTGGTTCCTGTTTATGAATCATCTCTTCAATGTGTTCAAAGCATCTGTAAAACATAAAATATTAAAAAAATGTAATTTTTATATGACTAGAAACGGATCATCATCATCATACTCATTAAATCCCACTAATAGCAAAGCTAAGGTAGGGTCTGAGGAGGGTAAGATGTAGACAGCCTTACCTCTACCCCGTAGGAATAGAGAGGCTGCTTCCAGTGAGACCCCAGGCTCGATAGTAGTTTTGCACCAAGCCTTGGACATAAGGCACATAACACTCGGCAATAGGGACAAAGGCCGATTAGCGCATGTACCCGCTTGTCTTGCGGCTATCAACGCCACCACATGATGCATAATTAACCATCCCCCGCTTTTAACGTTATGTTCACGAAATTCATAAAATAACGTTAAGTTCTTGCACTTTCACTTTTGCCCCCGAGGGCCCCCACATATATAGATTATGACTGGCAATGGATATAAGATGTTATTTATGCTTACATATCGTAGCTTTCAGCCTCCACAATAGTGTGTTCTATGTCAAGTCGCCCAAGAAATGAAGGTTTTGAGGTAAGTGTGGACAAGTGTTGAGCAAGATTTATGTGCCTCTAAAAATAAAATATTATAAAATTTAATTAAATTAAAAAATAAATAGATATATTATTTAAGAGTAAAACGAAAGTCGGTAAAGGCACATACAGTCATTTCCGGCAGTGAGTTGAGCTTTTTGACAAAATCCTTCAACTCAGAGACTGTCTGATTCTGAGATCATAGATGACATTTTAGCCATTTCTATACAAAAAGAAACAAAAAAGGAAAAAAACGGACTTACGGTAGTTGTCATCTCTGTGTAGTCCTGTTTCATGGATGTTGCTTTTTGTCGAAGAACCTGCAAACATACTGCAAACGACAACTAAGACAGGATCTCTAAAAACTTATAGACAAGAAAATATAATTATATAAAACGGTTTTTGCATATGAAAAATAAAAACAAAATGGTTAATCATAGATCAACCTGGACAACGACTTCAAAGTTAAGATCCCGGGTCTCCCGGAACAGCTTATCACTAAAATGAAATCGAATGGAAACATTTAACAAATATGGACAACAAGTGTGTAACAACATACGTATAGAAAAACACATACGTTGAATTAAGAGGAACCTTCATTTTCTTCCCGTCTTGTTGGTTAGCACCCATGATTGATGCATCTATTTCGACAGCACCGTTATTGATGTGTAAAAGCTGCACAATTGGAGATGACGTTAAAAAAATGGCACCATATTGAAGGGTCATTTGTTACGTCTGATGTCACACATAAAGATATACATGCATATATATTACCTCATCCAGAAGCCCTTCATATGTCAACTGAGTACACATAGGAGTAACCATATCCAACTGCAATGCAACAACAATAACGCACTTTTCAACAAAGAAACATCTGATTAATTAATTAGTTGTAAACCATAATCCCAGAAATCAGATGAACTACCTCTCGGTCCAGAATAATAAGCGTATTTATCTCAGGGACACCCATCTGTGACGAATAAACATCAATAGTGATTACTACTAAAATAAAAAAAATCTCATTTAAAATGAAGAATTACATCAGTTGAATTGACAGGTTCTTCAGCTTGCATACGGTTAAGCATGTCAGCAACACGTACAGATGCTTTCCCTTTTGCCCTAACATTTGGTATCAGACCAAACGAGATCTGAAAAGTACATGATCACAACAACTATATAATATTTATATAGAAAAAGAAAATAATTAGCCCCTTGCTAGTACCGTTTCATATTTAATAAATTTTTTCTGTTCCGTTCATAAAAAAAAGAGTAAACAAGTATATTAAACCTCAAGCTTGTGGATGGCTTTGGCAATATGCCAAAGAGATGTTGTATCACCATCCGTAACGCATTCCTGTTTAAATAATATAATAAACACAAGATTAACAAATATGGAGACACAAAACTATAGCTACGCTTTCCTAAAATATTAATAATATTTTTTTCCTAAAATAATGTAAAGACACATACTTTATAAGACAAATCAAGTTCAAACGATAATATATCTTCGTCCAGTGGAACAGAATACAACGGGAACTCCCCAATAGTTAGTAAATTGTGAACTTTTTCCTCCTCGAGAAGCTGCAAGGTTAACAACGTATATGAAAATTTAATAAAACAGTCATTTACCAAGAAATATTTTAAGATGCTAAAATAGCTTACTTTTTCACAGGCAACAGCACAGCGAGGAACAAAATAGAGAAAATACTCTCTTTGAAGCCCTTTGGATGTGTCATTATGGATATGGGACGAGATAAATTTCATTAAATGAAGCTGAATTTGTACAAGGTAGACAACTTTTGTACAGTTAGTCTCGATTGGATCTGCATTAAGATGATGTAGCTCAGCCCCGTGTTCCTGTTTGTGCATAACGAGTAGACGTTAACCCGCGCGTTGCGGCAGGATGTTGATTATAATTTTTCATTTGCTAAAACCAATTAGCTTCTAGTCTAAGTTGGAATTGAAATGCTTAAGATGAGACTCACCTTTGATTAACTCAAATACCATACAAAACATCATAGTTTGTAAAGTAATGATCTTACAATAATAGCTATGCTAAAGATAAGAGGTTCAAGAAACGAAACCGGTATACTGCAGAAACCGAATCAATATTCACGTGTTGAAAATACGCAATTGTTGATAATCAGTTTAGCACGTAAACACGCAATTTTTAATAATCTATTCAGTGGGTAAAGACAATTATACAAAATATATCAAATAATTAAGGAAATTGGTAAGTGTACGCTGATACGTATACATCCTATTTAAATGAATGAATTGATTAAAACTATAGGAATGAAGTATAAATAAAAAATGGCATGGATAATTTCTTGGCTATGTGGTATGGGGTTTTGCATTAGAAAAAATATTGTCATGTAGACAATCATAGGCGTACTTCTTTTCTCACCGCCGCCCAAAAAAGTGTAATAAAAGGGGCCTGATTGAAGGTTTGATTGGTGATTAGATAATTATTATTTAACCTTATTATTATTATTAGTATTATTGTGTTAGTTTATATATTAACAACGTAATTAAATATCGTTAAAAATACACGTATAATAATAAATAGAAAACAACCAAATAGGAAAAAAAAAGGAAAAACCCATGTAGAAATCCCATTTGCACAACAGTACACATCAATTTTCTCATTAATCTTCACCATCCGTTGTCAGTAAAAACAAAAAACCAGTAACTTCATGATTTGAACTCACCATCCACGACGGTGGCCATTCCTCCAGCATAGAACATTTTTGCCAACATCAGAATGTCTAATAAAACATAATCTTTAAACCCAACAAAATATAAATAAAATCAGATAAACATAAAAATGTCTAACAGATTAAAAGAACGTTGTCAAAAAAATTAAGCTTATCGTGTCGATTTCCGGCACAGTCCTGTTCGCTACGCTGTTGCGGTAGGTGATACCACATCTCTCACGCATCCACTTTACCACGGTTTTAGCCCAAACGAAGACGATCAACTCAGAATCAGACTGGTTAAATCAAGTAAAACTTTCTGACCAACTCGTCGCCATACTCGACCGCCTTGAAAATCCGAGGAGAGGAACCGCATTACATCTCATCATGAAACTGTACCAATGACATGTTAGAGTAGGCGGTGTGCCGCCTGGCCGATGGTGTTGTGAGGCACCCTAAGTTACTATTTGTTAGTATATATAATATAATATGTAGCCTTGGCAGTTAGCACATAGATAACTCAAGTTACGCCACCTTTAAGACTAAATATCAGGTGATTATTAAATTTTTAATCAATCGTTAAAGAACTATATGCCTCTTCTATTCTTTCAAGCCTAAGAAGTCATTTTACTACACATAAAACATAACAAAGAGTTGAATAAAATAAAAAAATAAAAAATTTAAATGACATGCCTTGAGAAGTGAAGTCTGGACGACTAATGACAGTGAACCACCTAGCTTCGGATCGATGACTAAACACTTTTTCCCTCGAATCTGTACATATTTCAACAGTTACTTGTATAATTTAATGTTTCAATATAACGTACACATTACACAAAATTTGCATTATAAACTTATGATGCTATATTTAAAAGCGTAAAGTCAAGCTTACGTTCTTTAGGATTGTCAAAAGCTCCTTCTGAGACTGATCTCTGTAACTCAAACCAAACCAACATTAAAATCTAATGCGAAGAAAAACACATTTTCGCATATAACGAAACTAATAAATGCTCCCTAATATGTATAAAAAAGAAAAACTAACCTTATAGAAGTGAAATTGATAGGTCCATTCTGTAAATTGGGAATTTGAGCCATGTATTCCCCTTTTTAAGATCTGTGTGATGACATACATGAATTTAGGGCTTGTGAAAACAGAAACATGCCATCAATAAACAAACATCATCCAACATTACCCTTATAATTTCAATTGGAAGTAGCAGATAAACACAAAGAAAACCAACATTAGACATTTATACTTCAAATCTACCATAAGTTAATCAAATCCTGTAAATCCGAGATCATACAAAGGAATTGAAACCTGACAGTTGGCCGACGATGCAGAGGAACGGTGGCGTGTGGAGGCAGCGGTGGGGTGGAGAGTGACAAAAGAAAAGAGACGAAGGTGAAGAAAGTGGTGTAAAGAACGTTTTAAAGCTGATACTTTTTTAATTGGGCTTCTTTTTATCACTTTCTCTTTGGGCTGTGGGCTCTTTATATAATTTAGGTTGGGCTTTCATCTAACCCGAACTATTTTCATACATTCATTTTCTGCAAGGCTCCGTTCATAACTTCATGTATTCTAAAGTCCAAAACTATGCCAACAAAAATAGTTTATTTTTTATTTTTGATCAGCAACTTGATAAACGTACATAAATCGAAATCCTACTGACAAAAATTATGGCTCTGCCACTTGCGAAAGATGTCTCTGGTCTTGTTCATCAGTTTGAAACTAATTTTGAGTTCAACTATGGTTTTAAAAACCGCCAAACCAACTGATAGAGTCAGTTCACATAAAAGAGTTTGGTTTGACAGGTTAGTTGTTCCCCTAGCGAAAACGGTTGGTTTGCTGGTTTGAAATAGTATTCTTTATAAAAATAATTTAAATGCCAGATTGGATTAAAATTTTAAATGTTATTGATGATTTAAGAATTATACATCTGCGTAACTAATTCTAAAATAAAAAATAAAAAAGAGTTAATTACATAAATAGTTCAAGCCGTTTAGGTAAAGTCACACATTTAAAGTTTATGTTTTAAAAGTTCCAAGTTTGGGTTTTTATAAAATTTCATTTTCTAACATGTTTGAGTTCTACCAAACACTCACAGAATATAAATTACATTTATATAAAACAACTATTTTACAAATTACAAGTACCCTTGCTTTCCTGCCCACCCCTTCTTTGTTGGCCTCCCTCATTCCGTTCACTTCCAAGAACACCGCCCTCCCCTCTCCTGCGACCATCGACAATGTTTGGTCTTCAGTATCAGGTTAACCAAATTCTTTAACACAATATTTGGTCTTCATTTTTCGTTATGATTTATTGATTAGATTAGTTTATAGTTGACATCCTAAGTGGACCAGTCATTTTCAGTCCATATAACTATAAAAACACAACTTTTTAAACAAAGGTGTGACTTTAAACAAACCGCTTGTAGTTTTGTGTAACATTAAATCCATTTTTTCAAGTTGTGAACCATAGTTAAACGGTTTATTAAAATCCCTAAATAAAATTGTTGTAACATATACGACCTAAAATTGATGAGCGAAAAATATACGAAAATCAAATCAAACATGAATCCCCCCCCCCCACGAAATAGAACACATACATATCTCATGCCATGCTTCTTACCTTGATCATACAATTATACAAGCAGCATGGTGGGAGTAACATGCATGTACTTAAAGATAAACATAAGGATTAAGGACATAATAATTCATCTTATTTTCAAAAGGATTCTGTACCAAAATCAAATAATTTACAACATTTGTAATCATGATCCTTATTTTCATCTAGCCATACACAACAATCAATGACACAAGAACACTAACTACCGGTTAACTGAGAGATTATCAACAGAAATGAACAAGGAACCAAGCAATTTCCTCGAGACACGACAGTTTATTTTGAGTTTGTGTTTGAAACATATGCACATGAGAAATTTCTTACCTTGATCAAAGGTTATGCTTGCAAATACCCTTTTGCATCCAGAGTTATGAGGAAGAGGATTAATCGCTTCTTCATAGGTTTTTTTGTATACTTCGTTGGAATAACACGGGAAAGCATAATGACTAAAATCAGTTTCACCTAAAAATCTTGAAACAGCAATCACATGCCCACAAGGTAAACCAAAAACTTGCCAGACACGGCAGCTGCATGATCGATTCAAGAATTCAACTAAACCCCTCTTGGGCCCGTCTTCAACATCGAAAGTGTTTACCCGATGCCAAAAACAGTCCAGGTTCTAGACCCTTCGATTTTCTTTACAATTTTCTTATTGCCCACTGAGTAAGTAAGTGTTCTCTTGAATAGCCTGCAATCGGCGTTCATAAAACCATTTTTGTACAGATTGCCGGAAAAATTCTATAAGTTGCGTTATCGGCATTTTACGTGGGTGTCTAGATAAAGAGTTAATAGACTCCGCACTGTTAGATGTCATATAATGATATCGATTCTGGGACAATGTACTCTTGCCCATCTACCAAACCCAATACTTGTTAGAGTGTGACGTATTATCGAAATGGCAAGACATAGCGCGTTGAACGACTCATTAAAATCAGACATCCGGTAAGATTTACATGTCTTCCACCACATCGTCTCGTATTCTTTTTTTAGTCGATGGTAAACGTAAGTTCATCATTAAATGACGACAACACAGCCCATGATAAACACGTGGTTACACGTCTCTAACACCTGTGTGTATAGAATTCGCCCTATCCGATATGATCACAATATCTAGTATTTCACCAACACACTCTCTTAGCTTTGAGAAAAACCATGTCCAAGATTACCATCCTCTAATTTTCCTATTCCATAAGCAATTGGTAAAATATGGTTATTTCCATCCATGTCAACTACTAAAAACAACGTTCCTTTAAATTCACCCTTTAAGTGTGCGACATCGATGATAACCACCGGTCTTAGATTACACATAAAACTACGAATATGAAAATGAATAATTACAAAAAAAGGTCAACCTCGATTTAGTTTAACAAAAACAAATACAAATTAAACCGTATAACTTACCGCAGCACCTATCGCGACAAAAACCATTTCAAAGCGACTTTCGTCATCAGTTAAGATGTGAGTAACGGTTCCCAGATTTGCACGCTCCAAATTGTGACAATAAATTGGAAGTTCTGCAAAGGAATCTCGGGTTATTCCTTGTAGAAGTTCTAGTGCATGGCTTTTTCCACGCCAAGCTTGAAGGTTAGTTATCTCCATCTGGAATCTTTGTCTAAAATCTTTGGCTATCTCTTTGCAATGATATATTCTATCGTTGTCTTTTAATGGTTCCTTTAAATAGTGACCCAAAACCTTTAGGCTTGCCTGAAGAAGATGTGGGTATGTTAACGTATTCGAACAGGTGTGTTTATCGTTCATATTTTTAACAAAAAATAAACTACCACCAGGGACATTGTATGCCCTAAATCTCCACTCACAACCATAACCCAGACATGACACTTCATATCGTGTTTTAGACGATCTTTCTACTTTAAACTCAAAATGTTCTAAGAAACATATTTTAGTTGTAAGTTAGAAGGGATCGATTTTTCAAAGAAATTTTCAAAACTTGGTCCATCCTCGGACTGTTTTGAAGACCGGATCGGACCGGTTGGTCCAAATGGTTAGGCCGAGAATCGTTTATGGTACCGATCCGGTTCAAGTAGATCGTTAGGTCTTGAAAAAATCGACCGGTTAGCACCGATTCGACGGTTTAGCGGTTCGTCCGGTTGGCGGGTGAGATCGGTAGTTTTAGAAAATCTTGTTTTCGTCTCAGCCGGCGACGAACTGAAGAGTGTATACTCAAGAAGCAAGTTCTGCAATGAAAGCTTTTGTTTTTTCAGTCGGCGTTCGGCTGGTTCTACAATTAAATTTGGTGAAGATAGTGGTGTAAATAAAAGAAAACAAGAAAGAAGAAGTTATAATAATATATATAATATATATATATATGATTTATTTTTATTATTTTTCCTTCTCGAAAACACAGGCAAGTACCCTTTACTCCTATTTTTATCAGGAAATAAACAAAACTTACTTTTTATTATTATTTTTTTATCAATTTGTTATTTTCAAATTTAACTTTGGATGAGTTTGAATTTTTTTTTACTTTAAATATAGTTTACCTGCACAATATTTATTTAATTAATTGACAATTTATTATTTACTTTCTTTTTTATTTGATGTTTATTATTTTGTATAACCGTTTTATCAATAAAAAACATTGTTATTTTTTCAAAAATATAAATAATTACATAATTTTATAGCTTATGTTATTAACTTAAATGTTTGTTAAGATAATTGTAAGACCCTATCTTAAAGATATTAAACTTCTATTAAAAAATCGCATTTTAATGTGTAAATGCGAAATACACGATCATACATATTTTCGAATTTGTTAAAACTTCATAAACATTAAACATTTTAACATATCATCATTGATTAGTTTCGTAACAACAAAACCAAGTGCGGAAGCTTGAGCTTTGATCGTGTTCGATTTTTCATTGAGCTTGATCGTCATCCAAAGGTGCTTGCGATTACCTAAACTGGAAATTTGCAAAATATTAGTATTATAGCAAATAACCGAAAAGCACAACATAACCCACTTATCA
Source organism: Scalesia atractyloides (assembly GCA_947069175.1). NCBI lineage: Eukaryota > Viridiplantae > Streptophyta > Magnoliopsida > Asterales > Asteraceae > Scalesia > Scalesia atractyloides. The sequence goes on from CAMTDV010000028.1 coordinate 56,378,802, forward strand.
AAATAATCAAATCAGAAAAAATTCAACTTCTGAGGTGGCGTCGGCAACGGCGGTATGCCGCGTCGGCGACGCTTTATCAAATGTTGCGTCGGAGCTTTACTACCGTAGGCAGTAATTTAGGAAGTCGGACCAAGAAGCTGCGTCGGCGACGGCCGTTTATGGCGTCAGCAACGCCATCTTCTGCAGCAGTTTTGCTTCTGTGTCCTTTTGTTTGTCCGTTCAACCCGTTTCAAGTCCCGTACATTTAAACACGACCCGGGACTTACGACGACGTATCCGTATAACACTATTTTCTGCTTTCATTCAGTATTTATCTACCATAAGCTATAGCAGGCCCCCGTAGCTTAAAGTGGTCTACCGCAAGTATTTTCGTCTTACCATTTTTATTAAGAAAACTTCCGTAACTTATTAAATTTTCATCCGTTTCCCGTGAAACTTGTTTCTAAATATCCATAAAATGTTTTCTTACCTATTTAACCCGGATTCTTATTTCTTATGAATTACGCATCCATTCCCGTTTTATACTCATATTTGTTTTGACCCATTAAGAGATTTAAGCACTTAAGCTTAAATCTCACTTCCTCTTATCTTACTTCACATTTCCACACTAAGATATCTATTTATTTTCCACCACAACTATACTTGTCGTAGAGTGGTTATAGAAAATGATATATTTCCAAATTCTACCATTCGGTTTGACAATTTACGAAAAAGACTCGTTATGAGGCATTAAGCCAAAACGGCTTATGCCATTTACTATTACACTACCGCAAGGGTGTACTTTCTTATAAAACTCATTTTAAACTACCCTCAAGGGTCGCTTGGTCGATTTATCATTCAAGGGCGTTTTGATCAAATTTTAGTCATTTTTACGACGAATGACATTTAAATGCATATTTTGACCAAGCAAGCATCTTTACCCATGTTCTATTAAAATTTCACTATGTTCCTAAGAACGTAATGTCTAGAATTCAAATTATTAGATATACATCTCTTTAGGTAATACAATGTTCATCCAATTCTCGTTTAACTCTCATCGGAACTTAAGTCCTCGTTGAGAGTTTGACCCGTTACACGTACCTAGCTCGGGTCATAGCATTGACCCGTTTTAGTACCTTACCATATTAAATTTTTAATTAAAAGCAATGCAATCCGTATGCTATTCTCCCTGTGAGCACAAAACTCGGCAAGCGATCATTAGTCATTATTGTCAAATGGCGACAATATCACCATTTGGCCCATTTGGCCTAAATGACCATTTTATCTTTGTGAGATGATATTTATTTACCATCTCATCAATGTAACCCTTTTCGGTTTACACCGTATAATCATATTAATTAAAGATCATTTCTTAATTCGTTTGTTCCATCATTGCTTACGCCATAGGGTGTCTGTTTCTTAAACTGTTTTCTATACATTTACTCGTAACCAAATTAACATTTTACCCTTTTTACCCACAATGGTTTACACTACAAGGCATCTCTTTCAAAATTCCTTGTTTATTCGTCGTCACATGATCAACTTTTCGTTTTTACCCTTTATTACCATAAAAATGGTTTCTTACCATTTTCACTTACTCCGACCCGTATTATTCCGCGTAGGAACTTCCTATTTCATATACTATATACCTTTTTCATAATAAATACAATAAGTGTTCTACTAGGAAGGTGTAAGCTTCACTTACCTTGAAATCCGATTATGCCTTTTTCCGCGTACTTGTTCAGTTTGGCCCGCTTCTTCTCAAGCCTCCACCTAGCTTGTCAATCATTAAACTATCATTTATCATTCGCAAAATGGTTAGATTAGTCATGATTTATCAAGACTATCCCACCTTACGGACTTTACATTAAATTTACCATTTGATCTTATTATAGGTCAGTTTGACTTTTAAAAGTCAACTGCCTATTAACATACGCAAATGCTCAATTAAGTTTAACAACTCATTTAAGTAATTCTTCAAATACCCGGTAGTCACTATTCTTAGGCTACCATTTTAACTACTTTTATCAACCAAGTTCATAAAATCGTTAACATCGGATTAACATAGTCTCAATCATTGTATGCTAATTTATCAATCTTATACAAGAACTTGGAATTGTTTCATTATTATAAAACAATCCCATTGCACCATAAATATGGGATTACCAACCATTAAGCTTATCCGAATACTTTAAACATCCATAAACACATGATGATTTCAAACCTCATTTAACATGAATATAACTTCGATTTCATCATAATCAAAACCCACTTCATAATCTACCTGTTAATCACTTACAAGTAATCTTACATCAAATAGTGCATAATTTCTTTATGTCTAACGAAATCAAGCATACACATACACTTAGTTTCATCTTTAAATCATAATCCAACAACCTAATTGCAAGTATTCTACTTGTCTCAAATTATAATTTTCACCAATCTAAGTTTTCAGACATACTTTATGATCCCCTAATCAAGGTGATCGATAATTCATGTTCATGCAAGACTTTGAGGTCCAATCTCTCCTTCAATTTTGATGTTCTTGGTTGAACAAGGGTTTGCCCTTGTTACACCCTCTGATGATCGACATACACACACACGTTAAGTGTGTGTTATGTGTTAATTTTATGTCTTAATAAAACAAGTTTCCTTTTTGGCAGCTTTGGTCCCTCAAGTTTAGTTTTGATTATAAACTAGACTACAACTCATTGTCTTGTTACTTATATACATGTTATTAACTAGGTTAATTTGTTCCTAGTTATTTTGTTTACGGGTCACTTTTACCACTAATGGTCTTTTACCTGCTCTTTAATATTAACTTGGTTTGATTACCAAACCCGTTCTTGTGGTGTTACAATAATTATGTGTTAACTTTGTTGAATGATAGCTAAATGGGTGTGTTTAATTTGAAATTCCATAAAAATTTGAAGTTGTTGATATATTTATACATAAATATATTAAAATAATATAATCCGGTTCTTAAATCGGTTCAACCGTTCCGATCGGTCTAACCAGTGAACCAGTAAGATGTTCGATTCGTTGTCTGATCCGGTCCTGAAAACATTGGAAAAAACAAGGGAAGGCATGGCATAGTCATCAATTATTCATTGTCACAATCAGTTTACAAATTATTAAATGTCATATGACTAACCTAATCAGTTTATAATAATTGTCTCGTTAATAACCTCGTCAGGAAAATCAGTGGGATAAAACCTCAGCTAAGGATAAAAGACTGCAACGCGCATTGTCTACCTTTGATACATCTGGATCAGGTATGTTGCCTCATTAAAAACCTTACTTAGAAAACCCAATAGGATAAAACTTAGTGAAGGGAAAAAAAGTGCAACTTGTGCAAAACTCCCTCTCATTATAATATGTATTATTTAAGTACCAAGTGCCAATCTTCTATGAATGTTGTTGAAAACTTTTGTAATAATTGATTTGGCGTTTGATCCCTTGATATGCAATCCTTTAATGAACATTGATGTATGATTTTCATATAAAACTTTAATTGCCTCCTTTTGTCACCCAATACCATAAGATCGATTGATGTATTTTGTTACATTTCTTGCATTTACAAAACTAACTAAACTTGTAGACGGGTTTTTAAAATATGAACCGATGTCTTTCAGACCTCAAAGGTATAAAAAAATATATGTTTACCCAGTACATTATAACCTCACTGTACACGAGTTATATCTTGTCAATGGATTTCATGATATATGTTCATGTATAACTAGCAAGATATATTAATACAATTTGTATTTAACTATGTACTTTTGGACTAAGAATCTTTGCTTCTTTGATAAAAGATGATAAATGTCATTTTTATATTAACTATTTAGACATCACTAAATGTACTTACATCATGAGCTTTGTTCATATGAAAATGTCCACCATCTTCTATATATGTATATTTGTACACTCTTCAAGAGTTTTGTCATGTAAACTCTCATTTAACATATTGATTTCTATATTATATCTTCAAAATCCATTTGTATCATCTCTTTGTTTATTGAGATATCACAACCACCAGATATAATATTTGTGCATAAGAAATACATCTTTAAGATGTTTCAATTAACTTTTAAGCACTCAAATACCTTAGGATACAATATTTATTAATTTATTTGTATTAAATTGTTAAAAGGATTTACATAAAAAAAATTAGGTACATACAGAAATATTGGCATACCACTACATTGTCTCCTAGAGTTGACGTTATACTAGCTCCTGGTCACAAGTCCTGCCTATTATCAGTTTTGAACTAAAATAATAAATCAAACTAAGCCAAGTAATTAGAACGGTAAAAGAAGCTAAGAATATCATCATTAGAAACACCTTATATTGGAGTCATGAACTTGTCTCGACATAATCAGGATACTTCCTTTTTAGTTTTTCACAATCCTTTCCCTTTTAGGTCATCACTACAAATAAAAATTACATTTCATTTTCTATAACATAACAAATCAAGAAAACTCACTTCCCATGTAAAAGTTACAATCGTGTTATTGATTTACCCTAAAAATAAATTTATGATGATAGTGAGTGTTACTGACCCCTGCTACCATCACCACATGATCATCTGTTTTATTTTATAGTTGCATGTTCTATTAATGATTCAAGCACAATATAAGAAGATATCAGTGATTTAAATCAGTGAACAACGAACATAATCCATCTGAATGACATAAAAAATAGATTGAATCAATGACCTCGCTGGTGGAAGCAAAACAGTTTGAGAGGCAATCTTTATCCATCCAATGGTAAAGGTTACTAGTTCAGAGGTAATCTTTCATGTTCGAGACTAGAAGCCACAGTCCATTCAACGGATGGTTTTAATAAACATGGAATGCCATTACCATATAGGTACTACTTTTCACGCAGTAGTATATTTTTAAGTAGAGAGACATTGTATACCTAAATAATAAATAAAGAGAATATACTTGCTGGAATCATGAAAATACTTCTTTCATAAGTAGTTGGTATGTCGGTACTGTGTAATACAAAAGATTCTTGTAAATGTGAAGATATGCCAAAGCAAATAAGCAATTGCCCCAGTTGTGCATAAAGATGCCTCTAACTGAGCTGGAATGATCTTTGTTTACAATATTGATTGATATTATTTGGAATTGAAAAAGAAGTCAGAAACAAAAGACTTAATTTTCTTAGTTAGTGACAATAAAAGGCTTGGAAAGAAAAGTTACTTACGTACCTTGAAAGGATCAAACCCTAACATTCAGCCATAATGGATGGACTTGTACCTTAGTTGATGCACACGTAACCGATACTATTGGATGAATCTGAATTGACAATATAAAGTTTGAATAAACCCTTAGCCAAACTACGGGTGAGTGTCGCCGGAATAATCAACGGTGAGAGGGAGGGGAAAAGAAGTATGAGGGGAATGATGTTAGGGTTCAAAATCATGACGTAGAGGATTTCATGATGACCAGTTGCAATTTTGGAACGAAAGGAATAATGGAAGGGTGAAATAGCCTAGGCCTACGGTTAGAAAAGAAACAGTAGAGAATAATAACTCCCATTAAGCAACCGCATTGAACCCACGATCCTTATCCGTAGAGTTGTGATTTGTGGTTGCGAAGAACACGGGCATCAAAAGGTGGAGTTTAGAAAACCGCCGTGAACTGCCACCATGGCAGTTGTTTTAGTTTAAATGGCTAAGATTTAATCTCAGTCAAATTCAATGGTTGTGGTTGATTTGAAAGTTGGTTTGAGTTAATAGGCATTATATATATATATATATATATATATATATATATATATATATATATATATATATAGGTTCATGTGAAAAAAATTAAAAAGTGTGAGAAGGATAAAAAAAATTATGGATGTAACATTTGTCTCTTTTTATTTTGGTAGTTTAAGGGTATAAGTATAAGTATAATTTAACTAATAAAATTTAATTATGGAATGAATATATGCAAGTTATTGTAGGGATTTTCGAATTTAAAATAACACCCTAACTCATAAAAACCCCACAATATGTATATTGAAGGCATACATCTTATAAAGAACAGAAACATAACAAAAATAATACCATAACTCATAAAAACACCATAACAGTTATATTGAAGGCACACATCTTATAAAGAACACCCTAAAATTGAATATAACAGAAATAACACCCTAATAAAACACAAGTCAACACTTTAATCAGAATTAAAACAGAAATAACACCATAAATATATAAAAACAGAAATAAATCTGAATAAGTATATCAATATGGTACTCATATTAAAGATAAAAAAACTCGTTAATATGGTGTAATTTAAAAAAAAAGAGTTACATATAAAAAGTTATTGATGTTTAAAAAAGAAGGGGAACTTTACATGTGTATTCATGTTAATTTCTTAATTTAAAAATATTAAATTTATCTTTATACCCTTAATCTAGAAAATTAGTAATTACCACTATGATCTTAACCATTAGATTAAATATCTAATAGTTTAGAATTTTTCTTATCATTCTCACACTTTTAAATTTTCTCACAATAACCTTATCATATATATATATATATATATATAAAATTGGATGAAGAGCTTGATAACTTAATATCACTTCTTTCCAAATCTCAACAAAATAGGGGTCCACTTGGCATATAGTTAAAAAGAGGTATGTATTTTTTTTATTTATTAGTATAACGATTACTAACTACGAAATTATTATAATTATAATTATAAAGCATTTAAATAACACATAGTTTATATTCTAAAAAGTGGACCTCTAATGTGAGTTTTAAAATAATTTTGATAACAAAAAATTATATCAAATAATTGAATTTTAGATTTGTTAATTATAGTCCTGAGATGTTGGTTCATTGGTTGAAATGTATGTCCTTTCTAGTGGAGACGCGTATTTGATTCCCGTTGGACCATTTCGAGAGACATTTGAGTGAATAGACGATTCAAAGCTTTAATCCTGGGCTCGAACCTAATGGGAGCGGGGTTTTACGGATTCCATCTGGTTCCCGTGCATCAGGGGGCGTTCTCGTGACGGTCGAGGAGTCGACCTTAGACATAGTCCCAAACAAGGTCGGTGTACACGTGAGATTCTTTGCCATTAAAAAAAGGTTTTGATAATTATAATTGGGTGCAGATCTTGATAACTTAATATCACCTCCCTCCAAAATCTCAACATAATAAGGGGATGACGTAGCATTCAGTTAAAAGAGGTGACAGTAAATGTAATTTTATTTTTATTTATTAGTATATAGTTTACAAGCAACATTATTATAATTATAATTGTGAATTGTAGATCATAGCGTTATATTCTAAAATGTGTGCCTCTAGAGTCGCTTGTGAATGTTTCTAAACACTTGGGATATGTCCTTCGTTTGTTTCTTAAATACGTTTTTTAAAAACTATATTAAATTTTCAAAATTTATGTTGACTTAAAATCTGAAAGTCACAATCTATATATACATTAATCATCATTTTCCTCAAATCGTTCACGCTTTTACACACATAAATATATCTGTAAAAGTAAATAGCCAAATCTATATTAGTAGTTCATTTAATTTAGACAATTATAAAAGTAGTAGGTGAAGGGGTTCCCTAATTTGGAAAAATCAGATAGAGTAATCGATTGATAACACCGTCGCATATCCCTCGGGTATTCAATTTGGGTAGTGAATCCTCAAATATTTACCAATTAGTTGTGTGTGTTGATTGCCCATGGTTTAGAATAGAGACTAAGTAGTGTAAAAGTGGTTGACCCATGATTTGGAGTAGTATTGCCACCTATCAAATTGTTTTAGAATGACGTGATATTAAGATATGCATACCTTAGGTCCTTTCACCTAAGAAGTTCTTATCAGAATAAAAGAGTTTGTTACTCATAAAATTGATGTCTTACAGACTAGCACAAATTAAAGTGTTTGTTAGAATATGTGGACAAAACAAAAGGAATGACATCATTATCAAATATCTATGTTATAAAACATTGAAGTTGACATGGACAAATATCATATAAATATCTTGCGGTATGTGATGGTGAATTTAGTCTTTGGTGATTTATCATATAAAACAATGTAAGGATATCTATTTGTATAATAAAGACATTATATTAGTAATATTAGAAATGAGAATGGATTATTAAAAAAAATAATTTAAATGAGAAAACCAAAAAATCAACTAAAAAACCTAAAAAACATATAGATTTTTTTGAACTTTTTTTTATTAAAAAACATTATATTTCATATATAAAAAATAAAAATAAAAAATTGTATTGTACATATGCAATAATACGGAAAAGCATAAACCACCTAACTCATTCCACCGACACCCCGCAAAGACCTAAACCCCTCACCCTCCAAAATCTAAATCCACCATATCACCAAAAGCCTAAACCCCCCACCCCTCCCCCCAAAACCTAAACCTCCCACCCCACCCCAAAAAGAACCTAAAACGAAATCCTAAACATAAACCTCAAAAAATCTAACCCCCCACCGGCATCCCTCAAAAAACCTAAACCCCTCCCTCCCTCCCCCCCCCCCCCCCCCCCCCAAAAAAAAAAAAAAAAAAACTAAACCCTGTCCCCACACCTAAAAACGTAACTCTAAAAACTAAATTAAACTCAAAAGCTGACTTTAAGCATATAATGCACTTATGCAACATATACATATAATGCACATGTGCAGTATATATATAATACACATATACAATACAAGTTTTTTAACATAAAAAATAGTAAAATTTTATAAAAAAAAAATTGATATGTTTCTAGACTTTTTTAGTTTTCTTATTTATATTTATATGTAGTTTTTATTATAATTCTCTTCCTATTAGAAATTATTGATACAACTGACACATATTATTCAGATTATTTTTAATTTAGTAAATTCTTAAATCAATTAGTTAAGTGAAAAGGATTGTTGCATATATTTATTAAACATAATTTAAATACTTTGGTGACACGTTTTATACATAGAAATTTTTATGGGAAAAAGGTTTTTTTAGTATTTATTTGAAGTTTAAATCTCCTTATGTTTTGTACAGAGGACTAAAGAAGCTAAGAAAAACATATAATCTTCCATTCTCTCCTTATTTTGCCAGAAATTTCGATCCTTCCATTAAATTTAAAAAATCAATTCAAGCTTTTTCAATAAAATTAATTTACACGTGTTCTTGGTAGTTTCAGGGTTTGCAAGTGAGGTTTTGCCTAAAAGAAATAATAAGTAAAAAACAATCTTATGTAGCCTTTCTTGATTACCGAAAAGGTTTTGTATTATTCTATAGTTTTAAGGTCTAACTATTACATATAAAATTTATAATTATTATATATATAATTTATGAACTTATTAGATATAGTGATATTTTTATGATCTTTGTTTTTTTATGAATTTTTTTCATTTTTCCTTTTTTCTATTTTTTGGCTTTTTTTTCTTTTTTAAGTTTTAATCGAACATGATGTTGTACATGTAACAAAACAAACGGTCTAGTACTAACTGAAGAACGTCAGTCTTGAAATTGATATTAGTTTTTATTGTTCCGATCGATGTAAACACATCTCGGTGTCTTTTTGTTTCTCTTTCGGTAAGTGTCGGTATCATAATGAACCGAACCAATATCAAACAAATTTTTTGCCATTAACGTTATTTATACTATTGCGTCTATGTTTCTATTAAAAATTGGGTCGCCCCATCGCAGAGCGCAGATGTAACGCACTATTTTTTATCGTATATTCTAAAAAACCACCATAGGTAGCTTTAAGTCACATAAAATTTGATATTTTAACCAATAAATAAATATTATAATAAATGAAAAGATCTCTTTCAAGAACACTTGAGTCTTTGTCGTGTAAGAAAAATGGTATCTACTCATAAATAATCATAATGTCAATAATTGAGAGAACCATATGGGCGGAGGTGTTCTTCATATCTATCTCCAACAAGCTTTCACAAACTTGCATGTGAATCTAATTCTTTTATTACTAAAATAGGAATAGATCTTGACCTTTAGGGTCACATAATAATCCAATCATCACCACATGGTCCTCAAGAATACAAAACCTTTTCAATTATTGCTTAGAGACAAAAAACAAAAACTTAAATATATAATAAAAACAATAAACATTAAATATAAAGACTATGGTGACAAAGAAAAGAGGATAAGTAGGGTACGATGGTTTCCCCAGGAGTATGTAACATTACTTTGTAAATTTATTATTTTCTAAAAAAAATACATGTATTACTCTATTGGTATCATGTAAAATAAATAAGATTTAATTTATTACCGGACAAGAATTTTAAACTTTCCAGCTTGAGATATCTGAAAATCGAGTTGATAATTATTTGGACACCGAAATCTGTACCTTTTCTTTAGTCCACCTCCGCTACTAACAAACTCACCACAACACAACACTAAATTATTCGGTTAAAAGTTGCATCCAAGTATTTTGTTTTATATATTCATCAGTAGGTTTGAGACTTCTGTAATGCCGATCTAAAGTATGAACGAGCCGCATCTTGGTCGAGGCCCAAATTATTTGGAGGCCTAAATTATATATGTATATATATGTGTGTTTTAAAAATATGAAACTGGAAAATTTGTTAGACCATCTCTATAAAAATTACTCTTACAGTTTATTGAGCTTAAAGAATTTTATTTCTCTTCATATGTAAGACCTTATCTTAAAATATTTAAATTTCTATTAAAAATTTCACATTTAAATGAGTAAATGCGAATACACGTCACTACAAAATTTCGAGTTTATTAAAACTTTATCAACACTAAACATTTTGACATGTCGTTACTGATTATTTCCGTAACATTGAAACCAAATGCAGAAGCTTGATCTTTGATCATGTTCGGTTTTTCATTGAGCTTGATCGTCATCCGGAGATGCTTGCGATTACCCTAAACTGGAAATTTGCAATCATTAGTATTATAGCGAATTTCCGAAAGCATAACATAATCGACTTGATAAAAAAAATCAAATCAGAAAATATAGTCTCTGAGGTGGCGTCGACGACGGCATATAGCCACGTTGGCGACGCCATGCAAATTGTTGCTTCGGGTCAAGACTGCCGTAGGCAGTAGTTTAACGCGTCGGAACAAAAGTGTTGCGTCGGCGATGGCCGGTTGTACCATCGGCGACGGTACCTTCTGCATCAGTTTTGCTGCTGAATTGTTTAATTGTCCGTTCGACCCGTTTCAAGTCCCGGACATTTAAAACACGACTCGGGATTTACAGTGACACGTTCGTAAAACACTATTTCCTGTTTTCATTCAACAGCTGCCAACCGTAGGCTACGGCTGGCCACCGTAGGTTAAGGTGGCTGCCGCAAGATTTTCCGTCTTGCCGTTTTTATTGCGAAAACTTTCGTAACTTATTCAATTTTTATCCGTTTCCCATGAAAGTTTTTTCTAAATGTCCGTAAAATGTTTTCTTACATATTTAACCCGAAATCCTTAACCCGGATTCTTATTTTTTTATGAATTACGCATCCATTCCTGGTTTATGCTCATATTTTCCGATTTTACCCTTTAACCACAATTAAACCAAACTACGCATTTACGCATCCATTTCGGTATGCCTTAAAACTCCATTTTTACCCGTATGGTTGCCTTAGCGAAATGCATTGCTTTATTCAACCAAACCTTTATTTGTTTTATCATTTTGACCTGTTTGGTTGTCTTAGCGAAATCCAACGCTTATTTCAACCAAACCTTATCTATCTTATCATTTCCACACTAAGATATCCATCTATTTTCCACCACAACAATATTTGTGGTGGATTTGTTATCGTAAATTCATTTTATCCAATTTATACCCTTTGGTACGACAATTTACGGAAAAGACCATTTAAAAAGCATTAAACCAAAAAGCTTATGCTTTTCGCTTTTACACTACTGAAAGGGTCTGCTAAATTATAAAACTCATTTTTAAACTACCTTTAGGGACGTTTACTTATTCTACCACACGATGACATTTTGGTCAATTTAGGCCCTTCTTTTACGACGAAGGACTTTCAATATCATGTTTTGACCAAATATGAACATTTAACCATAATCTATTAAAAACATTATGTTCCTAAGAACATAATGTATACGATTTAGATTATTAGATTTACCTTACCTTAGGTAATCAATTGTTCATTCATGACTCATTTAACCCTCAATGGACCTTAAGTCCTCTTTGAGAGTTTGACCCGTTACACGTATCTGGCTCGGCTCATAGCATTGATTCGTTTTAATACCTTGCTCTATTAGTTGCTATATAATAACGATGCAAGTCATACTCTATTCTTCCTATGAACACAAAAACTCAACAAGCGACCATTAGCCATTATTGTCAAATGGTGATAATATCACCATTTGACTCGTTTGGTCTAAATGACCATTTAGCATTGTGAGATGGCACTTAATTGCTATCTCACCCATTTAGCCATTTCGTTTTACTCTGTGTGATTATATTACTTAAAAATCATTTCTTAATTCGCTTAACCCATTATGACTTACGCCATATGGTTTCTTTTTCAAAACTCTTTATTTATCCATCAATGCATGACCGGATTACTATTTACCCCTTATTCCCATTATGGTTTACACCATAAGGTAATTTTTCAAAAACTCTTCGTTTAATCACCATCACATGACTAATTTACCATTTTACTCTTTTTACCATAAATCATGGTTTCATACCATTTTCACTTTTTCCGACCCGAATCACTTCACATCGGAACATCATATTTCAAATACTAGTCTACCTTTTTCTTGACCAATACTACAAATATGTATTCTACTTAAAAGATGTAAGCTTTGCTTACCTTGCATTCGATTATGCTTTTCCCGCGTACTTGATTCGTTTGACCCGCTTTCTCCCAAGCTTCCACCTAGCTTGTCAAGCGTCAAACTATCACTCATCATTCGCAAGATGGTTAGATTAGTCATCTTCTATTACAACTATCCCATCTTACGCATTTTATATCAAAATTACCATTTGATCTTATTATAGATCAGTTTGACTTTTAAAAGTCAATTGCCTATTAACATTTGTAAACGCATAGTTGAGTTCAACGAACTCATTTAGGCATTTATCAATTACCCGACATGCGATATGTTTAAGCTACCCTCTTATCTAAATTACCAACCAAGTTCATGTCATTTCTTTCACTTAAACAAGTTCAAGCAATTGTTAACATCAAGTTAACTTAACTTTCGATTATCAATGCTAACTTATCAATTCATTGTACTAGAACTAAGGGTTTTCATCTTTATGTAGCAACCCATTTCATCATATTATTAGGCATTCATCCGAATACCTAATACAATCAAATTCTACATACTAACTAGTAGACAACATGATCTCAAACACCTATTAACATTGACATATCATTAGTTTCATTATATCATACAAAACCCATTTCAAGTCATGTATAATTACTTATTCAAATCTCTAATTTGTTCAAGTATCTTACACATACATACAAGTATGATGATCATAAACACTCATACATTATCAATTTCATCATATAATCAAAAACCCACTTTATGTTATACATGAACACTTATTCAAATTACAAAATTGTTCAAGTATTTCACATTTACTTATGAGTATGATGATTATACACGTAATTTCATTATCAATTCCACCATACTAACAAATTATTGAACTCAAGGTTATCACTTTCAAGATCATTCACATAATTATCATTACTAAAACATAATTTACAACATATCTCATGATCTCCAAGCCTAGATGATCACAATTGTATGTTCATGCATAAGATTTAGCCATAATTCACCCTTCAATTTTGACGATTCTTGATCAACAAGGGTTTATCATTGTTACACCTTTTGATGATCGACATACACACACACACACACACTAAGTGTGTGTATTATGTGTTAATTTTATGTTTTAATAAAACAAGTTTTCCTTTATGGCAGCTTTGGTCCCTCAAGTTTAGTTTTGATTATAAATAAGACTACAACTCATTGTCTTGTTATTTATATACATGTTATTAACTAGGTTAATTTGTTCCTAGTTATTTCGTTTACAGGTTCACTTTTACCACTAACGGTCTTTTTCCCGCTCTTTAATATTAACGTGGTTTGATTACCAAACCCGTTTTTAGGGTATTACACCATATCTAAAATCTTATAACATATTGGGCTCATTAGTCTTATTTTGATTCATAACTATTATCCAAATATCTATCTAATGTAATTTATTTAACTTAGCCAAACACCTAATGTCATGCCAACTCTCATATTCACTCCTTATTTTGCACTCAAACATAAGAGGTGTTTCACCCAAACAGTTTTTTCTTAAAAAACCAGGAAAAAAAGATAAAAGTGTGATTGGTTGAAAGAAAGTGGGGGGCCACCATTAACCCCCTCTATCTCCTCTCACTCCTCGCGGTGAGTAGTCCCTGAGTTGAAAGGTTTACCACTCACCAATGGGGGTTGACGTCGGTGTGCCCGTGCGGTAAACTCCATCACCACTCCCCTCACCGAATACACCCGGATCACCCTAATTGTTCAATCACCACTTGACAAAAAACTGACATGTCCAACTAGCTTTGTTTCAACCTATTAAAACAATAAGGGTACGACTAGTTAAAAGGTCCTGGATCTCGTTTGAGCTCGTAGCTTCCTCGAGTATCTGCAGATAGAGAAGCACTGTTAGCCTTAACCCAGTAGGTGACCTTCTGCGTTTGGACTCCGGTGTTAGAATTAATAAGTGGTTCTCGAGAGTTCACAAGTTTAAAGAGAGAAATAGTATAGTAAGTGAGTTCCAGAAAGAGAGAGTAAGAGAGTGAATACCTTTGTGTGGTGTGAGGAGTGCTCTTATATAGGCAGGGTTTCCTGCCTAGTGAGCAGCCTCCTTTACAACTCATCTTCCTATTCAGTAAGTCTTATCCTCCAAGGTGTAACTTGTACATGTTGTCTTGCATTTTTAGTGAAAGGTTAGGGTTTGTGTGTCTCAAAGAGACTTTTATATACTTTTGGATACTGTCACATAATGTTGACTTTCTAGTCTTGAAAATTGAGATGTGTACAGTAGTTGAGCTTCCAGCTTCTGTCGTATGTACTCCAGCTTACTGCTTATCATTTCCGGCTCCACTGAGTGGGATCTTTCGGGCACCCACGTCATCACAACCCATATAGACTAAATATACTAGGGGTTTGGTTGATGGTCGCCTGGTTCGACTAACCAATGTAGTAGCTTTTAACAACATTGACATTAGGCGTTCTTCTTACACCCAATTCATAAAACAAAATTGTACAGTATACAAATAGTACAACATAACACGTTAACTTCAAAATTCTTCGATAAACCTTATCATGTTGATAAAATACATAATTCAAGTTTTTAACTAAAACTCTATCTCTCTGTGTGTGTGTGTATTTAGAGAGAGAGAGAAATCATAATACAAAATCAATTTCGTCAAAATAGTGTAGTTTATAGGTAATAATCTGAGTCTCTGATCAAACTAATTTAACCGATGAGATTAGTGTGATGACAATTTTATAATTAGTTGGAAGTTATGGTTAAGAAGGTAAAAACAAATAGAGATTAGCTATTTTTTTTCTTCGATAAAAAGTGGTTCTCTCAAATTTTCTAAACTCAATTAACTTTTATATGCTTCATTATACATTAAAAACTATATTATTGCTTAGGGTAGAATTTCTATATTCAGGATCCTGAATTTTGTAAGTTAGCAGTAAGATGTAGATATGGTTAATACGTACCAGGATCCTGATGGCTTTTAGGATTTTGAATGTGTTTATTACTAATCGAATGATTCTATATTGAAGGATGTTTTGCAGGAATATTTGTATGTTAATGACTACTAGGAGGCTTGTACCCGAATTATCGCGAAGTTAGCTCAGGAAAACGTGGGGAAAAGAGTTGAAGTTGCCCAACGTCGCTGAATGGTTCTTCTCAAGATCCCGGATTTATAGGAAGTATAGTTAGGATTCATTTCTAATCTTGTACTATAAATGAACTTGATGTGATCTTTTTAGGGACACCGATTACACACCGAAAACACCATACACTTACTCACAATCACTGCATGGACCATTGTAACACTTAGATCGATCCATCAAGTTCTACCTTTGTAATTTTTGATATTAGTATTAGTGGAGCCGTGTAGTTTCTAGTTCCCAGGGTTTTTTGTGCCAGAGATCACCTTCTCGAAGAGGATCAGGGGATTTTTCCTCGTGGTAAACCGTTTGTGTACATTGTTTTTACCTTACATTCGCTGCATTGCAACTCACAACTATTTTACTAGTTGAGGATCCTGACTGTTCATCCAGAATCCTAAATACTAAACTTGCCACTTTCACAAGCACCATACCTCACATTCTAAATTCGGTTATAATATTGTACTTGTATTGTTTTCACCACAACAATTATAGAACCGAGCATTTTAATATTAATTAATATGTGTACATTTTTTAGTAAAAAATGTTTTTTTAAAGTGTACCACATTGTGCGAAATAACCGTGTTCATATACAATCTATATAGTGTTTACTATTCTATTTTAAACGATATACCTGTGTTCATATACATCTGTTTACATATAGGACCAATCAGGGGTTGGGAATCAACCAACCAATACAGACACGACCCCAAAACAAAAATATAATTACAACAACTCTAATACATCAAAAGACATTCCGTTTTCCCAAACAGGGTATGCATTCTTGGCCCGATGAGAGATCCACACGAAAGCATCTTCCTTGATTAAGTCCATCGTTCTATGGATCGGGATGAAGGTGCCTTCGAAAACCTTCTGATTCCTTGTGTGCCAAATCCTCCACACCGTTGCTTGCGTGACCGTGTACACAATCTTGAGATTACACAATATTTTTATACGCTTAGGTCTAAATGGTTTCTTGATTACAAAAAGTAGTGAGTAGTAATCACATGTTACATGATGTTGATATGGATACCAGGAACCTACATTCGTAAATGGATGCCAATACCATTGCCGATAAAACTCATATGTGTACACGTTACGCCTCATTATTGTTTCCTATAGTTGTCATGCAAAAATCATTTTGTACGAAACCCACACTTTGTGTGTGTATATATAGTATATATGTGAAGTGTGTGTGAGCCAAATTAGGCTTGTTAGTTGGGTACTTATCTACTACAAGTATCCTTCTGGTACAACCTAGTGCACGTTACCTCGATACACTATATGCCATTTAATTCGCTATTTATCATCATAATAATACAAGAATACTGTAAGCAGTTGTCCCTGCAAGTAGAAAGCATTTTCTTGTCCAAAGGGCCTATAGCTATGTTTTTGATAAAAATAAACAAATAAATATATTTCAAATAAAGAATTTGCGTTTCTTATCATATCATTATCAGGTAGAGTGGGGTTAAAGGAAACCTTAACCATATTGGTAACATTAATTTCAACTACCATTCATATTATATGTTTGATTTTGACATTTATTTATCTAAAATGGAAGAAAAGGAAGTTTGTATCTATGTAATTACTTTCATAGGTCTTAGAGTAATTATTAGTTTTAAAAATAATTATAATTTTTAGTTTTCTGATTTACCTTTACTTAATCAGCAATAGGTGATGATTCATTAGTAAAGGTAAAATCTTTAAACATCTAGATTTGGGAGAGAGATGTCTTGAGTAAGAATTAAGAAGAAAATTACCATTAATAAAAAATAAATCATCTTACTTTATAAGATAATTA
Source organism: Scalesia atractyloides (assembly GCA_947069175.1). NCBI lineage: Eukaryota > Viridiplantae > Streptophyta > Magnoliopsida > Asterales > Asteraceae > Scalesia > Scalesia atractyloides. Next base: position 56,396,493 of record CAMTDV010000028.1, read on the forward strand.
TTAATATTAATTTTAAAAAATAATTATAATTCATAATCATCACAAAATAAATTTTAGTATGACCCTAAATGAATGGTGTAGAAAGATAAAAGTAACTTGCTACTATGACTACCCTCTCCCTCTTTTCAAATGGAGGATTTTGATTGGTTGGTCTGCAGATCACATTTTATCTCCCTTTTAACACTCTTTAAATGAAGAATTTTGATTGGTTGGTCTACAAATCACATTTCATCTCCCTTAAACGCTCTTTAACCCACTTACAACCCCTGTTGACGCCCTTTCTTAACGCCCTCGTAGTGGTGAAGCCCAAAAGGTGTTGATAAGGAGGTGGTCGTTAACCCACAACACCCAACTTAATAAGGTTGATACACTAAAAATAAAAATAATTTGCTAGAAGCGTCAAAAAGAAGCAAGGTGTCAAGTGTTTCAAAGGGGTGAGGCATAAAGAGCAAAAGAAAACCTTAATTTGTCTAGAACTAGTTTTTTCTTCACGCTTTGCGACGGGCATGTAAATGTTTTGGTCATTATTGGTTTGGCTAATTGAAATACATAAACGTGAACATCAAGAATTTGGTCATTATCAGTTCAGTGTATTATGCAAATGAATTCGGTCAATATCGGTTCAATTTATTTCGGTATCAATATAGTATCAACGATATAATTCATGTACACATCAACAACTAATTGTATCATTTCCAATATATGCATACTTCTTATTTATGGGAAACTAAGCAGTTTCCACCATAATCATCCCAGTTTATTTAGCTACTCGCAAAAAATATACACACATGTCCTAACTTTCGCTTTCGGTTCGGTATGGTAGCTTCACAATACCGATACTTGATATTGTTTACGCTAAAAAAATCTTTATTTTAAAGACAATTCCGCTTTTCATAAATTTTATATTGGAATGTTGACAAAATATAAGTTAAACATAATTGCACATTTAATTTTTCTTTTAATTTAACGAACGCAAATTTTATAAAAAAATTATATTAATTGATAAATGAATTATTATAAAAAAAGTTGTTGAGTTTAAAGTGGTGATATTGATTTGTTTCTGCATTCAAAATTTCCAGTCCTCTAGGTTCTTCAAGGTATTGGACAAAGTAGCTTAGGCTTTCATTGATTAATATGAAGTTGACAATTTTACCTTGATAAGAAGTGCATACATAAAGCTTTGGGTGTGCTCTAATTTTATTAGCTTTAAAGATTACATAGTAAGTTAATATATTTTAAATCATTCTCTATCCGTATTAAGAGGTATTAAAACCTATTTTGATTAACATGTTAATTTAGGCAAAAAAAATAATAATAAGAAATTAATGCTATTTATTATCAATGCTTATATTAGCTAAGAAGTTAATGAAATTATATTATTAGTATGATTTATTTTGTATTTAATTTAAGTATATAATATTAAATTAATTTAAAAAAATAGTGGGTGAGGTAGAGTTAACAAGGTTAAACTATTTCCTTAGGATGAGATGAAGTAAAAAGAGGGAAAAACGGGTGATATGCCGCTTATATGGAGTTAAGAAAGATTAAAATATACCTTATGACCTAAGTTCATATTTTACAATCTCAAGTCTTTAACTTTAGTAGAACTACATTATTTTTTAAAGGAAAGACGATGAAGCTGTTGAATGGAATGAAGAATCTGTTGTTGCATCTTGTGATTTGTTTGAGTTAGGATATGGTGTTTTTAGAAGTGGGATGTAAGGGCAAATGATGTAGGTTACTGGTACTATAGACCCTTCAACATTTGTTATTATATAAAAGTAAATAATAATGATGAATAGAATATTTATTCACGCTTAAAAAATGATGGAATAAGATAAAAAGTCGATAATAGTGATTATTACTTTTTTGCTCATCCTGACAAAATTTATGTGAATTAATGTCCACGTGTCAATCCATCTTATTTAAGAATAAAATGTTGCTCGAAGCTCGCTCGAGAGAACTCGTTCCAAATTAACTCGTTAACAAACCCGGCAACTCGTCTTGGATTGTCTATGAATTGAGCCACTTAGTTGGGCTCAAATTGTTTTACTTTTAGTATATGTATGTGTAACTGTTTGTGAGTGATGCTTTTTTTTCTAGACTACTTGTCATTTTGTAAAAGCAATAACTATATATATTTTAATTTATGTCTTAATATTAGCCAATACCTAATGCTAATTGTTGCACACTTGCCAATACTAATTCTTAAGATGTTCAACTAATTCGTGACTAAAATCTCAATCGAAATAAGGTTGAAACAACTTGTTACTCTTTTTCAAACTTCAGCTCAAATCAGTTATAAAGCAGTTGAGCTAGGCTTATGAACATCCCTAATTTAGTTTTAGATATTGATTACTTTTAATCAATGCACCACAATTATTCTCTTATTTTTTTGAATCTTTTTGGTTTTTATTGGAAGCCGGTTTTTTTTAAACAACTAATTTTTTTTTCTAAAATATTTGCATCTCCCAATAATAAAATCTTAGTGTCCACATAAGAGATAATTTCTTTTAACCATTAGACCAAAGTCTAAGTGGCAATAGAAGCCGATTCCTAATTATATATTGGTTACCGAATATATTGGTTACCGAATGTACGGATGAAAATCATCATTTTTTTTGGCTTCCCCTTCTCATACCTTTTAGTCTTTCACGTATGAATTGGTTTAGCGTCACATTAGTATGTGCCAAATTTCTAAAATTCTTTTTGGATTTATAAAAGAAAACGTGTTTTAGTTTGTCCCTTTCGTGGAATTTAGAGGAACAAAAAGAAAAAAAAAATTGAGCTTTTTATTTGCCAAAAAATTTTACTAAAAGCCAAAAGTTTACAAGTAACTGCTGAATAAAATTTATCTCTATGTTTTTAGTCGCTCAATTTTATGTAAGAAATTGCCAAAACTTTTATTTCTCACAAATCCTACATAAAGTGGTGTATGTAATTTTCTAAAAGAGAAATAAATAAAAATACTTGTTAACTGAACTTTATAAAATTATTTTAAGATTCTAGCATATCAAAGGATATTGGATGGGGTGCAAAAGAGCTGAGCGGTTCGCGAACTACTAGAGATCAGCTTGAGAAAAAGTTTAAAACAAGCCGAGCCTTATCGAGCCCAAGCCGGGCTTGAACCTAACATAAAGCTCGTTTATTTATCGAGCCCGAGCTCGAGCCTGACATGTTAAGCTCGTCGAGCCTTAGTGCAAACGAGCTTAGCCGAGCCGAGCTAATTTAAACGTGTTTACGAGCCGAACCCGAACCTAAAAATAAGCTTGTCTAGTAAACGAGCCCGAGCTTTACTTATCGAGCTCGCAAGCCTAAAAGAGTCTGTTATTTTTATTATTTTTATTTGATATATTAACTAATAGATAATAAACAAGCCAAGCCCAAACTGATATCAAGTTTGAGAAATTACCAACGAGCCGAGCTCGAACTTTGAAACTAAAGCTCGAACTCTTATAAGTTAATCGAGCTCGAGCTCAAGCCTGGTCAAACTCAGACTCAGCTCGACTTGTTTGCGCCCAAAAGTAAAAACTAGTTCTTTCATCTTTTCTGAAGTAAATTTGATTATCAAAGCGCGAGTCAAATCTTGCACTTCTAAACACTTTATGTTCATGTTATTTTGCGAATTCTTAAATCATTTCTTAACTTTCCTTTGTCTTTAAATTTTTTCAAATCTTGTACATAAGGCTGAACGGTTCGGTTGAACCGTACCAATTTTTCTTGTTATATATATTTGGATTTCAACATTACATGTAGAAAATTTGACATTGAACCCATAGAAATTAAACATAGAACTCTTAGATACATTGATACTGAACCCTTAAAAAACTTGACACCCAACTTTAGAAAATTTGACAATGGATCTTAACTCACATTTTAATTAAAAAAAAACTTGTTTAACCCACATTCTATTACAAAGAAAACCATTAACATATTTATCTCATATTCAATTAAAAAATAACTTATTATGGCTTAAGCCCAGCTCACAAATAGTGACAAGTTCATGAACCATTTAAATCCAACTTTAAAAAAAATAACAAATAAACAAAAATGAAGAACTAGTAGTCGGCAGAAGCAGCTTCACGCCTTCACACCTAGCCGGACAGTTGCCGCCTCTTCCTCGCTGGAGCAGGTTTGTTTTACGGATTGGTGATGAACGATTTAAATAATATTGCATTTGTTTATTGAAAAAAATCCGCTTAGAAAGGTTTCGATAGATAATGTAATGGATACATTTCAAAAAATAAAACCCCATTGAGAGCAACTTTAAGGAACTTTTATTATTCACTTTAATATTGTTTAACGTATTTTTATTAACTATTTGCATTTTAACTTGATTTTTTCTATTTTTATTACGCACCTGACCCGAATCCCTTAATTGGATCGAAGAGCTTATGGTGAAACTTAGTGATAGACGATCGGTCGCATGTCTCTCGAATATTTTCAAACCCGTAGGAAAAATATCTTGGCTTGCCAATGAACACCAACATCTATTTTTATTTCTAATAGTCAAACCCAAACGCCCTGATAAGCGCCATCACTAACTAGGGGTGTAAACTAAGTGAGTCGTTTGAGATTATCTCGCAAAAAACGAGCTTAAACAATTATGAGCTAGATTCTATATTGGAGTTCATTTAAAAACAAGCTCGAACATGAATTTAGATATCGAACTTGATTAGGCTCACGAGCCTAAATGCGTCTACTATTTATATGTGTTATGTTTTTGTATTTAGTATAATAGTATACGCTAAGTATTAATAATATATATATATATATATATATATATATATATATATATATATATATATATATATGTTATAATTATATTCTTAAACAACTAGTAAATAATAAAATGAGTCAAAATCAAGCATTAGAAATTACTTATATGTTTAAGCACAAATTTTAGATTAAAAGCTTGAAATAATGAAGCTCAAACTATTTTAAGTTAAATAAGTTAAACTTAAAGTTAGATAAACTTAAACCTAGTTTTACTCATTTGCACTCCTAACAATCACCCCCTCTCATCAAATTAAACCCATACAATCAAAACCCTAGATACTATACGTGGGAGGCTAGTATCAAACACACCCATAACCGACTCGGTGTGTGTTTCGTCAAAGGGGTGACAAATGTCATGGGCCAAATGTTCGAAGATTATAATGCTAGGGGTTGTACTTGAACACTTAGGTTTACTGGCTAGTCGACGACTTTATAAGGGACAACCTCCACGGATTAAGAAGGTGTACGTGCCTAGTCGTGTCTATGCGATGACCGCACCATTGATTGAGAGTTATTGTCATTCTTTTGATGAGTCCAAGGCAGGATAAAACCAATTGTCACACCCCGTATTTTCAACCAAATACCAGTGGGCTCGGGTGGGGAATATCGTGACGTAAAGTTGATATCATCATAGTCAATTTAAACACAACACAAGGGAAGTCTTGGATTTAAATTACTATTACAAACCAAATGTTCGAAATTCAAAATAATATATAGGCTCGTAATAGAAGATCCACAAGCAGATCGTAAATTGTACAAAGAAAGAATGTGAAACAGACTTTGGGCAGATGTAGGATTTGCAAGATCCTCTTATCAGTACCGAGCACTTCCAGCCTATTTTCGTATTGTACCTGCAAGCTTAGTCTTTTGAAAATACGTCAGCTTTCGCTGGTAAATACACCCAACTGACTCATTTTGAAAATATTTAAATAAAATGTTTTAAGTGCGTATCAGCACAAAATCTTTTATAACTTCGGAAAGTTGACCTTGCAACCTTGTTAACAGATTCACATGTTTGACCATACATACAGGGCCCAGTACAAAAACCGAGACATGATTAACGTACACACCACTTATGAACTCACGAAGGAGTTATCCCCAACAAGTGTGGGTAGTTACATTTGAGCGTGTGTCGGGTGTATGCCTACACCCGCGCTAAGGTCGTGACCATTATCTAATGTAATGAGCCGAGGATATCTAGGACACGGTAGTTAACCTCCGATGTTTAATTTATCAAACAAAACTGATTAAAAGGGAATATGTGGATTTACTAGCCACAATCCGGCATTCGATTGATCCCATCTTCGACCAAGCGGTAATAATTTACCGTAACCCAAGCCCGTATAGGGGAATAAGTCGATAGTATTTACATGAGCTATTATTCGTTTAACGCAAGATTTATTAACTCAGCCGTACACAAAAGTACTAAGTGCAGATAGTATTTACCGACAAGTCTTTAGTCTGGATTATGACATAAACTAACCAATTAAATACTAACGGTCTTATTTAAGTCATAGACTTAGACCGACTAGCGTACTTGATCAAAACGTATAACGCTAGATTAGACGATGATTGGATAGAATGTATTTTAATCCCGACAAGTACTTTGACTTGTATAATATGGGTAAACTATAAACATTCTGGATTTTGAGACTTAAATGACAAGGTTAGACCCGTTTCGGTTAATTTTCGTAAACTAGTTACATATGCTTAACCGTACGCATATCAGCGATATCGGGTAACCGGATAAGTCATGGACAAGTTATATATGCTATTATATTTTAAATAAGTTGTAATATCAGTAGGATATCAACTTATATGCCCGTCATGGTTTTAAAGTGAAACTATGCCTCATGAGGGCGTTTCGGTAATTATATACCGTATAAAAGGAACTTGAATATAAATTATTTTTATAATCATAAGTATTCTAGAAAATTTTTTTTATCATATAATATTAGTAGGATATTAATTATATGTGTAATTTATATTTTATGACCAAACGTATGCACAAAAAGGGCATTTTGGTCATTTTACACATAGTTTTATAAATTATTTGGGATTCTGAGTTCATATCATATCTTACTGCAACAAATGTTTAAAATAAGTTTTGAAATCAGTAGGTAACAAGTCTTGATTGATATATATGGTTTAAAACCATATTATGCGCCGAAATGGCGATTATGTCGTAAAATAACGATTTACGCGATGTTAATGAAAACTGATGTTATGATCAGATTATAGTCTTAGATATGTTATTTAATATAACATATCAGTAGATAAAAGATTTACTTTGAAAAGATGTGATTAAAACCATTTTATAAGCCACAAGGGCCTTGTCGTCATTTATCGACATAATACAAGGACTTGTTTATAAAACTCAGTTTATAATCTGTTTTGACATCCCAAATAATCCTACTTATAATATTACATCAGTAGGAAGATCATTTGCAAGTTCATTATCATTTAAACCTCTTTTTATGCAAAAATGGCATTTTAGTCCAAATGGCATAATTACGGAACTTGCGCATAAACTTAGATTCTGATTATGATCATGTAATATAACCTTAGAGGGTTATGCTACATTATATTACAATCATAATGCAACTTCAGGTCAGTATCTAACTAATCTAAATTGGGTCAGAATCGAAAGTCAAAGCAGAAGTCAAACTTCGCGACTTTCGGTTGCGAAACGACCCTAGAACTGAAATTGACGAGCCGAACATGTTCTTACATGTTCTAAAATTATTACCAACTTGTTTAAGTGTCAAAACAGGTTTCATAACATATATAAGATCAAATTATAACATTTTCAAAAAATGGCCTGTTTGACTTTTTAATATCATAACTTTGACCCGTCAATTGGTCTAGCAAACGTGATCATCAGGAGGTGCCCTTTATAGGGATTAACACCTACCTTATTATGATCACTTAGCCATGTTCATTAAGAACAATGGCTGGACCATAGTGGTCTTATCCGAAAGTCAAGGAGTTTTCTGTAAAACGCGTGACTTTTGGCTATAAAAGCCTATAAACGAAAATGCAAGAGGAAGGAACACTTACAAGAGGTTCCTAGAATGCAATAGAACTTAGTTGGATGCTTCTTTCAGTTAGGAACTTCCAGAGGAGGGAGATAGAGTCGTGAATGAGAAAGGTGCAAGTTCAAATGGTGAACCTTGGCACCTATTTATAGTTAGAGAGCTTGAAGGAGGTGATGCCAGGTGTTAAGGGGTGTAAGAGGAAGCTTACAAGTGTCCTAAAACGTGGCATAGCAGTTTGGGAAGCCATGGTTTCGAATCAAATGGTTTTTTGGCAATTTGTGTGGAGGCCAAGCAAATTTTCTTCAGACACATGCTTCTCATGCCCCGCGAGCGCCCCATGGCCAGTTTCAAAGTTTGACACTTTTAGCCCCTTAACTTATAAAATCCTCTAAAACCTTCTAAAACACCTTTTTAGCATATTTAGCCCTCCTTAACCAATATTTGGCATACTCGGGAGTATGCCCGGACATTGTCGAGCTCTCTGTTCGTTAAAAGGTCACTCAGAGGTATAAATTAACATGTTAACACTTTTAACCCCTCCATTATCCAACTTTCACATATTTACAGAATTGAACCCTCTTGTCCAACAAATGGGACATATGAGAGTTAGGACTTCGTAAAGGATCACTTAGAGGCTCATTATAAGCATGTTGACTCTGATGTCACTCATAGGCTGGGAATGTTGACACAACGGTCACTTAGAGGCCAACTTTTAGCATGTTGACACTAATGGTCACTCAGAGGCTATGTTTTAAGCATGTTAACACTAATGGTCATTCAGAGGCTTGGTTTATGTATGTTGACATCAGAAGATCACTCAGAGACTTAGTTTGAGCATGTTGACGCTTTTAGTCTCTGTTAGTCTTTAATAGACTTAAAAATAAAAAACGACACGTGTCGCTATATTATTGGACACGATTTCATAGGGTGTTACACCAATGAACCATATCGAGAGTGGGATGGATTGGCTTATCCTTGGGAAATGGGGACACCACACGTGGATCGAAAGATAACTCCATGAAAAAGGGGTACCAGAGGAGGTCGATAGATTCTCAGATATGTTGGAACGTGATTCTTAACCAAATGTGCTTAAAATTTAGAGTATGGTTATGCAATAGTGGTGGGCGAAGACTGAACATGGGGCACTTCGGTGAAGGTCTTTGTACGCCGCGAGTATGGGATCGTGAGTATAGTATCAATGAAGCTCACCGAGATTTAGTTCAACAACTATGGTACAAGTAGTTCTGTACCTAGATTGAAAGCTTTTACAATCTTCATGTTCCCCATATTCCTGAAATTGCTGACGAACATCAGCGCCAAACAACAGTAATCTAATGCAATATGGTGAACAATCCGGATGAAGATCGTTGTTGTTGTGCTACCAGGTGTCCTACCCAACCAAAGTGAATCATCCTCAACTTAGGGGGAAGATGCAATGTGCCTGTACGCGAGCAAGTATGGGTTTGTGAGTATGCCCGAGGATGTGCATGAATTGTTGGTGGGAGAGTGTCATGGGCTAAATGTTCAAAGATCGTTATGCTATGGGTTATACCTGAACGCTTGGGCTTATAGGATTAAGAAGGTGTACATGCCTATCCATGTCTATGCGACGAACGCACCACTGGCCGAGAGATGTTGTCACTAAACTGATGAGTCCAAGGCTGGACGAAACTAGTGCCCTAGATCAAGAGCGAGATGGATTAGTTTATCACCCGGAAAATGGGGACGCCGCATGAGTTTAGAAAGATAACTCCGTGAAAAAAAGCTTTAGCAGGTGTATGTTTCAAGTTATACTTATAGTGTGTTCCTCTTTACGCATGTTTTTTCCTTTTTATTCAATATATATTCATTTAATTTATTAAAATAGGGTCTATACACACACACCCTCATGCCTACTTGCACACCGACCTACGTATCGTGTAGGTCTGTACGATGCGTATAGGTTTTATGTTCTAGAAAAAGTGGTCAAACCTCGTATAGCACTGTACATGGTGTCTAATCAGTCACAAATACGACATATATAGGGCCTCTACAAGGGGCCTACACGAGTCTTATATACGTCACGTATAGCCCTGTGCGTAGCATATATATGTCTGATTTAACTATAAGACGATGTTGTATGGGCACGTGATTAAAGGTATACACCTCGTATAGGTCTATACGAGGTGAATACTTTTGAAATTCAACTTTACAAATAGTATCATGTAGATGGTTGTTCTTCAACACCTTCTTCAAACAATGAATTCTTCAACTCTTCAAACTATTGTCTTCACTATTTGATTCAAAATGGTTGAAAAAATGTCATCGCTCTGGGATAACAACTATTTATTTGTGCAATATTCTAACGAGTCATGGGTTCTTGAAATCGATAGGGTAACATTTAGTAACTTAACTTCCTAATTGTTTTTATTATTTAAATATTTATCCTTTCATTGTTTTAGGAGGAGTCTAGTGTTCCTGATTCTAAGAGGATGAGGAGATTCTGTCTGGTGTTCATTTCAATCAAAACAAACCCTTGCTAAATTTGACCAAGCCTCCACCCCTTCTTGATGAACCATATTATCTGGCACAACAAGGGTACCCGGATTACGGATACGGGTGCGAATCATTTTAAGTGCAACAAGACTATATGGATGGCAGAGGATACAGTGGTGAGCCTTCATTCACACCACCTTATTATGATGAATAACCCCTAACCCGGGAAATCCTTAAGAAAGTAACAATGTATCTGATTCTTTGTACGTGCAACAAGGCTATCCGAACACACCATCGTATGAAGATGAGCAATCCCCTAAATCGGGAAATATGTATCAAACCAACAAGGTATCACATTCATTTAGTTTTGTGAGACAATGATATACGTATGTTTCTTAGTTAAATGTTATATTAAAAATAATTAATATAATGAAAATTTAAACAATATTAATAAATATAATATGTAAGTTAACCGTACCAGGGTTTCAGCTTTTCATGTCTCTAGAAGAACGGAAGGAATGGGTACAAAAAGGGGCAAATGAGAATGGTTACGTTATTATGACCCGTTGATCGAAGAAAGTTGGCGGAAGGATCAGGAGGGTATGGCTTGAATGCGACCATGGTGGTGAGCACTGTACTACAACCATGACTAGAAAAGCTGGGAGCAAAAAAAATCAGTTACCTATTTTCATTGATGGCGATGCGGCACGACGTGCATGACATATGGATGTTAGTAGTGCAACAACTAAACCCTATCCACGAACTTGTTGAGCATCTGTCGGGCCACACTTTTGTGCGTAGATTTTCTCCTAGGGAATACAAGCTGGTGGAGTAGCTGGCAACTCAAAACATGGAACCACGCAACATTTTTCAAACGATAAGGAAGTAGGACCGTGACAGCTTCCATATTCCAAAGGACGTACAAAATGCGATTCATATATGACAGCGCAGACGTCTTACGATAGAGCCATCGAGGTTTAGAGATGAGATGATGTGGGGGATGAAACTTCTTAAGAAGTTCCATGTGCTCGGCGAGCGGTTCCACACTCGGCCAGATAGCTCTTCGCGCTTGTTCTGTTTCCATTAGACGTCCCACCAGTCTATTCGCCACCTTTCCGGGGACCATGCAAGTGCACACACCAACTGATGGCGAAAACATTGGAGTGAGATGAAAACAAGATTGTTCGAGACTTCATAACGACTAATTGTAACTATATTTTAAACAACCAAATTTCATTCATTTCTAACATGAGTACATCGTTAGAAAGGAAAATATAACGACTTGTTCAGAACAAAATTAAACGACAAGACAATACAAAACATAAATAATAGGTGCATTTCTAGTTCACCCTAAGTAGATTTCTTCAACTATCATCATCAATTTCCTGCAACAGCTATTAAAATAAAATCAATAAAAGTTGGAGAGTCTACAAGTTTGAATACATAGCATACTTAATAAAGGTTGTCTCAAATCCAACATCGTATATTGTATAGTAATTACACGCTAGCATGCATAACCTAATTGTCAAACCAAAGTTTCCACGAGCGTAATCTTGTCAGTGCAATGAACAAGACCGTTAAACAATTGAATACTTAACAATGACCATTCCTAAGGGCGGTAAGCTACTCCTATAGTGCTATACATGTTAATGTAGGCATGCACAAAATTAATGACAAGTAGTTTGCATGTATGAGTGTTTAAGTATCTAGTAAAATAACCTAAGCATAACAAACAACATGTCTGGTGGATTGAGTGCATTCATTAGTTTGATTGTGTGCATGAGTGTGTTTGCTTAAGTCATACATGTTACACCCCAAAAGTGATTACAACGTAACATGGATTCGAGTACACTCACGGTTTGTGTAGTGATTTCCACGAACTTGAGTTGATGTGTTGGTAGCGTTGGAAACCACCGAGTTGTCCTACAAGATAAAAGAGGCGTATGAGTTCGATGGATTTTCGGATTGTGAATGAGTATGCAAATAAGTAAGTTTAGCATAAAAGTACATAAAATTTATCTTGACAAAATACTCAAACCAGACACCATAATTGTGTGTTTTTTTCATAGGCACAAGTTCACCTATTGGAAGTCCAAACATCATATCACCTTTACCCTTAACATCAATCCATGAATTGGTTAGTGTTTTGGGTTCGGTTGTTACGATTATATATATATATATATATATATATATATATATATATATATATGATGGATTAAAATGATAACCACCTTCAGTTGTCAGAACCGTGAGAGCTAGACTATCCAAAAGGTTTTTCTGAAACTTTTTTTTTCTCAAAAGTCATAAAAAATCAATTGTTTCAGCATAAAAAATTAAAAAAATGCCTCATACACACATTTACACACACACACACACACATATATATATATGGATGGTTAAAATGAGAACAACCTTTAGTTGTGAGAATCGTGAGAACTAGACCATCCAAAAGGTTTTTTGAATTTTTTTTCTCAAAAGTCATAAGAAAATCAATTGTTTTAGCCAAAAAAAAAGAAATTAAAAAAAAATGCCTCATACTCACATTTACATAAGGTGTAAAAAATATTTATCAGTCAAAACTACCGACTCGATAATTTTTTTTGTTTTTCTATAAATGTGTTTATAATATTTTCATTTACGTTTGTTCAAACAAAAAAATTGGCCCAACTCGTGCGGAAAGAAAAAGTTCTCACGGTTTTTAAAACTCATGGTGGTTTTCATTTGAACTGAACCATATATTATATATATATATATATATATATATATATATATATATATATATATATATATATATATATTGTCCCATAGTCAAGTATCATCAAGTATGTCAAGCAAGGATGTAGGATTATTTCTATCCATTAAACCTCATTATATGATTCACTAAATCACAAAATCATTAACTTTGTTAATGATTTTGCTTGGTCATGAATAAGATTAAAAGAAAGTCTCTAATCGACCAAGCAAGTAAGTGAGCTCAAACTAGACTAGTGCGTTCCAATCATGGCAAATGTTTGGAGACTTAGTGTAGTTCGAACACTTTATTACTAGCAAGTTTACTTAGTGACTTAGGTTGATTGGATTGGAGGTGCTTGCACCTCAAATTTTCTGGAATGATACCTCCAATCATGTCTCTCAACATGCAAGTTAGTTGGAAACATGATTGGGTTTATGTTCATCCAAGAAGGTATGTTGAAAAAGTGTAACAAGTTAACGTTTAATAAAACAAAAATAAAACCTCACTTTAGACCTTAAAATGGTGATGTCCTAACCTAGTTACCAAGGTAAACTTGTGGATACACTCCTAGAGGTATTCCAAGTGAGTTTGAAGCAAGAATTCATGAAGAAGATAAAGAAAAGTGAGTTTGAAGCTCACTTTTGGACTTGAGTATAGTCTGTCCAAAGCATGAATTTTCAGTAACTTGAGAGTGATTTGAGTGTGGGAAAAGTGAAATGAAGGTGCGAGAGGTTTGTTTATACAATGGTTTATTAGGGTTAGAGTTTTAATGAAGAATGGAGGTGATTGGAGAAGAAATGAGGTGAGAAAGGTGACCAACCCAGATTGAGAAAACAACATTCTGCGGATTCAACATCCCCGCATCGCACGACGTGTGAAGGCTAGAAGCCCGAGCGACGCGGCGTGTTCTTTAGACGGCCGGAGTTTGGTTTTTGACATATTTAGCCCCTAAACTTGTACGTAATTGTTATTCTATGCTAAAAGTTTATATTTTGGGGGTTTTCAAATAACGGAAGTGAATGTATGCATGCGTTACAAATCATGCATATATGATTGATAGTTTGAATGTATAACAAGTCTCGGGTAGTCGGTTATTTACCTTTTTTATTTACTATATTGTTTTCCTATTTTTTTATTTTGATGTTAATAGCAGAGTTACGACGCAAATAACATAACACATTTAGATATCCTTTTATTTAATTTTACGAATTTATTTATTGGTTGTCATAGTGTGCTATACGTTCTAAATTTCAATTGTCTACTTTCGCAACGTGCGGGTAACAACGACCCTAGTTAAATTAAAATTTAAAATAAAGTACATAGAAATCACGAAATTAGAGTTTGGTAGTTGTTTCTAGAAGCCAAAACCAATGCTCGTAAAAATATCATAAAAACAAGGGAACAAACAATCAACAATCTTCGTAAAACACTCTAACTTTGAAGGGGTATGATCCCAAATCCTACGCCGACCAAAAGAGTAAACCTTAGGTCACGCGCGAGACCATACCTAAGATACGTCATAATGATGACTTCTGAGACCTCGCGCCGACTGCACAGATATTTTACGAGTCGCGTGCGGGGTCAAGACAAATGCAAGGGCAATCCTAATACTTAATATTTTAGAAAAGGAACCTGTTCCTTTGACCTTGCGCCGACTACACAGATGTTCCTTAAGTGGCGTGAGATGAAGAAGCGCAAGGTGACGCTAAACAAGTACAAAATGTATGAGTGGCAGAGCTGTGGGCCAGTAGGCGCTCAACAGGCTGTATTAGATCATACTGCACGATGAGCAATGGTGTAGGAGACGGGAAGTACACAAGGACGTACACATGGCACCAATCAGCTCGCGTCGACCACTTTCTCAAAATCTCCATTAACCACTGATGACAGACCAGACAACAAGGACAATGGTTAGGACACGTGGATCCATTCACCATGCGCTAAGCACCCTTCTCGTCAGGGATCACTAACGGGCGTGGCAAAGGGACGGAATGGATATTCCGTGTCCACAACCTCAGGCCCAAGGCCTATCAGCCCATCTCATTCATGAATCTCTCCTGCTATAAATAGAGTACTTCACCTCCAGGTTTAGGCATCGCTCCCTTGCTCTCTCATTTTATACACATACTATTATCCTCAAAATGAATACTTATTCTCATGTTGGAGTGTGGTTACAAGGAGAACCACCTACTCTCCTCCTTGTAACGAGCTTACGGTGTGTTGTTAGTTTTGCAAGATTCTCATGATTGATACTGGCGAGATGACAGAAGATTAGCCTTTATTTGTCGAGACACAACCCTTTACTATTCTCTAGATTAGTTTGGTGTTTCTTCATTGGCGCCATCGATTTTTTACAATCACTTCATCTTCTTTCTGAGCTGAGACTCTGATCCAATGGCTGATTAGGGTACTCTGTTTCCGACTTACGGCACTAACTCTCAAATAGGAATGGATGCGGACAACGCACACTTCGAAAACTAACCTATTGATGAGAACGCCGAAGGAGGATACACCGAAGTTGGGGTTATCCGTGCAAGTGGCCCTCATGTCACCCAAACGGTGACCCCAACGATTCAGGTAGCTGGTCCTTTTGCTCCTGCCATATCAGGATTACAAGTAGAAGAAACCACCACGTCTTGGTTCGCAAAAAGTCAAGCAACTTTGAGCCTCATTTACGCACAGCTGTGCGCGCAACAGGGGGAAGCACCAGCTTAAACTCAACATACTCCGATGGTGGCACCGATGCCCAGACAGTTAAACTATGAAACACCTCATCAAGAACATGCGCATAAACAACACGTTAATAGATAAGTGTCACCAAGAATACAGAGCGTTCACACTGCACGTGACGTTCATAATGACTCAGAAAGTTACTTCTGCACGCACACAGAGTCAAGGCAGCGCACTCTGATTAGTAGCCGGCTTGGGCCGTGCAACATTCCGAACACTGAATGGAAGACCAATACTGATGAATCCGACCCAACTTACCAACAGGAAGTCACATCAGTTTTCATTCTCCTTCCAAACAATCATGAGGCTTACAAGCTAAGGACGCACGCGGCGTACAACCCATCGGCGGAACACGATTACAGCTTAGTGTACAGGTCAGCAGCTGCAGCAGAGAAGTCGATGTTCATATGTGAGTTTGCCCTCGCGCCATTAGAAAAGGCAAAGCTTCCACAAACTGTCGGTAAGTTCAATGGCTTAACAGATCCAGATGATCATGCACAACTTTTCACAAGTGTCGAAGTAGTAGGAGGATGGACCAAGCCTACGTGGTGCCATCTATTTGTGCAAACCCTCACGGGAGCTACTCGCGCATGGTTCGACAGCTTCCCCGTGGGGAAAATCAAATCATGGACAGATTTTCAAGAGAAGTTCCTTGCTCACTTTAGCCAGCAGAGATGCTACAAGCATGAGACATCGAAGGTCATGAACATTGGAGGTGCGATAATGAAGGGTTAGAAGATTTCATCACTCGTTTCAACAAGGAGTTCCTGGAAATTGATAATGTAAGCGAATACCTCATGCGCGCTCATTTGAAAAAGGCCATTCGATGTGATACCTTGATTAAGACTATCACTGACAAAGACGGAATGCTAGAAGAATGGGATAAGTTGATGGCAGCAACCAAAGTAGTCGCGCAGACTTAAGAGTCTCTGACTGGAGGTAGATCGAGACACTATTCAGATGATCCATACTCAAGGACAAACGCGCATAAGTCTACTAGCGGCAGAAAGAACAAATGCTCTGGCTGGAGATCAAACCAGTCTGGCAGCTACGATAAGAGGCCTCATTATGATGACAGATCAGGATATCAAGAGGATGCTCGCGTTGTAATCGACAAGATTGGATACAAGAAAGCGGTAAAAAATGAGAACAGAGAAAAACACTGTACTCCATTGTCTAAGACACCTAAAGAGGTTCTTATGATAGAGAATCATGATTTCAAGGCCCCGCCTCAGATGAAAAAGAAAAAGGGTCAAGACCCGATCCTATATTGTGATTTTCACAGAGATATCGACCGTTTGGCTGATGATTGCATCAGCCTACGCGTTGAAATCGAGAAAGCCCTCAAGATTGGAAAACTCAGTCACTTGGTAAAGAATGTGCGCAAAGAGACACAACAGATACAAAGAACTGACGACGAGGGACAGAAGAAGGTCCGCCGTTTGGAGACGCATATGGTCAACAGGGACCACCGCGAAGAAGCGGAAAAAGAAAAGGAAAATGCCCAATCGATGAAACATGGCGTGAACAACATGTGATTTTCCGGTGGTACGCGGAGGGCCCCGCACCACACGCCCCGTCGTAATCACCGGCATCATAGGCCACTATGAGACAAACAACATGTTCATAAATCCAGGGAGCACAACAGATGTTATCTTCGAACAATGGTTCAATCAATTCGATCCAGAGGATAAAGCACGATTGGAACCTGTGGATTACCCTTTGTTAGGTTTTTGCAATGAAACCGTGTTCCCAATTGGCCAAATATCCATCCCAGTCACGCTAACAGACGGGAAGCACTCAAGGACGATCGAGGTAAATTTCATGGTAATGTCGGCCAACTCAAGATATGACGTCTTGATTGGTAGAGAGACTCAGGAACAATTGAGCATGGTGACGTCCACCCCACATTCAACAATCGGTTTTCCTACGGAAACAGGTACGGCGATCATCTATGCAAAGAAAGAGGTAATGGCAGCTGACGAAGCCCCTCCAACAAAGAAAAACAAACCAACTTGGCGCACTAAGCCGGAGAAGTGGGTTCTAAATCGGAAGTATCCCGAACAATCTGTGACACTTGGCCTAACAATGTCAGAAAACACAAGAACGTTTCTGAAGTAGTTCTTTTTCAAGAATATGGATATCTTTGCCTGGTCACCGGCCGACATGACCGGTGTCCCGCACGACGTTTCTGAACACTGTTTAAACACCTTCCTATTTGTCGAGCCAATAATGCAAAGAAAGCATAGCCTCGGTTCAGCAAAGACCAAGGCAATGAATGAGCAGGCCTCTAAGTTGTTGGCAGCTGGTATACTCCGAGAAGTCCGATATCAGACATGGGTAGCAAACCAAGTAATGGTGGAGAAGTCGACTGGAGGGTGGCGAATATGCGTCTACTATAAAGATCTCAATAAAGCCTGCCCTAAAGATTGATGTTCGCTCCCAGAGATAGATAAAAAGATCGATTCTCTCGTGCCATTTTGATGGAAACGCTTTCTTGATTGCTACAAAGGTTACCATCAGGTGTAGATGGCATTGTAAGATGAATATAAAACAGCCTTTCGCCCGGAAATGGGTATCTTCTACTACACAAAAATGCCTTTCGACTTACGTAATGTAGGGGCCACGTATCAGCGCTTGATGGGCCAGACTTTCGAAGATGACATAGGTAAGCATGTTGAAGTGTACATCGATGATCTGGTGATTATGAGCCAGAAGGAAGACCAGATGTTGAAAGACGTTGAGAAAACCTTCAAATCATTGCACAATATCAACATGAAACTCAATCCGACCAAGTGTTCGTTCGGAATGGAGGAGGGTAAATTTTTGGGTTTTATGGTAACAAAGGGAGGTTTTAAGGTAAACCCAGAGAAGGTTCAGGTCATCGGGCACATGCCATCTCCCAAGTCGACCAAGGACATGCAATGGTTGGTCGGCCGCCTAGCCGCGTTAAATCAATTCCTGTCTAATCACGCCGCAAAATCCTTCCCGTTCATAAGCACCTTACGTAATTGTGTCAAAAAGAGCGAGTTCAGATGGACAACAGAAGGAGAAACTGCTTCAAAGAAATGAAGGAGTGTCTGATCTAACTCCCAACTCTGACTGCACCATGAGAAAACGAACCGCTTTTGCTATACTTGTTAGCTTTAGACAAAGCAGTCGGCGCGGTGCTACTGGTCGAAAGGGAGGGGATTCAAACTACAATATATTACATCAGCAGGATGCTCGGAAACTCAATACTCCATCATGGAGAAACTGGTACACGCGTCTAGAAGGCTGCGCAGGTACTTTACCAGGCATGTTATTCACGTTTTAACTAATTATCACATTTGTACAATTCTTAAGAAGCCGTAAATTTCGGGGAGATTAGGAAGTGGGCAATCGAGCTGGGTGGTCATAACATCATATACCGACCACGCTCAGCAATTAAGGGACAAATCCTGGCAGATTTTGTCATGGAAGTTCCCGAAGGAAAGATTCCTGAATGTGAAGCTATAGAAACCCTACGCAGAAAGCGTCTGAAGAGCACTGGTTGTTATTTACTGAAGGAGCGTCAAACGAACACGGCGCACGGGTGGGGTTAAGAAGTCAGCCCGGAGAAGTATGAGTTCACCTATGCTATCCAACTACACTTCAAGAATACAAATAATGAAGCCGAATATGAAGCGTTCTTGGCTAGATTGGGCATGGCCATTAAAATGAGAGCCAAGAATTTACAAGCGCATGTAGATTTGTTGCTTACAGGGCAAATCGATGGATTTTACGATGGAAAAGGTGAAATCATGGCGCTTTACCTCAACCAGGCCAAAGAGCTGATAAAAAAATTTCAATTGTTTAAGGTAGTTCACATAAACTAAAGCGAGATCAAGCCGCCAGATGCACTGAGCAAACTGGCTTCAACAAGCCGGCGGATGCACTGAGCAAACCCCTCCGTATTGCTGCGCCAGGTAATGTCATAGAACTCTGCTCACCATCATGGATGACGCCCATCATCCAGTACCTACAAGCGGGGATTCTCCTAGAGAACAGAGAAGAAGAAGGAAGATCCAACACAAAGCCTTGTTTTATCAGTTGGATGATGGAATTCTGTGTCGGAGATCTTATCTAGGGCCGCTATTACGCTGCGTGGACCCACAAGATGCCAATTACCTAATTCGTGAGATTCATGAAGGTATCTGTGGAATCCATGCAGGCCCACGCATAGTGATCGCTAAAATCATGTGTGCGGGATACTATTGACTAGGCATTCACCTAGATGCCATAAAAGAGCTTTACAAATGTGACTCCTGTCAGCGCCAGGCGCCAAAAATGATGCAACCCAAGAATGACTTAAACGCTGTTTCAACGCCATAGCTGTTCCAACAATGGGGCATCGATATGGTTGGCCCCTTCCCGGAAGCTCCTGGCGAAGTAAAGTTCATAATCATTGAAGTCGATTACTTTACAAAATGTGTAGAAGCGAAAGCCATAGCATCCACTTTAGCAATGATAGTGCGCAAGTTTATTTGGGAGCATATAATTTGCCATTTCGGTCTCCCATTGCGAATCGTAACTGACAATGGAACAAACTTCGCTTCCGAAGACCTCCACAACTGGATGCAAAAACTACAAATCTAGCATACCTTCTCCTCTGTTGCGCACCCACAAAGCAACAGTCAGGTAGAACGTGTTAACAAAGGCATCGTGGAGGGGATCAAGGCCCGACTTGGCACGAAGAGCAGAGGGTGGGTCGATGAGCTCCCCAACATACTATGGGCTCATCGCACCATGCCCAAAACTAGTAATGGCGAGACATCTTTTAGCCTAGTCTATGGCTCGGAAGAAGTCATCCCGACTGAAATTGGCATCCCCTCGCCTCGCTTGACGGCAGTTAATGCGATCGATAATGAAGCGGAGTGCTTTCTAGACTTGGACCTACTAGAGGAACGGCGCGAGAATGCAGCCATAAGAGAGGCCAAGTACAAGTTGAAACTGGAGAAGCACTACAACGCGCGGGTGTGCATTTGTACTTTCAATCCAGGAGATTATGTTTATAGTGATAACAAAGCCTCATACGCTGAATGCCCCGGGAAACTAGCACCTAAGTGGGAAGGTCCATACCTTGTCCACGAGGTCTTGGGCAAAGGCGCGTACAAGCTACGCATGTTGGATGGCCACATTATTCCACGTACCTGGAATGCACTACAACTAAGAAAATACTATATGTAACACAACCTTTTGTAAGCGAGGGTCGAGAGCCTGACAAGTTTATCAATGTTAAGTGTTGTTTGCATTATTTTCTCATGTTAACTTCCTTATTTCTTAAAAGTTACAAATGCATGTTCAACTTTTAGTACGCGCAAAAACGCTACAGTAAATTACGAGTCCATGAACTAAGCTTTCAAGATACCTGTAAAATAAGCGCGGAATCGGGCTACGATGTTCAAACATGAGCCACAATTACACTCATTTGCACTACCTTGTAACACCCAAAAAACGGGTTGAGTAATCAAACCGCATTAATATTAAAGAGCGGGTAAAATACCATTAGTGGTAAGAGTGAACCCGCAAACAAAATAACTAGGAACAAATAACCTAGTTAATAACATGTATATAAGTATCAAGACAATGAGTTGTTGTCTCATTTATAGTCAAAAACTAAACTTGAGAGACCAAAGCTGCTAAAAAGGAAACTTGTTTTATTAAAACATAAAAATTTAACACATAACACACATTTAGTGTGTGTATGTGTCGATCATCAGGAGATGGAACAAGGGCAAACCCTTGTTCAACCAAGAATATCAAATTGAAGGAGAGATTGGACCTCAAAGTCTTGCATGAACATGAATTATCGATCACCTTGATTAGGGGATCATGAGGTATGTCTAAAAACTTAGATTGGTGAAAGTTATAATGTGAGACAAGTAGAATACTTGCAATTAGGTTGTTGGATTATGATCCAAAGATGAAATTAAGTGTATGTGTATGCTTGATTTCGTTAGACATAAAGAAAATATGCACTATTTGATGTAAGATTACTTGTTAGTGATTAACAAGTAGATTATAAAGTGGGTTTTGATTACATGATGAAATTGATAATGTAGGAGTGTTTATGATCATCATACTTGTATATATGTGTAAGATACTTGAACAAATTAGAGATTCGAGTAAGTAATCACACATGACTTGAAATGGGTTTTGTATGATATAATGAAACTAATGCCATGTCAATGTTATTAGGTGATTTAGATCATGTTGTCTACTAGCTAGTGTGTAGAATTTGATTATATTAGGTATTCGGATGAATGTCTAGTAATATGATGAGATGAGTTGTTTTGTGATAACGAAACAATTCCAAGTTCTTGTGTGATAATCGATAGATTAGCATATGATTATAGAAACTATGTTAATTTGATATTAGCAATTGCGTGAACTTGGTTTGGGAAACGTAGCTATAATGGTGGCCTAAGAATAGCGCTTACCGGGTAATTAACGAAATGCCTAAATGAGTTGTTAAACTTATTCGTGAGTTTGTATGTGCAAATAGGCAGTTGACTTTTAAAAGTCAAACTGACCTATAATATGATCGAATGATAAATTTGGTATAAAATCTGTAAGTGGAATAGTCGTGTTAAATGATGACTAACCTAACCATCTTGCGAATGATAAATGATAGTTTGATGCTTGACAAGCTAGGTGGAGGCTTGGGAAGAAGCGGGTCAAACGGATCAAGTACGCGGAAAAGCATGATCGGACTTCAAGGTAAGTAAAGCTTACATATTTAAGTAGGACACATACTTGTAGTATTGGTTAAGAAAAAGGTAGATTAGTATTTGAAATATGATGTTCCGATGCGAAGTGATTCGGGTCGGAACAAGTGAAAATGGTATGAAACCATGATTAATGGTAAAAGGGTAAAATGGTAAAATTAGTCATGTGATGATGACTAAATAAAGAGTTTTGAAAAAGACACCGTATGGTGTAAGTCATAATGGGTCAAACGAATTAAGAAACAATTTATTTTAATTAATATGATCACACAGTAGAAGACGAAAAGGGCTAAATGGGTGAATCGGCAAATAAGTGTCATCTTATAATGATAAATGGCCATTTAGGCCAATTCGGTCAAATGGTGATATATTACCATTTGACTATAATGACTAATGATCGTTTGTTGAGTTTTTTTGCTCGTAGGAGGAATAGGGTATGACTTGCATCTCTATTACAAAGCAACTAACAGTGCAAGGTATTTAAATGGGGTCAATACTTTGATCCGTGCCAAGTATGTGTAGTGGTCATGCTCTCGATGAGGGTTTGCGGTACGACTAAAGTTATTCAAATAACGGGTGGACACTAGATCACCACAAGTGAGCTATATCTAATGTTTGGGTAAAACAATCATTAGGGCCAAAGACATATTTAATGCGAGAAGTGCATTTAACGAGTTTATAATATTAAACAATGGGAGACTTCTATGTTTTTAAGAAGATAATAAATATTAAAAAGGAAATACGGGTTAAAGGCGCCCGCTTGGTCGGGAGATGCTTTTAAAAGTCCTTAGTCGTAAAAGGGACTAAAGTTGACCAAAACACCCTCAAATTTCAAATCGGGCAAACGACCCTTAAGAGTAGTATAAATATGAATTTAATAATCCGGTCAAACCTTCTGGTAGTATAAAGTGGAAGGCTTGAACCAGTTGGTTTAAAACTACATAATGGGTTGTTTTCGTAATATGCCAAACTCGGGGTATAAATGGAAATATAATGATTTTACTATATTAATCTATCACATTTGAAGATGTGATGATATATATAGATAGAGATTATAAAGTGGGAATGAGAAATAAATGAAGGGATATGTATAATGTAAGTTTAAGTGCTTAAATTTCATAACAGGTCAAAATGAATATGTGCAAAAATCGGGAATGAATGCATATTCATAAGAATTAAGAATCCGGGCTAAGGATTTCTAGTTATATATGCAGGTAAACAATTTACAAACATTTAGAAACAAGTTTCAAGTAAAACGGATGAACGTTGGATAAAATACAGAAGTTTTCGTAACTGTAACGACAAGACGGAAAAATCTTGCGGTAGCCCATCTTAAGCTACGGTGGCCAGTTGTAGCCTACGGTGGGCAATTGTTGAATGAAAATAGGAAATAGTGTTTTACGGACATGTCACAATAAGTCCCGAGTCGTGATTTAAATGTTCAGGGCTTGAAACGGGTCGAACGGACAATTAATCGAATCTGCAGCAAAACTGCTGCAGAAGGCACCGTCGCCAACGATACAACTGGCCGTTACTGACGCAACACCATTGTTCCGACGCATTAAACTACTGTCTACGACAGTCTTGACCAGACACTACTATTTGCATGGCGTCGCCGACGTGGCTATAGGCCGTCGCCGACGCCACCTCAGAAATCAAGTTTTTCTGATTTGATTTTTATTCAAGTCGATTATGTTATGTTTTCGGAAATTTGCTATAATACTAATAATTTGCAAATTTCCATTTTAGGGCTATCATAAACACCTTTGGATGACGATCAAGCTCAATGAAGAACCAAACATGATCAAAGCTTAAGCTTCCGCACTTGGTTTTGTTGTTACGCAACCAATGACGATATGTCAAAATGTTTAACGTTGATAACGTTTTAATAAACTAGAAAATTTGTAGTGACGTATATTCGCATTTACTCGTTTAAATGCGAAAATTTTATAGAAATTTCAATAAAATAAGATAGGGTCGTACATACCTAGACAAAGTTCCTACCACAAAGCAATAATTGTAACTTAAATTTCGAATGCAAAGATAAATATATTAGCAAAAGCGCAACGCACAACGGTTACATCGTCAATGTTTAAGCATTACAAAGAGTCTTCACTCTACGCCATCATCAAAAGCATCCTCTTCCTTCAGATTCGGAAAGCTCCGCAGTCTCTGAAATCTCAAATAAAGCCTTTAAGCACGCAACGTAGTTGTCATGTTGCAAGGCATCAGTCACCAAATCCATAATCGGTAAGGAAAGGGTGTTATAAGCTCTTGTTTTGCAACAAAGACAATATTAGCCTCCACACCAATGGAGTAGTGGCTAGTATCCCACGCTGTCTGCATAACCTCTTGCACATGGTAGGCACATTCTTCGTATCCCTTGCGATGACCAGCCTGGCACGCCGCCATAGTCTGGTCTAACACAACAGAGTTTAGCACCACGTTTGCCACCTGTTAAATGACATACAAGTGTTAGAAATTTACTTGGTTAACGAAATAAGGGGACAAGAAGTAACATACGTGCGTTATTCCATAATGTTGTAGCCACCCAGAGTTATTCACCAAAGGCTCAACAACTGCCTGAGTTTTGGCATAGTTCTCCTACGCCACATTCAAGGCTGCTTGTGAGACCTTACGCGCTTTCTCAGCAGCTACAGCCTTAGATTTCTTCGCTTCTAAATCAATCTCGAGAGATTCATCCTCCTCCTATGACTCTTGCAAGCGACACTTAAGTTCAGCGATTTTAGTGTCCTTGCCAGCCATGTCTCTATCTTTAGAGATGAGTTGATTTTCCAATTCACCCTGCGCAGATAATCGGTCAGTTAATAGTTGAATTTCAAGATCTTGTTGTAGGTAAGTGTAGGTAGTACGAACCTGATTAGCTTCCGCCCACTCACGATGAGACTTAGCTTCTTCAAACTTCGCCTCAAGCTCACCCTTGGAAGCTGTCAGGTCCTCGTTTTGAGCGCTTAGTTCTTCAATGGTCTTAGCAGACAACTCTGCCTGTGCTTTCAAATTGTTGTTTTCATTTCTAGCAGCAAACATCTCTTTGTACATAGTGCGACGGTGTCCATAATTTGGTTGCTGGTGGATAGCTGGTTGGCCTGCGCAACAACATGAGATTAGTATACTTGTTCATGCTTGCGTTGCTTTTGGAAGTTGACCTATTCGGGGGGGGGGGGGGTGGGTGGGGAAGACTCCATAAACCACTCCCGACATGCGGGGAATTTGTTTAGTGTATCTCCTTGTTTTAACTTCTATACAGGGGTATGGATCTAATCAGCGTGACTCTCATCATATGACCGATAATAGTGGTCGCCCAATGTATCCTCTGGCCGGATAGGCGTGGGTTCCTTGTGTCTTGCTTTAAAGGAGCCAGCACTCTCGTCCACCGCGCCAGACCCAACAACAACTTGCGGCCCCACGCCTTTTCTTCACTAGACTTTGCAACACTTGCAACAGTTTCTTCAGGAGTTTTACCGGACCTCCTAGACACCTCTGCAACCGGTTTCTCAACCATCTTCACAGGTTCTTCAACAACCTTCTAAGCCTCTTTTACAACCTCTTCAATGGGTTTTTTAACCCCCGCGATCAACACCATTTCCGTTCCAACAGGTTTTTCAACCCTAACTGACTCAATAATCTTCTCGCTTATCACTTCAACGCGCACATAACAGTCTTCCTTCTCGCCACCTCGAACATACCCCTACCTCTTTGGCTGTGCCAACAGGAGGAGGCGGAGGTACTTGAGAACCAGACTTGGAGTGTATGAACTTGAATTTCGGCGTAGCCTTCTTCGGTTCTGGACAATACCTGCAAGTTCAGAAGATTAGGAAAGATATACATAAAGGAAGCGAATTAAAAGATACGAAAAAAGCGGAAATCGCAGACATCAAGGAGCCAAGGTTACCTTTCTTCCCTATAACAGATTTGTTGAAAGCAACCTTTTTAGGCGAAGACGCAGTTTTCACGTCTGATTCACTTCGTGGCCTCTTGGAGGCATTCTTCCTTGTCAATTCTGGGAGTGGGTCGGCCTCCACTACCTCTTCCGTAGGAATCGAAGTGGGGGTCGCGCCCGAAAACTGTTCCTTAGAACTCGCGCTCGATGAGCTCCTCATGCCGGTAGCTCCATCAGTTTTCCCTTGCCCTCTTAAAAAGAGAAACGCAACCATCGAATCAGAAACAAGTATCAAATCATCTAAGCTACGTTGTTGAGAGCGAATCGTACCTTTGCGCGACCCAACATCAGAAGTCGCCGCAGTCGGTTCCGCCTTCACAAGGCGCGCCTTCTTAGCAATGGTAACTTTCTTCTTTCAAATTTGCCTCTTAGGCTTCTGCTCTTTGGAATACGCCTCGAGATTGCCCAAACTACCTGCAAACGTAAAAGGGTGGATGTTTACTCCATGAGATGAAGAGGCAATAGACTCCCCATTGGAAAGCAAGACAACATCATCCGAGTAGGAGTTATAGCCCGGCAAGGCCTAGGGTTGAGTATGTCCGCACCTTCGGTCATTGTAGGTAGCGCAGCAAATGATCTGGCGGGAGGATAAACAAAGTTGCCTTGAATCTGGTTATACTAGAGGTCTTTATCTACATGTAATAGCCTGACCCCCATCACACCGGCGTGGGCAGCAAATGCCCGGTGATAAAGCGCAACTTCTACACAGGTTCATAAAAGAATAACATGAATCCCCGTTAATCAAAAAGGCACAGAGAGTTATAAAAAGTAAAGATTACCTTGACCGTTTAAGAGGAGCACAGGAACACCCGTACTAGTCATCGGCCATTTATCACTCATTCCGCCGCCACCATTACCTACTCACTAAATGCCTGGTTCGGGAACGACTCTAACCTATCATGCCAGGCTACGCCCTTAGGGATTTTAAGATCCTCCTTGGGATCGATGTAGGATCACGAAATTCCATGGCAATAGGAATCACCACCTCATGAATATAATTTTTTTCCCTTTTAGTCATGGAAACTCTTGGGGGGGGGGGGGTTGATAAGCAACCATTTCGACCCACGGGTAGAGAAAGAAAAGAATCCAAGATTTGATTGTAACAGGAAGAAGCCTCGGAACTTCTCTACCGTCGGTTCCTCACCTTGGGCGTGCATGCAAAATTCGAAATGACGTATCCTCACCATTCCCAGGGGACTCAGCTGAGAAATATGGAAGTACTAATGCGATCAATACTCCGGAAAAAAAAATGAGTGATGGGTAGTTGGAAGTTACCTTCTCCAAAAAAATTGGCGAACAGGGTGAGGTACTCGGGTGGCGCTTCAGTGGCCGTCTGACCTTTGGCTGGATACCGAGCATCCCACACGACGGCGAACTGGTGGCCTCGTACCACCTGTTCGAAAGATGCCTCCTCCCACTTCAACGGTGGCATAGTACCACCGACTTCTTCTACTTCAACGTTTTCTATTCGATTAGACATGGCGTGTATGATGATAATCAAGAAATCTGGGAAAAAAATTGCAGAACACTTGAAGGTATGCAACTATTTTTGGGGAAAAACTGGAAGATCTACAAGAACACTTTGAAGATTTGAAGATATAAAAAAGAAATGAGAGAGGACTTGATGAGAAAGTGATCCTCTCATATGCTTCGTCGACTATTTATACCTATCGCATTTAATGCGATGGGTAACCGTGTAAGACAGTGTCACACCCCAGATTTCCAACCCAAATCCATACACCAGTGGACCCGGGTGGGGAGTATCGTGACATCAGTTGATAACATCATCGTCAATTAAACATGGCACAACGGAAATTTTGGAGTAAAATTACTATTTGTAACACCCTGCAAAAATCGTGTCCAATAGTATAGTGCCACATGTTGTATTTTTATATTTAGTCTATTAAAGACTAATATGTACTAAAAGTGACAACATGCTCAAACTGAGCCTCTGAATGACTTTCTGATGACAACATGCATAAACCTGGCCTCTAAATGACCATTAGTGTCGTTATGCATAAAACGTAGCCTCTGAACGACCATTAGTGTCGTTATGCTTAAACTCGGCCTCTGAGTAACCGTTGTGTGAACATGCCTAGCCTCTGAGTGACATTGGAGTCAACATGCTTATACTGAGCCTCTGAGTGTTCCTTTACGTAGTCCTAACTCTCATGTGTCTCGTTTATTGGACGAGAGTGATTAAATCCATTATTATATGAAAGTTGGATAATGGAGGGATTAAAAGTGTCAACATGTTAATTTAAACCTTTGAGTGACCTTTTAACGAACAGAGAGCTCGACAATGTCTGGGCATAATCCCGGATATGACAAGTATTGGCAACGGAGGGCTAATTATGCCAAAAAGGTGTTTTAGAAGGCTTTTATATGCTTTTATAAGTTAAGGGGTTAAAAGTGTCAAACTTTGAAAATGGCCATGGGGCGGTCGCGGGCCGCGAGAGACCTGGCCTGGGTCTCTCACGGGGCGCGAGAAAGGGTCTGCAGCAAAAAGTTTTTCTTGGCTGCCACATAAAACTCCAAAACCATTAAAACCGAAATATGGCTTCCCAAACTTCTATGCCACATTTTGGGACACTTGTAAGCTTCTTCTTGCACCCCTAAACGAACCTTCTTTGAGTTATCAACTATAAATAGGTGCTTAAGTTCACATTCCAACTTGCACCTTTTTCATTAATTCACTCTTCTCCCTCCTCTGGAAGTTCCTAGCTGAAAAGAGCATCCAACTTAGATCTCTTGTATTCTAGGAACCTCTTGTATGTGTTCCTTGCTCTTGCATTTTCGTTTATAGGCTTTTAAAGCCAAAAGTCAAGCGTTTTGCAGAAAACGCTTTGTCTTTCAGTGAAGACCATTATGGTCCATCCATTGTTCGAAATGAACAAGGCTAAGTGATCGTAATAAGGTAGGTGTTAGTCCCTATAAAGGGCACCTCCTGAAGATCACGTTTGCAAGACCAATTGACGGGTCAAAGTTATGATATTAAAAAGTTAAACATGCCATTTTTCGGAAAAAATCATAAATTAATCTTATATATGTTATGAAAACTGTTTTGACACTTAAACAAGTTGGTAATAATTATTAGAACATGTAAGAACATGTTCGGCTCAGCAAATTCAGTTCTAGGGTCGGTTCGCAACCGAAAGTCGCGAAGTTTGACTTCTGCTTTGACTTTTTATTCTGACCCGACTTAGATTAGTTACCTACTGATCTAAAGTTGCATTATGATCATAATATAATGTAGCATAACCCTCTGAGGTTATATTACATGATCATAATCAGAATCTAAGTTTATGCGCAAGTTCCATAATTATGCCATCTTTAACTAAAATGTCATTTTTGCATAAAACAAGGTTTTAAGTGATAATGAACTTGAAAATGAGTTTCCTACTGATGTAATATTATAAGTAGGACTATTTGGGATGTTAAGTTATAAACTGAGTTTTCAAACAGGTCCTTAAACTATGTCGATAAATGACGGTTTTAGCCCTTGTGGCTTATAAAATGGTTTTAATCAAATCTTTTCAAGGTAAATCATTTACCTACTGATATGTTATATTAATTAACATATTTTAAACATTTTAATCTGACCTTAACGCCATTTTTCGTAAACATCGCTTAAATACGTCATTTTACGACATAAGCGCCGTTTCGACGCATAGTATGGTATTAAACCATATAATTTGACCAAAATTTGATACCTACTGATTTTAAAACTTATCTTAAAAATATTTACAGTAGGTACATGTTATAAACTCAGAATCCCAATATAATTTATAAACTATGTGTAAAATGACCAAAATGCCCCTCGGTGCATAGTTTGGCCATAAAAGATAAAATACACATATAATTGATATCCTACTGATATTACATCATAAATAAAATATTTTTTTCCATAATACTTATGATTATAAACTTAAAATATATTCAAGTTCCTTTTATGCGGTATATAATTACCGAAATGCCCTTATGGGGCATAGTTTCGTTTTAAAACCTCAACGGGCATATAAGTTGATATCCTAATGATGTTTTAACTTATTTAAAATATAAAGGCATATAGAACTTGCCCATGACTTATCCGGTTACCCATTATCGCTTATAAGCGTACGATTGATTATACGTAACTAGTTTACGGAATTCAACCAAAACGGGTTTAACCTTATCATTTTAATCTCAAAAATCCAGAATGTTAATTGTTTACCCATATTATACAAGTCAAGTACTTGTCGAGATTAAACTATATTCTATCCGATCATCGTTTAATCAAGCGTTATACGTAATGATCATGTACACTATTCGGTTTATAAGACCGTTAGTATTTAATTGGCTAGCTTATGCCATAATCCAGACTAGAGCCTTGCCGGTAAATGCTATCTGTACTTGGTACTTTTGTATACGGCTGAGTTATTTAAAAATAAAAGAAGAATACTAGCCCAGGTAATACTCTCGACTTATTTTCCCTATACGGGCTTGGGATACGGTAAAGTATTACCGCTTGGTCCAAAATGGGGTCAATCGAATGCCCGTTTGTGGCTAGTAAACCTCATATTTCGTTTTAATCAGTTTTGTTTGATAACTTAAACATCGGGGGTTAAATTACCGTGTCCTGGATATCCTCGGCTCAATACATTAGTTATTGGCCACGACCTTAGCACGAGGTGTAGGCATACACCTGTCAGATGCTCATATGCAAATTACCCAAGACGTTGGGGATAACTCCTTCGTGAGTTCGTAAGTGGTGTGTATTTAATCATGTCTTGGTTTCTGTACTGGGCCCTGTATGTATTGACAAACATGCGAATCTGATACAAGGTTGCAAGGTCAACTTTCCTAAGTTAATAAAAGATTTTGTGCCATTTTGCACTTAAAAATCATTTTAAAGTTTTCAAAATGAGTCAGTTGGGTGTATTTACCAGCGAAAGCTGACGTATCGTCCAAAGGCTAAACTGCAGGTACAATACGAAATAGGCCGGAAGCTGCTCGGTAGTGAATAAGAGGATCTTGCAAATCCTTAGATCTGCCCTAAAGTCTGTTTTATATTCTTTCTTTGTACATTTTATGATCTGCCTGTGGATCTTCTATTACGAGCCTGTATATTATTTTGTATTTTCGAGCATTCGGTTTGTAATAGTAATTTTACTCCAAGACTTTCGCTGTGCCGTGTTTAATTGACTATGATGATTATCAACTTACGTCACGATACTCCCCACCCGGGCCCACCGGTGTATGGATTTGGATTGGAAATCCGGGGTGTGACAGGTTGGTATCAGAGCCAACGTTTGAGAGAATTAAACACTAGCCTTTTGTGTTTACACTCAAACTTACACGAGCACATTCCTTAGACATCCGAGTCTAGGCATTGACCTATGATTACTCATTTCATTATTAAATTATTAGTATGTTTTTGAATTGATTTTAACAGGAAAATGCCACACGTGTATGAAGACAAGTGGGAGAGGAAAAGGTCCGATGAGGGGAGGACCATCGGGGCGCATTCCCCCTCAACCTCATAATTCAGATGCATACCAAGAATCAGGAGATTTGTCTCCATGGAAACCAGCGAGACGTTCTGTCTCTAATAGACACTCGCCCTCACATTCTCAAAATTCTTACCACTCTCACCACTATTATCATTCACACCATTCTCACCATTCCCATTCTCATCACTCTTACCATGAAGAATTTA
Source organism: Scalesia atractyloides (assembly GCA_947069175.1). Classification (NCBI taxonomy): domain Eukaryota; kingdom Viridiplantae; phylum Streptophyta; class Magnoliopsida; order Asterales; family Asteraceae; genus Scalesia; species Scalesia atractyloides. The sequence goes on from CAMTDV010000028.1 coordinate 56,428,657, forward strand.
ACCCTAACCATTACTTTAACACACCTCCAGCCGATCAAAATCAGTTGAACCAGCCACACCCTATGGATGAGGACTCCGACCCAGAGATGCCGCCGTCGGGATCAAATATACATCCCATTGAAATATCAAGCGATTTAAACTCTTACGCTGGATCGCCCTACCAAGGTCCTAATGAGTGGGAACAATACTGGAATCAATTTACCTTTGCTCACACTCCTTCTCACCAACCTCAACCACCACTTGAACCACCAAGGAGAAAGCGTGAGCACGTATGTCGGTGCGTGCCGGACAAAGGTCGGGATCGCTACCACCCTTGCCCCACTCCTACCCCACAATACAAGAGGACCCACAAATGGGTGGACCCTCTAATGTTTCACCTATAGTGGAACCAACACCAACACCTGTTGTTCAACCACCACCATCGGGTTATACTAACCAGTTCCCACATATCTAGATACGTCTGGATATGATCCTTTTAACCCGTCTACACCGGTAGACTATCAAGCATGGTCGCAAGACCCCTATATGCAGGCGGTTATGCACAACGCACTTTACCCGTCTCCTTTCCCACATACTTATCCACCGACTGGATATCCAACTTATGGGTACCAGTATCCGGTTATGCCACAACCTCAACCACAACCTCCGCCACCCCTTGAGGCCATCAATGAGGCCTTAGAACAGATGAAAGAAATACAGCAGCAAGCAGAGAAAACGGAGAAGAAGACAAACAAGTTCTTCAAGAAACTCTCCAAGTTGGTCAAAGGAAAGAAGGACGAGTGTAGTCTCTTCTAATTATATGTAGTCCCTGCGTGGACATTTTTATTTCTTTAAAAAGTCCTTGCATGGACAATTTACTTCATTTTTCTTGTATTGTAATTTCTAATTTAAATGTTAATGAAGTATTTTGGAATTATATATATATATATATATATATATATATATATATATATATATATATATATATATATATATATATTCATCCTCTTCAAACGATCATCTCGATTTTACTCCACTTTTTGATCAGCCATATAATTCCAAAAAGATATTAGTGGTTTTGATTTAGCCGAGTGGCACAAACCACACATTTGGTAAAAATTTATTTAAATGATAGTTAAGAACGGAAGGGTCTTCTATCATGATAGTTAAGGGAAGTTATCCTTCTATCTAGAGGTGGTGGACTAAGTTCAAGACTCCAAGTCATTAAGGTCAATGCGACCGGGATTAATAATCAACCATTAAGGTCCTCTTATGTTAACATTCAAGTAATGTGCATACTCATGGTTGTGTGACTTGAGGAATCACACTAACCTTCAAGGTAATGGACTATGTCCTAACCTTATATAGCCCATGTGATCTGTTTGATCGCGGCTAAATATCACCAGTGCGGTGATGAATAAAACATCCATTAGTGATGTATTACCCTTTTGGGTTATGATTTATTTTATATAGCCCATGTGATCTATTTGATCCCGACTAAATATCACCAGTGCGGTGATGAATAAAACATCCGTTAGTGATGTATTACCTTTTCGGGTTATGATCTATTTTATATAGCCCATGTGATCTATTTGATCGCGGCTAAATATCACCAGTGCGGTGATGGATAAAACATCCATTAGTGATGTATTACCCTTTTGGGCTATGATTTATTTTATATAGCCTATGTGATCTATTTGATCCCGGCTAATATCAACAGTGCGGTGATAAATAAATAAAACATCCATTAGTGATGTAGTGCCTATGTGCCATATTTTATGTCCGTTAGTGACAGGCCTATGTGCCATATTTTATGTCCGTTAGTGACAGGCCTATGTGCCATATTTTATATTCGTTTGTGACAGGCCTATGCGCCATGTTTTAAATGTCCTTTGTGACTAGCCTATGTGCTATACAATTGTCAAATATGACAATGACAGTTGTGACATTACGATCCACTGTTTATTAAAATATGGACCTTGTCCAGATCGTAAATTTCCTATAATGGTCCTATTAAGACCTAGGCCAAATATAGATACTTTAAGCCTAAGAGTTGTGATGTTATTCACACTAGCATGATTAGGCAATGGATTGTTATATCCAATGTTTAAAGCCGATATGGTTAGTATACCATGGCTAAGGCAAATTTTATTTGGTATATAGAACCAAAGATTTGAAGAATGGCTAATTCAAATGAAGCACAAAATAGCCAGCGGGACGTTGAACCCAACAATGCCGAAAATAGAAATATTGATGATAATGATTTCCAGGCTCGCATTGATGTGGCTGTAGAAAGGGCCATGGGTAAGGCCATAGAAAAGCTAAGAGAGTCAAGTGCTACTCGCTCTAGACCATTGTCAGTTACCCCATCCTCAGCTCATAAAGAGAGCTTTGTTCACTCATCAAATGCGAAGAGTGAACCTAAGAGGATAGACTATGCTGATAGGTCTCGTTCTTCTAAGGACGGATGCACCTACAAGTACTTTGTCTCCTGTAAACCCCGAGACTTTAATGGGGAAAAAGGAGCTGTAGAAGCCCTAAAGTGGCTGGACGAGATGGAGACCATCGTAGACATCAGCGGCTGTGTTGAAAAGGATGTGGTTAAGTATGTATCACAATCAAGGCAATGCCCTAACTTGGTGGAAAGCCATGATTCAGTCCACAGGTAAAGTATACCCGTATAATCTAGGATGGTCTAAGTTTATGGATCATATTAAGGAAAACTATTGCCCACCCCATGAGGTGGAGAAAATAGAGACATACTTCTTGTCTCTTTCCATGAAAAACCTATACTGTCGGAAGTATGTTTCCGACTTCAATTCTCTATCTAGGTTAATATCCTACCTAATCACCCCTGAATCTAAACGCATTACGTGTTTTATCAATGGATTAGCGCCCGAGATTAAGGGCATGGTAAAGGCTGCTCAGCCTAATACCTATAGGTCTGCTGTAGACCTATCTCTCTCTCTCACCCTTGATCTTGTAAAGCAAAATTCAGTTAAGCCAGAAACTGACGGGAAAAGGAAGAGAGATGAAGACAACTCCCAAAGATTTAATAGCAAAAATAAAGGGAGATTCGGGTTCAAAGGGAACCAAGGCAAGTCAGCTGTGATGCCATTTTGCAAAACTTGCAAGCGCAGACACTGGGGACAATGTAATTTTGATTCACAAGCTAGACCTTGTGGTATTTGTGAAAGGAGAGGGCATAAGACCCTAGATTGTAAAGATCTTAAGGATGCTGTATGTTATATCTGCAATGAAAAAGGGCACATTGCAACTAACTGCCCTAAGAATTCAAAGAATAATAATCTAAAGCCTGGAAAGGCCAAGAAGGGGAATGCACGAGCTTTTCGACTGACTGCTAAGGAAGTTGTTAATGATAATAACGTCATAACAGGTACTTTCCCATTAATGATATTTATGCTAGAGTTCTTTTCGATTCGGGTGCGGAAAATCATTTGTTGATCATAAGTTTAGTAAACTGTTGAATTTACCCATAAGAACCCTAGATAAAACTTATGAAATAGAACTTGCCGATGGAACCTTAGAAACCGCAAGTTCCATTCTTGATGGATGCTCTATATCCATTAAGAATCATTTCATCCCTATCTCTCTTTTGCCAATGAAATTTGCGGGGTTCGATGTTGTCTTAGGTATGGATTGGTTATCTTATATCCAAGCCCGTATTGCCTGCGATAAAAAGCTCATCGAAATTAAAACCCCATCTGGTGAAATGATCACCATCCTCGGAGACTCACACTATGGACTGCCACACAAGGTGTCGTTATTTAAGGCATCCAAGTGTTTGAGAAGAGGCTGTATCATCTACATGGCACAAGTTACCATAAATGAACCAAAGCCGAACCTTGAAGATCAACCAGTTATCTCGGAGTATCCCAATGTTTTCCCTGAAGAATTACCAGGCCTACCTCCGGATAGGCAAGTGGAGTTCAGAATTTATATCATACCAGGATCCTCACCCGTAGCTAGAGCTCCATATAGACTAGCTCCAACTGAAATGAATGATTTAAGAGTTCAGTTTGATGAACTCTTGGAGAAAGGCTTTATTCAGCCTAGTTCCTCACCTTGGGGAGCTCCTATCCTGTTTGCAAAGAAGAAAGATGGTTCAATGCGAATGTGCATCGACTATCGTGAGCTAAACAAGTTAACAATCAAGAATAGATATCCTCTGCCCAGGATTGATGATTTATTCTACCAACTTCAAGGGGCTAGTTACTTCCTAGATAGATTTGAGATCAGGATATCATCAACTGAAGGTTAGGAGCGAAGATGTTCCCAAAACCGCCTTCAAGACCAGCTATGGTCATTTTGAATTTTTGGTGATGCCTTTTAGGCTCACAAACGCACCAGCAGCATTCATGGATCTCATGAATAGAGTCTGCAAGCCATATTTAGATAAATTTGTTATTGTCTTTATAGACGACATACTTATCTACTCTCGTAATCAAGTAGATCACGAGAAACATCTACGGTGCATCTTAGAACTTCTAAGGCAAGAGAAGCTTTATGCAAAGTTCTCTAAATGTAAGTTTTGGCTTAAAGAAGTCCAATTCCTTGGACACATTGTAAGTGAGCGTGGTATCCAAGTGGATCCCGCCAAAATTGAGGCCATCATGAATTGGGAAGTACCCAAAACCCCAACGGAGGTCCGTAGCTTCCTAGGATTGGCCGGTTATTATAGGAGGTTCATAGAGAACTTCTCAAGAATAACCACTCCTTTGACTACCCAGACCCGTAAGAATGTTAAGTATAATTGAGATCCAAACACAAGTTGAGCAATGCTCATGTGTTATCCCTACCAGAGGGTGTTGAAGACTTTGTAGTGTACTGTGATGCATCGCACACTGGCATGGGCTGTGTGCTAATGCAAAAGGGAAAAGTGATTGCCTATGCATCACGACAGTTAAAGGTGCACGAAAGGAATTACACCACCCACGATTTGGAACTGGGTGCCATTTGCAGTAAAACTGTGGAGACATTATTTGTATGGTATAAAGTGTGTTATATACACAGACCATAAAAGTCTCCAGCATCTGTTCAATCAGAACGAATTGAACATGCGACAACACTGATGGATGGAAACACTTAATGATTCTGATTGCGAGATTCGCTACCATCCAGGCAAAGCAAATGTAGTTGCTGATGCCTTAAGTCGCAAAGAAGAATTAAACCTATAAGAATTAACGCTAAGAGCATTGAGCTCAGAAATAGCTTAAGTGAAAAGCTGCTAGATGCGCAGAAGCAAGCCCTATTAGAGACTAATATCCCTAATGAGGGATTAGGCGGAACTATTGATCAGTTAGCGCCTGGAAAGGATGGAATCCTTAGATTCAATGATAGAATTTGGGTTCCAATCTTTGGAGGACTTAGAAATCTAATACTCCAAGAAGCGCATAGTTTAAGATACTCAGTTCACCCAGGTGGTGACAAAATGTATCAAGACTTGAAGAAGAATTATTGGTGGATGGGTTTAAAGAAATCTATATCCACTTATGTAGCAAGTGTCTGACGTGTTCGCAAGTTAAGGCCGAACATCAGAAACCGTCAGGACTTCTACAACAGCTTGAGATTCCCACTTGGAAATGGGAAGTGGTAACTATGGATTTGATTACCAAGTTACCTAAGACCAAATGTGGTAATGACACGATTTGGGTCAACATTGATAGGCTGACTAAGTCAGCTTATTTCTTGCCAATTAAAGAGACTTATAGTTCTGACAAATTGGCTAAATTATATGTGGACAAGATAGTGTCCCTACACGGTGTGCCAGTATCTATTGTATCCGATAGAGATACTAGATACACATCTCACTTTTGGAAAAGTTTCCAACAATTTTTAGGCACACGATTGAATTTTAGTACGGCTTACAATCCGCAGACTGATGGTCAAAGTGAGCGTACTATCTAGACACTGGAAAACATGCTTAGGGCATTCGTGATTTATTTAGGTGGAAGTTGGAATGACCACTTACCCCTAATAGAACTCTCCTACAATAACAACTATTATACGAGCATCAAGGCTTCTCCTTTTGAGGCTTTGTATGGGAGAAAATGTAGAACCCCCGTGTGCTGGGCAGAAGTTGGGGAAGCCCAACTATCAGGACCAGAGTTTGTCCTGGAGACCACGGAAAAGATTGTGCAAATCCGTGATCGTCTCAAAGCTGCCAGGGATAGGCAGAAGAGCTATGCTGACAAGAGAGTTAAACCTCTTAAGTTCCAAGTAGGGGACAAAGTCATGCTAAAGGTATCACCCTAGAAAGTTGTGATGCGTTTTGAAAAGAAGGGCAAGTTGAGCCCAAGATATATAGGACCCTTCGAGATAATCGAAAGTGTCGGCACTGTAGCTCATAAGCTTAGGTTGCCAGAGGAGCTTAGTAGAATTCATGATGTATTCCACATATCAAATCTTAAGAAATGTCTAGCCGATAAGTCGCTAGCAATGTCGCACAAGGATGTGCAAATTGATGAAAACCTGAAGTTCGTTGAGAAACCAATTTTGATCGAGGATCGACAGGTTAAGAAGCTCCGAAGAAAATTGATACCTATAGTAAAGGTTAAATGGGATGCCTTCAGAGGTCCTGAGTATACATGGGAGGTTGAGTCCACTATGCGACAAAAGTACCCCCATCTTTTTGAATAAAAATCTCGAGGTCGAGATTTCTTTTAAGGGGGTGAGGATGTAACACCCTGTAAAAATTGTGTCCAATAGTATAGTGACACGTGTTGTATTTTTATATATAGTCTATTAAAGACTAATATAGACTAAAAGTGACAACATGCTCAAACTGAGCCTCTGAATGACTTTCTGATGTCAACATGCATAAACCTAGCCTCTGAACGACCATTAGTGTCGTTATGCATAAAACATAGCCTCTGAACGACCATTAGTGTCGTTATGCTTAAACTTGGCCTCTGAGTGACTGTTGTGTCAACATGCCTAGCCTCTGAGTGACATCGGAGTCAACATGCTTATTCTGAGCCGCTGAGTAATCCTTTACGTAGTCCTAACTCTCATATGTCCCGTTTATTGGACGAGAGTGATTAAATCCATTATTATATGAAAGTTGGATAATGGAGGGATTAAAAGTGTCAACATGTTAATTTATACCTCAGAGTGAGAGCTCAACAATGTCCGGGCATAATCCCGGATATGCCAAGTATTGGCTATGGAGGGCTAATTATGCCAAAAAAGGTGTTTTAGAAGGCTTTTATATTCTTTTATAAGTTAAGGGGTTAAAAGTGTCAAACTTTGAAAATGGCCATGGGCCAGTCGCGGGCCGCGAGAGACCTGGCCTGGGTCTCTCACGGGGCGCGAGAAAGGGTCTGCAGCAGAAAGTTTTTCTTAGCTGCCACACAAAGCTCCAAAACCATAAAAACCGAAACCATGGCTTCCCAAACTGCTATGCCACGTTTTGGGACACTTGTAAGCTTCTTCTTACACCCCTAAACACCTGGCTTCACCTCCTTTGAGTTCTCCAACTATAAATAGATGCTTAAGTTCACATTCTAACTTGCACCTTTCTCATTAATTCACTCTTCTCCTCCTGTGGAAGTTCCTAGCTAAAAGGAGCATCCAACTTAGTTCTCTTGCATTCTAGGAACCTCTTGTAAGTGTTCCTTACTCTTACATTTTCGTTTATAGGCTTTTATAGCCAAAAGTCAAGCGTTTTGCGGAAAACGCTTTGACTTTCGGTTAAGCCCATTATGGTCCAGCCATTGTTCGAAATGAACATGGCTAAGTGATCATAATAAGGTAGGTGTTAGTCCTTATAAAGGGCACCTCCTGAAGATCACGTTTGCTAGACCAATTGACGGGTCAAAGTTATGATATTATAAAGTTAAACATGCCATTTTTCAGAAAAATCATAAATTAATCTTATATATGTTATGAAACCTGTTTTGACACTTAAACAAGTTGGTAATAATTATTAGAACATGTAAGAACATGTTCGGCTCGGCAAATTCAGTTTTAGGTTCGGTTCGCAACCGAAAGTCGCGAAGTTTGACTTCTGCTTTGATTTTCGATTCTGACCCGATTTAGATTAGTTACCTACTGATCTAAAGTTGCATTATGATCATAATATAATGTAGCATAACCCTCTGAGGTTATATTACATGATCATAATCAGAATCTAAGTTTATGCGCAAGTTCCATAATTATGCCATCTTTAACTAAAATGTCATTTTTGCACAAAACAAGGTTTTAAGTGATAATGAACTTGAAAATGAGTTTCCTACTGATGTAATATTATAAGTAGGATTATTTGGGATGTTAAGTTATAAACTGAGTTTTCATACAGGTCCTTAAACTATGTCGATAAATGACGGTTTTAGCCCTTGTGGCTTATAAAATGGTTTTAATCAAATCTTTTCAAGGTAAATGATTTACCTACTGATATGTTATATTAAATAACATATTTAAACATTAATCTGACCTTAACGTCAGTTTTCGTAAACTTCGATTAAATACGTCATTTTACGACATAAGCGCCGTTTCGACGCATAGTATGGTATTAAACCATATAATTTGACCAAAACTTGATACCTACTGATTTTAAAACTTATCTTAAAAATATTTACAGTAGGTACATATTATAAACTTATTGTAAAAATTGCATAAAAATGACATAAAGACGCCATTTTACGAGAGTATTTACCTAAGCTAGTCTTCTTCTTTTATTTTTAAATAACTCAGCCGTATACAAAAGTACCAAGTGCAGATAGCATTTATCGGCAAGGCTATAGTCTGGATTATGGCATAAGCTAGCCAATTAAATACTAACGGTCTTATAAACTGAATAGTGTACATGATCATTACGTATAACGCTTGATTAAACGATGATCGGATAGAATGTAGTTTAATCCCGACAAGTACTTGACTTGTATAATATGGGTAAACAATTAACATTCTGGATTTTTGAGATTAAAATGATAAGGTTAAACCCGTTTTGGTTGAATTTCGTAAACTAGTTACGTATAATCAACCGTACGCTTATAAGCGATAATGGGTAACCGGATAAGTCATGGACAAGTTCTATATGCCTTTATATTTTAAATAAGTTAAAACCTCAGTAGGATATCAACTTATATGCCCGTTGAGGTTTTAAAACGAAACTATGCCTCATAAGGGCATTTCGGTAATTATATACCATATAAAAGGAACTTGAATATATTTTAAGTTTATAATCATAAGTATTCTCGAAAAAAAATATTTTATGGCATAAGCTAACCAATTAAATACTAACCGTCTTATAAACCGAATAGTGTACATGATCATTATGTATAACGCTTGATTAAACGATGATCGGATAGAATGTAGTTTAATCCCGACAAGTACTTGACTTGTATAATATGGGTAAACAATTAACATTCTGGATTTTTGAAATTAAAATGATAAGGTTAAACCCGTTTTGGTTGAATTCCGTAAACTAGTTACGTATAATCAACCGTACGCTTATAAGCGATAATGGGTAACCGGATAAGTCATGAAAAAGTTCTATATGTCTTTATATTTCAAATAAGTTAAAACCTCAGTAGGATATCAACTTATATGTCCTTTGAGGTTTTAAAACGAAACTATGCCTCATAAGGGCATTTATGTAATTATATACCATATAAAAGGAACTTGAATATATTTTAAGTTTATAATCATAAGTATTCTGGAAAAAAAATATTTTATTTATGATGTAATATCAGTAGTATATCAATTGTATGTGTATTTTATCTTTTATGGCCAAACTATGCACCGATGGGCATTTTGGTCATTTTACACATAGTTTATAAATTATATAGGGATTATGAGTTTATAACATGTACCTACTGTAAATATTTTCAAGATAAGTTTTAAAATCAGTAGGTATCAAGTTTTGGTCAAATTATATGGTTTAATACCATACTATGCGTCGAAACGGCGCTTATGTCGTAAAATGGCGTCTTTATGCGATTTTTACGAAAACTGATGTTAAGGTCAGATTACAATGTTTTAGATATGTTACTTAATAACATATCAGTAGCTAAATGATTTACCTTGAAAAGATTTGATTAAAACTATTTTATGAGCCACAAGGTCTAAAAGCGTCATTTATCGATACAGTTTAAGGACCTGCTTAAAAACTCAGTTTATAACTTTGTTTAACATCCCAAATAATCCTACTTATAATATTATATCAGTATAAAATTATTTTCAAGTTCATTATCATTAAAACCTTGATTTATGCAAAAAGGACATTTTTGTCAAAGATGGCATAATTATGGAACTTGTGCATAAACTTAGATTCTGATTATGATCATGTAATAAAACCTCAGAGGGTTAAGCTATATTATATTATGATCATAATGCAACTTTAGATCAGTAGGTAACTAACCTAAATCGGGTCAGAATCGAAAGTCAAAGCAGAAGTCACACTTCACGACTTTCGGTTGCGAACCGACCCTAGAACTGAAATTGACGAGCCGAACATGTTCTTACATGTTATAATAATTATTAACAACTTGTTTAAGTTACAAAACAGGTTTCATGACATATATAAGATCAATTTATGATTTTTCTGAAAAATGGCCTTTTGACTTTTTAATATCATAACTTTGACCCGTCAATTGGTCTAGCAAACGTGATCTTCCAGAGGTGCCCTTTATAGGGATTAACACCTGCCTTACTATAATCACTTAGTCATATTCATTTCGAACAATGGCTGGACTATAATGGTCTTAACCGAAAGTCAAAGCGTTTTCTGTAAAACGCTTGACTTTTGGCTATAAAAGCCTATAAACGAAAATGCAAGAGCAAAGAACACTTACAAGAGGTTCCAAGAATGTAAGTTAACTAAGTTGGATGCTCCTTTCAACTAGTAACTTCCAGAGGAGGGAGAAGAGTGTATGAATGAGAAAGGTGCAAGTTGGAATGGTGAACTTAAGCACCTATTTATAGTTGGAGAACTCAAAGGAGGTGATGCCAGGTGTTTAGGGGTGTAAGAGAAAGCTTACAAGGGTCCCAAAATGTGGCATAGCTGATTGCAAGTCCATAGTTTCGAATACATGGTTTTTGGAGTTCTGTTTGGAGGCCAAGCATAACTTTCTGCAGCAGAGGGCTTCTCGCGCCCCGCGAGAGACCCAGGCCAGGTCTCCCGCGGCCCACAACCGCCCCTTGGCCACAGTTTGACACTTTAACCCCTTAACTTATTAAAGCTTTCAAAAACCTTTTTGGCACTTTTAGCCCTCCGTAGCCAATACTTGGCATACCCGGGATTATACCCGGACATTGTTGAGCTCTTGATTCGTTAAAAGGTCACTCAGAGGTATAAATTAACATGTTGACACTTTTAATCCCTCCATTATCCAACTTTCACATATTTACAAAATTGAACCCTCTCGTCCAACAAATGGCACGTATGAGAGTTAGGACTTCGTAAAGGATCACTCAGAGGCTTATTATGAGCATGTTGACTCCGATGTCACTCAAAGGCTGGGCACGTTGACATATCAGTCACTCAGAGGCCAAATTTCAAGCATGTTGACATATTAGTCACTCAGAGGCTAATGATTTAAGCATGTTGACATATCAGTCACTCAGAGGCTATTATTTATGCATGTTGACATCGGACCGTCCACTCAGAGGCTCAGTTTGAGCATGTTGACACCTTTAGTCCTTATTGGTCTTTAATAGACTATATTTAAAATACAACACGTGTCACTATACTATTGGACACGATTTTACAGGGTGTTACATCCTCACCCCCTTAAAAGAAATCTTGACCTCGAGATTTTATTCAAAAAGATGGGGGTACTTTTGTCGCATAGTGGACTCAACCTCCCATGTATACTCGGGACCTCTAAAAGCGTCTCACTTAACCTTTACTATAGGTATCATTTTTCTTCGGAGCTTCTTAACCTGTCGATCCTCGATCGAAATCGGTTTCTCTACAAACCTCAGGTTTTCATCTATCTGCACATCCTTGTGCGACATTTCTTAGATATGTGGAATACATTATTAATTCCACTAAGCTCCTCTGGCAACCTGAGCTTATAAGCAACAGTGCCGACACATTCGACTATCTCGAATGGCCCGATTGATCTTGGGCTTAACTTGCCCTTCTTTCCAAAACGCATCACACCTTTCTAGGGTGATACCTTTAGCATGACTTTGTCCCCTACTTGGAACTTAAGAGATTTACGCCTATCCCTGGCAGCTTTGAGATGATCACGGATTTGCACAATCTTTTCCGTGGTCTCCAGGACAATTTCTGGTCCTGATAGTTGGGCTTCCCCAACTTCTGCCCAACACACGGGCGTTCTACATTTTCTCCCATACAAGGCCTCAAAAGGAGCAGCCTTGATGCTAGTATGATAACTGTTATTGTAGGAGAATTCTATTAGGGGTAAGTGATCATCCCAACTTCCACCTTAATCAATCACACATGCCCTAAGCATGTCTTCCAATGTCTCAATAGTACGCTCACTTTGACTATCAGTCTGCGGATGGTAAGCCGTACTAAAGTTTAATCGTGTGCCTAAAGATTGTTGGAAACTTTTCCAAAAGTGAGATGTGTATCTAGTATCTCTGTCAGATACAATAGATACCGCACAACGTGTAGGGACACAATCTTGTCCACATACAACTTAGCCAATTTGTCTGAATTATACGTTCCCTTTATTGGCAAGAAGTGTGCTGACTTAGTCAGCCTATCCACAATGACCCAAATAGTGTCGTTTCCACTTTTGGTCTTAGGTAACTTGGTAATCAAGTCCATAGTTACCATTTCCCATTTCCATGTGGGGATTTCTAATTGTTATAGAAGTCCTGAAGGCTTCTGGTGTTCGGCTTTAATTTGTGAACACGTCAGACACTTAGCTACATAAGTGGCTATGGATTTCTTCAAACCCATCCACCAATAATTCTTCTTCAGATCTTGATACATCTTGTCACCTCCCGGGTGAAATGAGTATCTCGTGTTGTGCGCTTCTTGGAGCATTAGATCTCTAAGTCCCCCAAAGATTGGAACCCAGATTCTTTCATTGAATCTAAGGATTCCATCCTTTCCTGGCGCTAACTGATCCACAGTTCCGCCTAATCCTTCCTTAGGAGCATTAGTCTCTAATAGAGCTTGCTTTTGCGCATCCAATAGCTTCTCATTTAAGCTATTTCTAAGCTCAATGCTCTTGGCGTTAATCCTTATAGGTTTAATCTGTTCCTTGCGACTTAAGGCATCGGCAACTACATTTGCCTTGCCTGGATGGTAGCAAATCTCGCAATCATAGTCATTAAGTGTTTCCATCCATCGACGTTGTCGCATGTTCAATTCCTTCTGATTGAACAGATTCTGGAGACTTTTATGGTCAATGTATATAATACACTTTGTGCCATACAAGTAATGTCAGTTTTAGTGGAAATACAACGGCACCCAATTCTAAATCGTGGGTGGTGTAATTTCTTTTGTGCACCTTTAACTGTCATGCATAGGCAATCACTTTGCCTTTTTGCATTAGCACACATCCCATGCCAGTGGGTGATGCATCTAAGTAGACTACAAATTCTTCAACACCCTCTGGTAGGGATAACACAGGAGCATTGCTCAACTTGTGTTTAAGAACCTCAAAAGATTCTTGTTGCTTTGGACCCCGATTATACTTAACATTTTTACGGGTCAAGGTAGTTAAAGGAGTGGCTATTCTTGAAAAGTTCTCAATGAACCTGCTATAGTATCCAGCAATCCTAGGAAGCTACTAATCTCCGATGGGGTCTTGGGCACTTCCCAATTCAGTATGGCCTCAATTTTGGCGGGATCCACTTGGATACCACACTCACTTACCATATGTCCAAGAAATTGGACTTCTCTAAGCGAAAATTCACATTTAGAGAATTTAGCATGAAGCTTCTCTTGTCTTAGTAGTTCTAAGATGCACCGGAGATGTTTTGCATGATCAGCTTGATTACGAGAATAAATAAGTATGTCGTCTATGAAGACAATGACAAATTTATGCAAATATGGTTTGCAGACTCTATTCATGAGATCCATGAATGCTGCAGGTGCATTTGTAAGCCCAAAAGGCATCACTAAGAATTCAAAGTGACCATATCTGGTCTTAAAGGCTGTCTTAGGAACATCCTCACTTCTAACCTTCAGCTGGTGATATCCAGATCTCAGATCAATCTTGGAGAAATAGCTAGCCCGTTGAAGTTGGTCGAACAAATCGTCGATCCTGGGCAGATGATAACTATTTTTGATTGTTATCTTGTTCAGCTCACGGTAATCAATGCGCATCCGCATTGAACCGTCTTTCTTCTTAACAAAGAGGATAGGAGCTCCCCAAGGTGAGGAACTAGGCTGTATAAAGCCTTTCTCCAAGAGTTCATCCAATTAAACTCTTAACTCATTCATTTCGGTTGGGTCTAGCCTATATGGAGCTCTAGCTACGGGTGCTCACCCTGGTATGATTGGAGGTAGGCTTGGTAATTCTTCTGGGAATACATCGAGATACTCTGAGATGACTGGGAGGTCTTCCATATTTGGCTTAGACTCATTTATAGTGACTTGTGCCGTGTAGATGACACATCCTTTTCTCAAACACTTGGATGCCTTAAATAATGACACCTTGTATGACAGTCCATAGTGTGAGTCTCTGAGGATGGTGATCATTTCACCAGATGGGGTTTTAATTTTGATGAGTTTCTTATCACAGGCGATGCATGCTTGGTTATGAGATAGCCAATCCATGCCTAAGACAACATCGAACCCCGCCAATTTCATTGGTAGAAGAGAGATAGGGATGAAATGATTTTTAAAGGATATAAGGCATCCATCAAGAATGGAAGACGCCGTTTCTAAACTTCCATCAGCAAGTTTTATCTCATAAGTTTTATCTAGAGTTCTTAAGGGCAGGTTTAATAGTTTACTAAACTTATGATCAACAAAAGATCTATCTGCACCCAAATCAAAAAGAACTCTAGCATAAATATAGTTAATGAGGAATGTACCTGTTATGACATTGTCGTCATTAACAGCCTCTCTTGCAGTTATTTGAAAGGCTCGAGTATTCCCCTTCTTGGCCTCTCCAGGCTTTGCATTATTATTCTTAATAATCTTAGGGCAGTTAGTCTTAATATGCCATTTTTCATTGTAGACGTAGCAGACGACATCCTTAAGATCCTTACATTCTAGGGTCTTATGCCCCTTTCTTTTACAGATGCCATAGGGTTTGGCCTATGAACCAAAATTACACCGTCCCCAGTGTCTGCGGTTGCAAGTTTTGCATGTTGGTATCACAGCCGTCTTGCCTTGGTTCCCTTTGAACCCAGATCTCCCTTTATTTTTCTTATTAAACCTATGGGAGTTGTCATCTTCTCTCTTTCTTTTCCAGTCAGTTTCAGGTTTAACTGACTTTTGTCTCACTAGGTCAAGGGTGAGGGAGAGAGATAGGTCAACAGCAGACCTATAGGTAGTAGGCTGAGCAGCCTTTACCATGCCGTTCAATATCGGGCGCTAACCTATTAATAAAACATGCAATGCGTTTGGGCTCCGGGTAATCAAATAGGAAACTAACCTAGATAGGGAATTGAAATCGGAAACATATTTCCGACAATCTAGGTTTTTCATGGAAAGAGACAAAAAGTCTGTCTCTAATTTTTCCACCTCATGGGGTGGGCAGTAGGTTTCCTTAACAAGATCCACAAATTTGGACCATCCCAAATTATACAGGTGTACTTTACCTGTAGACTGGATCATGGTTTTCCACCAGATTAGGGAATCGCCTTTAAAGGACTGTGATACATACTTGACCACATCCTTATCAAGACAATTGCTGATATCTACAATCGTTTCCATCTCGTCTAGCCACTTTAGAGCTTCCACAGCTCCTTTTTCCCCATTAAAGTCTCAGGGCTTACATGAGACGAAATACTTATAGGTACATCAGTCTTTAACAGAACGGGACCTTTCATCAAAATGTATTTTCTTTGGTTCACTCTATTCATTTGAAGAGTGAACGGAGCTCTCCTTATGAGCTGAAGATGGTGGAATAGATAAGGGTCTAGATCGAGTAGCACTCGATTCTCTAAGTCTTTCGATGGCCTTTCCCATGGCCTTTTCTACAACCGCATCAATGCGAGCTTGGAAGTCGTCATTATTAATGGCTCCGTTTTCAGCATTATTAGATTCCACATCCCGGTGGCTATTTTGTACCTCATTTGAGTTAGCCATCTTTAAGCCTTGGGTTCTATACACCAATAAAAGCTTCACTTAGCCATGGTATGTCAACCCTATTGGTCTTAAAAACATTGGATATAATAATCCATCACCTATTCTAGTGTGAATAACATCACAATCCTTAGGATTATCATAATTATATTTGGCCTAAGTCACAAAAAGACCATCAACGGCAAATTACAATTTGGATATAGTCCATATATTACTAGACAGTGGATCGCATAGTCACAACTGTCATTGTCATAATTTGACAATTTTTATTTAGTTTATAGGCTTGTCTCAAAGGACATAAAATATTATGGCACAGAGGCCTGTCACTAATGGACATAAGATATGGCACATAGGCCTGTCACTAATGGCCATGAATATGGCCCATAGGCACTACATCACTAATGGATGTTTAATCATAGTCCCAAGGGCAATACATCACTAATGGATGTTTAATCGTAGCCCCAAGGGCAATACATCACTAATGGATGTTTAATCATAGCCCCAAGGGCAATACATCACTAATGGATGTTTAATCATAGCCCCAAGGGCACTACATCACTAATAGATGTTTAATCATAGCCCCAAGGGCAATACATCACTAATGGATGTTTAATCATTGCACTGATGATATTAGACGTGATCAAATTTGATAACATGGGCTATATAAGGTTAGGACATAGTCCATTACCTTGATGGCTAGTGTGATTCCTCAAGTCACACTACCAAGAGTATGAACATTCTTGAATGTTAACATAAGAGTACCTTAATGCTTGATTAATAGTCCCGATCGCACTGACCTTAACGACTTGGAGGCTTGAACTTAAGTCCACCACCTCTCGATAGAAGGATAACTTCCCTTAACTATCCTGATAGAAGACCCCTTCGTACTTAACTACCATTTATAATTTGGCCAAATGTGTGGTCTGTGCCACTTGGCTAATCAAAACCGTTAAGATCTTTTTGGAATTATATTGCTGAGCATAAATTTCTAGTAAAATCGAGACGCTCGTTTGAAGAGGATGAATACATATATATAATTCCAAAATATTTCATTAAATTTCAAATTAAAAAATTACAATACTAGAAAATGAAATAAACTGTCCATGCAAGGACTTTAAAGAAATAAAAATGTCCACGCAGGGACTAAGGAAATAACAATGTCCTCGCAGGGACTACATATCATTAGAAGAGACTTCACTCCTCCTTCTTTCCCTTGACCAACTTGGAGAGTTTCTTGAAGAACTTGTTTGTCTTCTTCTCCGTTTTCTCCGCCTGCTGCTGCATTTCTTTCATCCGTTCCAAGGCCTCATTGATGGCCTCAAGTGGTGGCAGAGGTTGTGGTTGTGGCATAACCGGATACTGGTACCCATAAGTTGGATATCCAGTCGGTGGATAAGTAGGTGGGAAAGGAGACAGGTAAAGTGCATTGTGCATAACTGCTTGCATATATGGGTCTTGCGACCATGCTTGATAGTCTACTTGTGTAGACGGGTTAAAAGGATCATATCCAGACGTGTCTGGATATGTGGGGATTGGTTAGTATAACCCTATGGTGGTGGTGGAACAGCAGGTGTTCATGTTGGTTCCACTATAGGTGAAACATTAGAGGGTCCACCTATTTGTGGGTCCTATTGAATTGTGGGGTAGGAATTGGGCAAAGGTGGCAGCGATCCTGACCTTTGTCCTGCACGTACTTACATACGTGCTCCATGCTTCTTCCTTGGTGGTTCAGGTGGTGGTTGAGGTTGGTCCACTGGTTCCATGTGGACATCTTCTTGTATTGGGGGTGGTTGAGAGCGATGAGAAGGAGTGTGGGCTAAGAAGAATTGGTTCCAATATTGGTCCCACTCATTAGGACCTTTTTAGGGCGATCCGGCATAAGAGTTCGAATCGTTTGAACTTTCAATGGGATGCGTATTCGATCCCGACGGCGGCATCTCCGGGTCGGAGTCCTCGTCCATAGGGTTTGGTTGGTCCAACTGATTTTGATCGGCTGGAGGCGTGTTAAAATAGTGGTTAGGGTTAAATTCTTCATGGTAAGAATGTGAATGAGAATGTTGTGAATGGTGTGAATGATAGGAGTGGTGAGAGTGGTAAGAATTTTGAGAATGTGGGGGCGAGTGTCTATGAGAGATAGAGCGTCTCGCTGGTTGCCAAGGAGATGAATCTCCTGATTCTTGGTAAGGATCTGAGTTGTGAGAGAATGCGCCCTGATGGTCCTACCCTCATTGGACCTTTTCCTCTCCCACTTTGTCCTCGTACACGTGGCGGCATTTTCCTGTTAAAAAGCAATTAAAAAACAATACTAATAACTTAATAATGAAATGAGTAATCCTAGGTCAATGCCTAAACTCGGAAGTCTAAGGAATGTGCTCGTGTAAGTTTGAGATTAAACACAAGAAGGACAGTGTTTAATTCTCTCAAACGTTGGCTCTGATACCAACCTGTCACACCCCGGATTTCCAACCCAAATCCATACACCGGTGGGCCCAGGTGGGGAGTATCATGACATCAGTTGATAACATCATCGTCAATTAAACATGGCACAAGGGAAGTGTTGGGGTAAAAATACTATTACAACCCAAATGTTCAAAATAAAATAATATACAGACTCTTAATAGAAGATCCACAGGCGGATCATAAAATGTACAAAGAAAGAATATAAAACAGACTTTAGGGCAGATCTAAGGATTTGCAAGATCCTCTTAATCACTACCGAGCAGCTTCCGATCTATTTCGTATTGTACCAGCAATTTAGTCTTTGGACGATACGTCAGCTTTCGCTGGTAAATACACCCAACTGACTCATTTTGAAAACATTTTAAAATGATTTTAAGTGCACAGGGCACAAAATCTTTTATAACTTGGGAAAGTTACTTTGTAACCTTGTTAACAGATTCACATGTTTGTTTATACATACAGGGCTTAGTACAGAGACCGAGACATGATTAAATGCACATCACATAGAACTCACAAAGGAGTTATCCCCAACATCTTGGGTAATTTGCATTTGAGCATCTGTCAGGTGTATGCCTACACCCCACGATAAGGTCATGGCCATTAACTAATCTAATGAGACGAGGATATCCAGGACACGGTAATTTAACCCCCGATGTTTAAGTTATCAAACAAAACTGATTAAAAGAATATGCAGATTTACTAGCCATAATCCGGCATTCGATTGATCCATTTCTGAACAAGTTCTATATGCCATTATACTTTAAATAAGTTAAAATATCAGTAGGATATTAACTTATATGCCCGTTAAGGTTTTAAAACTAAATTATTCCTCATAAGGGCATTTCGGTAGGCACTACATCACTAATGGATTTACTAGCCATAATTCGACATTCGATTGATCTCGTTTCTGACCAAGCGGTAATAATTTACTGTATCCCAAGCCCGTATAGGGAAAATAAGTCGAGAGTATTTACCTGAGCTAGTCTTCTTTTAATTTCAATAACTCAGCCGTATACAAAAGTACTTAATTGCAGATAGCATTTACCGGCAAGGCTCTAGTCTGGATTATGGCATAAGCTAACCAATTAATACTAACGGTCTTTATTTTAAGTCAAAGACTTAGACCGAGTAGTGTACATGATCAATACGTATAACGCTTGATTAAAAGATGATAGGATAGAATGTATTTTAAACCCGACAAGTTCTTTGACTTGCATAATATGGGTAAATTATAAACATTCCGGAATTTGAAACTTAAACGACAAGGTTAAACCCGTTTCAGTTAATTTCCGTAAAATAGTTACATATACTTAACCGTACGCATATTAGTGATATCGGGTAATCGGATAATTCATGGACAAGTTCTATGTGCCATTATACTTTAAATAAGTTAAAATATCAGTAGGATATTAACTTATATGTCCGTTAAGGTTTTAAAACTAAATTATTTCTCATAAAGGCATTTCGGTAATTTCATACCGTATAAAAGGAACTTAAATATAATTTAATGTTATAATTATAAGTATTCTGGAAAAATAATTTATTTATGATAAAATATCAGTAGGATGTCAATTATATGTGTAAATTATCTTTTATGACCAAACTATGCAACGAATGGGCATTTTGGTCATTTTACACAAAGTTTATAAATTATTTGGGATTCTGAGTTTATAACATGTACCTACTATAAATATGTTTAAAATAAGTTTTAAAATCAGTAGGTAACAAGTCTTGGTCAATTAATATGGTTTAAAACCATACTATGCGCCTAAACGACGCTTATGTCGTAAAATGGCGCCTGTATGCGATTTTTACGAAAACTGATGTTAAGGTCAGATTAAAATGTTTTAGATATGTTATTTAATATAACATATCATTAATTAAATGATTTACCTTGAAAAGATTTGATTAAAACTATTTTATGAGCCACAAGGGCTAAAAGCGTCATTTATCGACATAGTTTAAGGACCTGCTTGAAAACTCAGTTTATAACTTGGTTTAACATCCCAAATAATCCTACTTATAATATTATATCAGTAGAAAACTTATTTTCAAGTTCATTATCATTAAAACCTTGATTTATGCAAAAAGGACATGTTTGTCAAAGATGGCATAATTATGGAACTTGTGCATAAACTTAGATTCTGATTATGATCATGTAATATAACCTCAGAGGGTTATGCTACATTATATTATGATCATAATTCAACTTTAGATAAGTAGGTAACTAATCTAAATCGGGTCAGAATCGAAAGTCAAAGCAGAAGTCAAACTTCGCGACTTTTGGTTGCGAATCGACCCTAAAACTGAAATTGACGAGCCGAACATATTCTTACATGTTCTAATAATTATTACCAACTTGTTTAAGTGTCAAAACATGTTTCATGACATATATAAGATCAATTAATAATTTTTCTGAAAAATGGCATGTTTGACTTTTTAATATCATAACTTTGACCCGTCAATTGGTCTAGCAAACGTGATCTCCAGGAGGTGCCCTTTATAGGGATTAACACATGCCTTATTATGATCACTTAGTCATGTTCATTTCGAACAATGGCTGGACCATAATGGTCTTACCCGAAAGTCAAAGCGTTTTCCGTAAAACGCTTGACTTGTGGCTATAAAAGCCTATACACGAAAATGCAAGAGCAAGGAACACTTACAAGAGGTTCCTAGAATGCAAGAGAAATAAGTTGGATACTCCTTTCAGCTAGGAACTTCCAGATGAGAGAGAAGAGTGTATGAATAAGAAAGGTGCAAGTTGGAATGGTGAACTTAAGCACCTATTTATAGTTGGAGAACTCAAAGGAAGTGATGCCAAGTGTTTAAGGGTGTAAGAGGAAGCTTACAAGTGTCCCAAAACGTGGCATAGTTGATTGCAAGTTCATAGTTTAGAATACATGGTTTTTGGAGTTTTATTTGGAGGCCAACTTTCTACAGCAGAGGGCTTCTCGCGCCCCGCGAGAGACCTAGGCCAAGTCTCTCGCGGCCATCGACCGCCCTTGGCCAGTTTCAAAGTTTGACACTTTAACCCCTCAACTTATTAAAGCTTTCAAAAACCTTTTAAAACACCTTTTTTGCACTTTTAGCCCTCCGTAGCCAATACTTGGCATACCTGGGATTATGTCCGGACATTGTTGAGTTCTCGATTCGTCAAAAGATCACTCAGAGGTGTAAATTAACATGTTGACACTTTTAATCCCTCCATTATCCAACTTTCACATATTTACAAAATTGAACCCTCTCGTCCAACAAATGACACGTATGAGAGTTAGGACTTCGTAAAGGATCACTCAGAGGCTTATTATAAGCATGTTGACTCAGATGTCACTCAGAGGCTGGGCATGATCAGTCACTCAGAGGCCAAATTTCAAGCATGTGGACATATCAATCACTCAGAGGCTAATGATTTAAGCATGTTGACATATCAGTCACTCAGAGGCTGTTATTTATGCATGTTGACATCGGACCGTCACTCAGAGGCTTAGTTTGAGCATGTTGACGCCTTTCGTCCTTATTGGTCTTTAATAGACTATATTTAAAATACAACACGTGTCACTATACTATTGGACACGATTTTACAGGGTGTTACAGACAACGTGCGGCGTGTCTCCAATAGGAGCACGACACATCAGGCGGCAAAACCGATGGGCGGGTTTCCATGCGTGTGTTAGCCTCACTCGCCCGACACCAGCCAAAATGACAATGATGACACAGTGACGCCATGCCTCCTACTGTGTCAGCAGTCCCATCAAACGTCGCTATCTCCACCAACCTGTCTGCAAGTGTTCGTTTTCAAATTTCGAGATTCTCCCGCTCAAATACAAGAGATTACTTCATAAGCAAGTCAAATAGTCGCGCCGCAAATGTTCTAGAAAATGAGTAAATCCTAGGTCGCGCGCGCGACCATACCCAAGATACGTTATAATGATGACTTCTGAGACCTCGCGCCGACTACACAGACATTTCACGAGTTGCCCGCGCGGTGTCAAGACTAATACAAGGGCAATCCTAATACTTAGTATTTTAGAAAAGGATCCTGTTTCCTTTGACCTTGCACCGACTATACGGATGTTCCTTAAGTAGCGCGAAAGGAAGAAGCGCAAGGTAACACTAAACAAGTACGAAATGTATGAGTGGTAGAGCTGTGGGCCAACAGGCGCTCAACAGACTGTATTGGATCATGCTGCACGATGCGCAATCGTGCAGGAGACCAGGAAGTACACATGGACGTACACGTGGCACCAATCAGCTCGCGCCGACCATTGTCCCACAATTTCCATTGACCGATGATGACAGACCAGACAACAAGGACAATGGTCCGGACACGTGGATCCATTCACCATGCGCCAAGCACCCTTCTCGTCAGGGATCAATAACGGTCATGGTAGAAGGGACAAAATGGATATTCCGTGTCGACAACCTAAGGCCCAAGGCCCATCAGCCCATCTTAGTCATGAATCTCTCCGGCTATAAATAGAGGACTTCACCTCCAGGTTTAGGCATCGCTCCCTTGCTCTCTCACTTTATACACACAGTATTATCCTTATAACGAATAATTATTCTCACGCCGGAGTGTGGTTACAAGGAGAACCCCCTATTCTCCTACTTGTAACAAGCTTACGATGTGTTGTTAGTTTTGAAGGATTCTCACGATTGATATTGGCGAAACAAAAGAAGATTAACCTTTACTTGTCGAGACAAAAACCCCTTACTAATCTTTAGATTAGTTTGATGTTTATTCAAACTCCTCTTTATTAAATTACCATTTTATTTATCTTTAAATGAATAAAAGATTATTATAAATTGTTTATTATAGAAATATTATAAAGTTTACCTTCACGAAGAGAATAAAAGCGTAATATTATTATATTTAGTATATACAAGTTTGGATTATTTGTAGGTCAAAGGCACAAACATTTTTAGCAATATAACACTATGTGTAACTTTAATGATCAACTACTTTATTTCAAGATCTAGAATTTTGAGATAAATAAACGTTGTGTTTTTACTATTTAGACATAATTATTTATTTATACATATATTTGTTCTTGTTTCAAGTGTGCAATTAAGGGTATTATATATAAAAAAAAATAAAATAAAACTTTGGCCTTAAATGAGGCAGGAATTTTGGCGTTAGATAAGGCATGCTTATGTTAATCTGTAAAAGCTTGTTTTCATTTTAACCCGTGAAAACTCATATTATGTTTTTGTTACAATATTTTTAGATTCTTGTCGGATTTGATCCACGAACGTTGAAATACGACTTATTTGACACCCCTGAATTTCAATAATTGCAAATAGAAAGCAATATCTTAAATTGAAGATATACATATTATATTGCTATATATAACCATTAATTGGAAGACATACATAGTACATTGATATAACCATTTAATTTGGGAACAAAATACAAATAACTTCTTTATCTATGAAAAGAAATATAATGTTATAAATAAATTATATTATGGTGACTATCTAAATTCTAACTCCATTCTCTTTGTATCTTTTGTATTAATGCAACATTTTAACTCCCGTCTCTTCATCTCCTTTTTATTAATGTAAGAACACTATATATAGAGGTTCTTTGTATTGTATCATTATATCTCAATGATTTATAATTATCTATTCTATTTTTCTTTATGTATTCCTTTGATACTTGTTTTTATGTTCATATACTAGTTGCTAGTAGGCCGTTGTTTGACAACACGTTATTAGCACGAAAACCCTGTTTTTTTGAAACCGATGTCGGCCATCTTTTTGAAACCGTCATCGCTCTACTTTGGTCGACAACCACCAACCAATAAAAGAACTTATATCTCCGGGTTAAATTACTTCGGATGTCAAGCTCTCTTACAGATTTGCTTTCTGCCAGATTCATAAGGTATCATTGATTCGAAATGTAACTTTTATATAAAAGTGTTACATTCTTTATTTTATATTAAGTTATTTATGGTAGTTTTAAACTATCATGTTATATATCATTTATTTTCTATTGGGTTACGGTAGTTGTAAGAGAATCTAAAGTTAATTGATCCACTTCTTAAAAATATACTAATAAGGTTGTTATTAAAAAAAATTAATGTTTTAAATAAATCCATATATGAGTTTTAAAAAAAAAAGTACATGAAACGGTTTGGGTTGGAAATTGTTATGAACTTATCGATTGTATATACTACAACATGGGTTGATATAGATTTGTAATTATTATTAAATGTACAATTATTTAATTGATATCCAACAAGCATGCTTATTATTAATAATCTTTGTATTACTGTGTAGATATGATATGTATTATGGTATGTATATTGAATATTATCATATGTGGAGGATGTTGATATTCCTAAGAGTTTGTCAAAGTGAAGGTTTATTTATTATTTGAGAACATTGCTAGGATATACTTGTTTATCTATTAATAACATATTCCTTTAGTGTTAGTCTTTTTTTTACATCCGTTTACAGTAGTATTATATGGATCATAATAGAAAGTATGACGCATTTAGATTTAGTTTATGTGTATTTTCGTGTATATAGATGATTAACTGGTAGTATTTTACTAAAGTAAATGTAGTATATAGTAGAAGTATTGTGAATCTTGTGATGCTAATAAATCTAATGCATTTTATGATTAAAAGGTTTATTGTCTACATGTTTTAGAGTTAATAAAATACATTTGTCTGCACAATACAATAATAGTATGCATTTGTAAGATGGTGTCGACTAGATGCACAATCTTTGCAGTATATTTTCAATATATATGATTATTTTGATTGCTTATTGAAATTGAATTGACAAGTTTTTCTTACCATATGTTATTAAAACACCATGAGGACTTGATAAAGATTTTTGGTTATTTTTCAAATTAAAGTAAAAATATTATACAAGATATACTTTTAGCTAGGTATACACTTGTACCGTGATAGGAGAATTCATACGATATTAGATAACTTATTCGTGATGCATTGTTACCTACAGATAAATTTGTTCGCAAGATAATGTGTTAAATGACGGCATCTTTTTCTAATCATACTTATACTAACCATATTATTATTGTTATTGCTATTATTGTCTTTATCAGTGTATTCGTTTGGGTGAATTTAATTGAATAGAATAAGTTAGTATGATCAAGATACATGCTTAGTAGTTTTTAAATTTGTTTACGAATAAAATAGGGGAACTTAAAATTTTGAAACATTGTTAATGGAGTAAGAAGAAAAAAAAAGTAATGAAAAAAGGGATTAAAAGTTGTCGAAAAAGATAAAATGAAGGGTTGTTTAGTTATTGTGTTGAGTTTTTAGTTGGCCTGAATATTATCCCTAACTATTTCTGTCTAGCCACTAATGAGCTTCCATGTAAATTTTCTTTAGTTGAATGAGTAGTTTTGATTAATGATTTACTACACAACTATATAAGTCACTATTTTCCTACACATATTTTAGTTGCCTATAAACTAACTATGTGACAAATGCATGTTTGTAAATAAATTATTAAATGTTGAGAACTTGAAAGCGACATTTTTTTAAGTTTCAA
The DNA here is from genome assembly GCA_947069175.1 of Scalesia atractyloides. Taxonomy (NCBI): domain Eukaryota; kingdom Viridiplantae; phylum Streptophyta; class Magnoliopsida; order Asterales; family Asteraceae; genus Scalesia; species Scalesia atractyloides. The sequence goes on from CAMTDV010000028.1 coordinate 56,454,839, forward strand.
AGTGACAAATATATTGTTTTTATATGATGACATGCTATAAGGGTCATGTATTGTATGATTTGTTGCTATCTATACCTTGTATTTTATATGCTATCATTTCTTCGCATCGATAATACTGAATAGAACGACTAAACCAAAGTTGTGGTTTATTGTCATTCTCATGAAAAAGTAGAAATATGCTTTGATTTGACAGCCGAAGTGTCATACTCCTTGTATCTCATTATCAAGTATAAAAGAAATATTATATGACTCGGACATATAATTACTTCTCAATTGACGTTATACGAAGAGAAGTTCAAGGGAAATCGGATAAAACAAATTTTGTTTGTCAAATCTCAAATATATTCCTGAAGTAGCAATATCATTTAAATGATATGAACGGTTTGAAACAACTGTATATCTATATGTTCGAGAAAATAATGGAAAACCGTAAAAATTGTATGGTTTTACTCTGATTCATGAAGTGAATATATATTGATAATTGTAATCATGGGCATCATTGAGAAAATGATAATGATGATCATATTAATAATGAGATTGACCATTAGAAGTGCAACAATCATCATGTTAATAAGAGATCAAACTATAAGAAATTATAAGATAGCCAAACTAATAATGAGATCGAATATCAGTATTATAATGATAGTCATGATGAGATCGACCACCAAAAGTGGTAAACTAGTGATTACATAACACAATGGTTTGAACTTTGAAGTTATAATACATTCTTTCATATTTTATGTTTTGTATTACATACGTGCAAGTAATACATATACAATATCATAAACCATAAGTTTATGGATCTTAATTATATGTTGGCGTCACCGATTAGACCACACCGAGCCAATAATGATGTGAAACTTAATGAACAACGAGAAGATTCTTCATGATAATTAAACATGTCATAGTTGCTCTCAACAAAAGTTAATTATTTACCAATCAAAGTAGGCGTGACTCCCTAAAATATTATGGAATGAATGAAGTATATATATATATATATATATATATATCCAAACATGATACCGTTTAGTGTTTTTAAATCGATGCATCATCTAAATGGTCATCAAATTTACAACTTGAAGTTGTGTGTAGCTTAGCTAATGAGATAGCAAGCATATTATTCCAGATTATCATATTTATGGTGGTTATAACAATGAATTTAATTTCCTTGTTACTAGTGATTATTGGAATAAGTATTGAACTTTCTAAATGCTTAAGACACAAATTGCTTTTGTTGAAGACGATGACCAAACGTCTACAAATTGATTGCAAAGCCAATAATCAAGAGAGCTAAAGTTCATATTTGAGCACATGTGATTTTACATACGGTAATATTATTTCACATCAAGCCAACATGTTGTAACAGTTTCTCCCCATTATAGTTGATTTTGGTCAGGAACCAAATATTTCTCATCAAACATTTTGTTGTGCGGTATACATTAGAATTGATCCACCACAACGCATTAAGATTGAAACTCAAATAATGTTGGGAATATATGTTGGGTGAAAATACTATTTATGATTACATACTTAGAGCAATTAACGAGAGATGTATTTATGGCTCGTTAGATCTTACTTTAAGTAAATTAACATTCCCAACATTAGGAGGAGATTAGTGGCAGTTGGAAAAGGAATGAGTATGCATGAATTATCATTGATCCTCAAAATAAATTAGGTGAACAAAAAGTTTAAAAGATAATTCATTTGCCTAGATTAAAGAATTAATTACCAGAACTAATTACCAGACATGTTCACTGACCTAAATACAGTGACTAAGTAAGTCACGTAGTCAACTGCTAATGCTCCAATTAAATTAATTGTCCTAGTAGGGCAAACCATATATTAAATGAGTCTATTGCATGCCTGAAGCATGGTAGACTAGTCGATTCCAAGAAAAATAAAAAATTCCTCGAAAATTGGAGCAAGTAATGAAGAAGATGGTCAAGTCAAGGTTATAGTAAAAAAAGGTCTCTTGAAGAGACATTAGACATGATGATTCTGGAAGAACCTCAGGTACCTGAAAATAAAGAGCTTTTAGTAAATTATACCATGTCTATAAGTGTATGAAATCGAAACAAAATCGACGTTGTTATACTTTTGTATATATAGCGCTTGAAATGATGAAATGACGAGGATCATGATTTAAGATCTGCCTACGAATGGAAACATATAAAAGATTGGCCAAAATGGAAAGACGCAAATCAGGCAGAATTGAATTCTCTAATTAAATGGAAACTTTCTGGACCAACAGTCCATACAACTGAAGTTGTAAAATATGTTGGATACAAATAGGTCTTTTATGCGATTCATGTGAAATCAAATTAAGTAAAATAAGGCAAAACTGGTGGCACAAAGATTTTCGCAAAGACCCATGATTGATTATAAAGATGCACACTTTCTAGTAGTGGAGGCAATGACTTTCCAATATTGTATTCGTCTGGTAATATAAAGAAAGAATTGATATGCGTCTTATGAATTTTATGTATCACGTGATACTGAAAGTTTACATAAAAGTCCCTGAAGGATTTAAATTATCAAATTCATGTAAAGTAAGTTCTCGAGAAGACTATGATTTAGATCTACATACATTTTGGGTATTATATATGGGCTAAAAATAATTACAACTCTTGATGAGTTTACAAAAGCAGTCGAGTACTTAAAAGGTAATATTAAAATATCTCAAGTATGTAATTCTTGTGCACCAATAAACATACATAGAAAACTTGTACCCGGTGATTATAATATCTCAATTACAACGTATAAGCATGGTGTAATATGGATTTTATCAATAAGTAAGTGTTCAAGACATCTTTGCATATGATATAAATCAATGAGAAAGTTTACGTGATGGAACTCTTAAAGAGTATATGCACATACATAATTATTTAAAGTAAAAAGAATTATTAAATGATTATAAATGCCTAAAGCTCAAAACGTTGGCAATATATCTTTATAAAGTGAAGAAAAGATTTATATGGACTAATATAGTAGAGTCGAATTTGGTATAATCGACTTGCTGCTAAGCTTAAAAAAGGAGAAATACATATAGTGTAGTTGGTCCATTTGTTCTCATTAAAAGAATAATATGATGTTTACAAGTACTATTGTATATGTAGATAATGTCATTAAAGATGGCATATCAAGATGGGCTCAAATAGTTAAACTAAGAATTTGCAAATTAAAGATGGTGGCAAATTTATGGCTCAATATGTAGAATATACATTTGTATTATTATCCATTAATCATAATACATCTAGAAGATGGTGAACATTTTCATATGCACAAAGTTTATGGTATAAGTACATTTAATGATGTCCAAATAGTTGATATGGAAAATGACTCTTATCATCTCTAATCAAAGAAGCATATATCCTTGGTCTAAAAGTACCATAGTTAAATTCGAATTGTATTAATATGTCTTGCTAGTATATATACACGGGCATATTCAGGAAATTCATTGAAAAGATATAACTTGTGTACAGTAAGAAGATAATGTAATGTAATGGGTAAAACATTTATTTTTATACCCTTAAGGTACAAAAGATATGGATTCATATTTTCCTAACCTATCAATAAGTTTGGTTAGTTTTGTAAATGTAGAGAATGTAGCAAAACACATTCATGGACCTTATGCTATCTACTTACAAGAGGAAGTAATTAAAGTTTCACATGAAGATCATACATCAATGTTCATTGAAGAATTTCCCATTAATGGATCAAACGACATATCAAGCTGCACATCAATGGATTACAAAGTTTTGAGCAATTTTCAAAGAAGCCCGACTCGAGCCACTTATAGGGTACATGTAAAAATGAGGGGGAGCATTATACAAGTTGCACTCTTTTTCCCTTAACCAAATTTTATCCTAATGGCTTTTCTTAGTAAGTTTTTAATGAGGCAACATACCTGATCCAAAATTATCAGAGGGAGAAAATATGCGCTGCACTCTTTTTCCCTTAGCGTAGGTTTTGTCCCACTGGGTTTTCCCAGCAAGATTTTTAACGAGGCAGCACCACCAAGCGTATAATATATTATTTTCTTTTATCACGTGGATAGTGAAGGGGGAGTGCTATAAATAAACTATATTATAGCGACTATCCACATTCTAACTCTCGTCTCTTTGTATCTTTTGTATTAATTCAACATTCTAACTCACGTCTCTTCATCTCCTTTATATTAATGTAAGAACACTATATATAGAGGTTCTTTGTATTGTATCATTACATCTCAATGAATTATAATTATCTATTCTATCTTTCTTTATGTATTCCTTTAATACTTGTTCTTATGTTCATATACTAGTCGCTAGTAAGCCGTTGTTTCAAAACATATAATACGTTTATTGAGTGGGGATATAATGCGCTTTTACATATTTAAGTATTTAACTGTTATCGGTTACTACAAAGATTACAAAGATTGATAACATGATTTGATGTATAAAATTAATTCATTTTGTATTATTTTAAGTGATTCTTGATGTTTAATTAATAATTGAAATACTATTCTAAATATTTCAAAATAGTTATGAAATAGATATTCAACTGTAATAAGTCATTTATAGAAAGAAAGTGTGTATTCTAGTATAAAATTTAAATGGTGTGGAATGAAGGTACACCTTTCACCAACCGACCAAACCTTGTGTACTATATTCATTAGCCATTTGCATTTAACACAACCCGTGATCACTCCTTTTTAACTTGTCACACAGAAAGCTTCAAAGAAACCTACTTTGTTTTAGAGTAGCTCGGATGGGTACATTTGTGGTTATATCCATTAGTTTCCACATACAACAATAAAAATAACTTTTGACTTTTAAGAACTTAATTTGAGGAAAAGTTATTGGTATGTGTCATAACTTGAAGCTTGATGGAATGATGGTATGTATATCTTTGGTGTTGCTAGACATGTGCGTCTAACGGTTGTGTCGTTAGGTTTGGACTCGAATTGATCTCCGACACCATACCATAATGACAAAAAATGTTTGTTAAAGTGGTTGACATGTGGTATGTGTGAGTTGTTTCCAAAAATGTGATTAATGTAGATTAAAAATGGGCAAGAACGCGTTTGAGGAGATTCGGCATCTTTGGTAATGTATACAACACGCAAAGAGCCTACCTCTTAAGTTTGTTGCGAAGGGGGGTGGCATTGTGGTCGAAGTTTGGTGGAGAGCTTAACCAAAGAGGTTGATGCATATAGAGAGTAGCAAAGATATAATCAAAGTGTGTGTTTAATGAGGATATCTCACCTGGCAATCTGACATAGCACGGGTTGTATTTATCGTTGTTGAAGGTGAACCACACAAACACGCACAAGGTTGGCGTATGAGATGTAGGGCATCCGTGCGCGTGTCGGGTGCTTCGCACCCTCCTGGCTGCCACTGGGTGTGACTTGTCACATAGGAATACATTCGTGTAGCGAATTATAAATATAAATCAACAAAAGATTTATCTCTTCACCAACATGGGACAAACACAACTTCCCACACATTAAAGTTTCAACACAATTAAAGCTTATGATCTCTCTTCATTTTTCTTTAATCGCTAAATAAATTAAAACATCCCTAACTTGATGTTTAGGAAACCATTAATATTTCGAAATTTAACTAGATTAGTACGATTAAAAGTTATTACTAAAGAACGACCCCCTTTTTAATTACAAAAACTATTCATGAACACTACCACACGTTAAGATTCATTAATCCAAGAAAACTAAAGCGGAAGCAAAAAATTTTTTTTTTGGAAGTGTTCGGTTCTTCAACAACCTTGAATCAGCATCCGTGTTATCAAGTGATTCACCTACATTAGGGACATATTTTAGAACTTTAGTTATGTAATACTTATAACATAAAATAAGATAATTGATTATTGTATCATGGCTTAAACAAACAAAGCAACAATAACTTTAATTCAAACTCCACCGTAAGCTACGATGGTCACCGTAGTTTACGGTCATGCTTTACGGTCATAACCTCCTGTCTTACGGTCCAGATTTAAGTGTCATTACAGCAGCAGACTACCGTAGCTTACGGTGGCTTGCTGCAGATTTTTCTTTTGTTTGCCGTTTTGACACAATTCTCCGTATCTTTTTAACCCATTATCCTTTTAACCTCCCGTTTCTTCCTACATGATCTGACCATTTACCTTTACTCATTAAACTCAAAATCAAACATTCGGATTAATCATATTTTTAATCTTAAAAGCCTTTGGCTTAATGTTTAAATATCCGTTATTCAGTTTACGGTTAATATTCCAATTCTACCATTTTATCAGGTTTATGTCCAAAAGATTTATCCATAAACCTCTTAACAAATGTCGCCACTAATTTTTTTTTACATGTTTGATTTCTATAACGAAATCCATCGTTTTACGAAACTAAACTTTAATTCTTTTATTATTTAACCCTTCTTGATCATTTTAGCGAGTTTTATCGCTTTTGTACGATCAAACCATTATTTTTCATTTTATTTGACCCATTTGGTCGTATAAGCAATCTCCATTGCTTTTATACGACCCAATCATTATTTCATATTATTTGACCCGTTTGGTCGTATTAGCGAACTCCATCGCTTTCATACTATCAAACCCATCATTTTTCATATAGTTTAACCCGTTTGGTCATATTAGCGAATTCCATCGCTTTTATACTATCAAACCAATCATTTTTCATATAGTTTGACCCGTTTGGTCATATTAGCGAACTCCATCGCTTTTATACTAGCAAACCAATAATTCATATAGTTTGACCCGTTTGGTCATATTAGCAAACTCCATCGCTTTTATAGTAGCAAACATAATCAATTCATTCAACACATATCATTACAAGAATTATAAGTAAATTCTTAAAGAAAGATAAACCACGTACCTTAGAGCTTTCCTTTTAGTCGTAAACCACCTTCGGCTTTATCACCTGTCTTTTCTCTCGAGTTGCCTATATTGAACAGCTCCTCTAATTATTAAATGATCAACATGAAAAGCATTAGTTACCAACTTCATCAAATGCATCATATATGCTTTTCATTCGATTATCATATTACTAAGCATAACATTTTCATTTATGAAATCATCGAACACGTGTAAGTACGGATTTATGCATTACATTCAATATTGCAAATTAAGGCATCATATGTCTTTATATTTACACTATAACAAACGAGTAAGTCCGAATATAACCCTATTCACATAAAAATCTCGGTTTATTTAACTTATTAAGCACAGGTTAATCATGATAACATCTATACTTCACCCTTCTCTAAAACCCAATTAACACAATTATCCAACATCATTCAGTTACTCAAATTTGTGTTCTTTGATCACTATCTTTCATCAAGGGTTTGCCTCTAGGTTAAAATACATCTAAATCCTGCTATCACACCTAAATTAATGCTTATATTGAAGTTTATATTATTCATCAAACTTCCTAACCCTTGCTAAATATTGAAATTCAACATACCTTAATGTTTCCTAGCTTGGATGATCCTTAATCAATTCATACACTGATTTAGGACTTGATTCAGCCTTCAATTTGATGGATTGAGAATTCTAGGGTTAGAAGGGTTCTTCTCCTCCTTCTGCTTGTTCTGGTCGATGTAATGAACACACATTTGTGTGTTTTGGGTTTTAATTTTTCCTATTTATATTAACCAGTCACCAAGTGTCTAATTAAGTCCTCTAAGTTTTGGTTTGTAATACTTGAGCGCTATCTAAACGTTTTCATTAGTTATTTAGCAAATAACTAACTAATTCTCAAATCAAATAAATAATCATGGACATAATATATTTTATTTTTACATTGAATATAAATTTATATTTTTATATATTTTAGGGACGTTACTAACCCATCCCTTTTTAAAGAGCTTTCCACTAACTGGGTTAAATGTCCCTGATTATTTATGTAATTTAATATTTTTGGGGTGTTACAATTCTATCCCCCTTAAAAGGGTTTCGTCCCCGAAACACGTATACGTACCGAAAAGAGAAGGGTAGAGTCGTATCATTTCTTCTTCGGGCTCCCAAGTAGTATCTGCACATTTTCGATGCTCCCACTTGACTTTTACTGGATTTATTTTTTTGTTCCTTAATGCTTTGATCTTCCGGTCAAGAATTGCTATCGGCTTTGCCACGTAATTGAGTTTGTCGTCTATCTCTATGTCATTATATTGAACATTGGCTGTCTCGTCAGCTAGGCATTTTCGCAAGTGCGAAACATGGAATGTGTTGTGTATCCCGCTTAGTTCTTTTGGGAGTTCTAAGCGATATGCTACTTTACCCAGTTGATCAATAATTTTAAAAGACCCAATAAACCTTGGACTCAATTTTCCTCTTTTTCTAAATCCAATAACTCCTTTCCATGGAGACACTTTAAGCATTACTTTATAGCCAATTTGGAATTCAATAGGCCTTCGTCTTTTATCTGCATAAGATTTTTGTCGGTCTTGGGCTGCTTTTAGATGGGCTCGAACCGCACCAATTTTCTCGTTGGTGACTCTAATCACATCTTTGTGAGCAAGTTCGCGAGGGCCTACTTCCCCCAACACACCGGGGTTCGGCACTTCCTAAGGTAGCATTTCATACGGGGCCATGCCAATACTTGAATGGTAGCTGTTGTTGTACGAGAATTCAACTAATGGTAAATAAGCATCCCAACTACCACCAAAGTCTATAATACATGCCCGAAGCATGTCCTCTAAGTTTGAATGGTTCGTTCGCTCTGTCCATCTGTTTGGGGGTGATAGGCGGTATTGATTAACAGTTTTGTGCCCATCCGTTCTTGGAATTCAGGCCAAAAGTTCGATGTAAATCGGGTATCTCTATCGGATACGATTGATACCGGTACACCATGGCGTGCTATAATTTCATTTATATATACTTCCGACATTTTTTCAGAAGTATATGTTTCACGAATTGGAATAAGATGAGCACTTTTTGTCAATCTATCAATGACCACCCAAATGGCGTCGAATCCTCTTGTCGTTTTGGTAATTTGGTCAGTAGGTCCATGGTAACATGTTCCCATTTCCACACTGGTACATCTAGGGGTCGGAGTTTCCCGTAAGGCTTTTGATGTTCTGCCTTTACTTGTAACAAGTTAGGCATTTTTCAACATATTTGGCTACATCTCTTTTCATTTCGGGCCACTAGTAATTTTGTTTTAAATCTCGATACATTTTGGTCGCTCCTGGGTGAATCGAATAACGCGATTTATGAGCCTCATTAAGTATAAGATCCTTGACACCACAAGTGTTTGGAACCCAGACTCTACCGAATCGGGATTTCATTCCATTTTTCCGTCTACAATATCTTTCAACAAACCTTTCACACGTTCCTTTCTCCAATTTTCTTCTTTTATTGCTTCAGCTTGTGCCACTCGGATTTGTTGGAGTAAACCCGAAGTTACTACGAGTTGCATCGAATGTACTCGTATAGGTATATACTCTTCTTTTCGGCTTAGCGCATCCGCTACTACATTGCTCATCCTGGATGGTAATGGATTTCACAATCATAGTCTTTTACCATTTCTAGCCATCGTCTTTGTCTCATATTTAACTCTTTTTGATCAAAAAAATATTTCAAACTCTTATAATCAGTAAAAATAGTGCACTTTACCCGTACAAGTAGTGCCTCTAAATTTTCAAGGCGAATACTACTGCCGCCAGTTCGAGGTCGTGAGTTGGATATTTCTTTTCATGCACTTTTAATTGCCTAGAGGCATAGGTAATCACCCTGCCCCGTTGCATGAGTACGCACCCCAGTCCTAGGTGCGATGCGTCAGAATATACAACTAAGTCGCAGTGCCATTCGGTAAGGTCAACACCGGAGCACTGGTTAATTTCTCCTTAAGCATTTGGAATGCCTTTTCTTGTTCATCCTTCCAAACAAACTTTTCATCCTTTCGGGTTAGTTTAGTTAATGGCGATACAATTTTGGAAAACTCTTGAATAAACCACCTGTAATATCCCGCAAGCCCTAGAAAGCTTCTAATCTCCGACGAATTTTTCGGAGGATTCCATTTTGAGACTGCATCTACTTTGGATGGATCCACTAGTATCCCATCGGCGCTTACGATATGCCCAAGGAATTGTACTTCCCGAAGCCAAAAGGCACACTTCGAGAATTTTGCATAAAGTTTTTCTCGTCTGAGAGTTTCCAACACTTCATATAAATGAGGAGCCTGATCTTCCTTGCTTTTTGAGTATACGAGAATATCGTCTATGAACACAATCACCGACTTGTCCAACATAATTTTGTAGACTCGATTCATAAGATCCATGAATGTTGCGGGTGTATTTGTTAGACTAGAGGACATCACAAGGAATTCATAGTGCCCATACCTCGTACGCAAAGCCGTCTTGGGTATATCTTCGCCTTTCACTCTCAGTTGATGGTAACCTGACCTAAAGTCAATTTTTGAAAACCAACTCGCACCTTGTAGTTGGTCAAATAGATCGTCGATTCTCGGAAGCGGGCATCGATTCTTTACCATAAGTTTGTTTAATTCTTGGTAATCTATACACATGTGCATACTTCCATCCTTCTTCTTCACAAATAATACCGGTGCGTCCCATGGGGAAACACTCGGTCGAATAAATCCTTTGTCCAGTAAGTCTTGCAATTGCAACATTAACTTTGGAGTTCCGACGGTGCTAGCCTATAAGGTGCCTCAGCTACCGGTTTTACATTCGGGACTAGTTCAATACCAAACTCTACCTCGCGCTCAGGTGGTATGTCACACCCCGACCCGCAGCGGAATAAGAGTCGGGGCATAATTGGGTTATCACCAAAGCTCATGATATTTACTAATATGTTTCATATTTATTAAAGTCAAAATTACATTCTCAATAATCCAAACATGTCCATACAATACAACGAAAATTAACCAACTACACAATCCAAGCTCTAAACCAGTTTATTCTCTAAGCCAATCCTATGTGTTTCTTGCTGCAGCTGGTTCACCTGTATCATGTGTAAAAATGGGGGTTTTTGAGTCAACATAAGTTGGCGAGTGAACCTTGTTAGATAAACATTTATTATTGATTTCTTGTTATTTAATCAAGGACAAACTGTGCAATAGTCATATGTGAGCAAATGTAAATAATCAAACAATAACAATAACAACCACAATTATAACAAACAATAACATACAATAACATACAATATCATATGAACTTGCATGAATAAATAACATGAATGAAAACTGTATATGTTGGCAACGTCACGTTCACACTCATAATGTAATGGGGAACGGACGGCCTATGATGAATGTCTGTGCGATCAAGGCTCAATCAAACGGAGCCGATCGTATGTTGGCAACGCCAGGTTCACGCTCATAAAATATTGGGGAACTGCTCAACGCTCATAATGTAATGGGGAGCGGCGGCCTATGAAATTTGCATGTACTGAAAATAATAAATTTAATCTAAACAATAACCACATAACAGTTGAAACAAGCTGATTACACATTTGTTCATGATATGATGTATGCACAATGATTTAAATATAATAAATGGTAAGACTCATGATACACCCAAAAACGTGATTAAAACGGGGAATTTGTAGAGATTCACTCACCGTGGATGCGTTCGGTTGATGATGTTGAATGCGCACGAGTTTAGAGAATTGATCGACGAGTAAAAACTAACCTAATTAATAACGAAAAGTAAAGTAAATAAATGGATTTTATTAACAACTTTAATAGGATTTTTGGATATATTTTTGTGAGTTTAAGGCTATTTTCTAACTTTAAAAATGTTATTTTTAGGTATTTTTAATTGATTTTTAATTTAAATAAATAAATAAAATAATAAAAAAAATGTTGATTTTTGACCATTGACCGTTGACCATAAGCGTTGACTGTTTGACCGGTTTTATTGTGTGTATGTATGCGCCGGGCAGGACTCGAACCCGAGACCTCCCGTACGCGTGCACGCAGCTCTACCAACTGAGCTACGTGTCTAACCCGAAATATTTCTGTTTTTAATTATATTTATATACTAATTAAGTTAATCCGAAAATCACTTATTTTAAAATAAAGATTTAATGTATCGACTCGGTGCTCTCCACAGGTCTCGAACCCGGGACCTGTGGTTTAGTTTGGCACACAGTCCAACGCTGGACTGTGTGTCTAACTTGGTAAATATTCTGATTTTTATTATACTTAACATGTCACTGAGTTAACCCGGTTCGGTTTTAAAAGAAAAGGCATTTTATTACAGCGAATGTGTGTGTGTCAAGGATCGAACTCGTGTCGTATGTATATTGTTTGCACACAGTCCACCGCTGGACTGTGTGTCTAACCCGTTCATTATACTAGTTTTAATTAATCTTATAATATATCTGAACTTCGTCTTCTTCGCTTAAGATTTCTGATAATGATAATTCAACTGATTTATGTCTAATTCGATTAACAAGCTTTATAAGTAATTGAAGGGTAATGAATGGAGAGAGTTTGGGGGAAAGGAAATACCGATCAGCGTCTTTCACAGAATTCCGGCAAAGATTCGTCGGCTCTGTTTGTGAACTCCGGCTGTTAAAATCAATTAACAGTTTGGAGGGATTAAATGTGTAATTGAACTACTGAGTAACGATTATCAGTAGGTTTGAAAGATCATACCGGTTAACAGCAAGTTTCTGGAAATTTCAGAAATTTTCCGGCGAAAACAGAGAATCCGGCAACGTCGTCTGGAATAGATTCTGGGTGAGAGATTGATATTAGAATTTGTCCAATAATGGAATGAAACAGAAAAGTCGAGTTAATTACCGTGTAGATGAAAGTCCCGGTTTTCCGGCGACTTGCAGAAATTCCGGCGAATGAAATTTCTTGCGACAGAGATTCTTCAGAGGTTTAAGGTGAGTGTGGGTGATGTCAGTATAAGCTCTAAGATCTTATTTTAGAGTAATAATAATGGATGGATTGAACTCGGTTTTCCGGCGAAAATTTTCGGTTAATTTACAGAGAATTCCGCCGAAATTTTCTGAGCGAAATGAAGAGTGCAGGTTGGATAGATTCGTGAGCTTAACTGGTGAACAAAGTATAATCCCGGACTTGAATTTTATTTTCAGTTTCGAATAGAAATTTAAGGTAATGAATGAAATTGATGGATTTTTCGGTTATAACCGATCTTACTGCAAATGTAGACGTTATGACAAAAAGAAACGACAAAGTTTAACGAATTTGTCGGGATTTCCGGCGTCAGCGGATTTGGGCGCGCTGTGTGACTGGGTTTGTTTTCCAGATTCATTTTATGTATTAATTGTTTCAATATGTTAACAAACAACGCAAGTGGCGGAGCGGTTGGAAGGATGTGAGTTAGAGCTTTGCGTGATTCTCGGCTGACCCGGGTTCGAAACCCGACATCAGTATTATATTTTTATTTCATTATTTTTAATACATTTTCAAATATAAATTTTATATTCTAATATTCTTATTAATTATGTATCGTTTAAAATTAATTTGAGCAATAAATACGCAACGAAATTTTTAACTGATTGTTCGGTTAATAAACGAAGCGGGTTTGGTTAACCCGGTTTTTGACGGATGTTACAGTACCCCTACTTTTTAGAAATACGTCCCGAAATTTAAGTAGTAGTAGGAAACAGATGCGGGTATTTTTCGCGCATTGAGTCTTCACGTTCCCAAGTAAACTTAGGTCCCCGTTTCGACTCCCAGCGTACCCTAACAATTGGAATGCGACTTCGTCGAAGACGTTTTTCTCCGAAGTCCATGTCTCTACTGGTCTTTCAATAAAATGCATAGATTCATCAATCTGAATATCTTCCAGAGGAATATGGAGGTTCTCATCAGCGAGGCACTTCTTCAAATTTGATACGTGGAATGTGGGATGAATCCTGTTGAGTTCTTCTGGTAGATCAAGCTTGTATGCTACAGGTCCTACTCTTTCGAGTATCTTGAAAGGTCCTACGTAGCGTGGTGCTAGCTTGTCTTTTTGACCAAAACGAACTACTCCCTTCCACGGTGATACTTTTAAAAGTACATGATCACCAATGTTAAACTCCAAAGGCTTCCGTCGTTTATCTGCATAACTCTTTTGACGACTTTGAGCCGCTAGAAGATTGTTTCGAATTTGATGGATCTTGTCTGTGGTTTCTTGGATCAATTCTGGACCGGTGATTTGAGCTTCCCCAATTTAGTGCCAACATACTGGAGATCGGCACTTACGGCCATATAAGGCTTCAAAAGGTGCCATACCGATGCTTGAATGATAGCTGTTGTTGTATGAAAATTCAACTAATGGTAGATGAGCGTCCCAATTTCCCTTGAAGTCTATGACACATGCTCGAAGCATATCTTCAAGAGTTTGAATGGTGCGTTCAGATTGTCCATCAGTTTGAGGATGATAAGCAGTACTGAGGTCTAATCGTGTACCCAAAGCGGTTTGTACAGCTTGCCATGTTCGTGAAGTGAAACGACCATCACGATCTGAAATAATGCTTAACGGTACACCATGTCGGCTTACGATTTCGCTGATGTAAATACGAGCTAGCTTCTCGTTCTTGAAATCTTCGCAGATAGGAATAAAGTGAGCTGATTTTGTAAGACGATCAATGATTACCCATATAGTGTCATACCCACCAGAAGTGCGAGGTAACCCGGTAATGAAGTCCATGGTTATGTTTTCCCACTTCCATACAGGTATTTCAGGTTGGATCAGTAGTCCTGAGGGTCTTTGATGTTCAGCTTTCACCTTGGAACATGTAAGGCACTTGGAAACAAAAATAGCAATATCCTTTTTCATTCCAGGCCACCAATAGGTGTATCGAAGGTCTTGATACATCTTATCGGCTCCTTGGTGTATAGAGTATCGTGTTTTGTGAGCCTCATTCATAAGAAATTCACGAAGGTTGTTGTGGTTAGGAATCCATATGCGATCTAGATAGTACAAAATACCGTCAGATTTAGTTTCAATTTTAAGTTCAGCTCCACAGGACAGCTCCTTTTGTACATCGTCTTCCGTTACTGAAACATGTTGGGCTTCTCGAATTTGATCTTTAATGTCAGTTATGATTTGCGAACATAGAAGACGAATGGAGTTCGCATAACCCTTTTGACTGAGTGCATCAGCCACCACATTTGCTTTGCCAGGGTGGTACCGAATTTCACAATCGTAGTCATTTAGAAGTTCGACCCATCTTCGTTGCCTTATGTTTAACTCCTTTTGATTGAAGATATGTTGAAGACTCTTGTGGTCAGTGTATATTTCACACTTAGTACCGTAGAGATAATGTCTCCATATCTTAAGAGCGAACACAACGGCTCCAAGTTCTAGGTCATGGGTGGTGTAGTTCTTCTCATGAGTCTTGAGTTGTCTCGAAGCATAAGCTATAACCTTTCCTCTTTGCATTAGAACACAGCCTAGTCCTTGCCCTGACGCGTCGCAATAAACCACGAAGTCATCACAACCGTCAGGCAGAGTGAGGATTGGTGCATAACAGAGTTTTTGTTTAAGGGTTTGGAAGACTTCTTCTTGTTTGGGACCCCATATGAAAGGTTTTCCCTTATGAGTTAAAGCCGTGAGTGGTACAGCAATGCGAGAGAAGTTTGAGATGAAACGCGATAATAAACAGCCAAACCAAGGAATGATCTTACTTCAGTTGGTGTACGTGGCGCTTGCCATTCTTGTACCGCTTTTGTTTTTGAGGGGTCGACATGTATTCCCTTGTCATTAACAACATGTCCAAGGAATTGTACCTCTTTTAACCAGAATTCGCATTTGGAGAATTTGGCGTAAAGCTTTTCATTCTCTAAGAGTTTAAGGATGAGTCGAAGGTGCCGTTCATGATCAGACTTAGACTTTGAATAAATAAGGATGTCGTCGATGAAGACTATAACAAAACGATCGAGATAGGGTTTGCAGACTCTGTTCATTAGATCCATGAAGACAGCTGGAGCGTTGGTTTAACCAAATGGCATGGCCATGAATTCATAATGACCATAACGAGTTCGGAAGGCGGTCTTTGGGACGTCTTCTTCATGTACTCTAAGTTGATGATAACCAGAACGAAGGTCGATTTTTGAAAAACAGCTGGCGCCTTGAAGTTGGTCAAGAAGATAATCAATACGAGGTAATGGGTGGCGATTCTTGATTGTTAACTTGTTGAGTTCTCTGTAGTCGATGCACATGCGAAACGATCCATCTTTCTTCTTCACAAAAAGGACATGTGCACCCCAAGGCGAGGAGCTAGGACGTATGAATCCTTTGTCAGTCAACTCTTGCAATTGACTGGCTAGCTCTTGCATTTCAGAGGGGGCTAACCTATAAGGAGACTTTGCAACTGGTGTAGCACCAGGTATAAGATCAATACGGAATTCGACTTCTCTTACTGGAGGAAGTCCTGAAATGTCGTCAGGAAAAACTTGCGAGAAATCTTTTACTACTGGGATGTCTTCGAGTTTCTTCTCCATGGTTCCCTTTTTGACGACATGAGTTAAAAATGCAACATAATTCTTGCGAAGATATTTTTGAGCTTGAAGACAGGACATTAATCTTAGCCCTTTCGATGAGGTTTCTCCAAAGATTCGTAGAGTTTGACCGTTTGGAAGAGGAATGCGTATAAACTTCTCACGGCATACAACTTCAGCCTGATGTTGGCTGAGCCAGTCCATACCAATTAAAATATCAAAGCTTCCCAACTTCATAGGAATGAGGTCAACTGGAAAATCGTGGTCGTTTAAGATGAGAATACAGTTGCGTATAATAGAGTTTAATGAGACCGGTTTTTCGTCAGCAACTTCTACTGTTATGGATTCCATGAGCTTATCACGGATTTGGTTTAGGATGGGTTCAAACTCTAAAGACACAAAACTTTTATCCGCGCCAGTATCAAACAACATGGATGCATAACTACCATTGATAAGGAACGTACCGTTAACCACATTGCTGTCAGCTCTAGCCTGATTAGCGTTGATGTTGAAAGCTCTTCCTCTTGCAGGTGGAGGAGCTTGGTTAGCTTGATTCACCGGATTGGCTTGGGCTTGAGCATGAATAATGTTCACTAACCTTGGACAAGTGTTTCTAAAGTGGCTTGGGTCTCCACAATTGTAGCAAGCCCGCATAGGTTGTACCATGGGATAGTTGGGTTGGTAGTATGATTGGGCTAAATGTTGGGTAGGTGGTAGTAGTGGGGGTTGTTGGGCTTGACCCATTATTTGTTGGTGAGTTTGGGTTGAAGGCTGGTGGCGGTTCGTTCACTGAGGTATGCGACAGGTTTGAATAGTATGACTGCGCGACCACAGCCGGTGCAATGTTGGCAGGGATGATCAGGAAAATGGTGGTATTGGCAACGGTTACATTTTGGTAATGGGCCAGAGTATGGCCTTTTGTATGGTGCAGGTGAGGGGGCAACTTGGGTAATGGGTGCAGCAGGGATAGGGAAATTGGTTTGTGTGACAGCAAAGTTTATGGTGTTACGTTTCCTATTGTTAGCAAACTTAGAGGAGGAGGTGGAATGGTTGAAGTTTGGCCTTCAACGGGGGCTTTCTTTTTCTCCTCTCTAAACTTACCGTTGCGAATTCGATTCTCGGTCAGTTCAGTAGCTAGTTCCATAGCAGCTTCAAGTGTTGCTGGTGTAGTGCTGAGAACTGAATCTTGAATTTTCGAGGGAAGACCTCGAATATAATGCTCGATTAAGCGGTAAACTGGGGTGAACAAGTTAGGGACCATTTGGTTCAACTCTAAGAACCTCTTGTTGTAGGAAGTATGATCTCCCTCCTTTTGCTTCAAAGAATGAAATTTGTCCTCCAACTTTTTAATCTCACTACTAGGACAGCTTAACTCCTCCCACGTTAAGGCCATTGCATCATCAATTCCCCTCTTACCCTTTTCAGTATTCCACCAGGTAAGAGCTACCCCAAATAGTCTCCCGGTTGCGTATCGTACCTTGCAATCCTCGGGACAATCGCAGTGAGGAAGGTGTTTTCCATTTCCTCAAACCAGTGGAGGAGAGCAGTGACACCTTCAGTCCCTTCAAATTTAGGAGGATCGCAAGACTTGAAATGTTTATATGAGCACTTGCTGGTAGGAGGGTTGCCGATGTTCTGGTCATCTTGCTGGGGAGGATTAGTGGGATTTGTGGCGAGAGCTTGTTGTACTTGAACCACAATGTCAGGAAGCACCGTGGCCATTTGTTTCACGATTTGTGTGGCCAAGCGTTCGTGAGACCTTCCTGATCTTTTACCCCCTCGTTGTTGTCTAGCCGACATCTACAGGAACATACATAAGAAGATTGTGAGTTTATGGAGTCTTTTTAGGTGTCATGTGTCTTAAAGAAAATGAAAATAACATAAATATCAATAATGCAACTACATCCATAGGATGTCTTAGGTTTGCTCATGTTGGGCCTCAAATGTCTCCCATACTTTCACCTGTATAGTCATGTGGGCCCCCATGACTATTGGCTTGGTAGGATTCACATTAGTATTGGCGATTTAACACTCGCATCACCCGAATGAAAACCACAAAATATGTTTACGAGATGTATGGTCGGAATGTGTCCAGGTGTAGACACAATGACAACTCAAAGTGGGGTTAGCTCACACGACGTTTGGTATAGCATGCTTTGGCCTAATAGGTACTTCATACTCTCATCGTTAGTCCTTAGGTAGGCAAACAGGTCCTTTATTTTGGATTTATACGAATGCCAAGCCTAGACAGGACGTTCCGACTACCGGTACTTGTACCCTTCCAGTTACTACATGCCCGTCATGAGAACTCACTTTGATGAGATTTGAAAATACAAAAATCATTGTAAAAACAATCATGAAAATGATGTGATGTGTGCTTTCATGGATATGATATGTTATGAGAATATGATTCATGATAGGCATTATATGATAATATATACTTATGAACATGCTTGCATAACATTGTATGTAACATTTAACATAAAACATATAAACATCATGAAATTTGGCATGTAACACACAAAAATCTTAAAAATTTCTAGTCAACTATAGTATAGGCTCTAAGGGTCTAATAACCTATCCTATATCCCTATAGTCATGGCTCTGATACCAATCTGTCACACCCCGACCCGCAGCGGAATAAGAGTCGGGGCATAATTGGGTTATCACCAAAGCTCATGATATTTACTAATATGTTTCATATTTATTAAAGTCAAAATTACATTCTCAATAATCCAAACATGTCCATACAATACAAAGAAAATTAACCAACTACACAATCCAAGCTCTAAACCAGTTTATTCTCTAAGCCAATCCTATGTGTTTCTTGCTGCAGCTGGTTCACCTGTATCATGTGTAAAAATGGGGGTTTTTAGGTCAACATAAGTTGGCGAGTGAACCTTGTTAGATAAACATTTATTATTGATTTCTTGTTATTTAATCAAGGACAAACTGTGCAATAGTCATATGTGAGCAAATGTAATTAATCAAACAATAGCAATAACAACCACAATTATAACAAACAATAACATACAATAACATACAATATCATATGAACTTGCATGAATATATAATATGAATGAAAACTGTATATGTTGGCAACGTCACGTTCACGCTCATAATGTAATGGGGAACGGACGGCCTATGATGAATGTCTGTGCGATCAAGGCTCAATCAAACGGAGCCGATCGTATGTTGCCAACGCCTGGTTCACGCTCATAATGTAATGGGGAACTGCTCAACGCTCATAATGTAATGGGGAACTGCTCAACGCTCATAATGTAATGGGGAGCGGCGGCCTATGAAATTTGCTTGTACTGAAAATAATAAATTAAATCTAAACAATAACCACACAACAGTTGAAACAAGCTGATTACACATTTGTTCATGATATGATGTATGCACAATGATTTAAATATAATAAATGGTAAGACTCATGATACACCCCAAAAACGTGATTAAAACGGGGAATTTGTAGAGATTCACTCACCGTGGATGCGTTCGGTTGATGATGTTGAATGCGCACGAGTTTAGAGAATTGATCGACGAGTAAAAACTAACCTAATTAATAACGAAAAGTAAAGTAAATAAATGGATTTTATTAACAACTTTAATAGGATTTTTGGATATATTTTTGTAGTTTAAGGCTGTTTTCTAACTTTAAAAATGTTATTTTTAGGTAT
Organism: Scalesia atractyloides; assembly: GCA_947069175.1. NCBI lineage: Eukaryota > Viridiplantae > Streptophyta > Magnoliopsida > Asterales > Asteraceae > Scalesia > Scalesia atractyloides. The sequence continues at coordinate 56,474,936 of CAMTDV010000028.1, forward strand.
ATTTAATTGATTTTTAATTTAAATAAATAAATAAAATAATAAAAAAAATGTTGATTTTTGACCATTGACCGTTGACCATAAGCGTTGACTGTTTGACCGGTTTTATTGTGTGTATGTATGCGCCGGGCAGGACTCGAACCCGAGACCTCCCGTACGCGTGCACGCAGCTATACCAACTGAGCTACGTGTCTAACCCGAAATATTTATGTATTTAATTATATTTATATACTAATTAAGTTAATCCGAAAATCACTTATTTTAAAATAAAGATTTAATGTATCGACTCGGTGCTCTCCACAGGTCTCGAACCCGGGACCTGTGGTTTAGTTTGGCACACAGTCCACCGCTGGACTGTGTGTCTAACTTGGTAAATATTCTGATTTTTATTATACTTAACATCTCACTGAGTTAACCCGGTTCGGTTTTAAAAAAAAGGCATTTTATTACAGCGAATGTGTGTGTGTCAAGGATCGAAATCGTGTCGTATGCATATTGTTTGCACACAGTCCACCGCTGGACTGTGTGTCTAACCCGTTCATTATACTAGTTTTAATTAATCTTATAATATATCTGAACTTCGTCTTCTTCGCTTAAGATTTCTGATAATGATAACTCAACTGATTTATGTCTAATTCGATTAACAAGCTTTATAAGTAATTGAAGGGTAATGAATGGAGAGAGTTTGGGGGAAAGGAAATACCGATCAGCGTCTTTCACAGAATTCCGGCAAAGATTCGTCGGCTCTGTTTGTGAACTCCGGCTGTTAAAATCAATTAACAGTTTGGAGGGATTAAATGTGTAATTGAACTACTGAGTAACGATTATCAGTAGGTTTGAAAGATCATACCGGTTAACAGCAAGTTTCTGGAAATTTCAGAAATTTTCCGGCGAAAACAGAGAATCCGGCAACGTCGTCTGGAATAGATTCTGGGTGAGAGATTGATATTAGAATTTGTCCAATAATGGAATGAAACAGAAAAATCGAGTTAATTACCGTGTAGATGAAAGTCCCGGTTTTCCGGCGACTTGCAGAGAATTCCGGCGAATGAAATTTCTTGCGACAGAGATTCTTCAGAGGTTTAAGGTGAGTGTGGGTGATGTCAGTATAAGCTCTAAGATCTTATTTTAGAGTAAGAATAATGGATGGATTGAACTCGGTTTTCCGGCGAAAATTTCCGGTTAATTTACAGAGAATTCCGGCGAAATTTTCTGAGCGAAATGAAGAGTGCAGGTTGGATAGATTCGTGAGCTTAACTGGTGAACAAAGTATAATCCCGGACTTGAATTTTATTTTCAGTTTCGAATAGAAATTTAAGGTAATGAATGAAATTGATGGATTTTTCGGTTATAACCGATCTTACTGCATGTAGACGTTATGACAAAAAGAAACGGCAAAGTTTAACGAATTTGTCGGGATTTCCGGCGTCAGCGGATTTGGGCGTGCTGTGTAACTGGGTTTGTTTTCCAGATTCATTTTATGTATTAATTGTTTCAATATGTTAACAAACAACGCAAGTGGCGGAGCGGTTGGAATGATGTGAGTTAGAGCTTTGCGTGATTCTCGGCTGACCCAGGTTCGAAACCCAGCATCAGTATTATATTTTTATTTCATTATTTTTAATACATTTTCAAATATAAATTTTATATTCTAATATTCTTATTAATTATGTATCGTTTAAAATTAATTTGAGCAATAAATACGCAACGAAATTTTTAACTGATTGTTCGGTTAATAAACGAAGCGGGTTTGGTTAACCCGGTTTTTTACGGATGTTACATGGTATTCATGGTAAGTCATCCGGGAATACATCTTCAAACTCCCTTACAACAGGTATGTCTTCAATCTTTGGCAATTCTTTTTGCGAATCACACACATAAGTTAAGTATGCCTTACACCCATGTTGAACGAGTTTATGGGTTTCCGCCATTGAACATGATATGGGGTTGTAATTCTTCTCCCCATAAATAGTGATACGTCTTCGCTTGGTGATGTTAGTTGTATTTCTTTGCGGAAGCACATCACCTTGGCGTGGTAGCGAGACAACCAGTCCATTCCAACCACCACTTGGAATTCCCCTATAGACATGGGTATTAAGTCAATCGAATAATCCTTATCGTCAAGGTTCAATTTGCAATCCCGACATATTTCATGGACAACAAAACTTTCATTATTACCTATTTCTATTTCCATAGGCATATGTAGTTTTATCAATGTAAATGAACGGTGTTGAATAAATCTTTTTCAAACAAAAAGATTTATTTGCACCTGTATCAAATAAAATGCGCGCGGGAATACATTTTATAGTAAATATACCTGAAACCACGTAGGGTTCAATCTTGGACTCGGCCGCAGTTATATGGAAGGATCTTGCCTTTGATTTTTGGACTTCGATCTTTGTGTCGGGCACATCCTTCTTCCCTTTTAATTCTGGGCACTCGGATTTCTTGTGACCCAATTTGGTAGCATTTATAACACACCGACACTTTACTAGGGCAATTTGATGCTACATGTCCCGTTTTCCCGCATATAACACACGATTTGTTTTTTAAATAACACTCACCCCTATGGGCACGACCACATGTCTTGCAGCTTGGTGATCCTCCTTTTGTACTCCCTTTCTTTGGAATTTCATTCACCTTTTGCTTTTTAGTAGAACTTGGATTTGCATCCATTGCCCTTCTTTCACCCCTCTCGATCTGCTTCTTTAACTCAATCTCACGTTCTCGTGCAACGTTTATGATCTCCGTGAGATTTTCATATTTTGAGGGAGTCATGAATTCGCTATACTCAGCACTCAACATATTGTAATAGTAGTAGATCTTTTGTTCTTCTGTTTGTACCAACTCATCACAAAACCGAAATTTGTCAAGGAACACTACCGTGATCTTATCAATTGTTTCACCCTTATGCCTTAGCTGAATAAATTCTTCTTTTATTTTATTTATCACGGCTTTGGGGCTATGATATTTAAGAAATGGCACCTTAAACTCCTCGCATGTCATAGTCTTAAAGGCCTCAACCCCTTATTCCTTCTTAAGATTGTCCCACCAATCTTTTGCTTGACCCCTCAATTGACCGATCCCGTAAGCTAGAAGTCGGTCTCGTCATAATGAGTTTGTTCAAAGACTCCTTCCATATCACTTATCCATCGTTGGCAAACTATAGGGTCTACCTCTCCATTGTAGATTGGTGGTTTACATGCCATGAACTTGTCGTATGGACATGCTTTCTTCTTTTTAGTCTTGTCTTTTTCTTGTACAAGACTTTCTTTTAATTCATTCATTCTTTCTTCTACAACTGATAAGATTGTAGTTTGTAGCCTATCCATGAATTGAGGTAAGCTTGCTTCCAAGGCCTTTCTGACTTCCTCGGAAATCTTTTCTTGAATCTCTTCTGTCATAAGAGTATCATCCCCTGTTGCTCCTGACATTTCTTTAGCTGAAATGTTCATAGTAATTTTGGTAAGCAACTTGTTTAATAATTTCCATATTTTATATGGATATTTACCCTTTCTTTTTCAGTTTGGTCAAGTATACAACTTGTTTTCACCGTCTATGTTTAGTGTGTTTCCCGGGTTCGAGTGTATTAATACACTCCTTCCCATACACTTAAATCATCTTCCTTTCTATTATTTCGTATAGAAATTCAATTAATAATTAATTCTTGCTGAATGTCTTTTCAAGCCTTGAACCGAACACATCTCTTCTTAAACCTTAAGCTCTGATGCCAACTTAAAACATCCCTAACTTGATGTTTAAGAAACCATTAATATTTCGAAATTTAACTAGATTAGTACGATTAGAAGTTATTACAAAAGAACGACCCCGTTTTTTATTACAAAAACTATTCATGAACACTACCACACGTTAAGATTCATTAATCCAAGAAAACTAAAGCGGAAGCATATTTTTTTTTGGAAGTGTTCAGTTATGCAACAACCTTGAATCAGCATCAGTGTTATCAAGTGATTCACCTACATTAGGGACATTTTTTAGAACTTTAGTTATGTAATACTTATAACATAAAATAAGATAATTGATTATTGTATCATAGCTTAAACAAACAAAGCAAAAATAACTTTAATTCAAACTCCACTGTAGGCCACGGTGGCCACCGTAGCTTACGGTCATGCTTTACGGTCATAACCTTCTGTCTTACGGTCCAGATTTAAGTTTCATTACAGCAGCAGCCTACCGTAAGCTACGGTGGACTACCGTAGCTTACAGTGACTTGCTGCAGATTTTTCTTTTGTTTGCCATTTTGACACGGAATTCTCCGTATCTTTTTAACCGATTATCCTTTTAACCTCCCGTTTCTTCCTACATGATTTGACCATTTACATTTACTCATTAAACTCAAAATCCAACATTCGGATTAATCATATTTTAAATCTTAAAAGCCTTTATACTATCAAACCAATCATTTTTCATATAGTTTGACCCGGTTGCTCATATTAGCGAACTCCATCGCTTTTATACTATCAAACCAATCATTTTTCATATAGTTTGACCCGTTTGGTCATATTAACCAAACTCCATCGCTTTTATACTATCAAACATAATCAATTCATTCAACACATATTATTACAAGAACTATAAGTAAATTCTTAAAGAAAGATAAACCACGTACCTTAGAGCTTTCCTTTTAGTCGTAAATCACCTTCGGCTTCATCACCCGTCTTTTTCACTCGAGTTGCCTATATTGAATAGCTCCTCTAATTATTAAATGATCAATATGAAAAGCATTAGTTACCAACTTCATCAAATTAATCATATATGCTTTTCATTCGATTATCATATTACCAAGCATAACAATTTCATTTAAGAAATCATCGAACACATGTAAGTACGGATTTATGCGTTACATTCAATATTGCAAATTAAGGCATCATATGTCTTTATATTTAAACTATAACAAACGAGTAAGTTCGAATATAATCCTATTCACATAAAAATCTCGGTTTATTAAACTTATTAAGCATAGGTTAATCATGATAACATCTATACTTCACCCTTCTCTAAAACCCAATTAACACAATTATCCAACATCATTCAGTTACTCAAATTTGTGTTCTTTGGTCACTATCTTTCATCAAGGGTTTGCCTCTAGGTTAAAGTACATCTAAATCCTGCTATCACACCTAAAATTGATGCTTATATTGAAGTTTATATTATTCATCAAACTTCCTAACCCTTGCTAAATATTGAAATTCAACATACCTTAATGTTTCCTAGCTTGGATGATCCTTAATCAATTCATACACTGATTTAGGACTTGATTCAGCCTTCAATTGATGGATTGAGGATTCTAGGGTTAGAAGGGTTCTTCTCCTCCTTCTGCTTGTTCTGGTCGATGTAATGAACACACATTTGTGTGTTTTGGGTTTTAATTTTTCCTATTTATATTAACCAGTCACCAAGTGTCTAATTTAGCCCTCTAAGTTTGGTTTATTATACTTGAGCGCTATCTAAACGTTTTCATTAGTTATTTAGCAAATAACTAACTAATTCTCAAATCAAATAAATAATCATAGACATAATATATTTTATTTTTACATTGAATATAAATTTATATTTTTATATATTTTAGGGACGTTACTAACCCATCCCTTTTTAAAGAGCTTTCCACTAACTGGGTTAAATGTCCCTGATTATTTATGTAATTTAATATTTTTGGGGTGTTACATAAATATTATATTAATCATTAATATAATATCATTTACATAATTTCCAACAATCCCCACATGAATGGAGATCTTCCTACACACTCATGTGTCACGATAAAATTCCAACGGTTAAGTAATCCAGGATAGGTCAGTTTCCTTTTGAACCCTCCTTTGTGACATATAGAAGTTAGTAGACGCGATGTCCTTGAACCAACCCCTTTTTATGTAGACGTTATTACACATCACATATTACTCTTTCTGGTCTGGCTAACCCGTCATTGTTGTGTCCGTTATGGTCATGGAACACTATCCTGGTTCTACGAGAGCTCCAGGAATTGTGCCCCCAATTCCATTTGAAGCGACCCCACTTCTCTCTAACATAGGTGATTTACAAATCATTAAAAGCTATATGCTTAACCTCTCTTGATATCGCTGATTTAAGTAGGAACGGACTAGGAAGTTTGTAACTCCCTTTGTATGTTGTGGTACTCCCCCATAGTGACCTCAGTTCGTACAGTTAGGTGGTCCTGTTGAGCCTAGATCATGGGATCTACAATCTTCTAGGATAGGTTTTCCGTTGTACAAATTTACTCCAAGGGCTTTAATCCCATTCCCATTGACGACTTATGTACTACCTCTCTACTTACGCCTTTTGTAAGCGGAACCGCAATGTTATCCTTTGACTTCACATAGTCACTAGTGATAACTCCAGTTGAGAGTAGTTGTCATATCGTGTTATGCCAGCGTTGTATGTGCCTTGATCTGCCATTGTACATTGCATTTTGAGCTTTACCAATAGCTGATTGGCAATCAAAATATATGCAAATAGTCGTCACAGGCTTAGGCCATCTTGGAACATATTCCAAGAATTGACGTAACCATTCTACCTCTTCTCCAGCTTTATCTAACGCAATAAACTCAGATTCCATCGTGGATCTAGCTATAAGTGTTTATTTGAACGACTTCCAAGATATAGCTGCTCCTCCAAGGTTAAATACATAACCACTTGTAGATCTGGAATCTTTCGTATCGGATATCTAGTTGGCATAACTGAATCCTTCCATAATAGCTGGATTTTGGCCATAGTGCAGTCCATAGTTTCTCGTGTATCTCAAATACCTTAATAATCTTGTCATACCCTTCCAGTGCTCTGAACTAGGATTACTAGTATATTTACTTAGCCTACTCACAACATATGCTAAGTCTGGCCGAGTACATGACATGAGATGCATAAGACTACCAATGATCCTTGAGTATTCCAATTGAGCAACACTCTCGCCTCTATTTTTTGACAAATGTTGAGAGGTATAAATTGGAGTTTGAATTACACTCTTTTCCTCTGGATTGAACTTCTGAAGGATCTTATCAACATAATGAGATTGACTTAGCACCAAACCAGTTTGGGCTCTAATGATCTTTACTCCAAGAATCACCTCAGCTAGACCCATATCTTTCCTGTCAAATCTCGCTTTCAACATGTCGTTAGTAGACCTGACCATCTTATCATCACTCCCAATGATAAGCATGTCATCTACATAAAGGCATAAAATCACATAACCTTTAGAAGTGTCTTTCACATAGACACATTTATCGCATTCATTTATTTTGAAACCATTGTTAAGCATAACTTGGTAAAACTTTTGATGCCATTGTTTTGGAGCTTGCTTCAAGCCATATAATGACTTGACTAGTTTACACACTTTGCCGTCTTGGCCAGGAGCAGAGAAACACTCTGGTTGCTCCATGTAAATCTCTTCCTCTAATTCCCCATTAAGAAATGCGGTTTTTTACATCCATTTGATGTATTTCCAAATTTCTCGAAGCTCCAATTGCAAGCACCAATCTAATAGAGGTTATTCTTGTTATAGGCGAGTATGTATCAAAATAGTCAAGACCTTCCTTTTGTCTAAACTCTTTGATCACAAGCCTTCCCTTATACTTATCGACATAGCCATCAGCTTTCATCTTTTTTTTTAAATATCCAACGATAGCCATGTGGCTTGCACCCTGGTGGAAGATCCTCTAGCTCCCAAGTATGATTCTACAAGATAGAATCTATTTCACTCTTGATGGCTTCTTTCCATTGAGGTCCATCTGAAGAAGTGACTGCTTCTTGATAGGTTTGACGCTCACTCTCAACCATGTATGTAAGAAAGTTAGGCCCAAAGGATTTCTCAGTCCTTTGGCTTTTACTTCTTTTTGGCTCACCTTCTTCAGCCTCTGCTTGTTCTTGAGTTTCATCTCGAACAATCTCATCAACCATTGTTGATGAACTTGCATGATTTGAAGAACTCGCAAGAGTTTGTACTAACATTGGAAACTCTTCTTCAAAGTAAGTCACATTTCCTTGCCTTGTCTCTATGATAGAGTCCTTGTGCACATCAGGATTCTTGGATCATATACAAGAAAACGATGTGAACTACCATTTTGGTATATTCAATGAAAATGCAATCAACTGTTTCGGGCCCTATTTTAAGTGCCTTAGGGGGTGTAACTATCACCTTGGCCAGACACCTCCACACTTTCAAGTATTTATAGGATGATTTATGTCCCGCCACAACTCATGAGGTGTTACATCCTTATTCTTGAAATGTATTTTATTTAACAAAAATTGGCTGAGAAAACGATCTCCCCCCACATGTCCTGGCTCATCCCAGAACTTATCAACATGGCATTCATCATTCCTTTAAGTGTGTGATTCTTTCGCTTCGCGATGCCATTTGATTGGGGTGTATAAGGAGGGGTACACTCATATATTATGCCACTTTTTGCACACACTTGCCCAAATGGTGAAACATATTCACCTTCTCTATCACTTCTCACACATTTTATTTTCTTGTTAAGTTAATTCTCAACTTCAACTTTATACAAGATAAACTTGTCAATTGCTTCATCCTTACTCTTAAGTAAGTATACATAACAATACCTTGTATTGTCATCGATAAAGGTAATAAAATATTTATTACCACCTCTGGTTGGAATTGATTTTAAATCACACACATCAGTATGTATCAGATCAAGGGGTTCAGTTATTCTTTTAACTGATTTGAAGGATGTTCTTGTTTGTTTGGCTTCAACACATGTTTTACATTTTGTTTTAGAGTCAATGGAAAAAGTTGGTATGTAATCTAATTTAATTAAAGGACGCATCGAATTAAAATTTACATGACCTAGACATCCATGCCAAACATTAGGATACTCAACCAAGTAAGCAGAAGTAATAGCATTTTTATTCATGTTTTTCTTAACAGACATTACATTAAGTTTGAACATGCCATTTTGGGCATAACCCTTTCCAACAAACATACTACGCTTACTTAAAACAAATGTATCACTTTCAAAAACCAAACTTGTTAAGCATCCAACCCGACACAAGACTCTTGTGCAAATCAGGAACATAAAGCAAATTCTTCAAAGTGAGCTATTTCCCGGAAGTCCACTTTAAGATCACATCACCTTCTCCCTTGATATCAGTTGTAACAGCATTTCCCATGTACACCTTCTCTTCTCTCATCACCTCTTTAAACGTATTAAAGAGAGTCTTGTCTGGGCACACATGGCGGGTTGCCCCAGTATCAATCCACCACCCTTTTGTCTCGTTAGCCACCAAATTTACCTCCTTCATCATGGCAGTGAGGTCTGAAATCATAGCCACTAAAGGCATACCAGCATTATCAACCACAAGAGCCGTGTCACGTTTAGGCTCTTTGCATTGGTCAGTACGATGACCAGTTTGTCCGCAGCTGTAACACTTCCCTTTAAAGGGACCAACCTTCCCCTTCACACCACCTTTCTTTGGCCCAAGGTCAACACCTTTGTTTTTCCCCTTGCCATTAAACTTGTGGCCTTTGTTACCCTCGTGACCCCTTGAGGATTAACCATGTTCCACAAGTTTTGCTTTTGTAGAAGCTTCAACTTGACTTCCTTTGTGTGACAGCCTGTTGTTTTCTTCAATACTAAGAGAACCACAAGGTCTTAAATGGTCATTTCCTTTCACTTATGCTTAAGATAATTCCTTCAAACAAATTGTCACTAAGATAATTGTAACATCCGTCAAAAAACGGGTTTCCAAAACCCGCTTCGTTTATTAATCGAATAACCAGTTAAAAATTTTCGTTGCTTATTTAATGCTCAAATTAATTTTAAACGATACATAATTAATAAATAAATTAGAATTTAAAATCTATAATTGAAAATTAATAATAAATAAGGAATAAAAAAATAAAAGGAGACGCCGGGTTTCGAACCCGGGTCACCCGCTTCAACAAACAAACACTTCACCGCTCCGCCACTTGCCTTTTTGTGAATATTACGAAAACAAATAATACTTAAGATGAGATCCGGATTCAAACCAGAAACAGCCGCGCTAAGTCACCGGCTATCATCAAGAAACCGGATTTTCCTCGTCAAATCTCGAATGTAACCGATAGACTCAATCAAGGGGTCAACAATCCCCAATCGGTTATGCAATCAGTTAGACAATTTCATCTTGACCGAAATTTTGAAACCGAAATCATGTGTTGATATTGGGCACTATAAATATCGATGCATCTCATCTCAATTGCACTCGCATACTGTCTCAAAACATTACTCAAACTGCTCTCGAACCTTCGGCTCAACTCTCTGCTCAATCTGCAAGTCGCCGGAAATTACTAAAACTGCCGGAGTTAGTCACCGGAAAACCGAAACCATTTCATTTCTTCTACTTTACTCTAAAATAAGACTCCAAGAGCTCAGACCGAAAACAACGCACTCACCTCAAACTTCTGGTAGAGCCTCAGTTGCAAGTTGCACTTCGCCGGAATCCTGAGTTACTCGCCGGAATCATCACCGGAGGATTTCAATTCGACTCTGATTGGTATAATCTTTTGATCCATGTCCTTTTATCATTTAATATACTAGATTTCTGTTTTAGCAGTCGAGTTCAAATACTGAGAATTAAACAGGAAGAAGATGAAGTTTATATAGTGTATAAATATAATAAAAACCGGAATAATAACCGGGTTAGACACACAGTCCAGTGGTGGACTGTGTGCAAAAACATAAAGCACGTCGCGGGTTCGAGTCCAGACTCTCACACGGTTCGATTAGTTTAAAAACCTTTCTAATTAAATAAAATTCTGAATAATCCAAATAGTATATAAATATAATTAAAATCAAAAATATTTCGGGTTAGACACTTAGCTCAGTTGGTAGAGCTGCGTGCACGCGTACGGGAGGTCACAAGTTCGAACCTCACTCAGCGCACATAATTAACACGGTCCGACCGGTCAACGGTCAACGGTCAAAAAGTCAAAATTTTTATTTTCTTTTTATTTATTTATTTTATTTAAAAATCAATTAAAAACACTTAAAAATAATATTTTTGAAGTTAGAAAATTTCCTTGAACTTACAAAAATAAATCTAACAATCCCATTAAGAACACTAATTAAAAATATTAATCTCAAATAAAAGTTTATTTATTTATCGAATTATCATGTTATTATTTAGGTTAGTTTCTCTCGTGGTTAAATCCAAATTCGTGCGCATTCATCATCAATCCAAGAAACGCACCCACTGTGAGTGAATTTTTACAAATTACCCTTTTTATTCATGTTTTGGGGTGTATCATGTGTCGCTTAAATTAATTCGCTTATTCAAACTCGTGCCATTACTATTATATGATCTAAACTTATAATGTAAATATTGTTTGTTGTGATGTGTGTTTACATATTGTCAAGTTACGTGCAAATCATTCATTAGGCCCATCAGTTCCTCGTGGGAGACGAGTTGAACATCGCGTGCCTCAAAATCAATCATTTGGTGTATGCGTGTGCATTAGTTAATATTATGTGATTTGTGATTAAATTTACATATACGTTTACTCATATGTGGTTATGCACTTTATTTTATAATCGATACAATAAACACGTTTAAATGTTTTCATAGGATTCACTCGCCAACTTTTTGTTGACCCAAAAACCCTATTTTTACATATGATACAGGTGGACAGGTTGAAGCAAGGAACACATAGGAAATTGCCTTAGAAGAAAAATAATGAAGTCTTGAAAAATGTATAGGACATGTTGTACTTGTATGAGTGATTGTAATGATTCTCCTTTAAAAAGAAATAATAAATATGAAACTTTATAATAAATGTCATGAGCTTTGATGAAAACATAATCATGCCCCGACTACCATTTCCGCTGCGGGTCGGGGTGTGACAATAATTCCTTCAGACTTTTCAACAATTGCTGCCACTTGGAATGTTTCATTAAGATTCATTCCTTCAGACAAAATGTCACTAAGAATAATCTGTAATTCTTGAACTTGACTCATAACAGTCTTTGAATCAATCATTTTATAGTCCAAAAATCTAGCCACAACATACTTTTTAGTACCTCGCATCCTCGGTCTTGTATTTGCTTTCCAACGACTCACATAATTCTTTGGCATTTGGAACCTTGAGATACACGTTATATAAGGCATCTGACAAGTCGTTCAACACATTATTGCTACATAGGTACTCAGAATGTTTCCATGCATCAACAACACTCACAGATTGAACATCAGATGTCCCTTCTGCGAGAACAGGAGGGGACTCAGTCAGAAGCCTCGTAAAGTTTAGAGTGGTCAGATAGAACAACATCTTCTGTTGCCATCTCTTAAAATATAAACCAGTAAATTTCTCTGGTTTTTCAGCATGGTTAGCAACTGCTTGCGCCGCTTGGGTACCTACTAATGGTCCCATGGTAGTGGATGTAGATCAAACAGTGGTTGATGTGTTTGCTTGAACAGTAGCCATTTCTGAAACAAGAGTACAAAAAACAGTCAGTTTATAGTAGAAACGATTTGGTTTACAGAAAACCAACGCAAACTACAAAAGTTTTGCAATAAACAAAAGAAACACTTTATAAAAATTTTTAAAACCAAAATAGTGAACGGGTTTTAAAATCTGTTTAAAGCTTGTGGGGCATCCGTTCACAAAATAAACTAAAATAACAATTTTATTAATCAAATTCATTACATTACATAAACAAGAACTGAATTAGACAGAAAGAAAACACACAACGAAACTGATCTAAGAAACATATTACAAAGAAACAAAGAAAATAAAACAATGATGACTGAGGCACGTGAAGGTCACGCTTCTCTTAAAACAGATTTCGGGCCACCCAGGTGAACCCGTTTATTTCCCATGGTATAACAGCCAGAGCAGATTGTATTGCATGGGATAGCCAAACACCTGAAAGAATGCCTGAAACAAGAGTTCTCAGGGATGCAAAGTTAGTTAATTCTGAGTAAATAGAGTGTTTGCTATGAACCATACGAAATTTCTGTGTGTATCCTAAACAAAGCACAAAGCTTTGTATATAATGTGTTTAGAATTCCACAAATCAGAATTGAATACAAAATTCAATAAAAATTAAGTCTCAAGTTTAATGACCTAATAAATTCTGAAAACTTAAATCAAGTACAAAGTGCGCCATCAAAACGCCACGCATTAAAATTCCAACATACAATTAAAGCTTATGATCACTCATTCATTTTGCTTTAATCACTAAATAAGTAGTATATTAATCATTAATATAATATTATTTTCCATAATTTCCAACATTTATCTAGAACTTACTCGTCAAAGCACAACGTATGAAAAGATAATTTGAAGATAAATGGTTCTTGAGAGCATGCCCCTATTTTTGGAGTTGCATTCTTTTTCTAAATTGACACTTTCACTCGAGCAATGATTGATTAGGGATATTGGTTGTGATTTTATGGTTAAAAGCCTATCTTAGTTGGTGATATCCTTGCAATACGCTAACTTTCTTAGGACAAGATATAACAAGTTTTTTTTGTTTTCTAGAAAATGATGGTTTGTAATTTTTGGGCATTATATATCCATATTTATCAAAAGGCTTCATATGTTTATCTAAAAAATGTATAAAAACAGTGTTATTGAACAAATCATTCAAGAAAAAGTGAGTCTAATACTTAACATAGAACATGAGGAGATCTCAATGCTTGAGATGTTGTAAGAAGGGGGGTGTTTCAGAAAGGTATGGAATGTGATGTAAGGACCCGTCACCGTCTTACTCTTGTCAGGGTGATTCTATCAAACGTTGACGACTTTTTTGTTATGTTTGTTATCTTGTCGTTGAGAATTAAAGTCATCACCTTTTAGTACAAAAGTCATTTTATCAATCCGCTCTAGCGTTAATGGTCCTTTAAGCCAGTCGATGCAACAACATCCACAATGTTGGGTTTTGCTCCACTACAAGAAAATTTAAAATTTCCGATACCATATTTCCGATACCCAACATACACATTTGTGACAAACATATTTAGCAAAACGCCTGGTATGAACTACGCATTTCCTATGCAACTTCCTACCATATTCTACGAAACTACCATGTCGCAAATTCTTACACATCTCATACAACAATTCCTAATTATTACTAATCTATAACTATGATAAAATAATAATTATTATAATCTTTTAAGATTTTTTAGCGACACATTTTCGACAAAGAAAAAATATCTAACACAAAAAATTATTATTCTTGACTAATTCCCGACAAATAAATAAAAATTCAGTATATTGTTTTTACAAATTTCCGACAAAAGAACAAACAATAAAAAAATCTAATAATTTATGACAGTTATCCAAAGAATAAACCATAAATGGCCTCCAAATAAACTCATGTTGTGAGCCCTATGTTATGGTAAAATTCCAAAATTTATGAGGTTCATAACCTCGAAAACTTTCTACCCTAAAGGTCCTAAGTGACCCACAATGTGTTTGAAGAAACACCAAACTAATCTAGAGATTAGTAAGGGGTTTGTGTCTCGACAAATAAAGGTTAATCTTCTTCCGTCTCGCCAATATCAACCGTGAGAATCCTGCAAAACTAACAACACAACGTAAGCTCGTTACGAGGAGGAGAATAGGGGGTTCTCCTTGTAACCACCCTCGGACGTGAGAATAAGTATTCGTTTTGAGGATAATAGTGTGTGTATAAAGTGAGAGAGCAAGGGAGCGAAGTCCTCTATTTATTGCCGAAGAGATTCGTGAATGAGATGGGCTGATGGGCCTTGGGCCTGAGGTTGTCGACACGGATTATCCATTATGTCCCTTCTACTACGACCATTAGTGATCACTGACGAGAAGGGTGCTTGGCGCATGTGAATGGATCCACGTGTTCTAACCATTCTCCTTGTTATCTAGCCTGTCATCAGCGGTTAATGAAGATCGTGGGGCAGTGGTCAACGCGAGCTGATTGGTGCCACGTGTACGTCCTTGTGTACTTCCTGTCTCCCGCACGATTACTCATTGTGCAACATGATCCAATACAGCCTGTTGAGTGCTTATTGGCCCACAGCTTTGCCACTCGTACCTTTCGTACTTGTTTAGTGTTACCTTGCGCTTCTTCCTTTCGCGCTACTTAAGGAACATCTGTGTAGTCGGCGTAAGGTCAAAGGAAACAGGTTCCTTTTCTAAAAGGCTAAGTATTAGGATTGCCCTTGTATTAGTCTTGACCCCACGCGTGACTCGTAAAATGTCTGTGCAGTTGGCGCGAGGTCTCAGAAGTCATCATTATGACGTATCTTGGGTATGGTCTCGCGTGCGACCTGAGGTTCACTCGTTTGGTCAGTGTAAGATTTGGGACCATACCCTTCAAGTCCTTAGTCTAGTGCTGCTTCCATGCACGAAGTTAGTGGTTGGAGCTCTGAACTTGAATAAAAAATTAAGTCTCTGCGCTTTGATAGTATGCTCAGGAAATTAACGAGTGTCTCAAATGAGTTGTGCCCACGTTTCATGTTAGAACTTTTGCGGAGCCACTATCTGACTTGCTTATGAAGTAATCACTTGAATTTGAGCGGGAGAATCTTAAAATTTGAAAAAGAACACTTGCTAACAGGTTGGTGGAGATAGCGACGTTTGATGGGAGTGCTGACACAGTAGGAGGCATGGCGTCATTATGTCATCATCACCGTTTTGGCTGGTGTCGGGCGAGTGAGGCCCAAGCGCGTGGCAATTGTCACTCCGGTTTTGCCGCCTGATGTGTCGTGCTCTTATTGCAGACGCGCCGCACGTTGTCTTGAACGGTTACCCATCGCAGTAAATGCGATGGGTATAAATAGTCGACGAAGCATATGAGGAACACTTTCTCTTCGAGTTCTCTCTCATTTCTTTTGTGAATCTTCAAATCTTCAAAGTATTCTTAGAGAATTCTAGTTTTTCCCCAAAAATTGTTGCATACCTTCAAGTGTTCTTCAAGTTTTTTTCCCAGATTTCTTGATTATCATCGTAAAACGCCATGTATGATCGAGTCGAAGACGTTGAAGTGGAAGGAGGCATCTTTCGAACAGGTGGTACGAGGCCACCAGTTTGCTGCCGAGTGGGATGCTCAGTATCCGGCCAAAGGTTAGACGGCTGTTAACGCGCCACCCGAGTACATCACCCTATTCGCCGATTTTTTTGGAGAGGGTAACTTCCGACTACCCATCACTCATTTTTTCGCTGGAGTATTGTCACATTATCACTTCCATATTTCTTAGCTGAATCCCTTGGGTATGGTGAGGATACGCCATTTTGAATTTTGCATGTTCGTCCAAGGTGAGAAACCGACGGTAGAGAAGTTCCGCAGCTTCTACCAGTTACAATCAAATCTTGGATTCTTTTCTTTCTCAAATAGTGGATTGAAACGGTTGCTTATCAACCCCCCCCCCCCCCCCCAAGAGTTTCCATGACTAGAAAGGAAAAAAAATTATATTCGTGAGGAGGTGATTCCTATTGCCATGGAATTTTGTGATCATGCGCCGATCCCAAGGGAGGATCTTAAAATCCCTAAGGGTGTAGCCTTGTGTGATAGGTTAGAGTCGTTGCCGAACCAGGCATTTGGTGAGAAGGTACAGGTGGCAGCGGGAATGAGCAATAAATGGCCAATGACTAGTACGAGCGTTCCTTGTGCTCCTCTTAAATGGTCAAGGTAATCTTTACTTTTTATAACTCTCTGTGCCTTTTTGATTAATGGCGATTCACGCTTTTCTTTTATGAACTTGTGTAGAAGTTGTGCTTTATCACCGGACATTTGCTGCCCACACCGGTGAGATGGGGGTCAGGCCGTTACATGAAGATGAAGACCTCTAGTATAACCAGATTCAAGGCAACTTTGTTTATCCTCTTGCCGGTTCGTTTGCTGCGCTACCTGCAGCGACCGAAGGTGCGCGCATACTCAACCCTAGGCCTTGCCGGGCTATAACTCCTACCAGGGACGATGCTGTCTTGCTTTCCAGCGGGGAGTCTATTGCCTCTTTAGATCATGGATTAAACATCCACCCTTCTATATTTGCAGGTAGTTTGGGAAATCTCGGGATGTATCCCGAAGAGAGCAGAAGCCTAAAAGGCAAATTAGAAAGAAGAAAGTTACCGTTGTTGAGAAGGTGCGCCCTGTGAAGGTGGAACCGACTGCGGCCACTTCTGATACTGCGTCGCGCAAAAATTACGACTCGCTCTCAACAATGTAGCTTAGATGATTATGTACTTGTTGCTGATTCGATAGTTGTGTTGCACTTTCGCCTAAAAAGGTTGCTTTCAGCAAACCTGTTATAGAGAAGAAAGGTAACCTTGGCTCCTTGATGTCTGCGATTTCCCCTTGTCAGTTTTCCTTGTCTTTTAATTTGTTGCCTTTATTGTATATATTGCCTAATTGTCACACCCCGACCCGCAGCGGAAATGGTGATCGGGGCATGATTAGGTTTTCATCAAAGCTCATGACATTTACTATTAAGTTTCATATTTATTACTTCCTTTTTAAAGAAGAACATTACAATAAACATACAAGTACAACATGTTCAAATACATATTTCATGACTTCATTTTTTTTCTTCTAAGGCAATTTCCTACGTGTTCCTTGCTTCAACCTGTCCACCTGTATCATGTGTAAAAATAGGGTTTTGGGTCAACAAAAAGTTAGCGAGTGAATCTTCTTTAAACATTTGAAAGGATTAGTTATGTTGGTTATTTGAATAAAATTGTGCGTAACCAAATATGAATAAACGTAAATGTAAATTTAATCACAAAACACATAATATTAATTAATACGCACGCACACACCAAATGAATGATTTTGAGGCACGTGATGTTCAACTCGTCTCCCACGAGGAACTGATGGGCCTAATGAATGATTTTGAGGCACGCGATGTTCAACTCGTCTCCCACGAGGAACTGATGGGCCTAATGAATTGATTTGCACGCAACTTGACTAAATGTAAACACACATTACAACAAACAATATTTACATTATAAGTTTAGATCATATAATGGTAATAGCACGAGTTTGAATAAGCGAATTAATTATAGCGACACATAATACACCCCAAAACATGAATAAAAAGGGGAATTTGTAAGAATTCACTCACAGTGGGTGCGTTTTCTTGGATTGATGATGAATGCGAACGAATTTGGATTTAACCACGAGAGAAACTAACCTAAATAATAACATAATAATTCGATAAATAAATAAACTTTTATTTGAGATTAATATATTTAATTAGTGTTCTTAATGGGATTGTTAGATTTATTTTTGTGAGTTCAAGGAAATTTTCTAACTTCAAAAATATTATTTTTAAGTGTTTTAATTGATTTTTAAATAAAATAAATAAATAAAAAGAAAATAAAAATTTTGACTTTTTGACCGTTGACCGGTCGGACCGTGTTAATTATGTGCGCTGAGTGAGGTTCGAACTCGTGACCTCCCGTACGCGTGCACACAGCTCTACCAACTGAGCTACGTGTCTAACCCGAAATATTTCTGATTTTAATTATATTTATATACTATTTGGATCATTCAGAATTTTATTTAATTAAAAAGGTTTTTAAACCAACCGAACCGTTGTGAGAGTCTGGACTCGAACCCGCGACCTACGGTTCGTGTGTACACAGCCCAACCAGTTGGGCTGTGTGTCTAACCTGTTAGTTTTATTGATTTTTATTATACTTATATACTGATTAGTATGTTTCAGAAATTAATTAATTAAAAAGGTTTTTAAATCAACTAAACCGGTGTGTTGGACATAACTCGAACCTGCGACCTTAGTGTGACTTGCACCCAGCCCGACCAACTGGGCTGGGTGTCTAACCTGTATTATATTTAACAACATACTGATGAACAATCTGTTGTGGTTTCAAAAAAAATGGATTTTATTTCAGCAGAAACGGACATGTTCAAGACTCGAACCCGGCATCATGTATGTAAAATGCACACAGTCCACCGCTGGACTGTGCGTCTATCCCGGTTATAAACCCGATTTATATTATATATATATATACAACAATAACTTCATCTTCTTCCCAAAACCTCTGCCCGACTGTTAAACCCTTAACTGATTTGTTCAAAGCTGAATTTATAACAGAATCATTATACGCAAGATAGGAAAAAGGTTTGTACCGAATCGAAAGGGGGTGTTAAGTTTTCCTGTTGAATTCCGGTCTTGAACGGGATCTCCGGCGAAGTAACTCCGGTGAACTGTGATTGCTCCAAAGACAGAAAGTTTATCAAGGGATTTTAGTGCAAATCTCCAGAGAGAAAAGGGCGAGGTGTTTGTGAAGGTGTCGGTATTTATAATGCAGATGGTCAAGCACAAGATTTTCGGTTTTCAAGAATTTCGGTCAAATCTCTCCGGCGGTTACGACTGGAATTGACTGTAGACGTCGGTTATAACCGATGTCGAAGTTGGTTATATCGTTATAGTCAAAAGGAAAATGGCTAAACTCGCGGATTGCCGGATTTTCCGGTGATCGCGAGTTCTGCCGCGCTGAAGTCTGCTTTCGAATTCGAGTTTTATGTTAAGTATTTTTTATTTCAGTATTATTCCAAACTTAAGTGTGTGGCGGAGTGGTGTGTTGGTTGTTTGTTGACCCGGCTGACCCGGGTTCGAAACCCGACAGCCTCATCTCATTTTTTACTCACTTATTTTTATCATTTATTAATTAAAATTTTTAAATTCTAGAAGGTTTATTAATTATGTATTGTTAAAAATTAGTTTGAGCCATAAATATGCAACGAAAATTTTAACTGGATGTTCGATTAATAAACAAAGCGGGTTTTGGAAACCCGTTTTTCGACGGATGTTACAGTATCCTCTACTTTTAGAAATTTCGTCCCGAAATTTAAGTAGTGGTATGTTTGACTCGAAAGGAGGGTAGTTTTGACAATTTCATACTTGGGAGGGGGTGAGAGTTTAAATTTTATTTGAGGCGGTAACGTTCCTAGTAAGGGTTGGATACCCTGCTACAGGAATCGCTTTTTGATGCCTAAGATAAGGAATATTGATAAAAAGAGTTGATTGATTAGGTATGATCTCATGCATAAGAGTTTTGAGAGAATTGATACGTTTGGAAAGATAAGGTTATATCCTAAAACAAAACTTCATCCATGACAATATTAAAACCTACATGGAACTTCTCATAACCGCCTGACAATGCTTTTGATCCTTTGACAAGAATACTTATATATAGGAAGTACCAGCGGCGTATCCACCATATTCTTGTCAAATTTTCATTGGCTTTGTCAGTAAATTATGATCAGTTCTATGTGACTCTAAAACATAAATAAACACAACAACCAAAGCTTGAGTCTCAATTCTGAAAGGATACATGACTGAATGATGACAGTACCTCTCTCGTTTGTTATGATGAAGGGGTTAGTCTATGTAAAAGTGAGACACAACCCAACTTCTTTAAATGATGTGATCGAGGTACGTCGAGATGTTTGATGATATGAATGTTAAATCAATGCGTATAAAACAAAACTGAGATAGTAATTTGCATTAAGATTCTTGGATACATAAATTTCAAATTTATAATTGAGATACGTAGAGATTGAGATAAAAGAAAACATTAAAACTAGACGATTGGAGTTGAGTCTTGATTCTTGGTGAGGGAAAGCTAGTTGGGTGATTCGTTTGGGCCGTTATTATCTTCAACAGGATTGGCGTTGATGTTGTAAGCTCTTCCTCTTGCTGGCGGTGGAGCTGGGTTTGCTTGATTTACTTGGTTAACTGGGTTTGCTTGAGCTTGGGCGTTTATGATGTTAACCAATCGAGGGCACGTGTTTCTAAAATGGGTAGGGTCGCCACAATTAAAACAAGCTCGAACACATGGGAACATGGGTATTGGGGTTGTTGATATGTTTGGATCATGTTTTGAGTAGGGGTGGGGTTTGGTTTTGAGAGGCGCGACAAGCCTTGCTCAAATGACCATAGCGTCCACAATTCGCACATAGTCGACAAGGTAAGGTAGATGGATGGTGATAAAAACAGGTGTTGCATTGAGGGTGAGGTCCAATGTAAGGTTTCTTATTTGGGTAAGTAGAGTTGGGTGCTACTTGAGTGATTGGAATAGCTTGGAGGGGTATGGCTTGTGAAGTTGGTTGATTGTGTTGGGTGACAGCGAAAATTTGCCCATCTCGTTTTCTCTTAGAAGTGGGTTGTGAAGAGGATTCGGTTTGGGTGGAGTTTGAGGTTTCGGTTGATGCTTTATCCTTCTTCTTCTCCTCCGTGAAGTCTTTATTCCGTATTCGGTTTTCGGTGAGCTCTATGGCTAACTCCATTGCTGCTTCCAAAGTTGCAGGTGTGGTACTTATTACAGGGTCTTGAATTTTTTAAGGAAGACCTCGAATGTAGTGCTCGATCAAACGGTAGAGGGGAGTGAACAAGTTGGGGACCATTTGATTTAACTCAAGGAATCTCTTGTTGTATGTGGTGTGTTCGCCCTCTTTTTGTTTCAAAGAATAGAACTCATCTTCCAATTTCTTGATTTCGCTTCTTGGACAGAAACATCTTGTCATGATTTCCTTCAACTCTTCCCAAGTCAAAGTCATAGCATTCTCAGTACCTCGCTTGGCCTTCTCTGTATTCCGCCATGTAAGTGCTACTCCAAACAAACGACCGATAGCATATCGCACCTTGCGATCATCGGGACAGTCGCAATTGAGAAAAGTCTTTCCATCTCCTCAAACTAATGGAGGAGAGCGGTGACACCTTCGGTCCCTTCGTATTTTGGAGGATCGCAGGATTTGAAATGCTTGAAGGTGCATTTAGTGGCTTTTGGGAGATGGTTGACAATGTTTTGATCTTCTTGGTTAATTGGGTTGACGGGATTAGCGGTAAGGGCCTGTTGTACTTGAATTACGATGTTGGGTATTACGGCAGCCATTTGTTGAGCGATTTGGGCAGCTATGCGCTCGCGGGATTTTCCTGATTTCATTTTCCTACGAGAGAGGCTAGAAGACATCTACAAGAAATACGTATCAAGAGTATGAGTTGGACGTTTTAGGGATCATGTGTCGTATTTAGGAATGAACATTCATAAAATAAATGAAGAATAATAAATTTACTACATCCATAGGATGTCTTGGGCTTTGCTCGTAATTGGGCCTTGCATACCGCCATACTTCACCTTCGTAATCATGTGGGCCCCCATGATTACCGGGTCTTTCATATGGTTCGCATGTTTTAGCCTGGTAACGTACACTAAAACCCGGAGAAAATCGAGAAATATGTATGTAACGTATGAAATTCGGAGTGCATCCAGGTGTGGACACGGTGACACCTCAAAGTGGGGTTAGTTCGAACGACGTTTGGTGTGGCATGCTTTGGCCTAATAGGTCCTTCGTACTCTCATCGTTAGTCCCCAGGTAGGCAAACTGGTCCGTTATATTGGATTTATACGAATGCCAACCTAGACAGGACGTTCCGACTACCGGTACTTGTACCCTTACAGTTACTACATGCCCGTCGTAGAACTCACTTTGATGAGATTGAAAAACGAAAAATGCGACAAAATCTTGAATAAAGGAATATGAGGGTGACTTGAATATGTGAACATTGAAATAGGTGTGATGAATGTATATGTAAGCTTGTTATGTTTGACAATAAGTATAACTCATTAAATATCTCACAATATGATAGTGGAAGTGTTTGCATGCATTTGTGTGTGTAATAAATATGAAACAAACAAACATCATGAGTTTGCATGTAACCACATAAACAATTAAAATCTAATCAACTATAGTATAGGCTCTAAGGGTCTAATAACCTATTCTATATCCCTATAGTCAAAAGCTCTGATACCAATCTGTCACACCCCGACCCGCAACGGAAATGGTGATCGGGGCATGATTGGGTTTTCATCAAAGCTCATGACATTTACTATTAAGTTTCATATTTATTACTTCCTTTTTAAAGAAGAACATTACAATAAACATACAAGTACAACATATTCAAGTACATATTTCATGACTTCATTTTTTTTCTTCTAAGGCAATTTCCTACGTGTTCCTTGCTTCAACCTGTCCACCTGTATCATGTGTAAAATTAGGGTTTTGGGTCAACAAAAAGTTGGCGAGTGAATCTTCTTTAAACATTTGAAAGGATTAGTTATGTTGGTTATTTGAATAAAATTGTGCATAACCAAATATGAATAAACGTAAATGTAAATTTAATCACAAAACACATAATATTAATTAATACACACGCACACACCAAATGAATGATTTTGAGGCACGCGATGTTCAACTCTTGTCCCACGAGGAACTGATGGGCCTAATGAATGATTTTGAGGCACGCGATGTTCAACTCGTCTCCCACGAGGAACTGATGGGCCTAATGAATTGATTTGCACGTAACTTGACTATATGTAAACACACATTACAACAAACAATATTTACATTATAAGTTTAGATCATATAATGGTAATAGCACGAGTTTGAATAAGCGAACTAATTATAACGACACATGATACACCCCAAAACATGAATAAAAAGGGGAATTTGTAAGAATTCACTCACAGTGGGTGCGTTTTCTTGGATTGATGATGAATGCGCACGAATTTGGATTTAACCACGAGAGAAACTAACATAAATAATAATATAATAATTCGATAAATAAATAAACTTTTATTTGAGATTAATATTTTTAACTAGTGTTCTTAATGGGATTGTTAGATTTATTTTTGTGAGTTCAAGGAAATTTTCTAACTTCAAAAATATTATTTTTAAGTGTTTTTAATTGATTTTTAAATAAAATAAATAAACAAAAAGAAAATAAAATTTTGACTTTTTGACCGTTGACCGTTGACCGGTCGGACCGTGTTACTTATGTGCGCTGAGTGAAGTTCGAACTCGTGACCTCCCGTACGCGTGCACGCAGCTCTACCAACTGAGCTACGTGTCTAACCCGAAATATTTCTGATTTTAATTATATTTATATACTATTTGGATCATTCAGAATTTTAGTTAATTAAAAAGGTTTTTAAACCAATCGAACCGGTGTGAGAGTCTGGACTCGAACCCGCGACCTACGGTTCGTGTGCACACAGCCCAACCAGTTGGGCTGTGTGTCTAACCTGTTAGTTTTATTGATTTTTATTATACTTATATACTGATTAGCATGTTTCAGAAATTAATTAATTAAAAAGGTTTTTAAATCAACTAAACCGGTGTGTTGGACATAACTCGAATCTGCGACCTTAGTGTGACTTGCACCCAGCCCGACCAACTGGGCTGGGTGTCTAACCCGTATTATATAGTTCCTGTATTATATTTAACAACATACTGTGGAACAATCTGTTGTGGTTTCAAAAAAAATGGATTTTATCTCAGCAGAAACAGACATGGTCAAGACTCGAACCCGGCATCATGTATGTAAAATGCACACAGTCCACCGCTGGACTGTGCGTCTAACCCGGTTATAAACCCGATTTATATTATATATATATACAACAATAACTTCATCTTCTTCCCAAAACCTCTGCCGACTGTTAAACCCTTAACTGATTTGTTCAAAGCTGAATTTATAACAGAATCATTATACGCAAGATAGGAAAAAGGTTTGTACCGAATCGAAAGGGGGTGTTAAGTTTTCCTGTTGAATTCCGGTGTTGAACGGGATCTCCGGCGAAGTAACTCCGGTGAACTGTGATTGCTCCGACGACAGAAAGTTGATTAAGGGATTTTAGTGCAAATCTCCAGAGAGAAAAGGGCGAGGTGTTTGTGAAGGTGTCGGTATTTATAATGCAGATGGTCAAGCACAAGATTTTCGGTTTTCAAGAATTTCGGTCAAATCTCTCCGGCGATTACGACTGGAATTGACTGTAGACGTCGGTTATAACCGATGTCGAAGTCGGTTATATCGTTATAGTCAAAAGGAAAATGGCTAAACTCGCGGATTGCCGGATTTTCCGATGATCGCGAGTTCTGCCGCGCTGAAGTCTGCTTTCGAATTCGAGTTTTATGTTAAGTATTTTTTATTTCAGTATTATTCCAAACTTAAGTGTGTGGCGGAGTGGTGTGTTGGTTGTTTGTTGACCCGGCTGACCCGGGTTCGAAACCCGGCAGCCTCATCTCATTTTTTACTCACTTTTTTTAATCATTTATTAACTAAAATTTTTAAATTCTAGAATGTTTATTAATTATGTATTGTTAAAAATTAGTTTGAGCCATAAATATGCAACGAAAATTTTAACTGGATGTTCGATTAATAAACGAAGCGGGTTTTGGAAACCCGTTTTCGACGGATGTTACACTAATCTTCTGAACTTGTGAGTATTGTCCAGAATCGAAGAAGGCTATGCCGAAATTCAAGTTCATACACTCCAAGTCTGGTTCTCAGGTACCTCCGCCTCCTCCTGTTGTAACCGAAGAGCCTGTAAAAGAGGCTGAGAAGGTTGTTGATGAACCTATGAAGATGGTTGATAAACCTCCCGCGTAGGTGTCTAGGAGGTCCGATAAAACTCATGAAGAGATTGTTGCTAGTGCTGCAAAGTCTATTGAAGATAAAGGCGTAGGGCCGCATGTTGTTGCTGGGTCTAGTGCGGTGGACGAGAGTGCTGGCTCCTTTAAAGCGAGACACAAGGAACCCACGCATATCCGGCAAGAGGATACATTGGGCGACCACTATTATCGGTCATATGATGAGAGTCACGCCAATCAGATCCATACCCCTGTTTGGAAGTTAAAACAGGGAGATACACTAAACAAATTCCCTGCATGTCAGGAGTGGTTTATGGGAGTCTTCCCCCCTGTTGAGGTCTACTTCCAAAAGCAACACAAGCATGACCAAGTATACCAATCTCATGTTGTTGCGCAGGCCAACCAACTATCCACCAGCAACCAAATTAAGCGCGACTGGCGCACTATGTACAGAGATCGTGATGAGGTAGAAGCTTATAGAGGTTGAGGCTACTGATGCCTAACTATTTGAGAAGGCTAAGGATGAGTTGGCTGCCAAGCAGGCGAAATTTGAAGCGGACAAGAACAGTGAGGAGTGGGGGCTCCTAGGTCTTTAAAAGTAACTTCAAACAAGTGAGGAGACCATGGCTGATGGGTGCAAGAAATGGCTCGAAGCTTACGAGAGAGACAACAAAAAGATGTTTGCTGCTAGAAATGAAATCAATAATTTGAAAGCATGGGCGGAGTTGTCTGCTAAGACCATTACAAAACTAAGCGCTCAAAATGAGGACCTGACTACTTCCAAGGGTGAGCTTGAGGCGAAGCTTAAAGAAGCTAGTCTCACCGTGAGCAGGCAGAAGCTAAACAGGTTCGTACTACCTACACTTGCCTGCAACAAGATCTTGAAATTCAACGATTAACTGACCGATTATCTGCGCAGGGTGAATTGGAAAATCAACTCGTCTCTAAAGATAGAGCCATGGCTAGCAAGGACACTGAAATCGATGAACTTAAGCGTCGCTTGCGCTAGTCACATGAGAAGAATGAATCTCTAAAGATTGATTTAGAAGCGGAGAAATCTAAGGCTGTAGCTGATGAGAAAGCGCGTAAGGTCTCGCAAGCAGCCTTGAATGTAGTGCAGGAGAACTATGCTGAAACTCAGGCAGTTGTTGAGCGTTTGGTTAATAACTCCGAGTGGCTACAACATTATGGAATCGCGCACGTACGTTACTTCTTGTCCCCTTATTTCGTTTAACCAAGTGAATTTCTAACACTTGTATGTCTTTTAATAGGTGACGAACGCGGTGCTAAACTCTGTTGAGTTAGACCAGACCGTGGCAGCGCGCCAGGCTGGTCATCGCGAGGGATACGAAGAATGTGCCTACCATGTGCAAGAGGCTATGCAGACAGCATGGGATAGTAGCCACTGCTTGGTTGGTGCGGAGGCTGATACTGTCTATGCTGTGAAACAAGAAGCTTATAACACCCTTTCCTTACCGATTATGGATTTGGTGATTGATGCCTTGCAATATGACGACCACGTTGCGCGCTTAAAGGCTTTATTTGAGATTTCAGAGACTGTGGAGCTTTCCAAATCTGAGGAAGAGGACGCTGGTGATGATGGCTCAGAGTGAAGACTCTTAGTTGTTAGGTTGTGTAATAGGCTTTAATTCCTTAGTAAAATTTTTGTAATGCTTAAACATTAACGGTGTAACCGATGCGCTGTTGTGCTTTTGCTGATATATTTATCTTTGCATTCGAAATTTAAGTTACATTTATTGCTTTGTGGTAGGATCTTTGTCTAGGTAGCAAAAATGAATGTAAGTGTGGCACATGTCTGAACATCGTAGCCCGATTTCGCACTTATTTTACGGGAATCTTGGAAGCTGAGTTCATGAGATCGTAATTTACTGTAGTGTTTTGGCGCGTACTAAAAGTTGAACATGCATTTGTAACTTGTAAGAAATAAGGAAGTCAACATAAGAAAATAATGCAAACAATATTGATAAACTTGTCAGGCTCTCGGCCATCGTTTACAAAAGGTTGTGTTACATATAGCATTTTCTTCGCTGTTGTGCATTCCAGGTACGTGGAATAACGTAGCCGTCCAACGTGCGTAGCTTGCACGCGCCTTTGCCCAGGACCTCGTGGATAAGGTTGTGTTACATATAGCAATTCCCATTTAGGTGCTAGTTTCCCGGGGCGTTCAACATTGGAGGCTTCGTTATCACGAAAACATAATCTCCTGGGTTGAAAGTACAAATGCGCACCCGCGCGTTGTAGTACATTTCTAGTTTCGACTTGTACTTGGCCTCTTTTATGGCTGCGTTCTTGTGCCGTTCCTCAAGTAGGTCGAAGTCTAGGCAGCGCTCTGCTTCGTTGTCGATCACGTTGACTGTCATTAAGTTAGGAGAAGGGAGGCCAATTTCAGCCGGGATGACTGCTTCCGAGCCATAGACTAGGCTGAAAGGAGCGTCGCTGTTACTAGTTTTGGGCATGGTGTGATGAGCCCATAGTATGCTGGGGGAGCACATTGACCCACCTTCTGCGCTTCGTGCCTAGTCGTGCCTTAATCCCCTCCACGATGCCTTTTTTAACACTTTCTACCTGATTGTTACGTTGTGGGTGCGCAATAGAGGAGAAGGTATGCTCGGTTTGTAGTTCTTGCATCTAGTTGTGGAGGTCTTCGGAAGCGAAGTTTGTTCCATTGTCAGTTACGATTCGCAATGGGAGACCGAAACAGCAAATGATGTGCTCCCAAATGAACTTGCGAAATATCATTGCTGAAGTGGATGCTAAGGCTTTCACTTCTACCCATTTTGTAAAGTAATCGACTGCAAAGATTATGAAATTTAGTACGCCTGGAGCTTCCAAGAAGCGGCCAACCATATCGATGCCCCATTGTTGGAACGGCCATGCCGTTGAAACAGGGATCAAGTCATTCTTGGGTCGCATCGCTTTTTGCGCATGGCGCTGACAGAAGTCACATTTGCGTAGCTCTTTTATGGCATCCAGGTGCCTGCCTTGCCAATAGTATCCTACATTCATGATTTAGCCACCGCCATGCGTGGCTCTGCATGGATTCAACATATACCTTCATGAATCTCACGAATTAGGTAATTGGCGTCTTGTGGGTCCACGCAGCGCAATATCGACCCTAGATGTGATCTCCGGTACAGAATTCCATCATCCAGCTGATAAAACAAGGCTTTGTGATGGATCTTCCTTGCTTCTGCTTTGTTCTCTGGGAGAATCCCCGCTTGTAGGTACTGGATGATGGGCGTCATCCATGATGGTGACCCGAGTTCGATGACATTTACCTGGCACAACAATACGAAGATGTTTTTGAGAACTTCAATTCGAACATCTTTGTCAAGATGTTGGAAAGTTGTTGAAGCCAGTTTGCTAAGTGTATCTACTGGCTTGTTCTCGCTTCAGTTTATGTGAAATAGCTTAAACGATTGAAATTTTTGTATCAGCACTTTGGCCTGGTCGAGGTAAAGCGCCATGGTTTCGCCTTTTGCATCGTACAATCCGTTGATTTGCCCTGCAACAAGCAACAAATCTTCGTGCGCGTGTAAATTCTTGACTGTCACACCCCGACCCGCAGCAGAAAAGGTGATCGGGGCATGATTGGGTTTTCATCAAAGCTCATGACATTTATTATAACGTTTCATATTTATCATCAAAATTTTAAAGAAGATCACACAATCATATCATACAAGTTCAACATGTCCGATACATTTTTCTAGGCTTCATTATTTTTCTTCTAAGGCACTTTCCTATGTTTTCCATGCTTCATCCTGTTCACCTGTATCATATGTAAAAATGGTTTTTGGATCAACAAAAAGTTGGCGAGTGAACCTTGTTAGAAAACATTTATTATCTATTTCTGGTTGTATTTAATATGGAAAAATCGTGCAATATTCATATATGAACAAATGTAAATAAACATACAATAACATCAATTGGCATACAACAACAAACCATTAGCATACGATATCAAACCACAACAAACAATAACATACATTAACAGACCAACAGCATACAATAACAACAATTAATAACATACAATTAACAAATCAACAACATACAATAACATATCAACAGGCATAAATAAATAACATAAATAAACTGTGCGATCAAGGCTCAATCAAACGGAGCCGATCGTAAATGAAAAATGTCTGTGCGATCAAGGCTCAATCAAACGGAGCCGATCGTATGTTGGCACGCCAGGTTCACGCTCATAATGTAATGGGGAACATGCTCAACGCTCATAATGTAATGGGGAGCGGCGGCTTATTAAATTGCATGTACTTGAAAATGATAAATTTATTCTAAACAATAATCACACAAACAGTTTATACAAACTGAGTACACATTTATTCATGATATGATGTATGCACAATGATTTAAATATAGTAAATAGTAAGACACATGATACACCCCAAAAACGTGATTTAAACGGGGAATTTGTAGAGATTCACTCACCTTGGGTGCGTTCGGTGAATGATGATGAATGCGCACGAGTTTAGAGGATTGATCTTCGAGGAATAACTAACCTAATTAATAAAGGGAAATAAGGTAAATAAATGGATTTTATTAACAACTTTAATAGGATTTTTGTATATTTTTGTGAGTTTTAGGCTAGTTTCTAACCTTAAAAATGTTATTTTTAAGTATTTTTAATTGATTTTTAAATAAAATAAATAAATAAAAATAATAAAAAATGTTGACTTTTTGACCGTTGACCGTTGACCGTTGACTTGTTGACCGGTTTATTGTGTGTATGTATGCGCCGGGTAGGACTCGAACCCGAGACCTCCCGTACGCGTGCACGCAGCTCTACCAACTGAGCTACGTGTCTAACCCGAAATAATTCTGTTTTTAATTATATTTATATACTAATTGAATTAATCCGAAAATCATTTATTTTAAAAACGATTTTAATGTCCCGACTCGGTGTCAGCCACAGGTCTCGAACCCGGGACCTGTGCGTTAACGTTACACACAGTCCACCGCTGGACATTGTGTCTAACTTGGTTAATTTACAGATTTCTATTATACTTAACATCTAACGGAGTTAACCCGGTTCAGTTTTAACAAAAAGGCATTTTATTACAGCGAATGAGGTTGGGACAGGATTCGAACTCGCGACGTTTATGTGTTTATTTGCACACAGTCCACCGCTGGACTGTGTGTCCAACCCGTTTACAATTCCGATTTTAATTAATCTTATATCATAACTGAACTCGTCTTCTTCGTTCAAAACACAGACATCGGTCAAAGTAACTGATTCTTGATTAATTTGGTTAGTGAACAAGATGAACAATTGGAAAGTATTGAATCGAAGAGTTTGGGAAAGAAAATACCGAACAAGTCGTCTTCTTCAGAAAATCCGGCGAAGCTCGTCGGCTCTGTTCTAGTGACCTTCGACTGTTAGAGTCAATTAGCAGTTTGGAGGGATTAGATGTGAAATTGAACTAATGAGTAATGATTATCACTAGATTACATGATCATACCGGTTATCAGCGTGATTCTTAAACTTTCAGAAACTTTCCGGCGAAAACAGAAAAATCCGGCAATGTCGTCAGGGGTTGATTCGTGGCGGCGAGTGCAATTTCTTGCGACAGAGGTTCTTCAGAGGTTTAAGGTGAGTGGGATTGATGTCAGTACGAGTCCTATGATCTTATTCTTGGGTAAGAAGAAAAGATGGGTTGATTTCGGTTTTCCGACGAAACTTTCTGGTCAATTCACAGAGAATTCCGGCGACTTCCGACGAAGCTTTCTGAGCGTAATGTTGAGTGTGTTTGATAGAATTCGCGAGCCTAACTGATGAACAAGGTACAAATCCCGGAATTGAATTGTATTTTCGGTTTCAATAAAAATTTAAGGCAAATGAATGGAATTGATGGTTTTGTTTCGGTTATAACCGATATGACAGTAAGTGCGTCCGTTATGACAAAAGAAAAACGTCAATAACTGACGAATTCGTCGGAATTTCCGGTGAAAGCGGATTTAAGCGCGCTATGCACTGGGTTTTGATTTCCAGACTGATTTATGTATTAATTGGTTCAATATATTAACAAACATCACAAGTGGCGGAGTGGTTGGAAGTGTGTGTGTTAAATCGTTGCTTGTATCTGGTTTACCCGGGTTCGAAACCCGGCTTCTGCCATTTATTTTTAACTCACTATTTTTGATACATTTTCAAAAATAAATTTTATATTCTAATATACTTATTAATTATGTATCGTTTAAAATTAATTTGGGCATTAAATACGCGACAGAATTTTTAACTGATTGTTCGGTTGATAAACGAAGCGGGTTTGGTAAATCCGGTTTTTGGCGGATGTTACAGTATCCCCTACTTTTAGAAATTTCGTCCCGAAATTTAAGTAGTGGCATATTTGTCTAAAAAGGATGGTGTTTTAATTTGACAATTACATACTTAGAAGAGAGTAAGAGTTTAAATTTTGTTTGAGGCGGTAACGTTCCTTGTAAGGGTTGAATACCCTGCTACAGGAATCGCTTTTTGTTGCCTAAAGTGTATGAATACGGAACATGGATACACAGAGTTGATTGACTAAGTATGATGTTATGCATATGAGTTTGGGTACGTTTGAAAGATTAGATTATATCCTAAAATAAACTTCTAATACTAAAACCTACATGGAACTTCTCATAACCGCCTGACAATGCCTCTGATCCTCTGGCAAGAATACTTATATATATAGGAAGTACCAGCGGCGTATCCACCATATTCTTGTCAAATTTTCATTGGTTTTATCAGTTAGTTATGATTGGTTCTATGATGTGACTCTAGAACATAAAACACAACAACCAATATCTGAGTCCTAATTCTGATAGCATACATGTTGGATTGATGACACAATCCAATTCCTTTAAAGGATGAAATGATATAAATGCTAAATCAGTGAGTATAGCGCAAACTTCAATCAATACAATACTAAATCCTACATGGAACTTCTCATAACCGCATGATAATGCCTCTGATCCTTTGACAAGAATACTTATATATAGGAAGTACCAGCGGCGTATCCACCATATTCTCGTCAAATTTTCATTGGTTTTATCGGTAAGTTATGATTAGTCCTATGTGACTCTAAGACATAAACAAATACAACAACCAAAACTTGAGTCCTTGAATGATGACAATACCTCTCTCGTTTGTTATGATGGAGAGGTTAGTCTATGTAGAAAATGGAACACAATCCAATTTCTTTAAATGATGAGTTGGTATGAATGTCAAACCAGTGAGTGTAAAATAAATTTCAACCAAATATTACTCAATCCTACATGGAACTTCTCATAACCGACTGATAATGCCTCTGATCCTTTGACAAGAATACTTATATATAGGAAGTACCAGCGGCGTATCCACCATATTCTCGTCAAATTTTCATTGGCTTTATCCATAAGTTATGATTAGTTCTATGTGACTCTAAAACATAAATAACACCACAAACAATGCTTGAGTCATAATTCTGATAGTATACATGTTTGAATGATGACCGTCCCTCTCTCGTTTGTTGTGATGGAGAGGTTAGTCTATGCAGAAGTGAGACACAGCCCAACTTCTTTAAATAATGAGATTGAAATACGTTGAGATGTATGATGGTATGAATGTTGAAGCAATGAGTATAAAACAAAACTGAAATAATAATTCGCATTAAGATCCTTGGATAAACTTCCAATTTAAAATTGAGACACGTGAGAATTGAGATAACATAAAGAGAGTATAAAACTAAGCAGTGGGAGTTGAATCTTGAGTGTTGGTGAAGGGGACTAGTTGAGTGTTTTCGTTTGGGTCGTCATTATCTTCAACCGGATTGGCGTTGATGTTGAAAACTCTTCCTCTTGTTGGTGGCCTAGTGGTTAGGTTTTCTTGATTTGCTTGGTTAACTGGGTTTGTTTGAGCTTGGGCGTTTATGATGTTAACCAATTGAGGGCACGTGTTTCTAAAGTGGGTAGGGTCGCCACAATTGAAACAAGCTCGAACATATGGAAACATGGGGTATTGAGGTTGCTGATATGTTTGGATCATGTTTTGAGTAGGGGGTGAGGTTTGGTTTTGAGAGGTGCGGCAAACTTTGCTCAAATGACCATAGCGTCCACAATTCGCACATAGTCGACAAAGTACGGTAGATGGATGGTGATAAAAACAGGTGTTACATCGAGGGTGAGGTCCAAGGTAAAGTTTCTTATTTGGGTAGGTTGAGTTGGGTGACACTTGAGTGATTGGGATAGCTTGGAGGGGTACGGCTTGTAAGACTGGTTGGTTGCGTTGGGTGACAGCGAAAAGTTGCTCGTCTCGTTTTCTTTTAGAAATGGGTTGAGAAGGGGATTCGGTTTGGGTGTAGTTGGAGGTTTCAGTCGATGCTTTATCCTTCTTTTTCTCCTCCTTGAAGTCTTTATTCCGGATTCGGTTCTCGGTGAGCTCTGTAGCTAACTCCATTGCTGCTTCCAAGGTTGCAGGTGTGGCACTTATTACAGAGTCTTGAATCTTTGAAGGAAGACCTTGAATGTAGTGTTAGATTAAACGGTAGTAGGGAGTGAACAAGTTGGGAACCATTTGATTCAACTCGAGGAATCTCTTGTTGTACGTGGTGTGGTCGCCCTCCTTTTGTTTCAACGAATAGAACTCATCCTCTAATTTCTTGATTTCGCTCCTTGGGCAAAAACCGTCTTATCATTATTTCTTTCAACTCTTCCCAAGTCAAAGTCATAGCATCTTCAACACCTCGTTTGGCCTTCTCTGTATTCCACAAAGTGAGTGCTATTCCATATAGACGACCAGTAGCATATCGCACTTTGCGATCATCGGGGCAATCGCAAGTTAGAAAAATGTTTTCCATTTCTTCGAACCAATAGAGAAGAGCGGTGACACCTTCAGTCCCTTCGTATTTTGTAGGGTCGCAGGATTTGAAATGCTTGTAGGTGCATTTAGTGGTATTTGGGGGAGGGTTAACAACATTTTGAACTTCTTGATTGACGGGATTAGCGGTAAGGGCTTGTTGGACTTGGACTATAATGTTGGGTATTACGGCAGCCATTTGTTGAGCGATTAGGGTAGCCATGCGCTCGCGGGCTTTTTTTGCTCTCATCTTCCTACGAGTGAGACTAGAAGACATCTACAAGGAATACATAACAAGAGTATGAGTTGGATGCCTTTGGGATCATGTGTCGTATTTAGGAATGAACATTTATAAAATAAACATAGCAAAATAAATCTACTACATCCATAGGATGTCTTGGGCTTTGCTCGTAATTTGGGCTTTGCATGCCGCCATACTTCACCTTCGTAATCACTTGGGCCCCCATGATTACCGGATTTTTCATATGGTTCGCATGTGTTAGCCTGATTACGTACACTAAAACCCGGAGAAAATCGAGAAATACGTAACGTATGATATTCGGAATGTGTCCAGGTGTGGACACGGTGACACCTCAAAGTGGGGTTAGTTCGAACGACGTTTGGTGTGGCATGCTTTGGCCTAATAGGTCCTTCGTACTCTCATCGTTAGTCCCCAGGTAGGCAAACTGGTCCGTTATATTGGATTTATACGAATGCCAACCTAGACAGGACGTTCCGACTACCGGTACTTGTACCCTTACAGTTACTACATGCCCGTCGCAGAACTCACTTTGATGAGATTTGAAAAATGAAAAATGCAACAAAATCTTGAATAACGGAAGTATGAATATGATTTGAATATATGAATATTGTAACATGTATGATGA
Source organism: Scalesia atractyloides (assembly GCA_947069175.1). NCBI lineage: Eukaryota > Viridiplantae > Streptophyta > Magnoliopsida > Asterales > Asteraceae > Scalesia > Scalesia atractyloides. The sequence continues at coordinate 56,510,080 of CAMTDV010000028.1, forward strand.
ATATGTATGTAAGTATGTATGTTTGACTGCAAGTATAATTCACTATGTATCACAAACTGTAATATTGGAAATGTTTGCATGCACTTGTGTATGTAATAAATATGAAACAAATAAATATCATAAGTTTGCATGTAACCACATAAACAATTAAAATCTAGTCAACTATAGTATAGGCTCTATGGGTCTAATAACCTATCCTATATCCCTATAGTCATGGCTCTGATACCAATCTGTCACACCCCGACCCGCAGCGGAAAAGGTGATCGGGGCATGATTGGGTTTTCATCAAAGCTAATGACATTTATTATAACGTTTCATATTTATTATCAAAATTTTAAAGAAGATCACACAATCATATCATACAAGTTCAACATGTCCTATACATTTTTCTAGGCTTCATTATTTTTCTTCTAAGGCACTTTCCTATGTTTTCCATGCTTCATCCTGTTCACCTGTATCATATGTAAAAATGGTTTTTGGATCAACAAAAAGTTGGCGAGTGAACCTTGTTAGAAAACATTTATTATCTATTTCTGGTTGTATTTAATATGGAAAAATCGTGCAATATTCATATATGAACAAATGTAAATAAACATACAATAACATCAATTGGCATACAACAACAAACCATTAGCATACGATATCAAACCACAACAAACAATAACATACATTAACAGACCAACAGCATACAATAACAACAATTAATAACATACAATTAACAAATCAACAACATACAATAACATATCAACAGGCATAAATAAATAACATAAATAAACTGTGCGATCAAGGCTCAATCAAACGGAGCCGATCGTATGTTGGCACGCCAGGTTCACGCTCATAATGTAATGGGGAACATGCTCAACGCTCATAATGTAATGGGGAGTGGAGGCCTATGAAATTGCATGTACTTGAAAATAATAAATTTATTCTAAACATAAATAAACTGTGCGATCGTATTGCATGTACTGAAAATGAAAAATGTCTGTGCGATCAAGGTTCAATCAAACGGAGCCGATCGTATGTTGGCACGCCAGGTTCACGCTCATAATGTAATGGAGAACATGCTCAACGCTCATAATGTAATGGGGAGCGGCGGCCTATGAAATTGCATGTACTTGAAAATAATAAATTTATTCTAAACAATAATCACACAAACAGTTTATACAAACTGAGTACACATTTATTCATGATATGATGTATGCACAATGATTTAAATATAGTAAATAGTAAGACACATGATACACCCCAAAAACGTGATTTAAACGAGGAATTTGTAGAGATTCACTCACCTTGGGTACGTTCGGTGAATGATGATGAATGCGCACGAGTTTAGAGGATTGATCTTCGAGGAATAACTAACCTAATTAATAAAGGGAAATAAGGTAAATAAATGGATTTTATTAATAACTTTAATGGGATTTTTGTATATTTTTGTGAGTTTTAGGCTAGTTTCTAACCTTAAAAATGTTATTTTTAAGTATTTTTAATTGATTTTTAAATAAAATAAATAAATAAAAATAATAAAAAAATGTTGACTTTTTGACCGTTGACCGTTGACTTGTTGACCGGTTTATTGTGTGTATGTATGCGCCGGGTAGGACTCGAACCCGAGACCTCCCGTACGCGTGCACGCAGCTCTACCAACTGAGCTACGTGTCTAACCCGAAATAATTCTGTTTTTAATTATATTTATATAATAATTGAATTAATCCGAAAATCATTTATTTTAAAAACGATTTTAATGTCCCGACTCGGTGTTAGCCACAGGTCTCGAACCCGGGACCTGTGCGTTAACGTTACACACAGTCCACCGCTGGACTGTGTGTCTAACTTGGTTAATTTACAGATTTTTATTATACTTAACATCTAACGGAGTTAACCCGGTTCAGTTTTAACAAAAAGGCATTTTATTACAGCGAATGAGGTTGGGACAGGATTCGAACTCGCGACGTTTATGTGTTTATTTGCACACAGTCCACCGCTGGACTGTGTGTCCAACCCGTTTACAATTCCGATTTTAACTAATCTTATATCATAACTGAACTCCCTTCTTCGTTCAAAACACAGACATCGGTCAAAGTAACTGATTCTTGATTAATTTGGTTAGTGAACAAGATGAACAATTGGAAAGTATTGAATCGAAGAGTTTGGGAAAGAAAATACCGAACAAGTCGTCTTCTTCAGAAAATCCGGCGAAGCTCGTCGGCTCTGTTCTGGTGACCTTCGACTGTTAGAGTCAATTAGCAGTTTGGAGGGATTAGATGTGAAATTGAACTAATGAGTAATGATTATCACTAGATTACATGATCATACCGGTTATCAGCGTGATTCTTAAACTTTCAGAAACTTTCCGGCGAAAACAGAAAAATCCGGCAATGTCGTCTGGGGTTGATTCATGTAGATGAAAGTCCCAGTCTTCCGTTGACTTGCAGAGAATTCCGGCGAGTGCAATTTCTTGCGACAGAGGTTCTTCAGAGGTTTAAGGTGAGTGGGATTGATGTCAGTACGAGTCCTATGATCTTATTCTTGGGTAAGAAGAAAAGATGGGTTGATTTCGGTTTTCTGGCGAAACTTTCCGGTCAATTCACAGAGAATTCCGGCGACTTTCGACGAAGCTTTCTGAGCGAAATGTTGAGTGTGTTTGATAGAATTCGCGAGCCTAACTGATGAACAAGGTACAAATCCCGGAATTGAATTGTATTTTCGGTTTCAATAAAAATTTAAGGCATATGAATGGAATTGATGGTTTTGTTTCGGTTATAACCGATATGACAGTAAGTGCGTCCGTTATGACAAAAGAAAAACGTCAATAACTGACGAATTCGTCAGAATTTCCGGCGAAAGCGGATTTAAGCGCGCTGTGCACTGGGTTTTGATTTCCAGACTGATTTATGTATTAATTGGTTCAATATATTAACAAACATCACAAGTGGCGGAGTGGTTGGAAGTGTGTGTGTTAAATCGTTGCTTGTATCTGGTTGACCCGGGTTCGAAACCCGGCTTCTGCCATTTATTTTTAACTCACTATTTTTAATACATTTTCAAAAATAAATTTTATATTCTAATATACTTATTAATTATGTATCGTTTAAAATTAATTTGGGCATTAAATACGCGACAGAATTTTTAACTGATTGTTAGGTTGATAAACGAAGCGGGTTTGGTAAATCCGGTTTTTGGCGGATGTTACATTGACTCCCATTTTGATGGCCAAACACAATGCAGCCAAGAACGCTTCATATTCAACTTTGTTATTTGTATTCTTAAAGTCTAGTCGGATAGCATAGATGAACTCATGCTTCTCCGGGCTGACTAATCTTAACCCCGCCCCTGTGCCGTGTTCGTTTGACGCTCCGTCAGTAAATAACAACCAGAGCACTTCGGACGCTTTCTACGCAGGGGTTTCTATAGCTTCACATTCGGGAATCTTTCCTTCGGGAACTTCCGTGACAAAATCTGACAGGTTTTGTCCCTTAATTGCTGGGCGTGGGCGGTATACGATATTATGACCACCCAGCTCGATTGCCCACTTCGATAGTCTCCTCGAAATTTCCGGCTTCTTGAGAATTGTACCAATGTGATAATTGGTTAAAACGTTAATAACATGCCCGATAAAGTACATGCGCAGCCTTCTAAACGCAAAATATCCATTCTGTCCCGCACTTTGTACAGAATGGATATTCCTTGTCGAAAACCTCAGGGCCAAGGCCCATCAGCCCATCTCCTTCACGAATCTCTCAGGCTATAAATAGAGGACTTTACCTCTAGGTTTAGGCATCGCTCCCTTGCTCTCCCACTTTATACACACACTATTATCCTCAAAACGAATACTTATTTTTACGCCGGATGGTGGTTACAAGGAGAACCCCTTATTCTCCTCCTTGTAACGAGCTTACGGTGTGTTGTTAGTTTTGTAGGATTCCCACGGTTGATATTGGCTAGATGAAAGAAGATTAACATTTATTTGTCGAGACACAAACCCGCTACTAATCTCTAGATTAGTTTGGTGTTTCTTCAGTGTTGAAACCATTCAAGTCTTCAACCTTCAATAATGAAAGACTAGTTTTGGTGAAGGGCAAGCTTCGGCAGGAAGTCATGATGCGAATGAAGAAGTTGAATGTGTGGGCCAAGTTTGTGCAATTCATGTTTTATCATTTCTTTTTTTTATAATTAATTTTCTATGTGAAACATTATAAATAAAAGTGAAAAAATAGTAAAATTTCATGTTTACATAAAAATGATGTCTTAATTACTTTATAACATGATAATAAAAAATATAAAATTAGTACACATAGCCTCAACATGAAATACAAGTAAGTTCCAACCATTAATCTAATCTATTCTTTATCTTATGCCATAAGTTTACCACAGGCTCTGAACCCTTAACCTATTTATAATGGACACTATTTTACACAATGGATTAACTAATGAATGTGTTTTTTCTTATAGGACATCTTTTTTTCTTTTCTTTTCTTTTCTTTTTTTTTTTTTGTAAAAGGACGAATAATTAGTTTTCAATTCAATATATAGATAATAAATGGATGCTAGCCTAGATTGTCACGTATACGACTTGAAGGGTCACATAACCGATATCAACGCCTAACGAAACAAAGTTACCTAGAAAACATGTTTTGTCTTGTTTGGAGTGCTTTAAAGTCAGATTTTTTATACTACTTAAGTTTTTTTAAACTCAGTTTACTTTGATATTATTAAGTAAAGGTCTTATATTTCTTAAAAACCCTTTAATATAAGTTTGTGTCTTTACTCTGATACTAGTAATATAAAGGCAAAATCCGTGTGGTGTTTAGTTTGACTTTTTACTATTTCCGATAGCTTAAGAAGTACCGGTTGAACCTAGAGATATCCGGGGATATACAAGTTACAACCAATGAGTTTCTGCATAAAGGAGTTGCCTCTTCGCTCGTTCTTCAGGGTGATCTCACTCAGACTAATCTGCAAAACTAGTAGCGCCGTGAGTCTCATCACGAGGAAAAGGGTGGTTTTCTCCGTGACCACACTCCGGCGTGAGAATAAGTATGTGGGAATGGAAAAGAGTAAGCAAGTGAGCTCAAAGTAGCATGCACTGAGTTAGTTCGACTATTTTTGTATGTGATTGTGGATGGTTAACTGGTGATCCGATACTTATTTTATAGCGGAAGTATGTGGCTCAGAAGGTGGGCTGATGGGCCTTGGGCCCAGCCCAGACGACTAGAGATATCCGTTTTGTCCCTCTAGGTCAGACATTAAATGTTTTCTGCAGGGAATTAATGTCTTTTGTCAAGAGGTGTGGTTTGTCAGATGCTGAATGGTGCCAGGTGTAAAGGCAGTAAGGTCAGCTGTCTCTGGCGTCAGACCTGCTACCAGCCGAAAGTGGAAAAGGTGGAAAAGTCACTGGCGTAGGTATGGTTGGTGTACAGTCTAGCGTCTGCCTTACTGTTCATTCGACGCTGTCAGATGCAATCTGCCGAGCAACCATTCGTCACAGTTCTGCCACTCCGTACTCTTGAGTATGGTCCACACCTCTTAGTGCTTATCCCTTCTGCGAGGCTGTCAGTGTTTTCTCGACAGCGCAGAGTAGCAGGGATAAATCCTTTTATCCACAAGACTATGAGGTGCTCTCATGCTTGTCTTGTCCTTGCAAGGTTTTAGGATTCTTTACTAGAGGGCTGTTAGTTCCCCGCAGGGTCAAGTAGCTTGCGCGTGTAAGTCTAACTTGCTGTTGCACTAAGTACACAAGGCTCGTTGTGTGACTTATTGGTGTTGGTCTAATTTGCCGTTGCGCTGAGTGCGCAAGGTTCATTGTATGACCTATTGGTTCCAAGGAAGGCGCACTATTACAGATTGTGTGCAAGGTTATCCTTGTAGTTATGCTGTTGAGGGTATGGTTCCTTGCGCAGGCGCAAGGTTTTTGGGACCATACCCCTCCAAGTCCCCCCAGTCCAGTGCTGCTCCTATGCGCATGCTGGTAAGTAGGAGGAGTGCTGGACTAAAAGAATTATTGTATGCGCCGTTATTTTAGTGGAAAAAATTCAATAAGGGTTGGAGAAAACGTTTGCTTGATTTGAAACTCTGCCACCCTGACGTTGCAGGTGGGTTGGTGAGAAACAAGGGGGATTTGAAAGGACATCTGACAGCTCTATCGTGTTGTCAGCCATACCGCCTCTCATTCATTAATGAATTGGCAGAGAGAGTGGCGGCCATGCGCGCATGCTAACCGTCAGTGGCAACTTGCCTGCCACGCGTCCTTTGCTGATTGGTTGTTATTGTCTCGCGTGTGTCACGATTTCCAAATGCATTAAATGCGACCAGTATAAATAGATGTAACCGCCTAGGGTTTTCTTCATCCCTTCACATTTTCTCTTCAAATTCTCTGTGAATCTCTTGAGTTCTTGAGTTCTTCAAACTTTTTTCTTTGATTTTGATGGAGTCCAGGGGTCCGGAGACTGTTCTACTGCAGAGGCTTCGACCTTTTGCCGGCATGCAAGATGAGCCGGCCCACTTTTGACTGCATGGTCTCCGGCTACCGGTTCACCAAGAGCTGGGATGCCCGGTTTCCGGCGGAAGGTGAGACAGCCGCCAATGCTCCGGCCGGTTACATTACCGTTTTTCAAGATTTTTCTCTAAGGGCAACTTCCGGTTGCCGGTTACACAACTTTTTCTTGAAATTTTGCAGTTTTACGGCTTCCACCTCTCTTAGTTGAATCTGTCGGGGATGGTGGGGATTAAACACTTTGAGTTTTTGTGTCGGTCGACGGGATACGTTCCAACCGTCGACCGTTTTCGTATTTTTTACCAACTCCATTGTTCCATGGGGTTTTATTCTTTTCAGTACCGTGTGCAAGCACGGAAAATTTTGCTCTCTCCCCCTAAGTCCTTCCATAGTTAGAAGGCAAAATTCTTTTTTTGTGAAGGCTGGTGTTATTCCCTCCCCGATGCAATTCCGGGGGTCGGAGGAGATTCCGGCGGGGACCCTCCCTATACTAGTGTTGGAACCTTGGTATACGGATTTGAACGAGATTCCGGCGTTCAGTTGCCGAAAAGGATACTGGTGGCGGCTGGGATGAGTTTGGTGTGGAAACCCGACCGCCGGGATAGACCGGTGTACATGGAGGGGGATCGGAGTAAGTATTCTCGCTTCTTTGTTGTGTTTCTTGATTTTGCCTTGTGTGTAGGCTGACATGCATTTCTTTTTTGCAAGGGCCCAGCTTGTTTTGGCCGCCTTCCAGAGGAAGGAAGGGCGGATTGAGAAACTCGTCTTGGGCCCAGATGAGCCCACCTGGTATGCGCAGGTCCTGGAGAATTTTGCACTTCGCAGGAGTGAGGATCTGGCTGCCCCCGCGCCTTCGACTGGTAAGTCTGCATGTTGTTGAGTGTTGGTATCTATGCAGGTTACTCATTTGTTGTTGTGCCATGGTGTAGGCGCTTTGAAAAACTTGGGAATTTGCCCAGATCCTAAGAAGAAACGACGTGCGGAGTCGGACACAGCGGTTAAGAAGGAGGTAACTCAACCCGGGGCAGGCCCTCCCAAAGGTAAGTGTATTGTGTCTGGCCGTTGGAAAGCCTATGTAGTAGTCTCTGACTCATGGGATGGTCTTGATCATGTAGGTGTAAAGAAGCCCGTGCCGAAGCCGGTGGTTATCCCGACCGCCAAACTGCTAGTCCGGTGGAGGTCGAGACCAGCCCGGAGGTGCCTCTTAAGCAGAAGAGGCGTCCAAAGGAGGACTTCTCCGCACAGCCCCGTAAGAAGGTTGCGCGAAAAGCGATAGGGAAGAGGGGGAGTTTGGGAGCACTCACCGCCAAGATCTCCCTAGGTAACCTTATAACTTACGTTGATTCCTCCACCTTTTCGTACAATGTATAACTGACTGTATGTCATTGCGTAGTGGGTGATGAGTCGGTTTTTGTGGAACCCAGCACACCGGTCGCACCCAAGGATACTCCAATGCCCCCGCCTGTTGGTGAAGGCGAGGAGTCTGCTGCTGGGGTGGCGGAACCTGAAGTGGTGAGGGAAAGGCGTCACGTGGTGGTGGAACGTTCTGGGGTAGATACTAACGCGGTTCTGTGGTGGTGGAAGAACGCACGCAGGTGGAGGAGGAGCCCGGGTGGTGACGATTGAACCCACTGTGGTTGTTGAAGAACCACGAGTGGTGGTGGAATCACCCGCGGTGGTGGTGGTAGAACGTGTGTCAGCTGGTGGCGCGAGTGTTGTTGAAGAGACGGAGCCGGTGGAGACGGCTTCCGTTGAAGGTGCGCAGGCTCATACCCCGCAGGGGTGCATGTGGAAGAGTCGGCACCCGGGGGTGAAGCTTGGGGATCTGGTAGAAGCCCTTCCGCAGAAGGAATTCCCATCCGCCCGGTCGAGACCCCAGGTGATTATTATTACAGGTCTTACTCTGCAGCTCATTATGAAGAGATCCACACCCCTGTGTGGAAATTGAAGAAGGGTGATGACTTCTCTCACTGGCCGGAGTGCCGTGAGTGGTTTAAGGGAGCCTTCCCTCCAGCGGAGGTGCGGAAACTTGCTGAACATGAACAAGAAACCACGTACCGCATGTACCTCTAAGCAGCTGCAAGCTCCACCTCGGTTACCCACAAGATTGTTCGTGAATGGCGGGGTTTGCTTAAGGAAAAGAAAGATGTTGAAGCTGCCCAAGCGTACCTGATCAAGGAGCGAGCCCAAGTGGCTGCGCGAGAAGCTGAGGTTGTGGCTAGGGAAACTGCCTATGCCGACCACCAGCGGGTTGAAGAGTGGGCCACGCTCGGGTGGAAAGAAAGGCCGAAGCCTCTGATACCAAACTTGCGAAGGAGCGCAAGTAGTGGAAGGAAGCTTGTGAAAGAGATAACAACGGGAAAAAAATCCTTATGGGATGAACTGGCCCGGTTGCGCACTGATGTTGCGTGCGAGAAGAAAGAGAAGGAGGCAGCAGCTGCTGCGGCTGCGGAGTCCAGGGCGGACCGTGAACGCAGTGAGCAGGGAGAGGTAAAAACTTTCCTGTTTCTTTCTTCTCCCTTTTTTTGTATGAGCTGCGATTGTTGTGCTAACCTTTATATATGATCAGGTTGCTGCTCATTCCGCTCTGGAAAATGCAAAGAAGGATCTCCAGGTGGCCTTGGTGGAAAACTATGAAATCCAGCGCAGGCACCTGACTAATAAGGAGCGGTTGCGATTGGTGGAAGCCAAGGTGGAGGCGGGCGAGAAGAAATTGGAGAATTCTGAAGACGCCCGCGCCATCTCAGAGTCGTTGGTGGAGTCACTGACCAACAACATGATGTGGATGCAACAGCATGGAGATACCAGTGTGAGTACTCCATTTACTTTTTGGCTACTCCATGTTGATTCTGACCCTGTTCTTGTATTGCAGGTTGCAAACTCCATTCTAAATTCTGCGGAGTTGGATCGCGCAGTGCCAAGCTGGTGTTCACTACGCACCGTTACGGGTACGCGCGGGGCTTTGCTGAGTGTGCGCAACATGTCACTCATGCAATGGACGTTCCATGGGATTCCAGCTGCGCTGCCACTTATGGGGTCGACACCGGAGCTGCTTTCGCTCGGGCTCAACAAGGGTACGACCATATTGACATCAAGCTTTGGAATTGGTGAGTGAGGCGCTCACCCACGACAACTTCGTTGATCGCTTAAGAGACATATTTCCGGAAGAAGCCGAGGCCGCTGTGGATGAAGAATAGTGTAGGATCCTTAATGTAATATCTTTGTAGGATCTTTAATTGTATTGCATGCTACGCAAGTTTGTAAATATTCTTATCGTAAATGAAATGTTTCTTCCTTGTTACAATATTTGCATGAACAGAAAGGCCAGCTTTGTGTAGGTATAGCGAATAAAACTGGTAAAGAACTGGTGTATGAACACTCACTCCCATGCGCAAGCAGTAGATAATGAATTTTGGTTCGAGAGTCATTGTGTACCGAGCTGTTTTCGCGTAGACCCAAAGTGGCTTCGCGCATTTGTAACGAAACATTAAGATAAAAGAAATCATGCAACCCTTGTCTTTATTAATGAATAAGGCGTAAGATCCATGTACAAGGTAGACAATAGGATAATGAACTTGCTAGTTTACATGTAGCACCGTCTTAGCTGCTGCGCATTCCATGTCCTAGGTACATTTGTCGCGTCTAAGCGTTTAAGGGTGTAAGCGCCCTTCCTTATGACTTCATGGATAATATAAGCACCTTCCCATTTAGGTGCAAGTTTTCCAGGACGTTCAGCGTTAGACGCTTCATTGTCGTGTAGAACAAAGTCACCAGGTAAGAAGGTACATATGCGAACTCGCGCGTTATAGTACTTCTCGAGCTTGGACTTATATTTTGCTTCGTTGATAGCGGCGTTTTCACGCCTTTCTTCTAGTAAGTCCAAGTCAAGTCTGCGCCCGTCTTCATTGTTTTGGCTTTGCATAGCTAGCATGCGTAGTGATGGGAGGCCTATCTCTGCAGGAATTACTGCCTACATCCCATACACAAGGCTGAAAAGAGTTTCATCTTTGCTGGTCTTTGGCTTGGTTCGATGAGCCCAAAGAATGCTTGGCAACTCGTCTACCCAGCCCCTTCGCGCCGTACCCAATCTCGTCTTGATCCTTTCGACGATGCTCTTGTTTATGCTCTCCACTTGGTCGTTTCCATGGGGATGCGCGACCGAAGTGAAGACATGCTCGATATGCATTTCCTTCATCCATTGTTGTAGTTTTACAGCTGTGAAATTGGGGCCATTGTCACTGACTCTATGCAGGGGTAACCTAAAACGGCATATGATATGCTCCCAGATGGATTTCCGAACTACAGTTGTTGTGGTGGATGCAAGGGGTTTGGCTTCGACCCATTTGGTGAAATAATCGACTGCAACGATTATGAACTTCACCGCCTGGGGCATTTGGGAAAGGTCCCACCATATCGATTGCCCATTGTTGGAAAGGCCATGTTGTTGTCACAAGGATAAAGGATTCTTGGGGCGCAATGTCTTCGGAGCATGGCGCTGGCATGATGCGCACTTCCGTAGTGTTTCGACCGCGTCTAGGTGCATGTCAGGCCAACAATAACCGACATTCATGATCTTTGCTACGACCATGCGCGGACCGACATGAATTCCGCATAACCCTTCATGTATTTCACGGATCAAGTATTGCGCATCTTGCGGATCGACGCAGCGGAGGAGCGGCCCCAGGTATGATTTCTGGTATAGGATACCGTCTGCCATTTCGTAGTTGAGTGCCTTGTTCTGGACCTTCCTTGCTTCCGCTTTGCTTTCGTGGGGAATCCCGTGTTGCAAGAACATGTTTATGGGGGACATCCAGGACGGATTTCCCACTTCGATATGATGTTAACTTGACGCAAAGGAACAGAATGGTTTTTGAGAACCTCAATGCGCACTTCTCGCATGAGATGCTTGAAGCTTGTAGCGGCTAATTTGTTGAGCGCGTCGGCATGCTTATTCTCGCTTCGGTTGACATGGGTTATCTTGAAGTGTTGGAATTTGCTTATCAAGGTTTGTTCCTGTTCGAGATACAATGCCATCGTTTTGCCTTTTGCGTCGTACAGGCCATTGACTTGTCCTGGACTAAAAGGGAGTCGACGTTTGCTTCCAAATTCTGTGCGCCCATTTTGATTGCTAACCGAAGGCCTCCCAAGAATGCTTCATACTCGGCTTCATTATTGGTACTTTTAAAATCCAATCTTGTGGCCTATGTGAACTCCTGATTATCGGGGCTTATTAAGCGAAGACCTGCCCCTGCGCCATCATCGTTGGATGCGCCATCTGTGTGTAGTATCCATGTGCGGTCATCTGTAACCGGCGTTGGGTTCTTTACAGCTTCACACTCTTGCGCTTTATTCTGCGGTACTTCCACAATGAAATCGGCTAATATCTAGTGTTGGGCGTGATTTATACACAATGTTGTGTCCACCAAGCTCAATCGCCCATTTTGCTAGATGGCCAGAGATATTCGGTTTCGACAAAATTTGGCCCAAGTGATAGTTCGAGAGACTGTTATCTCATGGCCTGAAAAATACTGACGCAACCGTCGGGATGCGTGGACCAAAGCTAGAGCAAGCTTTTCCATCATGGGATATCGTGTCTCTGGGTCTGTGAGCATCTTGCTGACATAGTAGATCGGAGTTTGAACTCCTGCATGCTCTACTAGCAAGACTGCTTCCAGAGCGATATCTGATGCGGAAAGGTAAAGTATCAGTGGCTCGTTCTTCTGCGGTGTTGTGAGCGTTGGCAGCTGAATTAAGCACTCCTTCATTTGGGTGAAGGCGTTCTCCGCATCCGGAGTCCATTGAAACTTGTTTTGCTTTACACAGTTCCACAAAGTGCTGATGAATGGGAACGACTTCATTGCGTGGTTGGCTAGGATCTTGTTCAACGTAGATAATCATCCCACCAACTGTTGCATTTCTTTGATAGTTGAGGGTGATGACATACGCTGATTTGCTTCCACTTTATCGGGATTAACTTTGAAGCCATCACGTGTGACGATGAATCCCATAATTTGCCTTCTTCCATTCCAAACTAGCACTTGCTAGGGTTCAGCATCAGGTTTGCCTTGCGCAAGGATGTAAATGTCTTTTGGACGTTTGCCAACATCTTCTCCTCATCCGAGCTCATGATGACGAGGTCATCGATGTAAACTTCTACGGTTTTGCCAATGTCGTCCCCAAAGACATGGTCCATTAAACATTGGTAGGTGGCTCCAGCGTTGCGCAGTCCGAAAGGCATTTTTGTGTAACAAAAATCCCTTTGTCGGTTCGGAAAGCGGTCTTGTCTTCATCCTCTTTCTTCATTTGGATTTGGTGGTAACCTTTGTAGCAATAAAGGAAGCATTTCCACCTAAATGAAGCGAGGGAGTCCACCTTTTTGTTGATTTCAGGTAAGGCATAGCAGTCCTTAGGACATGCCTTGTTGAAATCCTTTAAATCAACGCACATGCGCCAACTGTCGTTGGACTTTTGGACCATGACTGGGTTGGCTACCCATGTTTGATAGCGTACCTCTCGGGTGATTCCTGCTTAGAGAAGCTCTGAGACTTGCTCGTTCAGGGCGTGAGTCTTTTCAGGACCGAAGCTGCGCTTCTTCTGAACTACGGGATGAACTGAAGGGAATGTGTGCAATGCATGCTCAGCAATTTCCCTTGGCACTCTAGTCATATCTGCCGATGACCACGCAAAAATATCTATATTGCGGAACAAGAGTTGCTTTGACCGTGCCTTGATTGCGGGAGTCATGGCGGGTCCTAACAGGACTGTCTGCTCCGGGTACTTGTTGTTCAGTACCCACTTTTCTGGTTCACTGTTGGATGATGGCTTTGGTTGCTTCATCGGTGGTTCCTATTCAACGGACATGATTTCCTTCCTTGCGTACATGATGGCCACCCTGGTTTCTGTGGGAAAACCGCAGGCGGCATGGGGAGTGGAAGTGATCATGCTAAACTCCCATTGAGTGCGCTGGCCCAGTACTAAGTCATGGCACGAGGTTGCGGGCATGACCATGAAATTCACCGAGACCGTGCGGGAGTGTCACCCGTCGGAAAGAGTCACCGGAAAAGAAATTTGGCCCGGAGGGAAAACGGCCTTGTTGCAGAAACCGGTGAGTGGGAAATCCACCGGCTCTAGGCGCGCCTTGTCCTCTGGATCTAGCTGCTGGAAGCACTGTACATAGATGATGTCCATAGAGCTCCCAGGGTCTATGAACATATAGACGGTGCGATAATGGCCGAAGATGCCAGTTAGCACGATCGGTCGGTCTTCTTGTGGGCCCCCGGGGACCACGGAGAAGATGACCTGCTGCTCACGCCAGTAAGGCGTGCAGGTTTTATGGTGGCTTCGCTTGCCCGACGGGCCACCCTAGATCATATGAACAGACTTCATCTTTTTATTACTCGAGTATTTGTACCAAATAGTTTTTTTAACGTTTTGATATAAGTTTTATTAAATATAGATTTCTGTTTAAAATAATGTATTTTTGTTTACCGAGTAACAGTATATACCGTATCAAACTGTAACAATACCGACCAAAGTCCGAACAACATAAATACCAATAATGGTTTTTGGATGATTCCCGTTGAATCGAACGGGGAAAAACCCATTGGTTATCTTTATATTTGACATAGAATTTAGATCTCAATAACTTGTAACATTCCAAAAACGGATTTGGTAATCAAACCACATTAATATTAAAGAGCAGGTAAAAGAACGTTAGTGGTAAAAGTGAACCCGTAAACAAAATAACTTGGAACAAATTAACCTAGTTAATAACATGTAAATAAGTAACAAGACAATGAGTTGTACTCTCATTTATAATCAAAATTAAACTTGAGGGACCAAAGCTGCCAAAAAGAAAACTTGTTTTATTATAACATAAAAATTAACACATAACACACACTTAATGTGTGTATGTCGATCATCAGAAGGTGCAACATGGGCAAACCCTTGTTCAACCAAGAACATCAAAATTGAAGGAGAGATTGGACCTCAAAGTCTTGTATGAACATGTATCATAAGGTATGTCTATAAACTTAGATTGGTGAAAGTTATAATTTGAGACAAGTAAAATACTTGCAATTAGGTTGTTGAATTATGATCCAAAGATGAAATTAAGTGTATGTATATGCTTGATTTTGTTAGACATAAAGAAATTATGCACTATTTGATGTAAGATTACTTGTAAGTGATTAACAAGTAGATTATGAAGTGGGTTTTGATTATATGATGAAGTTGATGATATACTTGTGTTTAGAATCATCATACATGATAGTAATAAGAAGATATTTGAAAAGTTTATGAGTTTGAGTACATGTTCATATATGAATTGAAAGGGGTTTTGTATGATATGATGAAATTGATGTTATGTCAATGTTGATAGGTACTTGAAATCATGTTGTTTATTAGTCTGTATGTAGAACTTGATTATATTAGGTGTTCAGATGAATGCATAGTAATATAACAAATGGGTTTTACACATAGATGAAAACCCTTAATTCTAGCATAATGAATGGATAAATTAGCATTGATAATCGAAAACTAAGTTAAGTTGATGTTAATAATTGCTCGAACTTGTTTAAGTGAAAGAAATGAGATTAACTTGGTTGGGAATTTAGATAAGGGGATAACCTAAATTATCGCATACCGGGTAATTGATAAATGCCTAAATGAGTTTGTTGAACTTAACTGTGCATTTGCAAATGTTAATAGGCAATTGACTTTTAAAAGTCAAACTGACCTATAATATGATCAAATGGTAATTTTGACATAAAGTCCGTAAGGTGGAATAGTCTTGATATATGATGACTAATCTAACCATCTTGTGAATGATAAAAAGTAGTTTGACGCTTGACAAGCTACGTGGAAGCTTGGGAGGAAGCGGGTTAAACGGGTCGAATGCGCATGGAAAATATAATTGGATTTCAAGGTAAGTAAAGCTTACATCTTTAAAATAGTACATTTACTTATGTATTTGAATAAGAATAAGCAATTTGGTATTCGGAATGACATTTTGAAATACAATGTTTCGACGCTAATCGATACGGGTCGGAACAAGTGAAAATGGTAATAAACTATATTTGATGGTAAAAAGGGTAAAACAGTAATTTAGTCATGTAGTGACGAAACAAAGAGTTCTGAAAAGTTACCTAATGGGGTCAACTATAAGAAGTAAAATGGTAATTTAGTCACGAGTTGACAAATAAATATTAAATTTTGAAAAAGACACCTTATGGCGTAAGCCATAATGGGTCGAACGAATTAAGAAACGAATTTAAGTAATATGATCATACGGTGTAAACCGAAACGAATTAAATGGTGAGATGGTAAATAAATATCATCTCATAATGATAAAATGGTCATTTACCATCTCATAATCATCAATTGACAATAATAACTAATGATCGCTTGTCGAGTTTTGTGTTTGCATTGCTATTAGTTGGTAATTAATAGTGCAAGGTATTTAAACGGGTCAATGCTATGATTCGAGCCAGATATGTGTAAATGGTCAAACTCTCATTGAGGACTTAAGGTCCGATAAGAGTTAAACGAGTCATGAATGAACATTGAATTACCTAAAGTAAGGTAAATCTAATAATCTAAATTGTAGACATTATGTTCTTAGGAACATAATGATCTTAAATAGATTACGGTTAAAATTTGCACATTTGGTCAATGCATGCTATTGAAAGTCCTTCGTCATAAAAGAAGGGGCTGAAGTTGTCCAAAACACCCTCGAATGATAAAAAAAAAAGTAAACGACCCTTAAGGGTAGTGAAAAATGAGTTTTATAATTTAGTAGACCTTTTCGGTAGTGTAAAAGTGAAAAGCATAACCCTTTTTGGTTTAATGCCTTTTAACGAGTCTTTTCCGTAAATTGTGAAAACGAAGGGTAGAGTTCGGATTAAATGATTTTACGATAACAAATGCACCACAAATATAGTTATGATGGAAGATAAATAAAAGTCTTAGGGTGGAAATAGGAGATAAGGAAAGAAAGAGCAAGATTTAAGCTTAAGTGCTTAAATCCCTTAACGGGTCAAAATGATTATGCGCATAAACCGGATAATGGTTGCGCAACTCATAAAAATTATGAATCCTGGTTTAGGTTTACTAGTTAAATAGGGAAATGTTTTACGACATTTAGAAACAAGTTTCAAGTGAAACAGATTAAAATTGAATAAGTTACGGAAGTTTTCGAAACAAAAACGGCAAACTTGAAAAAGGCTGCAGTAGCCTACCGTAAGCTACGGTAGGCAGTTTACAAAAAAAATGTGATTTTGTTTTTTTTTTTTGCCTTCGGGTTTATTCGGTTATGTTATAAACTCATTATAACTAACGTATTTCATAACCGTATGGAATATAGGCGCTGATCGAAACAGGAGTCATGTACCGTAAGCTACGGTACAGAACCGTAGCTTACGGTGGACAAATTTACGAAAAAATGTGATTTTGTTATTTTTGGGCTTTCGGGTTTATTCGGTTACGTTATAAACTCATTATAACTAACAAATTTCATAATTTATGAAATATAGGTAATGATTTGAAGCACCAAAGGATGATTAAGCTCAACGAAGAACCGAACACGATCAATGTTCAAGCTTTTTCAATTTGTTTAGTCATCACGAAACTAAACAACGATAATATATTGAAATGTGTTAATTTTTAAAAAGTTTAAAGAAACTTGAAATATAGAATAGACGTGTAATTGCATATAATTCTTTTATTTGAGAAATTTTCATAAAATTTTGGATTTATTTATTAAGGGTGTTACATAACTTAAAACATTAAGATTCTTTGAAGCGTATGAGGATGTAAAGTAGTTTTGAGGGCAAAAGGTAAATGTTCCATTTTGTACAAGAGACAAAAGTAAGAAGGGGGGGAGTTGTTTTTCTTTTCCCAAATGTAAAATACTTAACATCGAAGGAATCTTTAGAGATAAGATACCGCCTCGCTGTTTGTGAAATTACGGATAGTAACCCTCCCTCACACGTGACCCTCACTTGACCTTTGCTGCTAAAAATAAAATATAGTATTGTCAATTTTTATTGATGTTTTAAAAGTTGGTATCTTTAGCTAATATTTTTTAGTTTAAGAAAGATCACTATAAAATTTTTATTGATGTTTTTATGTTTAATTTAAGAAAGATCACTAAAAAATGTTAAACACAAATTATCAAAACTTTACTAAAAGTATTCTCTTTTCTTTAACTTCTTCTCCACTAAAACATTTACTAAAAAAATAATTACATGTTGTATCTTTCAATAAACATCCCGGGTTTGGGTATATTTTAATCCTTTTCAACTCTATTTAGGAGTTATCTTTATTTCATTCTATCTTACCTTAAGAAAATGGCTTAATCTCGTTAATTCTACCTAACTTTACTTTTTAGTGGTTTTTGGTTTAAAAAAATATTTAGTCTTTTAATATCTTGTTAACATGTTAACACATAATCCTTTTAACGGCTCTTAGCACAAGAAGGAAATGGTTTACAACGCCGGTTAATATGCCAGACTTAAATGTTAGGATACACCTCAAAGTCTTACACTAAAAGGTTGATGAAAAAACATACTCACACGTCTATCATTTGAAGAAAATACACCCAATTTACAACAGAAAGATATTATGTTGGTCTTCATATCTTAAGTGAACATCACGTTATTTTGAGAAAGTTACATACTCTTTCAACGTGAAGTACACACCTTCGATCACATGACATACTTTGGTAATTAATATACTAACTATTAATATTAATATAAACTTATTGTTTTAAATTTATATAATTTTCTATATAAACAAACCATTGTATTATAGTTGTGTTAGATTTTTATTTGGTTCTAAACACATATAAAAAATATCATTTATAATGATAAGAAAAATCAACCTTAAAATTTTATTTCCTATTGGACCTAAAAAGATTGGAAAACCCTACACATCACTGGCGTATATTACATACTTGGTAAATGCGTAGTATTTTATTGGTTGATTAAAAAAACTTCAGTCGGTATTTATTTTAGTAATTTTAATGGTTGATATGTTTTTTCGTGATTTTCACTAATTTAACGGGTAAATCTTTTATTTTTTTAAACTTTAATTGGATCATATTCTTTTAAATGATAATTTAGAAGCACTGTGTAAAATTTATGATAACTTTGAAAATATATGAAATTTCTCCTTATATTTTGTTTTCTATTATGTTGCTGCAGTTTCTTGAGGGTAAAAAAAGTTATTATATATGCACTATTAGTAAACTTAAGAGTTTTAGTTTATATTTTTAACTTTTAAGTTTTTATTTTAATAATTTCTATCATATAACGATTACACATTTTGTTGATTTCAAGTAATAATACTAAAATATCATATACATAAACAAATACAATTAAACTATTTAGAAATATTTTATTATTGATAACTTTACTCTGTTTTTTTTTTCAAAGTGTATTTTTCTGTTCTTATATTACATCATGTTTTAGATTAAACTGTTACTTACATCTTATATCACTTCGGAAACTAAATACCACGGAAGTAACCAAAACCGTTTGGTGAACACATCACACATGTAATGTGAAAAAGACTATAGTTTTAAAGTGTTTTTATGATTCTAAAAAATAAGTTAAGCTGTCCATGTAAGGTCATAATTATTTGCATATTAAAGGACTAAAAAATTGAACTTAACTAGTTACTATCATTGGGCAAACTAAGAAATTGGATGTAATACTTATTTGGCAAAACCTTTGCAATTCAAATAAAATTTTGAAGATGTAAACAAATAGTATATATAATGTTAAATTATGATAATTATTGTATTTCACAAGTAATATCCTCTACTATCATCTAATTACAATATGATCTGATAGATCATGCAAGCTAAGGGCAGGAAGCGATTTGTAACTTAGAGCGTAAGAACATAAACTTTGATTCGATAATGGCTTTGCGAAGATATTTACAATCTGATCATACGTTGATAGAAATTATACATGGAGTTTCCCTTGAGCTACATTTTTTCGAACAAAGCGTGAGAATCAATTTCAATGTGCTTTATTTAAGCATGAAAGACCAGATTAGTTGCAAGGTAAGTTGCATCAAGATTATCACACTAGAGCGTGGTAGCAGATTTTGTGTATGTCTTAAGTTCTCGAAAGAGAGTTTGTAACCATGTTCGTTCTACAACCACATCAGCTAGTAGTTTTTAATCTTACTTAGTGGATGAGCTTGAAACTGTTTTTTTTTTTTTGTGTGATCTAGGAGATAAAGTTAGAACTTAAATAAATAGCAAATCCTCTTGTGTACCGACGATCATTCTGGCACCCAACTAAATCAATATCCGAAAAAACTTCTAAGGTAGAGGATCTTTGCCAATGAACATTTGTGAAGGCTTGGAAAGTAGTACAAGAGTTGTGTTCGATAAGCAACCCGTGATTGATGTTCCCCTTTAAATATATAAGAAGGCGTTTGATATTAGACCTATGATTGTCTAAAGAGTCGTGCATATATTTACATACTTGGTTTACATCAAATGTGGAATTTGGTTTGGATAGGGTAACATATTGAAGGGCATCAACTGTTAACGGGTATTTATCTGGCTCCAAAAACTACAGGGCTATATATCACCAAGTAATAAGATATTGAGGTGCTCTTAGGAGAAGTAACAAGTTTGCAATCGGAAGACTATATCATTGAAGGACTTCAAAGATGTATTTTTGGTGAGATAGAAGGATATTTTGTTCTTGTGGACACTTTAAAGACCCATAAAATAATCAAGATTGCTAAGATCTTTGATTCAAAGTCGTTTCCATTTTTTGTATAATTTGGTCAAGTGTCTCATGATTGGTTCTAGTGACAATAACATCGTCCACATAAACCAAAATGTAGATGAGAGTGTTCCCAGACTTGTATGTTGTCACACCTCCGCCTACGACGAAAACACGGGAAGGTGACAAATTGAATCTTACACTTGGAAAAATCAGTACTCTTACTATTAACAAACCAAACTGTCTTTAATATCCAAAACAAGGGAACACATGAATATTCAATTTTAATTAATCTAAGTCTCTTCCTATATGAGCAATTAACAGTCTTTATCCTCTAGTTTCCATCACCTAAAAACATGATAAAAATGTCAGCAAAAAATTTGGTAAGCTCATGGGTTTGATATAAACATCTAATTGTATAGTATCTCAAATAAGTTGAAGGTATATAGTTTGATAAATTCAAATACATGTCGTCCATAACAAACCCTAATGAATTGTATATGTGCCTAATATCTGACTCTTGATCACGGGGACATCAACTGGTGTTGATACTTGTACCGGATTGGGTTTTTCAAACCAACAAATCTATTCACATACTACCACTGTCTTCTTAAAGCTAATAGTTATATACATTATTGTAGTGAGGGGACTTCTGAAAGTGTGATCATGGAACTATTGTGTAAGAGCCATTTAACCATTACAAATATATGGAAACTGTTTTATGATTCATATGAAAAGTTGTTGCAATTTTATGTATGTTTTCCACCTTAGAGATTGAAAATTTGTAGAAAGGGGACTATGAAACTCACCTTGCAAATTTGTAGTTGAACTTGTTGAGTGAACCGGTTACGGGTGCCATGAACTGTTATTGTTGTGTAAGTTGATTTACTCTAGTTGAGTGTTATCTAGAGAATTATCATTGATATCAAAGACAATTTGAGGAATAAAAATCTATATATGGAATCACGTTGAAGCTTGTACACGTGTTTGAGAGTTCAGACATCAAAACCCTAATTTCATGTTAGTTGTATGACAAGTTTTTAAAGGTTTATTAGTTTAAGAGGTTTATTATGTTTAACTCTAGGTTTTAATGTATTATTCTGAAAAGATTGCATGAATATTAATGGTTTATGATTTCTAAAAGAAAGGCTAAAGTTGTGTTTGAACAACTTTGCACACTTGTTTTGTATTGGTTGTTTGGAGGTTGAAAACTCATTTGTGGAGTTTGAAACCTAACTCAATGAATTTGATTTTGAAACAAAGAATCAACTGCTTTGGATTAAAATCGAACATGTTATGATGGTTTAAAGTTGGACTTAGTTTGCCGGAAATTCTGAAAATCACATATAATGTTGTTTAAAGTTCTAATGTATATTAGGGTTTTAATTACAAATTTAAACCACCATTCCACATATTGATGATATAGAATTATGGATCATCTTAAACAAATTGAAAATCAAGATTATGAAGGAATGAACAAGGCAATGAATGTTTTGTTGAAAGCATGATCGTCTTGTGTTTTACTCCGTTGTTTGATCCGTGATTACTACAAAAGGTATGACCATTAATTAATATTGAATAAATTTAAAAACAAGATTAAAAATATTTGAAAACATGTTAGTAAGGTTAAACTAAAATATTCGAAAGGAAATTTAAAAACGAATGTTTGAAGATGTGAAGAAAAAACAAAGAACGAAGCAAGGGACTTACTTGAATGTTGGAGATTTATAATTCTCCAACCTTGTTTGACTTCTAGAGCTCAAAATATCATAACATACTATTTGTGACAATGTAATTAATGATTTAAAATTTTCCATTTCATTCATGATTTCAAATAGTACATTGTTTTGGAAGGGAATTACAACAAGTTGGGAAATAACATAACAACATGAAGGGAAAACAGAAAGATAAAATACTGAGTGCGTTTCTAGTTCCACCCTAGGTAGATTTCTTGATAATTCATCATCAATTTCCGGCAATATGTATATAAAATATCCGTCAATACGAAAAGGTTGGCGAGCATACAAGTTTTGTCTACATAGCATACGTATAAAAATGACCTAAATCCAACATGGCAATTGTACACTACATTGAATATCATACTATCATGCATCAACTATAGGTCAAACAAAAGTGTCCATTAGCGTAATCTTGTTACCGAAATGAACAAGACCGTTTTGATTGAATACTTAACAATGACTACAAAATGGGTGGTCAAGAAACACTGGACCAAAAGGTATCCGGAGATATCTGAGTTATGGTTTGAGGTCTCTATATAAAAGGTTATCTCTCGTTTGCTCGTCGGGATGATCTTGCTTGAAGCTCACTGCAAAACTAGAAGCACCGTTAGTCTCATCATGGGAGAAAAGGGGGAGGGTTTTCTCCGTGACACACTCCGGCGTGAGAATAAGTATCGGGGTTTGCAAAGGAATAAAACAGTGTGTGTTACCTTGAGGTGCGATCCTTATTTTATTGCCGAAGAGAGGTGTGTAGGAGATGGGCTGATGGGCCTTGAGCCTGGAACCGACAACCAAAATATCCATTTTGTCTCCTCTGCGACGACCGTTAATGGTCTCTGGCAGGAGGGGCGCTTGGCGCACGGTGGATGGAGCCACGTGTCCTAGCAGTTGTCCTTGTTGTCGGACCTGTCATCAGCCGTTAGTGGAGATCGTGTGACGGTCTTTGGCGTGAGTTGGTTGGTGCCACGTGTACGTCCTTGCGTGCTTTTTGTCCTCTGCATGACTGCTCATCATGCAACGTGGTCTAGCACAACCTGCCGAGGGGTTATTGGGTTACAGCTCTGCCACTTTGTACCCTTGTACTTGATCAGTGCCTCTTTGCGCTTCTCCCTTCCGCGTGGCCTTATCAGTGCTTTTCGGCCAGCGTGAACTTGTAGGGATCAAGTCCTTTTGTTCTCGAGACTAATTATGAGTTGCTCTCATCTTAGTCTTCGCCTTGTGCAAGGTTTTAGGACTTCACAGCTAGAGGTTTGTTCAATCCGCGCAGGGTCAGGGACCTACGCTTCCAGGTTTAACTTGTCGTTGTGTAGGGTGCACAAGGTTTGTTAGGCAACCTGCTGGTTTCAATGTTGGCGTACCATTGCGCGTAGCGCGCAAGGTTATTCCAGTGACCTGTTATCATTATGAGGGTATGGTATCTTGCGCAGGCGCAGGGTTTTTGGGACCATACCCCTTCAGGTGGTGTACTACTCCTATAGCGCTACAAATGTTAAGGTAGGCTTAGGAAGTTGAAGCCAAATAGTATGCATAAAGTATTCTAGCATGTATAAACATATAGTATGACAAGTAGCATGTTTAGTGGATTGAGTGTTTATATAAGATTGATTATGTGTGTTTGTGAGTTTACTAATCATACATGTTGCAACGCAAGTGAATTTAAAGTAAAATGGGTCAAGTATACACACGGTTTGCGAATCCTTCCACAAAAGCAAGTTAAATGATTTGGAGGATGGAGCATCGAAGTTATCATAAAACGGATAAACTAAGGTGCGTGAGTTCATGGGAGTTTGATGACCGAAAGTATTCGGGAATCCATAATTATGAAATACAACAATATATATCTTTGCCTAGAGAATCATTTGGGGAACATTATTGTTAGTGTTCTTCATGAGTGTTATACTCATTGGAAGCCCAAAATGAGGAGTCTAAAATTAAGATAATCTCCACCTTAGCACATAATATTCAACCATAAGTTTGGTTGACATCATGGTTAGGTTTTGGAGTATAAATTGTATGTTACATTATATATCATAGCCAAGTATATGTCATGTATTGTCATGCATGAGTAGGATGAATCCTTTAACCCTATAGTTCACCAATGCACAAATCATCACACGGATGATTCGAATGGTCATGAATCTACGTGCAAGAAAGTAATTATCTAATTCACCAAGCAATCAAGTGATTTTAACAAGACGAGTGCATTCCAAAGATGGTTAAACTTTGGAGACTTTGTGTAGTTTATTCACTTTGCTTACTTGAAAGTTATTTGGTGACGTAGATGGTATGGAATATAAACAAAAAATGACGATCATTTCTGGAACAAACATCAGTCTAAACCTATCCCACAAAGGGATTTGTTGGCAACTTGAAGATGTTCCAAGAGAGGAAGCAAGATGAACATTGTATGAAAAGTTTAATCAAAACAGAAAATAAACCGAACTTTGGACATCAAAATGGTAATGTTTGGTTTACTATGGTAAACTTGTGGAAACACTCAAAGAGATTATCCCAAAGAATGAGAAACAAGAATTTATGAAGAAGAAAAGAAGAAAGTGAGTTGAAGCTCACTTTTGCACTTGGAACTATAATGCCCAGAGTTGCAAGATCTGAAAATTTTAAGGTGTTTTGAGAGTGATTAGAGAGTGTGGAAAATGAAATAGAATGGTGGGAGGCTTGGTTTTATAGGTAAGGATTAGGGTTAGGTGTTTTAATGAAGTAGTTGAGTATTAAGAGTTGGAAGTTGGTTAAAACAAGTGAAACCCGAAGTCAAATCAAAGCTGTTGTGAAAAGTGGGGTCTCGTGCGACGCGAAGAATGAGCCCCTAGGCTCTCGCATGACGTGAGGGCTTGTTTTTTTTTTCTCCAAAAGTTTTGTTTTGGCCCCTTGTGTTTGCTTGTTTGGTTATGTTATGCATAAAATGAAATTTTTAGCTTGTTTTAGATGTTTCAAAGTGTGCATAAGTATGTATAACGTATATTCAAGTATATAAGTCGTATGAATTTTATAAGACGTGTATCTTGATGGTTGTTTACGTATTACATAAGTATGATTAAACAGTTGTGATATAAAATATATTTCTATTATGATCAAAAGTCTCGGATTACAATGATTGAAATTGGATATAAATATAAGTTTCTAAAAATAAAAAAGTATGAAAAACACAAAACATGAGAGCATATCATCATTTATACAGGAATCAAAATCTTGTATGAGACTAACGATCGGAAGAACAACCAACAACGAAGGCTTAAATCCTATCATAAAATAGTTCCCATAAAAAGTCTAGTTTAAGGGGAAATGTTAATTTCTAAAGTATACTTTATTATTATTATATTATTATTATTATTATTATTATTATTATTATTATTATTATTATTATTATTAATTATTATTATTATTATTATTATTATTATTATTATTATTATTCTAGGCATTAGTATCGTTAGAATAATTAAGAATATATCAAAAATAGGAAAATGGGTCAACAATCAACATGGTATACATAATTGTCGATTACGATTAGGGTTATACTAGTAATTAGACCCGCGTGTGTTGCGGTACGGGTACATCGTAAATATCGAACGGATAACAAGACATATTATGTGTTCATTAGCTTTTATAAAGCAAATCGGTGGTACTACAACTTATCTTTTTTTAACATCGAAGTCTTTGTTAGGTTATTTTTTAAAACAAAAGTTGTTGGTTTTGTTAATTTTCTTTGTAGTAAGTCCCATTTGTGTTGATGCGAAAATGTAGCATGTAGCTAACGCTTCTTTGAATGGCAAACATGCCATATTCTTGTTGTAGGGCGAAATTTATCACTACATATATAATTAAGAGAAATTGCTCAATATGTTGCATAAATGATAATTGTATAAGCCACACAGTATTTTGTGTACTTAAAAGTTAGATGCACATGGAATTGTTACTAAAAAACAACATAAATGCAAAAACTATCGGCATATGATACAGTAGATATTGAATCTACTAAGGTTCTAGCTAACAAAAAAAGCCTACCTTAATATACTAATATATCAACAATTAGACAACTAAAATAAAGATCAACACGTATACAAAACATAATGTATACTAACCTGATCGGGATGGCTAAGCTAAAAAACCTACAACATAAAAGTTAAAAATTAGTATTTGTAGTTTGCGTAGCAACGAATTTGGGAAAAACCTAGATAAATCCGCTGAAACTTTTAGACAAAACCAACAAAATAGAGTATTAGATTTGTGGTACCTTTACACATGCTCCCTACCACCTATAGACCCTTCGTCACACCTGCAATGTTTAAACAGTCTATTTATCACATTTCAAGATAAGAAACTAAGAAAATAGCATGTATTGTACACAAAAATTATTTAGTCTGACGTGTTCCTATCTCAAGGCCGCATCTTTTTTCACGATCCGAAAAACAACTTCAAGATTCAAGCATAAATATTTAGAATGGTACATGTTGATTATGATTGGCCCCACCAAACATAAGAAATATATATATCAAATACCAACATAATATAATTGTATAGAGTTTATGACATGTTTGTACGTGGGCTAAGAATGTCGGCCGCCCATACCATATGGCATGGGGGTTAGGGGAGGCGGTTACGGATAACCTAATATGACAATGCTATGTAAGTTCATTACATTGAACAGTAAGTTTAAAAGCATGCACATGTAATAATTATTTTGGTAAACCTCATGATGGTTTCTGGAAACTTGCACTTTGGAAAATCCTTGTTTTCAAAAACACAAACCTATAGAACTCGCAAGCACACCC
This sequence comes from Scalesia atractyloides, assembly GCA_947069175.1. NCBI lineage: Eukaryota > Viridiplantae > Streptophyta > Magnoliopsida > Asterales > Asteraceae > Scalesia > Scalesia atractyloides. The sequence goes on from CAMTDV010000028.1 coordinate 56,536,844, forward strand.
ACACCACAACTTCACAAACAAAAAGCCTTCAAATTCACCAAAAGTTTCCTACTTTCCTCCCATTTGTCATCCAAATCATCCAATTTCAGTTTTACAGATCAATAATATGCCCTCATTACTTTGGTCAAATAGTTTTAAATTACAATTGTAAATCCCGAAAATCCGGATCTAACAACGATATCACACAATCACCAAGGATGGACGGAATCCAAACTTGGTGATATTCAAGAGAACCGAAAAGATGAAGAACAATACGTATCAACTTTAACACCTTGCACATGATTCTATTACTTGAACAAGCAAAACCGTCTCGTAGAAAATGGAGGCTCTCTAGAGAAATCCAACAGTCTAACCCTAGAAATGACATAAGCTTAGCTTATATACCTAGGATAAGGGCATGTCACTAATGGGCTTGTCTATGGGCTTGCCTGGCCCACATGGCCTATGGCATGCCCAAATGACCTATAAAGGTCCAAACCTATACAAAGCTATCATAGACCGCTGCGTATATTTGATGCGTCAGTCTCACACTTCAAGGACCTAACAATCTCCCCCTAGACTGATGCGTCTTCAACAGGTCTATGGTTGTCACTATGCTGTAAGTGTTGTGGAAGTCAGTCTCACACTTCAACGAACTCTCAACACCAGGTCTCCTTCTTCTACTCTTGTGGTTAGCTTCATATCAGGATCTTGATCAGCTTTGCTTGAAACATCTTTGTCAAAAAGAATGTGAGATGATGAATCTCAGCAACTCTTTTCTTCTTCATTCTTTCTCTTTCAAGCAAGCAGGTTTACAGGTACTTCTTCAAATGTACTATCACTGTTAGACGATGACTGACATCTGGTTCTTCTGACTCAGGTACACTTTGCTGTTGTGATGCTTCATGCTTTGTTGGTAACTAACAGCATTTCAATTTTCAGCAACCCCTGTTTCTTGATATAAATCAAGATCTGCACAATTCTCATAAATTTTAAGGAAACATCCTTATGCAACAAGGAGAGTACCGCATGAACACTTGGTACATCCAAGTACTTGTACTCGGATCAAAATTCAAATTTCTTTCATCTTTTGATGATTAGTCAAATCTTCAAGAACGGTTAATAATATTTAATAAAACAAAGAAAGCATGCGTCCCATACCATGTCATACCCCCGCGATCAAGGTAAGCACAACGATTCATCGTAGCAGGTGAGTATACTGAGATCATCCTTTATCTTTTACAACGTCAGACTATTGGTGAACATGCCAGTACATTTCCACAACAGAGTGACCAATATTATCTGACGAGGGTTAGGCAAATACCTTATATGGTATGTTTGACTTTTCAAGCACATGGAATTTTCTCGTGATGAGATTTCCTTTCTTTTACGGTTTTGGCCCTTCTATTTTGACTCTTTTAAGGATATCTTGACTGTGCCTAGGTCTACATGTATCTGGATACAACAGAAGGGCAGCCCTAATATCCCGGATGACTCATCAGCATAAAGACCCGAAACTTCAAACGTTGGCTATCTATCAACGCAGGATTTAAGACAATGAAATCATACGCCGATGGTATGTTACCCACAAGATACATAGTTCGTTATATTTATATCACTTAGTATCTTTTAATCACTTTGAGCATTAAGCCTACCGACATATCACATTAGATCCTAGTTTTTTCAACCATGACAGCTTACATGTGTCAGTCACGCCCTTTATCACGAAAATTCATTTCATTTCCCTTTGATGTAAAAAGACTTTTTGGATTTTTCAGTTTTGCAAAACTATGTTTGTATTTTTCTGTTTTTCAAATGTTTTGTATTTTTCTGATTTTCTCCCCCTCAAACAATGCATAATACATATATTTCCCTCTTCCCCCCTATGCACAAATTTATCAAATAAAGAAAATGTATGCACAAAGTTTTAAACGAAAGGAAAGGAAATTATTATTATTATTATTATTATTATTATTATTATTATTATTATTATTATTATTACTTTTTGAAAATCACATCAGTCTAATCGTGCAACCATTTTGTCAAGATTGTCTATGGATCAAATTCTGCGTACGAAAACGTTTAACTCCGGTTACATCAGCTGGTTAACTTTCCACCTTTGAGGGTACAATTCGGAACATTAACGAATTCGAAACAGTAACTCGGATTAACAATCCGAGATGGAATATCGAAACAGTAACTCGGATTAACAATCCGAGATGGAATCTCGAAACAATGATCCGAGATGCTAATCTGAGATGGTGATTCGGAACAGTGATCTGAGATGGTATCCGAGATGCACTGTTTCAATCCGAGATGCTTCCCAAATTCGAGATACAATCCGAGATGAACACCTATGATCCGTGATGCTATCCGAGATGCATTGTTCTGATCCGAGATACAACTATATAGATCCGAAATACAACTTTTATGATCCGAAGTGCAAGCTTTCTGATCCGAGATGCTTCTCTAATGATCCGAGATGGATTCGAGATGCATGTTCATCAATCCGAGATGGTCCGAGATGGTTCGAGATGTTCAACCGAAACCCAAAACAGAAGCAGATGCGAACTGAAATACGTGTGATATCAGATCTGAGCCTAGAAACAGGTTCAAACAGGCTCTGATACCAATTGTAAATCCCGAAAATCCGGATCTAACAACGATATCACACAATCATCAAGGATGGGCGGAATCCAAACTTGGTGATATTCAAGAGAACCGAAAAGATGAAAAACAATATGAATCAACTTTAAACTGTCACACCCCAGCCGATGGCGGAAACATCGGGATGAGACGAAAACGAGATTGCAAGAGACTTCATAACGCTATGTGACAATATAGATTAAATTCAAATTTCATTCAAGACTAAATTGTCATACAAAAATTCCAAATAATAGTCAACAATTGTTTCAAAACGACATAACATCAAAATAGATAAATTAATCTAGGTGTGTATCTAAGTCCACCTAAATCTTGTTTCATCTTGTAACATCACCTCATCAATCAACCTGCAACATGTATTAAAATATATCAACAAAAAGTTAGCTAACATACAAGTTTTGTGTCACACCCCGACCCGCCGCGGAAATAGGTGATCGGGGCATGATTGGGTTTTCATCAAAGCTCATGACATTTATTATAATGTTTCATATTTATTATTACAATTTTAAAGAAAATCATACAATCAAATCATACAAGTACAACATGTTCTATACATCTTTCTAGACTTCATTATTTTTCTTCTAAGGCATTTTCCTATGTGTTCCTTGCTTCATCCTGTCCACCTGTATCATGTGTAAAAATGGTTTTTGGGTCAACAAAAAGTTGGCGAGTGAACCTTGTTAGAAAACATTTATTATTGATTTCTTGTTGTATTTTATATGGAAAAATTGTGCAATAATCATATGTGAGCAAACGTAAATAAACATACAATAACAAACAATAACATACAATAACAAACCACCTTGCATGAATATATGACATGAATGATAATGTAAATGTTGGCAACATCACGTTCACGCTCATAGGTAATGGGGAACGGTTCCGCTCATTGGTAATGGGGAACAGACGGCCTATGATGATGTATGTGCGATCAAGGCTCAATCAAACGGAGCCGATCGTATGTTGGCAACGCCTCGTTCACGCTCATAGGTAATGGGGAACGGTTAACGCTCATAGGTAATGGGGAACGGCGGCCTATGATAATGTATGTACTGAAAATGATAAATTTAATCTAAACATTAACCACACGAACAGTTGATACATATTGAATACACATTTGATCATTTATATGATGGATGCACAAGTGTTTAAATGTAATAAATAATATGACACATGATACACCCCAAAATGTGATTAAAACGGGGAATTTTGTAGAGATTCACTCACCGTGGGTGCGTTTCTTGAATTGATGATGAATGCGCACGAATTTGAATTTAACCACGAGAGGAACTAACCTAAATAATAACATAGTGGTTCGGTAAATAAAAGCATTTTATTTGAGATTAATAATTTTAATTCATAACTTTAATAGGATTTCTAGATTTATTTTTGTGAGTTTAAGGACATTTTCTAACTTTAAAAATATTAATTTTAAGTATTTTTAATTGATTTTTAAATTAAATAAATAAATAAAAAATATAAAAATTTTTGACTTTTTGACCAGTTGACCGGTCGGACCGTGTTTATGATATGCGCTGAGTGAGGTTCGAACTCGTGGCCTCTCGTATACGTGCACGCAGCTCTACCAACTGAGCTACGTGTCTAACCCGAAATATTTCTGTTTTTAATTATATATATATATATATACAAATTAGATTAATTCATTTCTGTCCTTATTTAAAAACTTAATAATTGCCAGAATCGGTGCGGGAGCCTGGACTCGAACCCGAGACGTGCTTAATGTTTTTGCACACAGTCCACCACTGGACTGTGTGTCTAACCTGGTTATTATTCCGGTTTTTATTATACTTATACGCTGATTACATGTTTCAGGATTTGGCTTTTATATAAAAAAAAGTATATTATTTCAGTGGATCGGAACACAACAGAACTCGAACTCGGTATCTCTATGTTTCAAATGCACACAGTCCACCGCTGGACTGTGTGTCTAACCCGAGATATAACTCGATTTATATTAAATATATATACAACCGAAACTTCATCTTCTTCGTTAAACAACCTAGAACTCCCAATCCCGACTGTTTCGATACATTAATCAATTTCTTTAGTAAATTTTAAATAATCTACACATGGTCCAAAGTAAGGTTTCTTATTTGGGTAAGTTGAGTTAGGTGCTACTTGAGTGATTGGGATAGCTTGGAGGGGCACGGCTTGTGAAGCTGGTTGATTGTGTTGAGTGACAGCGAAAATTTGCCCATCTCGTTTTCTCTTAGAAATGGGTTGAGAAAAGGATTCGGTTTGGGTGGAGTTTGAGGTTTCAGTTAATGCTTTATCCTTCTTCTTCTCCTCCTTGAAGTCCTTGTTTCGTATGCGGTTCTCGGTGAGCTCTGTAGCTAACTCCATTGCTGCTTCCAGAGTTGCAGGTGTGGTACTTATTACAGAGTCTTGAATTTTTGAAGGAAGACCTCGGATGTAGTGCTCGATCAAACGGTAGAGGGGAGTGAACAAGTTGGGGACCATTTGATTTAACTCAAGGAATCTCTTGTTGTATGTGGTGTGGTCGCCTTCCTTTTGTTTCAAAGAATAGAACTCATCCTCTAATTTCTTGATTTCGCTTCTTGGGCAAAACCGTCTTGTCATGATTTCCTTCAACTCTTCCCAAGTCAAAGTCATAGCATCTTCAACACCTCGTTTGGCCTTCTCTGTATTCCACCATGTAAGTGATATTCCAAGTAAACGACCGGTAGCATATCGCACTTTGCGATCATCGGGGCAATCGCAATTTAGAAAAGTGTTTTCCATTTCCTTAAACCAATGGAGGAGAGCGGTGACACCTTCAGTCCCTTCGTATTTTGGAGGGTCGCAGGATTTGAAATGCTTGAAGGTGCATTTAGTGGTAATTGGGGGAGGGTTGACAACATTTGATCTTCTTGATTGACGGGATTAGCGGTAAGGGCTTGTTGAACTTGAACTACAATGTTAGGTATTACGGTAGCCATTTGTTGAGCGATTTGGGCAGCCATGCGCTCGCGGGCTTTTCCTGATCTCATCTTCCTACGAGCGAGATTGGAAGACATCTACAAGGAATACATATCAAGAGTATGCGTTGGATGTTTTAGGGATCATGTGTCGTATTTAGGAATGAACATTCATAAAATAAATATAGAATAATAAATCTACTACATCCATAGGATGTCTTGGGCTTTGCTCGTAATTGGGCCTCGCATGCCGCCATACTTCACCTTCGTAATCATGTGGGCCCCCATGATTACCGGGTTTTTCATATGGTTCGCATGTGTTAGCCTGGTTACGTACACTAAAACCCGGAGAAAATCGAGAAATATGTATGTAACGTATGATATTCGGAATGTATCCAGGTGTGGACACGGTGACACCTCAAAGTGGGGTTAGTTCGAACGACGTTTGGTGTGGCATGCTTTGGCCTAATAGGTCCTTCGTACTCTCATCGTTAGTCCCCAGGTAGGCAAACTGGTCCGTTATATTGGACTTATACGAATGCCAACCTAGACAGGACGTTCCGACTACCGGTACTTGTACCCTTACAGTTACTACATGCCCGTCGCAGAACTCACTTTGATGAGATTTGAAAAATGAAAAATGCGACAAAAATCTTGAATAACGGAAGTATGAAGGTGATTTGAATATGTGAACATTGAAATATGTATGATGAATATGTATGTAAGTATGTATGTTCGACTGTAAGTATAATTCATTATGTATCACAAAATGTAATATTGGAAGTGTTTGCATGCATTTGTGTATGTAATAAATATGAAAGAAATAAACATCATAAGTTTGCATGTAACCACATAAACAATTAAAATCTAATAAACTATAGTATAGGCTCTAAGGGTCTAATAACCTATCCTATATCCCTATAGTCAAAAGCTCTGATACCAATCTGTCACACCCCCACCCGCAGCGGAAATAGGTGATCGGGGCGTGATTGGGTTTTCATCAAAGCTTATGACATTTATTATAATGTTTCATATTTATTATTACAATTTTAAAGAAAATCATACAATCAAATCATACAAGTACAACATGTTCTATACATCTTTCTAGACTTCATTATTTTTCTTCTAAGTCATTTTCCTATGTGTTCCTTGCTTCATCATGTCCACCTGTATCATGTGTAAAAATGGTTTTTGGGTCAACAAAAAGTTGGCGAGTGAACCTTGTTAGAAAACATTTATTATTGATTTCTTGTTGTATTTAATATGAAAAAATTGTGCAATAATCATATGTGAGCAAACGTAAATAAACATACAATAACAAACAATAACATACAATAACAAACCACCTTGCATGAATATATGACATGAATGATAATGTAAATGTTGGCAACGTCACGTTCACGCTCATAGGTAATGGGGAACGGTTCCGCTCATAGGTAATGGGGAACAGACGGCCTATGATGATGTATGTGCGATCAAGACTCAATCAAACGGAGCCGATCGTATGTTGGAAACGCCTCGTTCACGCTCATAGGTAATGGGGAACGGTTCACGCTCATAGGTAATGGGGAACGGCGGCCTATGATAATGTATGTACTGAAAATGATAAATTTAATCTAAACATTAACCACACGAATAGTTGATACATATTGAATACACATTTGATCACTGATATGATGGATGCACAAGTGTTTAAATGTAATATATAATATGACACATGATACACCCCAAAATGTGATTAAAACAGGGAATTTTGTAGAGATTCACTCACCGTGGGTGCGTTTCTTGAATTGATGATGAATGCGCACGAATTTGGATTTAACCAGAGGAACTAACCTAAATAATAACATAGTGGTTCGGTAAATAAAAGGAATTTATTTGAAATTAATAATTTTAATTCATAACTTCCATAGGATTTCTAGATTTATTTTTGTGAGTTTAAGGACATTTTCTAACTTTAAAAATATTAATTTTAAGTATTTTTAATTGATTTTTAAATTAAATAAATAAATAAAAAATATAAAAACTTTTGACTTTTTGACCAGTTGACCGTTGACCGTTGACTAGTTGACCGGTCGGACCGTGTTTATGATATGCGCTGAGTGAGGTTCGAACTCGTGACCTCTCGTATCCGTGCACGCAGCTCTACCAACTGAGCTACGTGTCTAACCCGAAATATTTCTTTTTTTAATTATATATATATACAAATTAGATTAATTCATTTCTGTCCTTATTTAAAAACTTGATAATTGCCAGAATCGGTGCGGGAGCCTGGACTCGAACCCGCGACGTGCTTAATGTTTTTGCCCACAGTCCACCATTGGACTGTGTGTCTAACCTGGTTATTATTCCGGTTTTTATTATACTTATACACTGATTACATGTTTCAGGATTTGGCTTTTATATAAAAAAAAAGTATATTATTTCAGTGGATCGGAACACAACAGAACTCGAACTCGGTATCTCTATGTTTCAAATGCACACAGTCCACCGCTGGACTGTGTGTCTAACCCGAGATATAACTCGATTTATATTAAATATATAAACAACCGAAACTTCATCTTCTTCGTTAAACAACCCAGAACTCCCAATCCCGACTGTTTCGATACATTAATCAATTTCTTTAGTAAATTTTAAATAATCTACACATGGAATTAATAAAAATGAAAGGGATTAGGTGAAAGATATACCGAACAGGGATCCCCTGTTTCTCCGGCGAGATTCCGATGACAGCAGGTTATTCCGGCGACGTGTAACTTGCGGCAGAGGATCTTCAGGAAGTTTGAGGTGAGTGTGGGTGACTTCGGTATGAGCTCTAGATGTTCTGTTTATAAAGTAAGGCAACAGAGATGAAATGGGTTCGGTTTTCCGGCGACTTGCAGAGAATTCCGGCGAACACAGATAAATTCCGGCAGTAGAGTGTTTGAACAGTAAGCTCTTGTGTGATCGTTTGGTGGACGAGATGTTTCAGTATTTGCAGATCAAATGATTTGTAATCGGTTTCATCTTTTAATGTTTTCGATTTCTTTCATTTTTTCTTAAATGTTTTCGGTTATGAAATACTGAAATTCTTTGATTCAGGGTAGAATTGGTAACTGAAATCGAATTAAAACACAATTCAGTAACGGATGATTGTATGCGCGTTCCATTTTTCAGTTGAAATCGTAACTGCTGAAATCTTTTGGGCGGCTTTCTTTTTGAAACTTCCCATAATTGAAATGCGTATACATATATTAATGGTTCTAAAATAAACCGAATGAGGCTCGGCAGCCGAACGGTTTATGTGTATGTGATGGAGGCGGGTGACCCGGCTTTTGGCGCGGGTTCGAATCCCGGCCAACCCTTTTATTTTTTTTATTCATTGATTATTACAAATTTTCAATTATAGATTTTAAGTTATAAAATGTATATTAATTATGCATCGTTTAGAATTAATTTGGGCAATAAATATACAACGAAAAATTTTAACTGGGTATTCGATTAATAAACGAAGCGGGTTTTGGAAACCCGTTTTTTGACGGATGTTACATTTTGTTACATAGCATAATATAGAATAAATTTGTTTAAAGTCTCATATCCAACATGAACCATAATATGCAAGTTTACTAGCATGCCGAAACGGTGTACTATATGTTCAAACCTAAGAATCCAACGCGTTAAAATAGCATATCCCAATAGAGTAGCGGGAGGTTAACATGTTTAACTGAACAATACCCCAAGTTTCGTGGGCGGTGCGTTAATCCTATAGCGCTATAATTGTTAAGGTAGGCTAGCAAAGTTAATGAGCATATATCGACACAAAAGTTTACATAACATACAAGTCTAACAAGCATCAAGTAGTTTCATGCTAAGCATGGATAGAGAATAAAATATTTTAAGTGTCATGTGATTTTGTATAATGTACATGTTGAACCCAAAGTGTAAAAAAAAAAAGAAAAAAGGGATCGAGTATGCTCACAGGTTTGCAAAGTTTTCTTTGGTGATTCCGTGATGAGTTGGAGGTTGGAACATCAAAGCTTCCTTTAAAATACTTAGTGTTTTATTTTAGAACTCTTAAAGTTCTCTTCCTTGCTTGGAAGATTTGAGAGAAGTAGAGAGGTTGAGAGAAGAATGGTTGGAACTCTTAGTATCCTTTTAGAATTCTTATAATTCTTGATTTAGAGATATTGAGAGAATTAGAGAGATGGACATAAGAATGGTGTGAATAAAATGGTAGAAGGAGGTTGGTATTTATAGGTAGAGAAAGTGGAAAAGGGTGAAATATGATTGGTTAAAAAAGGTGGAAGAGGATTGAAAAGATGATTGGTGGAGAAAGGGGGTGGAATTGGTGAAATATGATTGGTTAAAAAAGGTGGAAGGGGATTGAAAAGATGATTGGTGGAGAAAGGAGGAGGAAAATGGTGAAATATGATTGGTTAAAGAATGTGAAAGAGGATTGATGAGGTGGAAAGATGATTGGTATATTCCTTGGTATTTCTTGAGTATATATTATGTAATTGAGTATATATAAAAAAGTATAAAAGTATAATTCAAGTATTGAGGATGTGCGTATAAGTATTTATACGTATAATTGTGTCGGTTTGCGTATAAATACGTATTTAAATGACCGGTTGTGTGAATAAAAAATATGTATAAACCTGAATTTTATTATAATTAACGCCTCGAAAATAGGATACGAATATGAAATTTTATAAAATAAGGATACCAAAATACGAGGCGTTACAGTCTCCCCTACTATAGGAAATTTCGTCCCGAAATTTATTCAAAAGAGAGACCTTAGATAAGGTTAGCGTTTCAAGGCATGTGCGTGTATAACCGAGAATAGATTGCGTGTGATCAAAGTTTGTTTTCGATAGTAGAGAACCACCGAATTTCTCATGGCACGTTTTTACGAAAGTTCGGTAATATGGTAGGAACACTTATATATAGGAAGTACCAACGGCGTATCCACCATGTTCATACCATATTACGTTCGTTTCGCTAATCGATGCCATGTTACGTTCCATGTCACGATCAGGGTTTATTAGCATATTACGAGTGAGAACGATAGCGTATATAGAGTCTCAAGTATATAAGTATAATTGCACTTAAGTATGAGAGAGGGTATAGTGTATAAGTATGAGTATAAGTGTAAGTATACGTATATGCGCATTCGTGTACAATACAAATGATATATTTTAGTTAACCAAGATTAACGGATTACTGGCATGTGAATAAACAGGTCAAACCATCGTGTACCACAATGTAGACTACCCATCATCGTTAAAACGAAGAGGGTGTAAAATAGTTTACTTAACATGACCTCAAGAATACGGGCGGGCGTCACTCCTATAGCGCTACACAAGCGCAGTACATGTTAAGGTGTGGCTTGATCAAAGTTAATGACGAGTCTACCACATAAACATGTAATAAACAAGTCAAACCTTCGTGTACGCAATGTTGACTAGTCAATATTGTCGAAACATAGTGTAAAATAGTTTACTTAGTATGAAATAGTTTACTTAACATGAACCCAAGTCTCAAGGGCGGTGCGCTACTCCTATAGCACTACGCATAGTGCTATACATGTTAAGGTGTGGTTTTATAACGAGTTTATCACATATAATGTTCCAGTAATCCCAAATCAAGTATGATGTTTAGTATGCACTTATAGAATCGTTGTGTAATAGATTTAGTATAAATGCGAAGTTTGTCGTGCGTAAATTGGAATTTAGTATAGTGTGACATTGAAAAAAAATGAAGGAATAAGAATTATATAGCATAAAATGTAAGATAGCATAAAAGAGAGGCTTGTTAAAATGTTGGAGAGTTTCGGTTTTAGAAACTTCGACTATTCCAAAGTGACTCGTAAGTCCTTTCGAATTAGGGAGACATGATTTGGCCTAATAGGTATAATACTCTCGTCGCCAAGCGATTAACGGTAATTTACCCTTCCAGATAGTACATGTCCAATTTGTTCTAAAAATACAAAAACTTTGGCGAGATTGAAAATTGAGGAGCGGGACCAGTCATCAAGGTGTGGATGTCAATCCTGGCTTGACAATTTCGTCCCCAAATTGTGGTTTATTGAACGTATCAAGATAGAATCTCGAATCGTCTATAAAGAATCCACTAGATTATGAAATGAAACTCCCATCAAGATATGGATATCACTCCTGACTTGATGGTGAATTTCGTGCGAAATAACATGTAAAATGGATTGAAACTCGTCACCAATGGCGGGAATCACCCCTGTATTGATGAGTTATTTTGATTGTGGAACAAGAATATACTCAAAAGCGTGTGTTGTGTTTCATGTCTTAGGAAAGACATATTGTAAGTTTTAGGATCAAAAGGGGGAGAAGCATGATAGAAAGAATAACATTTTAGACAAGTATCACAAATGGTCAAGAGTATGGTACTTAAACTATAGACTAGGCCGAACATGGCAATTCTACCTAATTCCCTATAGTTATGGCTCTGATACCAATCGTCACACCCCAACCGATGGCGGAAACATCTGGATGAGACGAAAACGAGATTGCAAGAGACTTCATAACGCTATGTGACAATAAAGATTAAATTCAAATTTCATTCAAGACTAAATTGTCATACAAAAATTCCAAATAATAGTCAACAATTGTTTCAAAACGACATAACATCAAAATAGATAAATTAATCTAGGTGTGTATCTAAGTCCACCTAAATCTTGTTTCATCTTGTAACATCACCTCATCATCAACCTGCAACATGTATTAGAATATATCAACAAAAAGTTGGCGAGCATACAAGTTTTGTTACAAAGCATAATATAGAATAAATTTGTTTAAAGTCTCATATCCAACATGAACCATAATATGCAAGTTTACTAGCATGCCGAAACGGTGTACTATATGCTCAAACCCAAGAATCCAACGCGTTAAAATAGCCTATCCCAATAGAGTAGCGGGAGGTTAACATGTTTAACCTAACAATACCCCAAGTTTTATGGGCGGTGCGTTAATCTTATAGCACTATAATTGTTAAGGTAGGCTAGCAAAGTTAATGAGCATATATCGACACAAAAGTTTACATAACATACAAGTCTAACAAGCATCAAGTAGTTTCATGTTAAGCATGGATAGAGATTAAAATAGTTTAAGTGTCGTGTGATTTTGTATAATGTACATGTTGAACCCAAAGTGTAAAAAAAGAAAAAAGGGATCGAGTATGCTCACAGTTTTGCAAAGTTTCCTTTGGTGATTCCGTGAAGAGTTGGAGGTTGGAGCTTCAAAGCTTCCTTTAAAATACTTAGTGTTTTATTTTAGAACTCTTAGAGTTCTCTTCCTTGCTTGGAAGATTTTACAGAAGTAGAGAGGTTGAGAGAAGAATGGTAGGAACACTTAGTATCCTTTTAGAATTCTTAGAATTATTGATTTAGAGATATTGAGAGAATTAGAGAGATGGAGATAAGAATGGTGTGAATAAAATGGTAAAAAGAGGTTGGTATTTATAGGTAGAGAAAGTGGAAAAGGGTGAAATATGATTGGTTAAAAAAGGTGGAAGAGGATTGAAAAGATGATTGGTGGAGAAAGGGGGTGGAAAGGGTGAAATATGATTGGTTAAAAAGGTGGAAGAGGATTGAAAAGATGATTGGTGGAGAAAGGGGGTGGAAAAGGGTGAAATATGATTGGTTAAAGAAGGTGAAAGATGATTGATGAGGTGGAAAGATGATTGGTATATTTCTTGGTATTTCTTGAATATATATTATGTAATTGAGTATATATAAAAAAGTATAAAAGTATAATTCAAGTATTGAAGATGTGCGTATAAGTATTTATACGTATAATTGTGTCGGTTTGCATATAAATACGTATTTAAATGACCGGTTGTGTGAATAAAAAATATGTATAAACCTGAATATTATTATAATTAACGCCTCCAAAATAGGATACGAATATGAAATTTTATAAAATAAGGATACCAAAATACGAGGCGTTACAGTCTCCCCTACTATAAGAAATTTCGTCCCGAAATTTATTCAAGAGAGAGACCTTAGATAAGGTTAGCGTTTCAAGGCATGTGAATGTATAACCGAGAATAGATTCCGTGTGATCAAAGTTTGTTTTCGATAGTAGAGAACCACCAAATTTCTCATGGCACGTTTTTACGAAAGTTCGGTAATATGGTAGGAACACTTATATATAGGAAGTACCAACGGCGTATCCACCATGTTCATACCATATTACGTTCGTTTCGCTAATCGATGCCATGTTACGTTCCATGTCACAGGGTTTATTAGCATATTACGAGTGAGAATGATAGCGTATATATAGTCTCAAGTATATAAGTATAATTGCACTTAAGTATGAGAGAGGGTATAGTGTATAAGTATGAGTATAAGTGTAAGTATACGTATATGCGCATTCGTGTACAATACAAATGATATATTTTAGTTAACCAAGATTAACGGATTATTGGCATGTGAATAAACAGGTCAAACCATCGTGTACCACAATGTAGACTACCCATCATCGTTAAAACGAAGAGGGTGTAAAATAGTTTACTTAACATGACCTCAAGAATTCGGGAGGGCGTCACTCCTATAGCGCTACACAAGCGCTGTACATGTTAAGGTGTGGCTTGATCAAAGTTAATGACGAGTTTACCACATAAACATGTGAATAAACAAGTCAAACCTTCGTGTACACAATGTTGACTAGTCAATATTGTCGAAACATAGTGTCTTACTTAGTATGAAATAGTTTACTTAACATGACCCCAAGTCTCAAGGGCGGTGCGCTACTCCTATAGCACTACGCATAGTGCTATACATGTTAAGGTGTGGTTTTATAACGAGTTTATCACATATAATGTTCCAGTAATCCCAAATCAAGTATGTTGTTTAGTATGCACCTATAGAATCGTTGTGTAATAGATTTAGTATAAATGCGAAGTTTGTCGTGCATAAATTCGATTTTAGTATAGTGTGACATTGAAAAAAATGAAGGAATAAGAATTATATAGCATAAAATGTAAGATAGCATAAAAGAGAGGCTTGTTAAAATGTTGGAGTGTTTCGGTTTTAGAAACTTCGACTATTCCAAAGTGACTCGTAAGTCCTTTCGAATTAGGGAGACATCATTTGGCCTAATAGGTATAATACTCTCGTCGCCAACCGATTAACGGTAATTTACCCTTCCAGTTAGTACATGTCCCTAATTTGATCCAAAAATACGAAACTTTGGCGAGATTGAAAATTGAGGAGCGGGACCAGTCATCAAGGTGTGGATGTCAATCCTGGCTTGACAATTTTGTCCCCAAATTGTGGTTTATTGAACGTATCAATATATAATCTCGAATCGTCTATAAAGAATCCACTAGATTATGAAATGAAACTCCCATCAAGATATGGATATCGCTCCTGATTTGATGGTGAATTTCGTGCGAAATAACATGTAAAATGGATTGAAACTCGTCACCAATGGCGGAAATCACCCCTGTATTGATGATTTATTTTGATTGTGGAACAAGAATATACTCAAAAGCGTGTGTTGTGTTTCACGTCTTAGGAAAGACATATTGTAAGTTTTAGGATCAAAAGGGGGAGAAGCAAGATAGAAAGAATAACATTTTAGACAAGTATCACAAATGGTCAAGAGTATGGTACTTAAACTATAGACTAGGCCGAACATGGCAATTCTACCTAATTCCCTATAGTTATGGCTCTGATACCAATCTGTCACACCCCCAACCGATGGCAAAAACATCTGGATGAGACGAAAACGAGATTGCAAGAGACTTCATAACGCTACGTGACAATATAGATTAAATTCAAATTTCATTCAAGACGAAATTGTCATACAAAAACTCCAAATAATAGTCAACAATTGTTTCAAAACGACATAACATCAAAATAGATAAATTAATCTAGGTGTGTATCTAAGTCCACCTAAATCTTGTTTCATCTTGTAACATCACCTCATCATCAACCTGCAACATGTATTAGAATATATCAACAAAAAGTTGGCGAGCATACAAGTTTTGTTACAT
The DNA here is from genome assembly GCA_947069175.1 of Scalesia atractyloides. NCBI lineage: Eukaryota > Viridiplantae > Streptophyta > Magnoliopsida > Asterales > Asteraceae > Scalesia > Scalesia atractyloides. The sequence continues at coordinate 56,552,437 of CAMTDV010000028.1, forward strand.
AGCATAATGTAGAATAAATTTGTTTAAAGTCTCATATCCAACATAAACCATAATATGCAAGTTTACTAGCATGCCGAAACGGTGTACTATATGTTCAAACCCAAGAATCCAACGCGTTAAAATAGCCTATCCCAATAGAGTAGCGGGAGGTTAACGTGTTTAACCTAACAATACCCCAAGTTTCATGGGCGGTGCGTTAATCCTATAGCACTATAATTTTTAAGGTAGGCTAGCAAAGTTAATGAGCATATATCGACACAAAAGTTTACTTAACATACAAGTCTAACAAGCGTCAAGTAGTTTCATGTTAAGCATGGATAGAGATTAAAATAGTTTAAGTGTCGTGTGATTTTGTATAATGTACATGTTGAACCCAAAGTGTAAAAAAAAGAAAAAAAGGATCGAGTATGCTCACAGTTTTGCAAAGTTTCCTTTGGTGATTCCGTGAAGAGTTGGAGGTTGGAGCTTCAAAGCTTTCTTTAAAATACTTAGTGTTTTATTTTAGAACTCTTAGAGTTCTCTTCCTTGCTTGGAAGATTTGAGAGTAGTAGAGAGGTTGAGAGAAGAATGGTTGGAACACTTAGTATCCTTTTAGAATTCTTAGAATTCTTGATTTAGAGATTGAGAGAATTAGAGAGATGGAGAGAAGAATGGTGTGAATAAAATGGTAGAAGGAGGTTGGTATTTATAGGTAGAGAAAGTGAAAAAGGGTGAAATATGATTGGTTAAAAAATGTGGAAGAGGATTGAAAAGATGATTGGTGGAGAAAGGAGGTGGAAAAGGGTGAAATATGATTGGTTAAAAAAGGTGGAAGATGATTGAAAAGATGATTGGTGGAGAAAGGAGGTGGAAAAGGGTGAAATATGATTGGTTAAAGAAGGAGAAAGAGGATTGATGAGGTGGAAAGATGATTGGTATATTTCTTGGTATTTCTTGAATATATATTATGTAATTGAGTATATATAAAAAAAGTATAAAAGTATAATTCAAGTATTGAGGATGTGCGTATAAGTATTTATACGTATAATTGTGTCGGTTTGCGTATAAATACGTATTTAAATGACCGGTTGTATGAATAAAAAATATGTATAAACCTGAATTTTATTATAATTAACGCCTCGAAAATAGGATACGAATATGAAATTTTATAAAATAAGGATACCAAATACTAGGCGTTACAGTCTCCCCTACTATAGGAAATTTCGTCCCGAAATTTATTCAAGAGAGAGACCTTAGATAAGGTTAGCGTTTCAAGGCATGTGCGTGTATAACCGAGAATAGATTGGGTGTGATCAAAGTTTGTTTTCGATAGTAGAGAACCACCGAATTTCTCATGGCACGTTTTTACGAAAGTTCGGTAATATGGTAGGAACACTTATATATAGGAAGTACCAGCGGCGTATCCACCATGTTCATACCATATCACGTTCGTTTCGCTAATCGATGCCATGTTACGTTCCGTGTCACGATCAGGGTTTATTAGCATATTACGAGTGAGAATGATAGCGTATATAGAGTCTCAAGTATATAAGTATAATTGCATTTAAGTATGAGAGAGGGTATAGTGTATAAGTATGAGTATAAGTGTAAGTGTACGTATATGCGCATTCGTGTACAATACAAATGATATATTTTAGTTAACCAAGATTAACGGATTACTGGCATGTGAATAAACAGGTCAAACCATCGTGTACCGCAATGTAGACTACCCATCATCGTTAAAACGAAGAGGGTGTAAAATAATTTACTTAACATGACCTCAAGAATACGGGTGGGCGTCACTCCTATAGCGCTACACAAGCTCTATACATGTTAAGGTGTGGCTTGATCAAAGTTAATGACGAGTCTACCACATAAACATGTGAATAAACAAGTCAAACCATCGTGTACGCAATGTTGACTAGTCAATATTGTCGAAACATAGTGTAAAATAGTTTACTTAGTATGAAATAGTTTACTTAACATGACCCCAAGTCTCAAGGGCAGTGTGCTACTCCTATAGCACTACGCATAGTGTTATACATGTTAAGGTGTGGTTTTATAACGAGTTTATCACATATAATGTTCCAGTAATCCCAAATCAAGTATGATGTTTAGTATGCACTTATAGAATCGTTGTGTAATAGATTTAGTATAAATGCGAAGTTTGTCGTGCATAAATTCGATTTTAGTATAGTGTGACATTGAAAAAAAATGAAGGAATAAGAATTATAAAGCATAAAATGTAAGATAGCATAAAAGAGAGGCTTGTTAAAATGTTGGAGGGTTTCGGTTTTAGAAACTTCGACTATTCCAAAGTGACTCGTAAGTCCTTTCGAATTAGGGAGACATGATTTGGCCTAATAGGTATAATACTCTTGTCGCCAAGCGATTAACGGTAATTTACCCTTCCAGATAGTACATGTCCCTAATTTGATCCAAAAATACGAAACTTTGGCGAGATTGAAAATTGAGGAGCGGGACCAGTCATCAAGGTGTGGATGTCAATCCTGGCTTGAAAATTTCGTCCCCAAATTGTGGTTTATTGAACGTGTCAAGATATAATCTCGAATCGTCTATAAAGAATCCACTAGATTATGAAATGAAACTTCCATCAAGATATGGATATCACTCCTGACTTGATGGTGAATTTCGTGTGAAATAAATGTAAAACGGATTGAAACTCGTCACCAATGGCGGGAATCACCCCTGTATTGATGAGTTATTTTGATTGTGGAACAAGAATATACTCAAAAGCGTGTGTTGTGTTTCATGTCTTAGGAAAGACATATTGTAAGTTTTAGGATCAAAAGGGGGAGAAGCATGATAGAAAGAATAACATTTTAGACAAGTATCACAAATGGTCAAGAGTATGGTACTTAAACTATAGACTAGGCCGAACATGGCAATTCTACCTAATTCCCTATAGTTATGGCTCTGATACCAATCTGTCACACCCCAACCGATGACCGGAAACATCTGGATGAGACGAAAACGAAATTGCAAGAGACTTCATAACGCTATGTGACAATACAGATTAAATTCAAATTTCATTCAAGACTAAATTGTCATACAAAAACTAGTCAACAATTGTTTCAAAACGACATAACATCAAAATAGATAAATTAATCTAGGTGTGTATCTAAGTCCACCTAAATCTTGTTTCATCTTGTAACATCACCTCATCATCAACCTGCAACATGTATTAGAATATATCAACAAAAAGTTGGCGAGCATACAAGTTTTGTTACATAGCATAATGTAGAATAAATTTGTTTAAAGTCTCATATCCAACATAAACCATAATATGCAAGTTTACTAGCATGCCGAAACGGTGTACTATATGTTCAAACCCAAGAATCCAACGCGTTAAAATAGCCTATCCCAATAGAGTAGCGGGAGGTTAACATGTTTAACCTAACAATACCCCAAGTTTCATGGGCGATGCGTTAATCCTAGAGCACTATAATTTTTAAGGTAGGCTAGCAAAGTTAATGAGCATATATCGACACAAAAGTTTACATAACATACAAGTCTAACAAGCATCAAGTAGTTTCATGTTAAGCATGGATAGAGATTAAAATAGTTTAAGTGTCGTGTGATTTTGTATAATGTACATGTTGAACCCAAAGTGTAAAAAAAAAAGAAAAAAAGGGATCGAGTATGCTCACAGTTTTGCAAAGTTTCCTTTGGTGATTCCGTGAAGAGTTGGAGGTTGGAGCTTCAAAGCTTCCTTTAAAATACTTAGTGTTTTATTTTAGAACTCTTAGAGTTCTCTTCCTTGCTTGGAAGATTTGAGAGAAGTAGAGAGGTTGAGAGAAGAATGGTTGGAACACTTAGTATCCTTTTAGAATTCTTGATTTAGAGAGATGGAGAGAAGAATGGTGTGAATAAATTGGTAGAAGGAGGTTGGTATTTATAGGTAGAGAAAGTGAAAAAGGGTGAAATATGATTGGTTAAAAAGGTGGAAGAGGATTGAAAAGATGGTTGGTGGAGAAAGGAGGTGGAAAAAGGGTGAAATATGATTGGTTAAAAATGTGGAAGTGGATTGAAAAGATTATTGGTGGAGAAAGGAGGTGGAAAAGGGTGAAATATGATTGGTTAAAGAATGTGAAAGAGGATTGATGAGGTGGAAAGATGATTGGTATATTTCTTGGTATTTCTTGAGTATATATTATGTAATTGAGTATATATAAAAAAGTATAAAAGTATAATTCAAGTATTGAGGATGTGCGTATAAGTATTTATACGTATAATTGTGTCGGTTTGCGTATAAATACGTATTTAAATGACCGGTTGTATGAATAAAAAATATGTATAAACCTGAATTTTATTATAATTAACGCCTCGAAAATAGGATACGAATATGAAATTATATAAAATAAGGATACCAAAATACGAGGCGTTACATATAACCTTGCACACGATTCTATTACTTGAACAAGTAAAACCGTCTGGTACAAGATGGAGGCTCTCTAGAGACTCCCAAAAGTGTAACCCTAGAAATGACATAAGCTTAGCTTATAACCTAGGGTTAGGGCATGCCCCTCATGGGCTTGCCTATGGGCTTGCCTGGCCCACATGGCCTATGTGTAAACCTCGTAAAATCGTGTCCAATAGTATAGTGACACATGTTGTATTTTAATTTAGTCTATTAAAGACTGATGGGGACTAAAGGTATCAACATGCTCAAACAACGGCCTCTGAGTGACTGATATGTCAACATGCCTATCCTCTGAGTGACTGATATGTGAACATGCTTAAACTTGGCCTCTGAGTGACTGATATGTCAACATGCCTAGCCTCTGGGTGACTGATATGTCAACATGCTTAAACTTAGCCTCTGGGTGACTGATATGTCAACATGCCTAGCCTCTGAGTGACCGATATGTCAACATGCTTAAAGTGAGCCTCTGAGTGACCCTTTATGAAGTCCTAACTCTCGTACGTTTCGATTGTTAGACGAGAAGGATTAAATCCGTAATTAATTGAAAGCTGGATGATGGAGGGGTTAAAAGTGTCAACATATTAATTTATACCTTTGAGTGACCTTTTTACGAACCAATAGCTCGACAATGTCCGGGCATACTCCCGGGTACGCCAAAAATTGGTTACGGAGGGCTAAATATGCTATAAAGGTGTTTTAGAAGGTTTTATAAGTTGAGGGGCTAAAAGAATTAAACTCTGAAAACTGACACGGGGCGCTCGCGGAGCGCGAGAGGCAAGGCTTGTGCCTCTCGCGGGGAGCGAGAGGCAAGGCTTGTGCCTCTCGCGGGGCGCGAGAGGCCTGTGTCTGTAGAAAATTGCCTTGGCCTCCACAAAAATTGCCAAAAACCATTTGATTCGAAACCATGGCTTTCCAAACTGCTATGCCACGTTTTAGGACACTTGTAAGCTTCCTCTTACACCCCTTAGCACCTGGCATCACCCCCTTCAAGCTCTCCAACTATAAATAGATGCTAAGGTTCCCAATTTGAATTTGCACATTTCTCATTCACAACTCTATCTCCCTCCTCTGGAAGTTCCTAACTGAAATGAGCATCTAACTTAGTTATACTACATCCTAGGAACCACTTGTAAGTGTTCCTTCCTCTTACATCGTTTATAGACTTTTGTAGCCAAAAGTCAAGCGTTTTACGGGAAACGCCTTGACTTTCGGTTAAGACCATTATGGTCCAGCCATTGTTCATAACGAACATAGTTAAGTGATCTTAATAAGGTAGGTGTTAGTCCGTATAAAGGGCACCTCCTGAAGATCACGTTTGCTAGACCAATTGACGGGTCAAAGTTATTATATTAAAAAGTCAAACACGCCATTTGTTGGAAATGTTATAATTTGATCTTATATATGTTATGAAACCTGTTTTAACACTTAAACAAGTTGGTGATAATTATTAGAACATATAAGAACATGTTCGGCTCGTCAATTTCAGTTCTAGGGTCGGTTCGCAACCGAAAGTCGCGAAGTTTGACTTCTCATTTGACTTTCGATTCTGACCCGATATAGATTGGTTAGCTACTGATCTAAAGTTGCATCATGATCGTAATATAATGTACTATAACCCTCTGAGGTTATATTACATGATCATAATCAGAATCTGAGTTTATGCATAAGTTCCTTAATTATGCCATTTTGACTAAAATGCCCTTGTTGCATAAAAAGAGGTTTTAATGATAATGAACTTGAAAATGAGTTTTTGACTGATGTAATATTATAAGTAGGATTATTTGGGATGTCAAACCAGATTACAAACTGAGTTTATGAACAAGTCCTTTTAATATGTCGATAAATGACAATAAGGCCCTTGTGGCTTATAAAATGGTTTTAATTACATCTTTTCAAAGTAAATCTTTTACCTACTGGTATGTTATATTAAATAACATATCTAAGACATATAAATCTGACCTAAACATCAGTTTTCTACAAACATCGCACAAATCATCATTTTACGACAAAAGCGCCGTTTCGGCGCATAGTATGGTTTTAAACCATATTTACCAACCTAGACTTGTTACCTGATTTTAAAACTTATTTTTAATATTTTTACAGTAGGTACATGATATAAACTCAGAATCCCAAATAATTTATAAACTATGTGTAAAATGACCAAAATGCCCATTCGGTGCATAGTTTGGTCATAAAAGATAAATTACACATATAATCAATATCCTACTGATATTATATCATAAATAAGTTATTTTTCCAGAATACGTATGGTTATAACATTATTCAAGTTCCTTTTATAAGGTATGAAATTACCAAAATGCCCATATGAGGCATAGTGTCATTTTAAAACCTTAACGGGCATATTAGTTGATATCCTACTGATATCGTGACTTATTTAAAATATAATGGCATATAGAACTTGTCCATGACTTATCCGGTTACCCAATATCACTTATATGCGTACGGTTAAGCATATGTAACTAGTTTACGAAAATTAACCGAAACGGGTCTAACCTTGTCATTTAAGTCTCAAAATCCAAAATGTTTATAGTTTATCCATATTACACAAGTCAAAGTACTTGTTGGGATTAAACTACATTCTATCCGATCATCGCTTAATCTAGCGTTAACGTTTTGATCATGTACGCTAGTCGGTCTAAGTCTATGACTTAAGAAAGACCGTTAGTATTTAATTGGTTAGCTTATGCCATAATCCAGACTAGAATCATTCTGGTAAATGCTATCTGCACTTAGTGCTTTTGTGTAAAGCTGAGTTAATAAATCTTACGTTTAAACGAAGACTAGCTCAGGTAAATACTCTCGACTTATTTCCCTTATACGGGCTTGGGTTACGGTAAACTATTACCGCTTGGTCGAAAATGGGATCAATCGAATTCCGGATTGTGGCTAGTAAATCTGCATATTCTGTTTTAACTGTTTTGTTTGATAACTTAAACATCGGGGGTTAACTACCGTGTCCTGGATATCCTCGGCTCATTACATTAGATAATGGCCACGACCTTAGCGCGGGGTGTAGGCATACACCCGGCAGACGCTCAAATGCAACTACCCATGTCATTGGGGATAACTCCTTCGTGAGTTATAAGTGGTGTGTACTTAATCATGTCTCGGTTTTCACGTTGGGCCCTGTATGTATGGACAAACATGTGAATCTGTTAACAAGGTTGCAACGTCCACTTTCCCAAGTTATAAAAGATTTTGTGCTGATACGCACTTAAAACATATTTTAAATGTTTTTAATGAGTCAGTTGGGTGTATTTACTAGCGAAAGCTGACGTATTTTCAAAAGACTAAGCTTGCAGACACAATACGAAAATAGGCTGGAAGTGCTCGGCAGTAATAAGAGGATCTTGCAAATCCTAGATCTGCCCAAAGCCTGTATTATATTCTTTCTTTGTACAATTTTTGATCCGCCTGTGGATCTTCTATTACGAGCATGTATATTATTTTGTATTTCGAACATTTGGTTTGTAATAGTATTTTAAGTCCAAGACTTCCGCTGTGCTGTGTTTAATTGTCTATGATGATAACAACTTACGTCACGACATTCCCCACCCTGGCCCACCGGTGTTTGGATTGGCTGTGGAAAGCCGGGGTGTGACAGGTTGGTATCAGAGCCAACGTTTGAGAGAATTAAACACTATCCTTCTTGTGTTTAATCTCAAACTTACACCAGCACATTCCTTAGACTTCCGAGTCTAGGCATTGACCTGTGATTACTCATTTCATTATTAAGTTATTAGTATTATTTTTTAAATGATTTTTAACAGGAAAATGCCGCCAAGAGTAAGAGGAAGAGAAAAAGGACCAATAAGGGGAGGACCTTCAGGACATATCCATTCACATCCCCATCACCCGAACCCTTTTGAAGATTCGGGGGATTCATGGCCATTATCACAGCATTCGCCTTCTCATACTCAAAACTCGTACCATTCCTATCATTCGCATCATTCACACCACTCCCACCATTCCCATCATTCTTATCACGATGAATTTAACCCCAACCAATACTTTAACACACCTCCAGCTGATCAGAATCAGCTGGATCAGCCAAACCCAATGGACGAGGACTCTGATCAGGAGATGCCGCCGTCAGGTTCAAATGCGCATCCCATCGAGATATCGAGCGATTCAAACTCTTATGCTGGATCACCATATCAAGGTCCTAATGAGTGGAACCAATATTGGAACCAATTCACCTTTGCTAACATTCCTTCCCATCACTCCCAACCACCTTCCGTGCAAGAAGATGTGCACATGGAACTGGTGGAACAACCCCAGTCGCCACCCGAACTGCCAAGGAGGAAAAGAGGAGCACGTATGTCAGTACGTGTGGGCCAACGGTCGTGATCGCTGCCACCTTTGCCCAAACCCTACCCTACTATTCACGAGGACCCACAAATGGGTGGACCCTCCAATGTTTCACCTGTGGTGGAACCAACACCACCACCAGTGGTTCAACCACCACCATCGGTTTATAATAACCCTATCCCAACATATCCGGATACGTCTGGATATGATCCTTTTAACCCATCTACAATTGTTGATTACCAAGCATTGTCGCATGAGCCTTACATGCAAGCGGTCATGCATAACGCACTTTACCCGTCTCCTTTCCCACCTGTTTATCCACCTACTGGATATCCAAGTTATGGATACCAATATCCTATTATGCCACAACCACAACCACAACCTCCGCCACCACTTGAGGCCATCAATGAGGCCTTAGAACGGATGAAAGAGATGCAACAACAAGCGGAGAAAACGGAGAAGAAGACAAACAAGATCTTCAAGAAACTCTCCATGTTGGTTAAGCGAAAGAATGACGAGTGAAGTCTCTTCTAATATATGTTGGTCCCTGCGAGGACGTTATTATTTCTTTAGTCCCTGCGTGGACATTTTTATTTCTTTAGTCCTTGCATGGTAGTTTATTTTATTTGTTTGTAGTATTGTAATTTCTATTGGAATTTAATGAAGTATTTTTGGAATTATATATATATATATATATGTATGTATTCATCCTCTTCAAGCGAGCGTCTCGATTTTTACTCGAAATTTATGCTCTGCTATATGATTCCAAAAGACCTTAATGGGTTTGATTATGCCAAGTGGCACAGACCACACATTGGCCAAGAAATGATAGTTTAGAATAAAAGGTCTTCTATCAGGATAGTTAAGGGAAGTTATCCTTCTATCCAGAGGTGTTGGACTAGGTTCAAAGCTCCAAGGTCGTTAATAACTTATTTAATTATTTTTCAATAATCCGACATTGCGGTACTGTATCCCTGCCGAATCAGACCAATATGGTTGAGGGTAGCGTCGCCTTCACAAGAGGGACATGCTACTATAACTAAGATAATCTCTTAAAAAGCCCAAAGTGTGGAAATCATTAAATGATACATACAAGAGGAGTTGGCATCAAGTGATTCTTTCTTGTCTATTTGTTTTTATTTCTTTACGTTCTTATATTCAGTTTTATCTTTTAAAACTTTCAAAACAACATTTCTCAAAATTTGGTTAGATTAGACGTTAACGATAAGCCGGTATTAAAAGCTTTTGTGTCCTTGGACGAACTCGGTATCCTACAATCACTATACTACGTCTACAATGGTTGCACTTGCCCTAACGTGTGTAGAGTGGTAGTATTGTATCGTGTTTTATAATTTAAAGCTTGGTCCACGAATAAAAAGTACTTAAAAGATAACAAAAAGTATAATACACTCGCACACACATCAGCCATCGACTTTGTGCTTTAAGATTATATAGAATATGCCTTCATATATAAACAGGTAGAGACAGTTGGTTGTCGTCATTTTGATTCAATACATACACTTCTCTTTGATATCATATAGATATGAACATTTGATCTTTGATAATTATTCATCACGTCCAACAAAAGTGTTGAGCCAATCATGAGATAAATCGATATCGCGTCGCCTAAGGGTGCAACTATGTAGGGGGACCGACCCTTCGAACTTTTTGCTCAGTGGTGTCCGGTATGTAGTTTTCGTATGGAATTTTTTAGGTATATACGTTTTCGACCCCTCGATTTTATAAATTTTTTAGGTGTATACGTTTTCGATCACCCGATCAGAAATCTCAAGCGTTGACACTGGCCTCGCCAAACCATGAAGCGAGCCTACTTTAATGATCCTAAGCCTGAATTCAAATCTAAATGGAGCCAATATAGTTATTAAATAAACGGGTTCAGACCCAAACTTCATATGCTAAGATTGATTAGGTTTGCTATTATAATAAATATGTAACTACTAAAGAAACATCATCATAATATATAATAATAAAAGTAAATCAATAAATACTGTTTTGCATAATTATGAAACAAATAACTAACAGATTATTATGTTACATATAAAAAAATACAATTATATACAACTATGTATGTACATATATAAAATAATTAAATAATAAACGAGTCAAGTCCGATTTAAATCAAACAAAAATAATCGCTCACAAGTTAAGCTCGAGAAGGAGTGCATATAAAGCTCGAAATGAGTCAAGTTGAAAACGAACATGATTGCGAGATTTTATACCATCCATGTTGTATTCGAAGCTATAAGTTGGAAGTTTAAAGATAGTTGTAATTGAGGTCAAATAGATATAGTTAGTTGTTACATCAAAATTAATCAACAAGATGATTAAAGACAATAAAAGCCTATGAAAGCGAGATTTTATATCATGCAAGCAAGAGGAATGTTGCATTCATGCTTTAAGGGGGAAGTTTAAACATCGTTTATTTATAGTCAACATATGCAGTTACTAGTTACATCAAAATATTTGATACAAGAAGTACAATAATAAGCCGTTAAAAGAAGAATTCGTTTTCTTGATTAATATTAACAAGATGTGTAAAGCTTAATAAATAAAGTGCCATCAAAGGCAAAAATATCTGCAGTGGCGGGTTTGAGATTTCTGATCGGGGATCAAAAACGTATATACCCAAAAATTTCTATAAGACCGGGGGATCGAAAACGTATATACCCATAAATTTCTATACGAAAACTACATACACTAAAAGCTGCGTTATCGTCCCATTCATTATATGAAGTTACGACAAACCGCAATTCTTTTACAAAATATTAAAATAAAAACAACTATCACTAGGGTAAAAATCAAGTCTAGTTGGATCATAATTTGGGTAAAGATTGATTAGATAATCAAAAAGAAAATTTTGGCACACCAAATTACTTATTATACTATCATATGATCTTTTACTAATATTATATCATATGCTTTGTAAAATTAAGATACATTTAATCATATGTAAACACTTATTACATAAAATATATGGCACATAAAGTGCACCTTAGCATGTGTACTTTTATACAACTTAGTTAAGATTTTATATAACTAAAAATGAGAGAAAAAGTCACAAAAATAAGTTTTCTTTAGTTTAATTAATATGAGAAATCAACTTTTTACGTTATACACATCAAAAGATATTTATTAAAAACATATAAATCTAAACCACTTTTTAACTTTTCTTTCGAACATAAGTGATAACTACAATCGTGAAATATTATCTGAATACATTACCAAACAACGATTTTTATAAACAAGAGTAAATTACTCTTTAAGTTTTTGTGTTTTATTGGTTTTAATCATTTGAATCTAAAATCAAAATGTTTAACGCCTTGAGTCTCTAGACTCTTTTATTATAACCTTTTGAGTTCTTTCGGGTCTGATTTTTAACCTTTTAAGTCCAAATTTTTAAAACAAATTGGACTAAAAAAATAACAAAATTGGACTCAAAAAGTTATAAAATGAGAAGTTAGGGATTCAAAACGTTAAACTTTTTGATTTTGAACTAAAATGGTTAAAACAATTGTAATTTACTTGGTAAACAAATTTGTATGCAGCAAATAGAGTTGTAAAGTGGTAATTGGAAATGAATAATTTAAAGCTAATTAGAGGTAAACAGGTAAGACTAAGGTACGTCTATGTTTACCCACGATAAGACACATATCAGCATGGTTTAAGGCTGCAATCATTCACCATATGACCGTCCCCACCATCTGCAACCATTTCTGTTTTTTACAGCTATCACAACCCCCCACCCACACTGTTCTATATAATGCTACTTCACCTCTAACCCCACCCCACCCCACCAGACCACTAAAATGATCAATCTCCTCTTTGGTTTGATTCTCCTCGGATCCTACTATGTTTCCGCCGAGAAACAAACTTACATTGTCCACATGTCACACCACCACATCCCCACGAATTTTAACCAGGATCACACTCACTGGTTCGAGTTATCTCTCAAATCGGTCTCACCATCAGCCGAGATGATCTACACTTACCAAAATGTTATCCATGGGTTCTCCACTCGGCTTACTGCTCAAGAAGCCGAGTCGCTTCAAACCTTCCCGGGTATTATCTCCGTCTTACCGGAGTTAAAATACCAACTCCACACCACCCGTACGCCGGAGTTTCTAGGGCTGGACCAAAAAAGCAACTTATTCCAACAGTCCGCCGGAGAAAGTGACGTCATCATCGGCGTTTTGGATACCGGAGTTTGGCCGGAGAGTAAAAGTTTTGATGATACCGGTATGGGACCGGTTCCCAGCGCGTGGAACGGCGCGTGTGAAGCCGGAACAAACTTTACGGTCAATAGCTGTAACCGGAAGTTGATCGGAGCTAGGTTTTTTGCTAAAGGGTATGAAGCTACGCTGGGCCCCATCGATGAAACCAAAGAGAGTAGATCTCCAAGAGACGACGACGGTCATGGGACCCACACTTCCACCACCACCGGCGGTTCAGTAGTCGCCGGAGCTAATTTGTTGGGATACGCGCCTGGGTCGGCGCGTGGGATGGCTTCACGCGCTAGAATAGCGGTGTACAAGGTTTGTTGGATTGGTGGGTGTTTCAGTTCGGATATATTAGCAGCTATGGAAAAAGCAATCACTGACAACGTTAATGTTCTGTCGTTATCACTCGGCGGCGGAACGGCGGATTATTACCGTGACAGCGTGGCAATAGGAGCGTTTGCTGCAATGGAGAAGGGTATTTTGGTAAGTTGCTCTGCGGGTAACGCGGGGCCCACTTCGTACAGTTTATCCAACGTGTCACCGTGGATAACGACTGTCGGCGCAGGGACGTTGGACCGTGACTTCCCGGCGTACGTTAGTCTTGGCAATGGGAGAAACTATTCTGGTGTCTCGTTGTATAAGGGACCCACACTGCCTGATAAGATGCTGCCATTTGTTTATGCTGGTAATGCTAGTAATTCCACTAGTGGTGCTCTGTGTATGCCTGGAACGTTATTACCTGATAAAGTGAAGGGTAAAATCGTACTTTGTGATAGAGGGGTAAATGCTAGGGTGCAAAAGGGGTCAGTTGTTAAGGAAGCTGGTGGTGTTGGTATGGTATTGACCAACACCGCAGCTAACGGTGAGGAGCTGGTGGCGGACGCGCATTTGTTGCCCGCCACCACCGTCGGACAAATAGAAGGTGACGAGATTCGGAAATACGTCATTTCCGATCCGGCTCCGACCGCTGGGATATTATTTCAAGGGACGAAGCTGGGAATTCAGCCGTCCCCGGTGGTGGCGTCGTTTAGTTCCCGGGGACCGAACACGATCACGCCGGAGATTTTGAAACCGGATATCATCGCGCCCGGGGTCAATATCCTGGCGGGTTGGACTGGGGCGGTTGGTCCAACCGGTTTACCTGATGACACCCGGCGCGTGGAGTTTAATATAATCTCCGGCACGTCGATGTCGTGTCCGCACGTGAGCGGGCTCGCGGCGTTGCTGAAGGCGGCGCGGCCAGATTGGAGTCCCGCCGCCATCAGGTCCGCATTGATGACTACAGCGTACACTGCATACAAAAACGGAAAGATTATCGAAGATCTAGCCACAGGAAAACCGTCTACACCATTTGATCACGGTGCAGGACACGTGGACCCCGTATCCGCGGTTAATCCGGGGCTTGTGTATGATTTAACCGCGGATGATTATTTTGATTTCCTATGTGCGTTAAATTATACCCCGGCCCAAGTACAAGTCGTGACAAGAAGAAACACTACTTGTGACACTAGTAAAAGTTACTCAATTGGTAATCTCAACTATCCGTCTTTTGCGGTTGTGGTTTCATCGGATTCGACCGGTAAAACCGGCGGATCTACTGTTGTTAAACACACGAGAACCTTGACTAATGTCGGTCCTGTATCGACTTACAAGGTTACTACATTCTCTGATAGCAAAGGGGTACAAATGTCGGTGGTTCCTGATACTTTGTCTTTTTCTAAGGTCAATGAGAAGCAATCGTACACGGTGACGTTTACGGTGGGCGACATGGCGGCGGATTCGAATGCGTTTGGTCGGATCGAGTGGTCTGACGGGAAGTATGTGGTCGGAAGTCCGGTGGCGGTTAGTTGGTGATGGTTAGAACATTGAAGTTTCAGTTTCTTTTTTAACAAGTTGTTCAAGACACTCCCTAAAGGTGAGTGGGTTGGCTGTTGGGGTTGAATATAAAGTTTGGTTTCTTTTTTATGCTTTTGATTTAATTACTAAGATATTGGTGACCATTTTAAGGTTGTTTAATTAGTGATTTTGAGGTGGGGAAATATTCTGCTTAATAAAGTTGGGAATGTTTTCTCCCTTGAAGCACGTCTTGTTAAGTTATTTTACTTGATATTTGAAATGTAAAAAATATCTTGTGTAAAAAATGATATATTGAAAACGATAAATGAAAGAAGATGTTGAAGCTCAGTTAGATTTTGCTTGCAGGTGTATCTCTGTTTCTGTTTGCTAGTTTATGAGCTGTGCCTAATGACGTAATTGTTGATATTAATTTGTTAAAATGACCCATAGGTCGACTTTAAGCGCAAGCAATTCTAGTGTACCACTAGTCTTCTTGGAGCCACTCACATCTCCCAGGATGAGTCCAAGACGGAACTCTTGATCCATATCAATACGCTAGAAGGAATGGCTGACACTAGGGACAACCAAGGGATCCACACGGGGGGACAACCAAGGGAGCCACACGGGCCCTCGAAGACGGCCTCTTAAAATTGACCTCTTTTAAATTAAATAAAAAACAAACACTAGTGGTCCGTGACTCCATCTATAATGAGTATCAAGTCCGTAGCTTGCACTATATCCATCCGATCCATAACATTATTGAATCAAAAAGTGTTTTACAAGTAGTTAAAGTAGGGTAATAACACAAATTATTGAATACGAGAATATCGTTATCCTAGATAATAACATACATTTTAGGTTTGTGTGACATATAACTACTATTATATCATATGAAAAACCACTTACGGAAATTTTGAAGCCTAAGATCCAGCCTGTCAAGTAAGAGTGATGGGTATTCAATTCGGATTTCAAAAATTCAAAATTCGACACAGTTTAAATTCAATTATCAAGCTTTTCAAATATTCGAGTTTGATTCGATTCCAGTTAAAGTCACGTAATCAAAATACGAATTTTTTATTTTCAATTCGAAATTTGAATTATACATATACACTTTTTAGATTTATATATACATTAGTATATACACACACATCAAATACATATACACTTTTTAGATTTATATATACATTAATATATACACACAAATCAAGTAATTTTGAACCCATTCAAATTCACCATAAAAAATAAAGTGTTTTACTTTTGTTTTTAAAACTGCCATAAACTCTTATAATTAGTTTGTGAGGGTTTTAAAAACAAAAGTAAAATACTTTATTGTTTTCGGTTGAATTGAATCAAAATTATTTGAATTCGAGTTTTAAATACGAATCAAATCGAAATTTTGATATGGATATAAAATTTGAATACGGGTTCAAATCAAGTATGACCTCAAGTAAAGATAAATAAAAAGTCATAAAAAAATTGATACGACTAATTCGAAAAGTCATTATTCGATTCGTTGAAAATCCGTATAGTCAAGCCTAACGTACAAACACTCATGTTGTTCCACCACACTTGGAATTTTCAAGTTCCAGATCTTGTTTATCAAACACAATAACAAGCACTTATTAGGCTAACTTTGAGAACTCATGTAATAGTAAGTTACACCCGATACTAAGCTAATTTAAATTATTTGAAGTTAACATAGTTTTGTAAATTATTTGAAGTTAACATAGTTTTTGTATGAAATTGAAATAAGTTTGAAAAAAAATTAAAACATTATTCACTTTAAAAAAAAATGTTTACTTTTGCCGTTACACTTTTGCTTAATTTTTACTTTTGACTCTTAGGTTTACATAAGTTACATTATTTTTTTTCTTAGTGGTCATGATTAGTTACGACACATTGGATTTATACAAACTTTGCTTTTTTGCTCTGATATATTAGGCGTAATCCCACCACGAATAAAAGCTTTTGGTCATTAGGCAAAGTGACAACGTCAATGAATAAGAGAAGATTTAGACTTTTGTGAATTACATCATGTTTAAATCTTTCTGAATGATTAATCATATAAGGTGACGAACATTCATATTATTCATCACGTTAATCTTTTAAACAGAACGTTTAATTGGTATATAGACGTGTGTTGACATCAAATATCTTAAAATTAAACTTAACGTTTATTCAAATATTTGTAAATGAAATGATGTGGTGGTGTTAAACGCCAAGAGTGATTTGAGATGGGGCTAGAGTTTAGGCTCGTACTACTAAGGCTTTGCATTTTCTAGTGGTGCTGGTTCAACCTTTGTGATAAACATATATGTATAATTTAGTGGTATATTTTGAGAGCATGTGCGTTTCTGTTCTAAAAAAACTACTACTACATCAATTGCATTTATCTATCCGGCTTGAGTCGCTTTAATGGAATTTGGCTTTGACATGCGAAATGATGAAGCTTTGGACTTTTGACACGATTCTTCATAGCACTTTGAATATGATATGTTTGCCACCATCTAATATTCCAATATATGATTTACTTTAAGGCATGCTTTTTTTTTTCGTGCATGATCATTTAAGTTATGAGTGATTATTGGAGTCTTCGGATGGATGATTACTGAAGTTCTAAAGATGATGAAGAGATCATATATTGAAATACTAGATATCATTTGGTATAAGTAATACATATGTTCTAACTTTTAAAAGTTGTATTATTTTTCTTTTTATAAGTTCCTGATTACTATTTTGTAACATGCTTCCTTAATTTTTTTTTTGTTAAACTAATGTAAAATGGCCTTTTACCTTTATATATAAAGTAAACTGTAAAAATGGTCCTTAACTTTTGGTTACTTTTACAATTTTAGTCCAATATTCAAACCTTTTTAATCTGGGTTCCCATGGTTTCAATTTTGTTACCATTTTATCTAAAAACAAAATCTAATTAGATTTTTCAGTTAACATCCAACTTTTTTGTCTTTTTCCTTCCTTTTTATGATGAACAAAATAGTCAGATTTTTTTAATTTGGTTATAATAAAACCTTAAAAGACCATTTTGCTCTTCATTAAAATGGAGGAAAAATACAGAAAAGCTGGATGTTAACTAAAAAATATGACCAGAATTTAATTTTAGATGAAAATGACAACAAAATTGAAACCACATGGAACCAGTTTCAAAAGGTTTGAGTTTTGGACTAATGTGGCAAAAGTAACCAAACCTCGGGGACCATTTTGGCAGTTTACTTATATATGAAAAAGACATAAAAAACCAACAACTACTCTTCGAAAAGCTTCCCCCTCGTTGATGTTATAAGCTTCCTTAGATGTGTAAATTCATCGTTTCATGATGTTTTTTACTCCTTTATTATAATGGGTTAAACTCCGTCCGTTTCATTTACCCGAACGCATTTCATCATCTTCATTTCTCTGGTGCTATGACGCTATTATGGAAGATAAATTCTAATTCGAACATCATGGATCCACCTAAGCGTTAGGCGTCCTTGTTGCTCTTTCTCTGATTTGGTAAGTACATAATCTGGTGACATACCTGGTTCATACAAATTTTATAGACACATACTGTTCTATTTTCTCAATCTGAGTTGTATCCGATTGAATTATTCGGACGAACCACCAAATTAATTTTGATCTTAAAGTGAAATCACGCCTCTCAAATCATCTGTGTTTTACAAAATTCCCCAATATCGGTGTTTCAAAATTATGATGTTTGGTAATAATGGTTATGTTTATAAATTATAATTGATGTATGGTGTTGTGAAAAGTTTGATGTCTTGTGGATTCTACAATTGAACATTAATTGCAACACCCAACAAGATTATAAATCGACAGCAATTTAAACAAATAAATCAAACATACAACATGATTTAATTCTAGTGTGCAATAAAATTGAAAAGTTACTACTAAACTGGAGTAACATGCATTACCAACTAACTGGTTGCAATATCATACATCCCAATTTAATTGTTTGCAGTATGTGCATTAACACATGCGTACACGCAACCGACCAAGAATATTGAGTGAAAAACGGTAAGGTTAGGTAGACTTTAATTTGAAAGAATATCTTCCAACACAATACTTATAAGTATTGAATGTACATTCATTTGAAAAGAATTAAGTATTTATAGTCATCTCTTCCGACACCATATCTGTCGCAAAGGTTTTGACGGACAACTATATTGACCAACATCTTATCCGAAATCTTATCTTCGCCTTTACCGACTGATTTGCGACGGATCAACCATAGGAGTTGATAAAAAATTGTAAAGTTTTATCATTAAATTTATAATGTCAGAAATATTGTAAGACCCTATCTTAAATCATTTAAATTTCTATTAAAAATTTCGCATTTAAACGGGTAAAAGCAAATACACGTCACTACAAATTTTCGAGTTTATTAAAACTTTATCAAAACTAAACAATTTGACATGCCATTACTAATTAGTTCCGTAACATTGAAACCAAATGTGGAAGCTTGACATTTGATAGTTTTCGGTTCTTCTTAGAGTTTGATCGTCATCCGAAGGTGTTTGCGATTACCCTAAACTGGAAACTTGTAATTAGTTAATATTATCATGAATAAGGGGAAAATATAACATAACTAATTTAACAAATTTTTAAAACAGAAAAATTTAAAATCGTAGGTGGCGTCGGCGACGGCATAAAGCCGCGTCGGTGACGCCAAGTATATAATAACGTCGGAACAAAACTGCCGTTGGCAGTTACATTGGTCGTCGGATAAACATACGGCGTCTGCGACGGCCAAACATGGTGTCGGTGACGCTTCTGCAGCAGTTGTGCTGCTGTGTTATTTAATTTGTCTGTTTGACTCGTTTCAAGTCCCATACATTTAAACACGACCCGGAGCTTACGGAGATGTATCCGTATAACACTATTTTCTGCTTTCATTCTTCAGTTGTCTACCATAAGCTATGGTGGTCACCGTAGCTTAAAGTGTTCTATCGCAAGTATTTCCGTCTTCCCGTTTTTGTTACGAAAATTTCCGTAATTTATTCAATTTTAATCCATTTCCCATGAAACTTGTTTCTAAATGTCCATAAAATGTTTTCTTACATATTTAATCCGGATTCCTAACTTTTGTGAATTGCGCAACTATTACCTGGTTTATGCGCACATTCATTTTGACCCGTTAAGTGACTTAAGCACTTAGGCTTAAATCTCACTCTTTCTTCCCTTATATCTTATTTGTCACACCCCGACCCGCAGCGGAATAAGAGCCGGGGCATAATTGGGTTATCACCAAAGCTCATGATGTTTACTAATTTGTTTCATATTTATTAAATTCAAATTACATCTCAAAGTTTCAAGTCAAATTCATACAATACAAGGAAAAGAAAAATTAACTAAAACAATCCAAAATCTAAACTGGTTTATTCTTCTAGGCCGCCCTATATGTTTCTTGCTTCAACTTGATCACCTGTATCATGTGTAAAAATGGGAAATTTTGGGTCAACAAAAGTTGGCGAGTGAACCTTGTTAAAAACATTTGTTATTGATTCCTTGTTGTAATTAATATGGAAAAATTGTGCAATAATCATATATGAACAAACGTATGTAAACAAACAATCACAAACACCTTGCATGAGTATATGATATGAATGACAATGTATATGTTGGCAACGTCTCGTTCACGCTCATAGGTAATGGGGAACGGACGGCCTATGATGATGTATGTGAGACCAAGGCTCAATCAAACGGAGCCGATCTTATGTTGGCAACGCCTCGTTCACGCTCATAGGTAATGGGGAACAGCTCACGCTCATAGGTAATGGGGAGCGGCGGCCTATGATAATGTATGTACTGAAAATGATAACTGTAATCTAAACATTAACCACACAAACAAT
Source organism: Scalesia atractyloides (assembly GCA_947069175.1). Lineage (NCBI taxonomy): Eukaryota > Viridiplantae > Streptophyta > Magnoliopsida > Asterales > Asteraceae > Scalesia > Scalesia atractyloides. The sequence continues at coordinate 56,573,136 of CAMTDV010000028.1, forward strand.
TGATATATATTGGCAACACATTTGATCATGAATATGATGGATGCACAAGTGTTTAATTGAAATAAATAATTAGCGACACATGATACACCCCAAAATGTGATTAAAACGGGGAATTGGTAGAGATTCACTCACCTTGGGTGCGTTCTCTTAATGATGTTGAATGCGCACGAGTTTAGAGGATTGATCGACGAGGAATAACTAACCTAATTAATAATGAAAAGGTACGGTAAATAAGTGGATTTTATTAACAATTTTAATAGGATTTTTTGTGAGTTTAAGGCTATTTTCTAACTTTAAAAACGTTATTTTTAAGTATTTTTAATTGATTTTTAAATTAAATAAATAAATAAAAATAATAAAAAAATGTTGACTTTTGACTTTGACCGTTGACCATGACTGTTGACCGTTGACCGGTTCGGTCGTGAATATTATTGCACTGAGTGAGACTCGAACCCGTGACCTCCCGTATGCGTGCACGCAGCTCTACCAACTGAGCTACGTGTCTAACCCGAAATATTTCTGTTTTTAATTATATTTATATACTATTTAACTTAATCCGAAAATCATTTATTTAAAAAGGATTTAATTGTATCAAACCGGTGATCTCTACATGTCTCGAACCCGGGACCTGTGGTTTAGTTTGGCACACAGTCCACCGCTGGACTGTGTGTCTAACCTGATTAATATTCCGGTTTTTATTATACTTAACATCTTACTGTGAGTTAACCCGGTTCGGTTTTAAAAGAAAACATTTTTATTTCTGAGGATAGGGTCGTGATAAGAATCGAACTCGAGACGTATATGTATTGTCTGCACACAGTCCACCGCTGGACTGTGTGTCTAACCCGTTTATTATCCTGATTTTAATTAATCTTAAACACTAGTTTGAACTCATCTTCTTCGTTCAAAACACAGAAAACGGTTAACCAATCTGTTTCTTGTTTAATTCGATTAACGAACATTATAAGCAATTGAAAGGTAATGAACAGAGAGGGTTTTGGGGAAAGGATGTACCGAACAGGTGTATTTCTCAGAACTCCGGCAAGGATTCGTCGGCTCTGTTTTGTGAACTTCGTCTGTTCGGATCAATTAACAGTTTTGATTGATTAGATATGAAATTGAGTTACTAAACCATGATTAACAGGAGGTTTAGATGATCATACCGATTAACAGCGTGAGTTCGGAAATTCCAGCGATTTTCCGGCGAGTACAGAATATCCGGAAACGTCGTCTGGGATTGATTCTGGGTGATGGATTGATGTTAGTACTGGTCTAACAATGGAATGAAACAGAAAGAGTCGAGGTATTTACCGTGTTGATGTGAGTCTCAGTTTTCCGGCGAAAGTCCGGTGATGGCAGAAAAGTTCCGGCGAGTGAAATTGCTTCGAGAATTGGTGTGATTTTGAGCGAAAAGATTACCAGAAGGGTGTGTATTTATAGGGAAGAATATCGATGAATTGGGTCCGATTTCTGTCTTGATTCGTTGGTCAATTATTCTCTGGCGGTTATGACTGATGTCGCGGAACTGGACATCGGTTATAACCGATGTAAGAGTTACTACGCACGCTAAGTCAAATGAAACCGACAATATTTGGCGAAGTCGTCGGGATTTCCGGCGACTGCGAAATGGGCGCGTCGTTGACTGATTTTGAAATCGAGTTTTGTTATTTGAATTAATTGTTTCGATATACCACTAAAGAACACAAGTGGCGGAGTGGTTTGGTGGATGTGAGTTAAGACTTTGAGGTTCCCGGCTGACCCGGGTTCGAATCCCGGCAGCCGGTTTTTTTTTAATTATTTTATTTTTACTTTTTAACAATTATAGTTTATAAATTCTAATTTGTTTATAATTATGTATCGTTTAAAATTAAAATAAGTCATAATTAAGCAACGAAAATTTAAAACTGATTATTCGATTAATAAACGAAGCGGGTTTTGAAAACCCGTTTTTCGACGGATGTTACAGTATCCCCTACTTTTAGAAATTTCGTCCCGAAATTTAAGTAGTAGTGGTAACAGGAAAAAGTTGTGGGTATTTCTCACGCATTGAGTCTTCACGTTCCCAAGTAAACTCAGGTCCTCGTTTCGACTCCCAGCGTACCCTGACAATTGGAATGCGGCTTCGTCTTAAACATTTCTCTCCGAATTCCATAATTTCTACCGGTCTTTCAATGAAATGCATAGATTCATCGACTTGAATGTCTTCTAGCGGAATATGGAGATTTTCATCGGCGAGGCACTTCTTCAAGTTCGATACGTGGAATGTGGGATGAATTCTGTTGAGTTCTTCTAGTAGGTCAAGCTTGTATGCTACAGGTCCTACTCTTTCGAGTATCTTGAAAGGTCCTACGTAGCGTGGTGCTAGCTTGCCTTTTTGGCCAAAACGAACCACACCCTTCCACGGTGATACTTTTAAAAGTACTTGATCACCAACGTTAAACTCCAAGGGCTTTCGTCGTTTGTCTGCATAACTCTTTTGACGACTTTGTGCCGCTAGAAGGTTGTTTCGAATTTGATGAATCTTGACTGTTGTTTCTTGTATTAATTCTGGACTGGTGATTTGAGCTTCTCCAATTTCATGCCAACATGTTGGTGATCGGCATTTACGACCATATAACGCTTCGAAAGGTGCCATGCCGATACTTGAATGATAGCTGTTGTTGTACGAAAATTCAACTAATGGTAGATGAGCGTCCCGATTCCCTTTGAAGTCTATGACACATGCTCGAAGCATGTCTTCAAGAGTTTGAATGGTGCGTTCAGATTGTCCATCAGTTTGAGGATGATAAGCGGTACTGAGGTCTAATCGTGTACCCAAAGCGGCTTGTACGGCTTGCCATGTTCGTGAAGTGAAACGTCCATCACGATCTGAAATAATGCTTAACGGTACACCATGACGGCTTACGATTTCGCTGTTTTCCCACTTCCATACAGGTATTTCAGGTTGGACTAGAAGTCCTGAGGGTCTTTGATGTTCAGCTTTTACTTTAGAACAGGTAAGGCACTTGGAAACAAAAACAGCAATATCCTTTTTCATGCCAGGCCACCAGTAGGTGTATCGAAGGTCTTGATACATCTTTTCGGCTCCTGGGTGTACAGAGTATCATGTTTTGTGCGCCTCTTTCATAAGGATATCGCGAAGGTTATTGTGATCGGGAATCCATATGCGATCTAGATAATACAGGATACCGTCGGATTTTGTTTCGAGTTTAAGTTCTGCTCCACAAGATAACTCATTGCGTATGTCGTATTCTGTTATGGAAACATGTTGAGCTTCTCGAATTTGATCTTTGATGTCGGTTATGATTTGCGAACATAGAAGATGAATGGAGTTCGCATAACCCTTTCGACTGAGTGCATCGGCCACCACATTTGCCTTGCCAGGATGATACCGAATTTCATAGTCGTAGTCATTAAGAAGTTCGACCCATCTTCGTTGCCTCATATTCAACTCCTTTTGGTTAAAGATATGTTGGAGGCTCTTGTGGTCAGTGTATATTTCACACTTGGTACCGTAGAGGTAATGTCTCCATATCTTAAGAGCGAACACAACGGCTCCAAGTTCTAGGTCGTGGGTAGTATAGTTCTTCTCATGAGTTTTGAGTTGTCTAGAAGCATAAGCTATCACTTTTCCTCTTTGCATTAGAACACAGACTAGTCCCTACCCTGATGCGTCGCAATATACTACAAAGTCATCGCAACCTTCGGGGAGTGTGAGGATAGGTGCGTCACAAAGCTTTTGCTTAAGGGTTTGGAAGGCTTCTTCTTGTTTAGGTCCCCATATGAAGGGTTTCCCTTTATGTGTTAAAGCCGTGAGTGGTACAGCGATACGAGAGAAATTCGAAATGAAACGGCGATAGTAACCAGCCAAACCAAGGAATGATCTTACTTCGGTTGGGGTACGTGGCGCTTGCCATTCCTGTACTGCTTTGATCTTTGAAGGGTCGACATGTATTCCTTTGTCATTGACGACATGTCTAAGGAATTGTACTTCTCTTAACCAGAATTCGCATTTGGAGAATTTAGCGTAGAGCTTTTCGGTTCTTAAAGTGAGGATGAGTCGAAGATGTCGTTCATGATCAGTTTTGGACTTTGAGTAAATGAGAATGTCGTCGATGAAGACTATAACAAAACGATCGAGATAGGGTTTGCAGACTCTGTTCATTAGATCCATGAAGACGGCTGGAGTGTTGGTTAGACGAAATGGCATGACCATGAATTCATAATGACCATAACGAGTTCGGAAGGCGGTCTTTGGGACGTCTTCTTCATGTACTCTGAGTTGATGATAGCCAGAACGAAGGTCGATCTTTGAAAAAACAGGTGGCACCCTGGAGTTGGTCTAGAAGATCATCGATGCGCGGTAATGGATAGCGATTCTTGACCGTTAATTTGTTGAGTTCTCTGTAATCGATACACATGCGAAACGTTCCGTCTTTCTTCTTTACAAACAGAACAGGTGCACCCCAAGGCGATGAGCTAGGACGTATGAATCCTTTGTCGGTCAGTTCTTGTAATTGACTGGCCAGCTCTTGCATTTCAGATGGGGCTAACCTATAAGGAGATTTCGCGACGGGTGTAGCGCCAGGTATAAGATCAATGCGGAATTCGACTTCTCTCATGGGAGGAAGTCCTGAGATGTCGTCGGGAAAGACTTGCGGGAATTCTTTCACTACAGGTATATCTTCGAGTTTCTTCTCCTTACTTCCCTTCTTAACAACATGAGTTAGGAATGCGACATAATTCTTGCGGAGATATTTTCGGGCTTGAAGACAGGACATCAGTTTGAGTCCTTTCGAAGGGGTTTCTCCAAAGATTCGTAGGGTTTGACCGTCTGCAAGAGGAATGCGAATGAGCTTTTCGCGGCAAACTACTTCAGCATGATGTTGGCTGAGCCAGTCCATGCCGATTATAATGTCAAAACTTCCCAACTTCATAGGAATGAGGTCAACTGGAAAATCGTGATCATTTAGAGTGAGAGTACAGTTTCGGATAATGGAGTTTAATGAGACCGATTTTCCGTCAGCAACTTCCACCGTTATGGATTCCATAACTTTATCACGAGTTTGGTTGAGGATGGGTTCAAATTCTAAGGATACAAAACTCTTATCCGCGCCAGTATCAAATAACATGGATGCATAACTACCATTGATGAGAAACGTACCGTTAACCACGTTGTTGTCGGCCCTAGCTTGGTTGGCGTTGATGTTAAAAGCTCTTCCTCTAGCATGTGGAGGAGCTTGGTTAGCTTGATTCACCGGATTTGCTTGAGCTTGAGCATGTATGATGTTCACCAAGCGTGGACAAGTGTTTCTAAAGTGGTTTGGGTCTCCACAATTGTAGCAAGCCAGCATGGGTTGCATCATGGGGTAGTTGGGTTGGTAGTAGGTTTGGGCCGTATGTTGTGTAGGTGGTAGTAGTAGGGGTTGTTGGGCTTGACTCATTATTTGATGGTGGGCTTGGGTTGTGGGTTGGTTGCGGTTCATTCGCTGCAGAGAGCGGCAGGTTTGGATGGTGTGACCTGCACGGCCACAGCTGGTGCAATATTGACAGGGGTGTTTGGGAGAGTGATGGTATTGGCAACGGGTGCATTTTGGGTAGGGGCCGGAGTATGGCCTTTTGTATGGTGCGGGTTAAGGGGCAACTTGAGTAATGGGTGCAGCAGGGATAGGGAAATTTGTTTGGGTGACAGCAAAATTTCTGGTATTTCGTTTCCTCTTGTTTGAAAACTTTGAGGAGGAGGTGGAATGGTTTGAAGTTTGGCCCTCAACGGGGGCTTTCTTTTTCTCCTCCTTGAATTTACCGTTTCTGATGCGATTCTCGGTAAGTTCGGTAGCTAATTCCATAGCAGCTTCGAGAGTTGCAGGCGAAGTGCTGAGGACTGAGTCTTGAATCTTCGAGGGGAGGCCTCGAATATAGTGTTCAACCAAGCGGTATACTGGGGTGAACAAGTTAGGAACCATCTGGTTCAGCTCAAGAAATCTTTTGTTGTAGGAAGTATGGCCTCCTTCCTTTTGCTTCAGCGAGCGGAATTCATCTTCCAACTTTTTGAGTTCGCTTCTTGGGCAGAAGCGTTTTGTCATTATTTCCCTTAACTCTTCCCACGTTAAGGCCATAGCGTCTTCAACTCCTCTCTTACCTTCTCGGTGTTCCACCAGGTCAGGGCTACCCCAAATAGTCTCCCGGTTGCGTAACGTACCTTGCGATCGTCGGGACAATCGCAATTGAGGAAGGTGTTTTCCATTTCCTCAAACCAGTGGAGGAGAGCGGTGACACCTTCGGTCCCTTCATACTTTGGGGGATCGCAAGATTTGAAGTGTTTGTAGGAGCACTTCTTGGAGGAAGGGTTGTCGATGTTTTGATCCTCTTGATTGGGTGGGTTGATAGGATTCGCGGTGAGAGCTTGTTGGACTTGAATAACGATGTCAGGAAGCACCGCGGCCATTTGTTTTGCAATTTGAGTGGCCAAGCGTTCGTTTGACCTTCCTGACTTTCGACCTCCACGTAGCTGCCTAGCCGACATCTACAGGAATATACATAGGAAGATGGTGAGTTTAAGGAGTGTTTAGGTGTCATGTGTCGTTTAAAATAATAAAATAACATAATCATCAATAATGCACTACATCCATAGGATGTCTTGGGTTTGCTCATGTTTGGGCCTCCAATGTCCCCCATACCATCGCCTGTATAGTCATGTGGGCCCCCATGACTATTGGCTTAGTAGGATTCACATTGTATTGGCGGTTTAACACTCGCATCACCCAAATGAAAACCATGAAATATGTTTGCGAGATGTATGGTCGGAGGGTGTCCAGGTGTAGACATAATGACAGCTCAAAGTGGGGTTAGTTCACACGACGTTTGGTATAGCATGCTTTGGCCTAATAGGTCCTTCGTACTCTCATCGTTAGTCCCCAGGTAGGCAAACTGGTCCTTTATTTTGGATTTATACGAATGCCAAGCCTAGACAGGACGTTCCGACTACCGGTACTCGTACCCTTCCAGTTACTACATGCCCGTCATGAGAACTCACTTTGATGTGATTTGAAAATACGAAAATCGTTGTAAAAATCATATGAATTGTGAGGTGTGTGCTCCCATGGATATGATATGTTATGAGAATATGATTCATGATAGGCATTGTATAACAATATGTACTTATGAATATGCTTGCATAACATTGAATGTAACAATAAACATAAAGCATATAAACATCATGAATTTTGCATGTAACACACAAACAATTTAAAATTCTAATCAACTATAATATAGGCTCTAAGGGTCTAATAACCTATTCTATATCCCTATAGTCATGGCTCTGATACCAATCTGTCACACCCCGACCCGCAGCGGAATAAGAGTCGGGGCATAATTGGGTTATCACCAAAGCTCATGATGTTTACTAATATGTTTCATATTTATTAAATTCAAATTACATCTCAAAGTTTCAAGTCAAATTCATACAATACAAGGAAAAGAAAAATTAACTAAAACAATCCAAAATCTAAACTGGTTTATTCTTCTAGGCCGCCCTATATGTTTCTTGCTTCAACTTGATCACCTGTATCATGTGTAAAAATGGGAAATTTTGGGTCAACAAAAGTTGGCGAGTGAACCTTGTTAAAAACATTTGTTATTGATTCCTTGTTGTAATTAATATGGAAAAATTGTGCAATAATCATATATGAACAAACGTATGTAAACAAACAATCACAAACACCTTGCATGAGTATATGATATGAATGACAATGTATATGTTGGCAACGTCTCGTTCACGCTCATAGGTAATGGGGAACGGACGGCCTATGATGATGTATGTGAGACCAAGGCTCAATCAAACGGAGCCGATCTTATGTTGGCAACGCCTCGTTCACGCTCATAGGTAATGGGGAACAGCTCACGCTCATAGGTAATGGGGAGCGGCGGCCTATGATAATGTATGTACTGAAAATGATAACTGTAATCTAAACATTAACCACACAAACAATTGATATATATTGGCAACACATTTGATCATGAATATGATGGATGCACAAGTGTTTAATTGAAATAAATAATTAGCGACACATGATACACCCCAAAATGTGATTAAAACGGGGAATTGGTAGAGATTCACTCACCTTGGGTGCGTTCTCTTAATGATGTTGAATGCGCACGAGTTTAGAGGATTGATCGACGAGGAATAACTAACCTAATTAATAATGAAAAGGTACGGTAAATAAGTGGATTTTATTAACAATTTTAATAGGATTTTTTGTGAGTTTAAGGCTATTTTCTAACTTTAAAAACGTTATTTTTAAGTATTTTTAATTGATTTTTAAATTAAATAAATAAATAAAAATAATAAAAAAATGTTGACTTTTGACTTTGACCGTTGACCATGACTGTTGACCGTTGACCGGTTCGGTCGTGAATATTATTGCACTGAGTGAGACTCGAACCCGTGACCTCCCGTATGCGTGCACGCAGCTCTACCAACTGAGCTACGTGTCTAACCCGAAATATTTCTGTTTTTAATTATATTTATATACTATTTAACTTAATCCGAAAATCATTTATTTAAAAAGGATTTAATTGTATCAAACCGGTGATCTCTACATGTCTCGAACCCGGGACCTGTGGTTTAGTTTGGCACACAGTCCACCGCTGGACTGTGTGTCTAACCTGATTAATATTCCGGTTTTTATTATACTTAACATCTTACTGTGAGTTAACCCGGTTCGGTTTTAAAAGAAAACATTTTTATTTCTGAGGATAGGGTCGTGATAAGAATCGAACTCGAGACGTATATGTATTGTCTGCACACAGTCCACCGCTGGACTGTGTGTCTAACCCGTTTATTATCCTGATTTTAATTAATCTTAAACACTAGTTTGAACTCATCTTCTTCGTTCAAAACACAGAAAACGGTTAACCAAACTGTTTCTTGTTTAATTCGATTAACGAACATTATAAGCAATTGAAAGGTAATGAACAGAGAGGGTTTTGGGGAAAGGATGTACCGAACTGGTGTCTTTCTCAGAACTCCGGCAAGGATTCGTCGGCTCTGTTTTGTGAACTTCGTCTGTTCGGATCAATTAACAGTTTTGATTGATTAGATATGAAATTGAGTTACTAAACCATGATTAACAGGAGGTTTAGATGATCATACCGATAACAACGTGAGTTCGGAAATTCCAGCGATTTTCCGGCGAGTACAGAATATCCGGCAACGTCGTCTGGGATTGATTCTGGGTGATGGATTGATGTTAGTAATGGTCTAACAATGGAATGAAACAGAAAGAGTCGAGGTATTTACCGTGTTGATGTGAGTCTCAGTTTTCCGGCGAAAGTCCGGTGATGGCAGAAAAGTTCCGGCGAGTGAAATTGCTTCGAGAATTGGTGTGATTTTGAGCGAAAAGATTACCAGAAGGGTGTGTATTTATAGGGAAGAATATCGATGAATTGTGTCCGATTTCTGTCTTGATTCGTTGGTCAATTATTCTTCGGCGGTTATGACTGATGTCGCGGAACTGGACATCGGTTATAACCGATGTAAGAGTTACTACGCACGCTAAGTCAAATGAAACTGACAATAATTGGCGAAGTCGTCGGGATTTCCGGCGACTGCGAAATGGGCGCGTCGTTGACTGATTTTGAAATCGAGTTTTGTTATTTGAATTAATTGTTTCGATATATCACTAAAGAACACATGTGGCGGAGTGGTTTGGTGGATGTGAGTTAAGACTTTGAGGTTCCCGGCTGAACCGGGTTCGAATCCCGGCAGCCGGTTTTTTTTAATTATTTTATTTTTACTTTTTAACAATTATAGTTTATAAATTCTAATTTGTTTATTAATTATGTATCGTTTAAAATTAAAATAAGTCATAATTAAGCAACGAAAATTTAAAACTGATTATTCGATTAATAAATGAAGCGGGTTTTGAAAACACCGTTTTTCGACGGATGTTACATTATTTCCACTCTAAGATGTCTATTTATTTTCCACCACAACTATGTTTGTGGTGGATTATTATAAAAAATGCTATATTGCCAAATTCTACCCTTCAATTTGACAAATTACGAAACAGAACCATTATGAGGCATTAAGCCAAAACGGCTTATGCCATTTACTATTAAACTACCGCAAGGGTGTACTTTCTTATTAAACTCATTTTGAAACTGCCCTCAAGGGTCATTTGGTTGAATTATCTTTCAAGGGCGTTTTGGTCAAATCTTAGTCCCTTTTACGACGGAGGACATTTATACGCATATTTTGACCAAGCAAGTATCTTTAATCAATGTTCTATTAAGATGTCACTATGTTTCTAAGAACGTATTGTCTAGAATTTTAAATTATTAAATATACCTCTCTTTAGGTAATCCAATGTTCATCCAAGTCTTATTTAACTCTCATTGGACCTTAAGTCCTCGTTGAGAGTTTGACCCGTTACACGTATGTGGCTCGGGTCATAGCATTGACCCGTTTTAATACCTTGTAATATTAAGCTTTAATGAAAAGCAATGCAATCCGTATGCTATTCTCCTTGTGAGAACAAAACTCAACAAGCGATCATTAGTCATTATTGTCAAATGGCGACAATATCGCCATTTGACTCACTTGGCCTAAATGACCATTTTATCTTTGTGAGATGGTATTTTATTTACCATCTCATCCATGTAACCCTTTTCAGTTTACACCGTATAATCATATTAATTAAAGATCATTTCTTAATTCGTTTGTCCCATTATGGCTTACGCCATCGAGTGTCTGTTTTTTAAACTATATTTTGTACGTTTACTCGTAACCAAATTATCAATTTATCTTTTACACCCATTATGGTTTATACCATAAGGTATCTCTTTCAAAACCCCTTATTTATTTGTCGTCACATCGCTAACTTTCCGTTTTACCCCTTTATTACCATAAAAATGGTCTTTTACCATTTTCACTTATTCATGCTCGTATTATTATGCGTCGGAACTTCTTATTTCAAATAGTAATTTACCTTTTTCATAACCAATACAATAAGTAAGTGTTCTATTAGAAGGGTGCAAGCTTCACTTACCTTGAAATCCGATCATGCCTTTTTCCGCGTACTTGTTCTGTTTGACCCGCTTCTTCTCAAGCCTCCACCTACTTGTCAAGCGTCAAACTACCAGTTATCATTTGCAAAATGGTTAGATTATTCATGATTTGTCAAGACTATCCCACCTTATGGACTTTACATCAAATTTACTATTTGATCTTATTATAGGTCAGTTTGACTTTTAAAAAGTCAACTGCCTATATGGGTGTGAATTTTTGACACGACCCGAAAACCCGACACGAACCTAACACGAAATTCGCCGGTTTAGGTTTCGTCTAAACGGGTTCGGGTCAGTTTTGGGTTGAACCCGCGAACCCGTTTAGGTTAACGGGTCAGGTTCGGGTCAACCTGGTCGGGTTGGCGGGTTGACCCGTTTAACACATTTATACTACATTGTATTTTTATAATATATTTTATGTCATAAACTAAATGGGGCGTGTATTTTATGTCATGATTATAACTTACAAAGAGAAATTAACATAGATTTTATAATTTAAATATGATAATATTATATACATTTGTGTTTTTTAAGTAATTTTTAATTTTAATATATTAATTTCAGAATAAAAATTAAAAAATTCGGGTTAAACGGGTCGTGTTCGGGTCAACCCACGAAACTTCGGGTCGTGTTCGGTTCATATATATGATACGATTTTCGGGTTCGGGTCGGGTTCGGGTTCATGTAAAATTTTCGGGTTCGGGTCGGGTTGAACCTGCCAACCCGCGAACACGACCTGTTTAGCACCCCTGACTGCCTATTATCATATGAAATGCGCAATTAAGTTCGACAAACTCATTTAGGCCTTTCATCAATTATTCGGCATGCATCATTTCTAGGCCACCGTTTTAACCAAATTTATCTATTATGTTCATACAACTGTTATATCAATTTAACATAATTTCATTCATTGTATGCTAATCTATCAATCTCATACAAGAACTTGGGATTGTTTTACTATTATAAACCAACCCTTTGCATCATATATATGGAATTGATCCAAACATCAAACTTATCCAAATACTTTAAACATTCATAAATACATGATTATTTTAAACATAATTTAACATGAATATATCATAATTTCCTCATATCGTATAAAAACTCATTTCATGGCAAGTATGAATATAAACTCAAACACTCAAATTGTTTAAGTATCTTCCTATTACTACTATGTACAATGATTTTATACATTGGTTCATCATCAACTTCATCACATAATCAAAACCCGCTTCATAATCTACTTGTTTATCACTTACAAGAAATCTTACATCAAATAGTGCATAATTTCTTTATGTCTAACGAAATCAAGCATACACATACACTTATTTCATCTTTGGATCATAATCCAACAACCTAATTGCAAGTATTCTACTTGTCTCAAATTATAACTTTCAGCAATCTATGTTTTTAGACATACCTTATGATCCCCTAATCAAGGTGATCGATAATTCATGTTCATGCAAGACTTGGAGATCCAATTTCTCCTTAAATTTGGTGATTCTTTGAAGGACAGGGGTTTGGCTCCCCTTGTTCTTCTCCTGGCTATTTCACGCACACACACACACACTTAGTGTGTGTTGTGTTTTATTTTTTTTATTTATATATCCAAGTTTCATTCTTTTTCTCTTTTGGTCCCTCATAATTGAGATATGATTATAAACGAGACTACAACTCATTATCTTGTTACTTATATAAATGTTATTAACTAGGTTATTTTGTTCCTAGTTATTTCGTTTACGGTTTCACTTTTACTACTAACGGTCTTTTATCCGCTATTTAATATTAAGTGGTTTGATTTCCAAACCCCTTTTTGGGGTGTTACAAATATCTTACCATATAATAAAGTAAACTCGTTAGTGAACACGTGTCACTCATCCCACAACTTTTTCCCCGCTCAAATTTTACCCGCAGAGGTTTTTTTTATTCACCTGATTGATCCCCTCAAGAAAGATCGGACCCAAAACAATAAAAGTTCCTTTTCTAATCCACGCTTCACATACATCTTCATATGGGCATTTTTCATTACACAAAATCCTAGCAAAGATCAATTGCCGTCTCCACCTCCTAACCTAAATCGATCAATCCCATTCTATCAATTAATCTGTTTTATGGAGATGTTTATTTTACAAACCATATAGGAAGAAATTGACAGGACGGCGAATCGGTGGGACTTGTGTATATCTAAAAAGATCAATAGGTGATTTAAGTCCTTAATCAATATTTTCTACCATTCAACATTCAGTAGGTGATACAAATCAAATTCTACCATTCAGTGCGTTCGAACTTTCGATCCCCTTTATGATTCACAGTTAGGTACAAAATTGCATAATCCTTCTTTTCCTTTGAATTAAGATCCAAAAGTTTGCGATGAGGATGCATGGTGAAAGGTTATAATGTCAATGAAATTCATATTTTTTTTTGTTGCAAAGCTTTTTGTAATTTTGTTAAGACATTACTCATGAATTATGATTTTCACCTAACTTTGAGTTTTTTTTCTTAGTACAATTTGGTTTCTAATCATGTTTTAATTTTAAAGGGCTGAGTAACCTGCCAAATCTTTTTCAACTGCTAACTGTATGAGTTTGCTTTAGTCAACATCTTTCTCCGATTTTTGTGAACCTAAAATCTTCTTTTATAAATTTTGTACATATGAAGCATGAAATCTATTACCATAGATAATGAATCAGTGAAGGTAATTGTTTATTCAATCATCATCTACAAAGTTATGCGAATTTGTGGCTAATTTTTTATACATATTTGCAGCAGTTCATGTTACCGATTAATGAGAAAACAAGCTCCTAGGATAAAGTCCCTGATTGAATCCAACGGTTATATACTATTTGGCAATTTTGATCTGTTTCAAGTTGGTATACATATTATATAAATTGTGTTTTTACATTTCTATCTTCATATCTGTTACTAATTGCTATATTTTCAATTTAGTTAAATACACTTTGAAAACTTATTGAATTTATTTCATTTTATTTTGATTAAATCTAAACAAATTCAAATTCAAATTATTTTTATTTGTTAAAACGTGGGTACACACGTGGTCTTTCCTATTTAAATCTTATATACCGATTCCAAAATATTCGATCGGGTATATAAAATGCGACCACTAAGTTTAGCCCAATCCATATGTCCTCCAACTCTAAAATACCAGCCCACACACCATGCAAAATCATGCCACGTGCACGACGCGTGGCAAAACCTAAGCAACGTCATACTTTCATATATGACACCTTTTGTTGTGTACATATTCTAGAGAGAGACAACAAAAATTTAGAGAGAGAAAAAATGGACCGCCAACAGCCTAAGCAGGAAGACCCAAAACTAGAAGGTTTACCAGTGCAAAGCAGCCCGTACACGCAGTACAAAGATTTGGAAGACTACAAAGAGAAGGGGTACGGCACACACGGCCACCAGCAACCGAAGCCCGGCCGAGGAGCAGCTGCCTCCACGGACGCCCCTACGGCTACTGGTGGCACGTTGCCGACTCAATCTAACAAGGGAAGTGATCCCGCCGCCGCTACTACTGCCACCGATACCGTCAACAAATTCGGCGTGTCTTAGAATATTTTGGGCTGTACGATGTTTTGAGGGGTAGGGATTTGGTGTTGTTTGCTTTAATAAAAGCTTTTAAGCTTGTTGGTAGTTTAATTGGCTGTTGTATACGTGATTAAGTTTAATTCATATATTTAGTATGAAGATATAAGTGACAAAGTTTAATGTGTTTTGAGAAATGAATAACACGATGGGTTAGGACGTGTGTTCGATTTAAATAATTGGAAATTTAAGATGGAAATAAAAGAGGTAAATCATGTACATTTATTGTATATATGTGTTAATTCATATTAAAACTAATATACTTCTTTTATACATTTGGTTATACGAGTTCTAAGACGTACGGGTATTGCAGATGAACAATGGTGTTCATACTATGTCATGGTCATAAATAAGAGTGTAAAAATAAGTGTAAACGAGGCGGTGATACACCCAAGATTTGATTTTTTCTAACGGGGTCTAGTTTTTTCCATATTAAGATTTTTCTAGTTTTTTCCATATTAAGATTTTTTACCACTCAAACGATAGAATTTTCTGGTTGGTCTTTATTTGGATCGGGTCGGGAGGATTTATTGAGCTTGAAACCTTTAGATAGAAGATAAAAAAAAAGAGCTTGAAACCTTTAGATAGAAGATAAAAAAAAACCAAAATAACACATGTCTAAGTATAAAGGCAGAAATTGAGTAAATCAAAAGAGTTGGAAGTGTTTATATTACATTAAAATTATGCATGCTTATTGATAGTGTATCACACAATTTATATCTTATATTCAATAATAATAATATCACATTAAATAATAATTATGTATATACATATATTATATATTATATATACTGTTTATAAAATATGATAAATAGTAACTTTATTTTCATAATAATATATAGTAACCTTATTTTCATAATAATATATAGTTTTACTAATTTTTTATTTAATATATAATAATAATTTATTTTTCTATTTACTTTTAATAGTATATTTTTTATTTCTTCTTCCTTTTCTAGAATCATATAATATTTCCTTTATTATTTTTCAATAATTTTTTTCTTTTATTTAATAACATATTTTTACTTTTTTTTCTTTTAATAATTTACGTTTATAACTTTTTTTCTAAAAATTTAAGTACATATTTGTTTAGTTTTTCCTTCAACATTCTATTATAAGTTTTGTTAAAAACGAAGTTGTACTCAAAATAAAGTATTTATTTGTTATCTTCGATAATAAGCTAAACCGTTCTAATAATATAATTTTTTTACGTCACGCGTTGCGGCTATATATATATATATATATATATATTACGAAGCACGATAAATAGTAACTTTATTTTTATAATAGAATAAAGCTTTTTATTATATTTTATTTAATATATTATAATAATTTATCATTATATTTACTTTTAATAGCATATATTTTACTTTCTTTTTCTTTTAAGAATTTATGTTTACAACTTTTTTCTAAAAACTTAAGTACATAGTTGTGTTTGATGTTTCCCTCGAAAAGTTTTGTTAAAAACGAAGTTTACTCAAAATAAAGTATTTATTTTTTTATCATAAAACGGTACGATAATAAACTAAATCGTTTTAATGGTTTGGTTTTCTAAACAACATATCTTATTTTCAAATCACGTTTGTTTTACATTATCATTTGCTCGATTTCGTCGCAACGCGTGGCATAAAAAAATTATATAAATTGTCTATAAAGGACGATAAATAGTAACTTTATTTTTGTAATAGTGTATAGCTTTTTATTATTTTATTTAATATATTATAATAATTTATTTTTATATTTACTTTTAGTAGCATATTTTTTTACTTTTTTTTCTTTTCTAAAACCATATAATATTTCCTTTACCATTTCTTCATATTTCCTTTATCATTTCTTAATATTTCTTTCTAAAAACTTAATTACGTAGTTGTGCTTGATTTTTCCTTCGACATTCTGTTATAAGTTTTGTTAATGAAGTTGTACTCAAAATAAAGTATTTATTTGTTATCATAAAACGGTACGATGATAAACTAAACCGTTCTAATGGTTTGATTTTCTAAACAACATGTTTTATTTTCAAATCACGATTGTTTTACACTTTTATTTGCTCGGTTTCAACGCAACACGCGATGTGAAAAGAACTAGTATTACATTAAAATTATGTTTGTATGATCAATTTTGTTTTAAAAAACCCTTGTTTTCATTTGGATTATAAATAAAAGCACAAAAAATGACTTGTATCAGGCTCAAACCTATGACCTCTTTGTTAGTAATCAGGGATTAACCACCACAATTTCGCTTTTGATAATATGGGGTCCAACTAAATATTGTTATGAGTTCCTTAAAAAAATTAATATACCAGATCTACTAAAATTCTAAAAAGATTGGTGTCCAAGGACCCTCGACCCACTCTATGTGACCTGAAACGAGGCTCGACTTGTGTTTACTTTTCTTTTGGGAGAATAGTATTCCACCATGATTTGATTTAGGAGATTTCGGGCTCAACCCGTGTCTATTTTTAGGAGAGAATTTCACCATGGTTTGATTTAGGGCTTGACTCGTGTCTACTTTTTAGAGAGTATTTCACCATGATTTGATTTGGAGAGTTTTGGCTTGACTCGCGTCTTTCTTTTAGGAGAGTTCACGGTTGAGTTGAGGATTTTGCCACAGTTTGATTTAGGGGATCGACTTGTGTTTATTTTTGGGCTTGAGATCGGTTCCGGCTCATGAAGATGAAGCCCACACAGGACTGCAGGAGCAGCTCTTTTGTTATGTTTCTTTGGACCAACAATTTTCTATTGGGTCATTTCTAAAGACCAGAAATTTAGCTTGATGAGCTGTGGAGCCGGTATTAATTTAGATTGTTTTAAACAATTCTTAGGTATAAGATAAATTCACCGACACTTGTAAAATGGGTATTTAGAAACAACAGGATGTTCCCTTGGGGATTTTAATTTAGTTATTATAACTATTCTTTTTGTATCATTGTACAGAAAAAGACTTTAATTTCATTATATTTATGTACTTTTTTTCTTTAATTTAGATTAGTTGTGTTTTTGCTTTTATATTAGTTTATATATTAATCGCTAGGTTATATACCCGTATATTACACGGGTTATAAATAAAATATTTCACGTAAGTAGGGTTAATGTAAACTCAAAAGGCTATGTAAATATCTTCTACAATAATGACTTATTTGAAGTGTGGTACTAATATTTACAAATTGCAATCTCTAATTCTGTGTTATATTACTCAAACATTCACTGATAATATTACTGATTTCGTCGGCTGAATGGTTACAATGAGTATGTCTTAATTCTTTTTTGTATAAATAAATAAATAAAATTAATCAAAATTTTGATTTTCATCTACAACCATAGAATAATATTAGATTTTGTATATTACATTTTATATACCGTGTTTACATTTGACATGTTTAGTATAATTATCGGTTTTATAAACATTATTATATAGATTAATACCGTGTAATATTACTATTCTCTATCCTTTAAATTATTAATATTATTATTAAATTAATATCTAACATTTAATCTAAATTCCAATAAAAGAATTTCAAATAATGTCACATGACTCTAATAGTAAAAAATACTAGTAATGATTTTAATAGAACCGATACTAATATTGATGTTTTAATACGCGTATTTAGTTTTTGTAAAAAGAACTAACGAACGAATCTTATAAGAGGAAAATAACAGTACTAGATTAAATGCGTATATTATTTATAATATAATAGTGAATTTGAAAATTAAAAAAAGTAAAAAAGAAAAAGAAATAAAAAAGGTTCCTTTTTTATTATAGCCCCAAAAGGGAAAACTTAAAAATTATGTTGCGGTAGGTACAGGGACTAAAATGACATTTAACTCTTTAATATATAATAATCTAATCTAATAAGCTAATATACTATATATAAATTATAAAAAATAGTATATCAATATGAATTAAAGACTTGTTTATATTGTGAGTAGTTAAATTTGATATATATATATACACACACTGGCAGGATGTTCGAGTGTTGCGACGGGAGCGACACATCTTGTTTTTTGATAGTTTTCTTATTCATATAACATTTATGTAGCATCATTGTGATAGATATACATCTAAAGCGAAGTAATCGGGTAATCCATTTCATTGTGATGTGCATGGTTCAGTTGGTTCAGTTATTATCTTCAAACAAAGTCAAAATCAAAGTCACCGGTTAGTCTATTTTATTAACCAATTGGGTTTTGGTTAATCACTTCAATTTATTTGGTTAGATTGACGGTTTTTGGTTTGATTCATTTAATTTCAGTTAATAGCAAAAACCAAACTTGGGTTAAAATTTTTGCTTATAAATGTATGAAATTGAGGTATAAATACATGAAATGGAAGTATAGATATATGAAATGGTGATATAAACTATGAAATATATGAACCGGATATATAAAATCTAGAAATATATCAAAATTTATGATTCTGTTTGGTTACGCTAGTTTTGATTAACGAGAGTACAAAAAAATTGATAACCGGTTTTTGGTTAATTAGTTCTTCAGTTTTCAATTAATTCAGTTTTTTGGTTGATTTCGGTTCGGTTTCGTCTGTTTTCAGTTTGGTTTAGTTTAATGATTTAGTTATTACTCACCGATGACAGGTTTTGGTTAATAACCGATAGGTGCGCATGTGATGCGGCGGGAACCACAGACATTGCCACAATGTGCATTGTTCAGTTGGTTATATTATTATCCTCAACCGAAATCGAGGTTATCGATTAGTTTATTTTATTGACCAATCCGTTTTCAGTTAATCGGTTTGGTTTATTTAGTTTGATTGACGGTTTTTTGGTTTGAGTAATTTAATTTTGGTTAATAGCCAAAAAAAAAAAAAACTTGGGCTAGAACTTTTGATTAGATATACATGAAATTTAGGTATAATTATATGAAATGGATGTATAGGTACATGATATGGAGGTATAAGTACATAAAATGGGGGTATAAATATGAAATATATGAAATGCAGACATAAAAGCTATAAACATATGAAAATATAAATGTTCAGTTCAGTTAATTTTGGTTAAATGAGGATACAAAAAAATCGATAATCGTTTTTGGTTAATTCGGTTTGGGTTAATTCGGTTTGGGTTAATCAATTTTCAGTTAATTCATTTTTTGCTTGATTTCGGTCCGGTTTCGATTAACGATTCAGTTATTACTCACCCTTAGACATTGTTAATCACGTAACATATGAGTTTTTTAATTAAAAACTATGACAATACAATACCGAAGATAAAAAGAATAAAACACTTATTTATACGGAGTAATTAAAAAATTTAACCTATCAAAAACTTATGACCATTTAAAAATCGGGAGGGGGTTAGTTTTTTAATTGGGAATAAAGTGTAACTATTAACTAATTATCTATAATTTTTTAAAGATTATGTATTAAAGTGAAATCTAGATGAACTGATTAAATTGATGGCATTAAAATCAGTCGACATTCTGTAGCTATTAAACATTATGGGATAATGACTAAGTACATTGGGCTTTAATCACTTGTACACTAAGGCATCATCTACATGTACGTTTTAATCCACACGTAAATACTGACTAAGACAACTATGAAAACTTCGAAAAAAATGAGTAGGTTGTCACAGTACTTTTGGATTTTTTTCTTAAAAACATTATACTTTATAAGATGTGGCAAGAATACGTTAACGAATTATAAGCTTGTTGTGGAGAGGGAAAAGTGTAACTAATTACCCATAAATATGTTAAAACTCAGGGCTTTTAAGTGTAATAAAATGAGGGGCTAAAATACTATTATTGTTTAAAAGACCAGTTTACCCTTATTTTAGATGTATATTTATATATTAAGAGGGAAAAGTTATTCATTTTTTAGGTATCTTAGATCGCCCTCCTTCATACATTATAATATAGTACATATACAGGGAAAAAATTATGTAATATTTTTTTGTAAAAAAATTATGGAATGTAAATTATATGTTATCTAACGTTTTCTAACAAAAAAAGCGCCGAGTGGATTTTTTTTATAAAAAAAGTTCAAATTTTTTAGCATATATTTATAAAACTGAATTTTTAAAAATTTTAATAAAAAATCCCTTCGGCGCTTTTTGTTTTGTTTTGTTTTGTTGTTACAAAACTGTCACACCCCGGATTTCCAACCCAAATCCTTACACAGCTGGCCCCGGGTGGGGAGTATCGTGACGTCAATAGATAATCATCATAGTCAATTAAACACGGCACAACGGAAGTCTTGGAGTAAAATTACTATTACAAACCGAATGTTCGAAAATACAAAATAATATACAGGCTCGTAATAGAAGATCCACAGGCGGATCATAAATTGTACATGAAAAGAATATAAAACAGACTTTGGGTAGATTTAGGATTTGCAAGATCCTCTATCACTACCGGGCACCTCCGGCCTATTTTCGTATTGTACCTGCAGTTTAGTCTTTTGAAAATATGTCAGCTTTCGCTGGTAAATACACCCAACTGACTCATTTTGAAAACATTTCAAAAATGCTTTAAGTGCGTATCAGCACAAAATCTTTTTATAACTTGGGTTAATTGACCGTCCAACCTTGTTAACAGATTTACATATTTGTCCATACATACGGGGCCCGATACGGAAACCGAGACACAATTAACGTACACACCACTTTGGACCCACGAAGGAGTCAATTCCTCCCAACCTCGTGGGAATGCATAATTGAGCGTCTATCGGGTGAATGCCTACACCCGCCGCTAAGGTCGTGGCCATTTCTATTGTAATGAGCCGAGGATATCCAGGACATGGTAGTTAACCCCCGATGTTTAAATTATCAAACAAAACTGATTAAAACAGAATATGCGGATTTACTAGCCGCGCCCAGCATTTGATTGATCCCATTTCCGACCAAGCGATAATAATTTACTGTAACCCAAGCCCGTATAGGGGAAATAAGTCGAGAGTATTTACCTGAGCTAGTCTTCTTTTAATTTTTTAATAACTCAGCCGTACACAAAAGTACTAAGTGCGGATAGCATTTACAAGCAAGTCTCTAGTCTGGATTATGGCATAAACTAACCAATTAAATACTAACGGTCTTATTTAAGTCAATGACTTAGATCGACTAGCGTACTTGATCAAAACGTATGACGCTAGATTAAACGATGATTGGATAGAATGTAATTTAATCCCAACAAGTACCTTCACTTGTATAATATGGGTAAACTATAAACATATGGGTTTTGAGACTTAAATGACAATGTTAGACCCGTTTCAGTTAATTTCCGTAAACTAGTTACATATACTTAACCGTACGCATGTCAGCGATATAGGGTAACCGGATAAGTTATGGACAAGTTCTATATGCCACTATACTTTAAATAAGTTGTAATATCAGTAGGGTATCAACTTTTATGCCGGTTATGGTTTTAAATTGAAACTATGCCTCATTAGGGGATTTTGGTAATTTCGTACCATATAAAAGGAACTTGAATATAATTTAAGTTTATAATCATAAATATTCTGGAAAAATAATTTATTTATGATATAATATCAGTAGGATGTCAATTATATGTGTAAATTATCTTTTATGACCAAGCTATGCACCGAAGGGGCATTTCGGTCATTTTACACAATGTTTATAAATTATCTGGGATTCTGAGTTTATAACATGTACCTACTGTAAATATGTTTAAATAAGTTTTAAAAATCAGTAGGTAACAAGTCTTGGTTAATTAATATGGTTTAAAACCATACTATGCGCCTAAACGGCGCTTATGTCGTAAAATGGCGTCTTTATGCGATTTTCATGAAAACTGATGTTAAGGTCAGATTAAAATGTTTTAGATATGTTATTTAATATAACATATCAGTAGGTAAAAGATTTACCTTGAAAAGATTTGATTAAATTATTTTATGAGCCACAAGGGCTAAAATCGTCATTTATCGACATAGTTTAAGGACTTGCTTGAAAACTCAGTGTATAACTTGGTTTAACATCCCAAATAATCCTACTTATAATATTACATCAGTCGAAAACTCATTTTCAAGTTCATTACTATTTAAAACCTTGTTTTATGCAAAAAAGGGCATTTTGGTCAAAGATGGCATAATTATGGAACTTGCGCATAAACTTGGATTCTGATTATGATCATGTAATATAACCTCATAGGGTTATGCTACATTATATTACGATCATAATGCAACTTTATATCAGTAGGTAACTAATCTAAATCGGGTCAGAATCGAAAGTCAAAGCAGAAGTCAAACTTTGCGACTTTCGGTTGCGAACCGACCCTAGAACTGAAATTGACGAGCCGAACATGTTCTTTCATGTTCTAATAATTATTACCAACTTGTTTAAGTATCAAAATAGGTTTCATAACATATATAAGATCTATTTATGATTTTTCTGAAAAATGGCCTGTTTGACTTTTAATAATCATAACTTTGACCCGTCAATTGGTCTAGCAAACGTGATCTTCAGGAGGTGACCTTTATAGGGACTAACAACTAGCTTGTTACTATCACTTAGCCATGTTCATTTCGAACAATGGCTGGACCATAATGGTCTTAACCGAAAGTCAAGCGTTTTCCGTAAAACGCTTAACTTTTGGCTATAAAAGCCTACAAACAAAAATGCACAAGGAAGGAACACTTACCAGTGATTCCTAGGGTGCAAAAGAACTTTTTTGGATGCTCCTTTCAGCTAGGAGCTTCCAGAGGAGGGAGAAGAGTTATGATTTAGAAAGGTGCAAGTTCAAATAGTGAACTTGATCACCTATTTATAGTTGGAGAACTCAATGGAGGTGAAGCCAGGTGTTTAGGGGTGTAAGAGAGAGCTTACAAGTGTCCCAAAACGTGGCATAGCTGATTACAAGTCCATAGTTTTGAATTAATGATTTTGGAGCTTTGTTTGGGGGCCAAGCCAAAACTTTTGGCTGCAGACCCCTTCTAGCGCCCCGTGAGAGACCCAAGCCTGGTCTCTCGTGGCCCGTGACCGCCCCATAATCAGTTTAAAACTTTGACACTTTTAGCCCCTCAACTTAATAAAGCTTCTAAAAACCTTTTTACACACCTTTTTGGCACTTTTAGCCCTCCGTAGCCAATACTTGGCATACCCGGGATTATGCCCGAACATTGTCCAGCTCTTGGTTTGTTAAAAGGTCACTCAGAGGTATAAATTAACATGTTGACACTTTTAATCCCTCCATCATCCAACTTTCATATATTTACAAAATTGAACTCTCTCGTCCAATATTTGGCACGTATGAGAGTTAGGACTTCACTAAGGATCACTCAGAGGCTTATTATAAGCATGTTGATTCCGATGTCACTCAGAGGCTAGTCATGTTGACATATCAGTCACTCAGAGGCTAATGATTTAAGCATGTTGACATCGGACCGTCACTCAGAGGCTCAGTTTGAGCATGTTGACGCCTTTAGTCCTTATTGGTCTTTAACAGACTATATTTAAAATACAACACGTGTCACTATACTATTGGACATGATTTTACAGGATGTTACATCCTCACCCCCTTAAAAGAAATCTCGACCTCAAGATTTTATTCAAAAAGATGTGGGTACTTTTGTCGCATAGTGGACTCAGCCTCCCATGTATACTTAGGACCTCTAAAAGCGTCCCACTTAACCTTTACTATAGGTATCATTTTTCTTCGGAGCTTTTTGACCTGTCGATCCTCGATCAAAATTGGTTTCTCAACAAACCTCAGGTTTTCATCTATCTGCACATCTTTATGTGACATTGCTAGTGACTCATTGGCTAGACATTTCTTAAGGTTACTGACGTGGAACACATCATGGATTCCACTAAGCTCCTCTGGCAACCTGAGCTTATAAGCTACAGTGCCGACACATTCGACTATCTCGAATGGTCCAATATATCTTGGGCTCAACTTGCCCTTCTTTCCAAAACGCATCACACCTTTCCAGGGTGATACCTTCAGCATGACCTTGTCCCCTACTTGGAACTTAAGAGGCTTACGCCTCTTGTCAGCATAGCTCTTCTGCCTGTCCCTGTCGGCTTTAAGACGATCACGGATTTGCACAATCTATTCCGTGGTCTCCAGGACAATCTCTGGTCCTGATAGTTGGGCCTCCCCAACTTCTGCCCAACACACGGGCGTTCTACATTTTCTCCCGTACAAGGCCTCAAAAGGAGCAGCCTTGATACTAGTATGATAACTGTTATTGTAGGAGAATTCTATTAGGGGTAAGTGGTCGTCCCAACTTCCGCCTAAATCAATCACACATGCCCGGAGCATGTCTTCCAGAGTTTGAATAGTACGCTCACTTTGACCATTAGTCTGCGGAAGGTATGCAGTACTAAAATTTAATCGTGTGCCTAGAGATTGTTGGAAAATTTTCCAAAAGTGAGATGTGTATCTAGTATCTCTGTCAGATACAATAGATACCGGCACACCGTGTAGGGACACAATCTTGTCCACATACAACTTAGCCAATTTATCTGAATTGTACGTTTCCTTTATTGGCAAGAAATGTGCTGACTTGGTCAGCCTATCCACAATGACCCAAATAGTGTCATTTCCACTTTTGGTCTTGGGTAACTTGGTAATCAAATCCATAGTTACCATTTCCCATTTCCATGTGGGAATTTCCAATTGTTGTAGAAGTCCTAACGGCTTTTGGTGTTTGGCTTTAACATGCGAACATGTCGGACACTTAACTACATAAGTGGCTACGGATTTCTTCAAACCCATCCACCAATAATTCTTCTTTAGATCTTGATACATCTTGCCACCTCCCGGGTGTACTGAGTATCTTGAATTGTGCGCTTCTTGGAGGATTAGATGTCTAAGTCCTCCAAAGATTGGAACCCAGATCCTATCATTAAATCGAAGGATTCCATCTTTTCCAGGTGCTAACTGATTAACAGTTCCGCCTAATCCCTCATTAGGGATATTAGCCTCTAATAGAACTTGCTTCTACGCATCTAGTAGCTTCTCACTTAAGCTATTTTTGAGCTTAATGCTCTTAGCGTTAATTCTTATAGGTTTAACTCGTTCTTTGCGACTTAAGGCATCAACAACTACATTTGCTTTGCCAGGATGGTAGCGAATCTCGCAATCATAGTCATTAAGTGTTTCCATCCATCGGCGTTGTCACATGTTCAATTCTTTTGATTGAACAGATGCTGGAGACTTTTATGGTATGTGTATATAATACACTTGTTCCATACAAGTAATGTCTCCATAGTTTTAGTGCAAATACAGCGGCACCCAGTTCCAAATCGTGGGTGGTGTAATTCCTTTCGTGCTCCTTTAACTATCGTGATGCATAGGTAATCACTTTGCCTTTTTGCATTATCATACAGCCCATGCCAGTGTGTGATGCATCACAGTAGACTACAAAATCTTCAACACCCTCTGGTAGGGATAACACAGAAGCATTGCTCAACTTGTGTTTAAGAACCTCAAAAGATTCTTATTGCTTTGGGCCCCAATTATACTTAACATTCTTACGGGTCAAGGTAGTTAAAGGAGTGGCTATTCTTGAAAAGTTCTCAATGAACCTCCTGTAGTTACCAGCCAATCCTAGAAAACTACAAATCTCTGATGGGGTTTTGGGTACTTCCGAATTCATGATGGCTTCAATTTTGGCGGGATCCACTTGGATACCCTGCTCACTTACCATGTGTCCAAGAAATTGGACCTCTCTAAGCAGAATTTACACTTAGAGAATTTAGCATAAAGCTTCTCTTGCCTTAGCAGTTCTAAGATGCACCGAAGATGTTTCTCGTGATCGGCTTGATTACGAGAGTAGATAAGTATGTCGTCTATAAAGACAATGACAAACTTATCCAGATATGGCTTGCAGACTCTGGTCATGTGATCCATGAATGCTGCAGGTGCATTTGTGAGGCCAAACGGTATCACTAAGAATTCGAAGTGACCGTAACGTGTCCTGAAGGCTGTCTTAGGAACATCGTTGCTCCTAACCTTCAGCTGATGATATCCAGATCTTAAATCAATATTGGAGAAATAACTAGCCCCTTGAAGTTGGAAATAAATCGTCGATCCTGGGCAGAGGATATCTATTCTTGATTGTTAATTTGTTTAACTCTCGGTAGTCGATGCAAATCCGCATTGAACCGTCTTTCTTTTTAACAAAAAGGATAAGAGCTCCCCAAGGTGAGGAACTAGGCTGTATAAAGCCTTTCTCCAAGAGTTCGTCTAACTACGTCCTCAATTCCTTCATCTCCGTTGGTGCTAGCCTATATGGAGTTCTAGCTAGGGGTGCTGACCCTGGCAGGATATCAATCTTGAACTCCACTTGTCTGTCTGGAGGTAGCCCTGGTAATTCTTCTGGGAATACATCGGGATATTCTGAGATGACTGGTAGGTCCTCCATGTTTGGTTTAGGCTCATTTATGGTAACTTGTGCCATGTAAATGACGCATCCTCTTCTCAAACACTTGGATGCCTTAAATAATGACACTTTGTCTGGCAATCCATAGTGTGAGTCTCCAGGGATGGTGATTGATTCACCCGATGGGGTTTTAATCTCAATGAGCTTTTTATCGCAGGTAATGCGGGCTTGGTTATGAGATAACCAATCCATGCCTAAGACAACATCAAACCTCGCCAATTTCATCGGCAGAAGAGAGATAGGGATAGAATGATTTTTAATGGATATAGAACACCCATCAAGAATGGAAGATGCTATCTCTAATGTTCCGTCAACGAGTTCTATCTCATAAGTTTATCTAGAGTTCTTATGTGTGAGTTTAATAGTTTACTAAACTTATGGTCAACAAAGGATTTATCCGCACCCGAATCGAAAAGAACTCTAGCATAAATATTGTTAATGAGGAATGTATTTGTTATGACATTGTTGTCATTAACGGCCTCCCTGGCATTCATTTGAAAGGCACGGGCATTCCCCTTCTTGGCCTCTCCAGGCTTTGCATCATTACTTTTGGGTTTCTTGGGGAAATTGTACGTTATATGCCCTTTTCATTACAGTTATAGCAACTGCATCCTTAAGATCCTTGCAATCTAAGGTGTTATGCCCTCTTCTTTTGCAGATACCACAGGGTTTGGTTTGTGGATTTATGCTACACTGTCCCCAATGCCTATATTTACAGTTCTTGCATAGAGGTTTGTCATTAGACACGTGCTGGTTCTTCTTGAACCCGAAATTTCCTTTCTTTTTTAATCTTTGGGATTATTATCCTCCCGTTTCCTCTTTTCGTCAGTTTTAGTCCTAACTGACCTTTGTCTTACCAAATCAAGGGTGAGGGAAAGAGATAGGTCTACAGCGGGCCTATAGGTATTAGGCTGTGTAGCCTTTACCATGCCCTTTATTTCGGGCGCTAACCCATTTATAAAACGCGTAATGCGTTTGGATTTGGTGGTGATCAAATAGGAAACTAACCTAGATAGGGAGTTAAAGTCAGAAACGTACTTCCGACAGTCTAGGTTTTTCATTGAAAGAGACAAAAAGTCTGTCTCTAATTTCTCCACCTCATGGGGTGGACAGTAAGTTTCCTTAACAAGGTCCACAAATTTGGACCGTTCCAAATTATACAGGTGTACCTTACCTGTAGACTGGATCATGGCTTTCCACTATATTAGGGCATCGCCTTTGAAGGATTGTGATACGTACTTGACCACATCCTTATCAGCACAGTTGCTGATATCTACAATCGTTTCCATCTCGTCTAGCCACTTTAGGGCCTCTACAGCTCCTTTCTCCCCGTTAAAGTCTCGGGGCTTACAGGAGACAAAATACTTATAGGTACATCCGTCTTTAACAGAACGGGACTTTTCAGCAAAATCTATTTTCTTTGGTTCACTCTTCGCATTTGAAGAGTGAACGAAGCTCTCCTTAAGAGCTGAAGATGGTGGAATAGATAAAGGTCTAGAGCGAGTGGCACTCGACTCTCTAAGCCTTTCTATGGCCTTTCCCATGGCCTTTTCGACAGCCGCATCAATGCGAGCTTGAAAATTATCATCATCAATATCTTTGTTTTCAGCTTTGTTAGATTCTACATTACTGTGGCTACTTTGTGCTTCATTTGAGTTAAACCATCTTGAAGTCTTGGGGTTCTATATACCAATAAAACTTCATTTAGCCATGGTGTATCAACCATATCGGCTTTTAACATTGGATATAAAAATCCATTGCCTATACTAGTGTGAACAACAACACAACTCTTAGGCTTAATATAACTATATTTGGCCTAAGTCTTAATAGGACCATCATAGGCAAATTACAATTTAGACGTAGTCCATATATTATTGGACAGTGGATCACATTGTCACAACTGTCATTGTCATACAGACAATTATATATAGCTCATAGGCTTGTCACTAATGGATATAATAATTGGGCACATTGGCCGGTCATATTGGACATAGTATATATATATGGCACATCAGCCTGTCACTTAGGACATAATACATATGGCATATCGGCCTGTCACATTGGACATAATACATACGGCATATCAGCCTGTCACATTGGACATAAATTGGGCACCTTGGCCTACATCATATTAGATGTATATGGCATATCAGCCTGTCCCATTGGCCATAAATTGGGCACATTGGCCTACATGGTATCAGATGTATATGGCATATCAGCCTGTCCCATTGGACATAAATGGGGCACATTGGCCTACATCGTATCAGATGTATATGGCATATCAGCTTGTCCCATTGGACATAAATTGGGCACATTGGCCTACATCGTATCAGATGTATATGGCATATCAGCCTATCCCATTGGACATAAATTGGGCACATTGGCCTACATCGTATCAGATGTATATGGCATATCAGCCCGTCCAATTGGACATAAATTGGGCACATTGGCCTACATCGTATATGGCATATCAGCCTGTCCCATTGGACATAAATTGGGCACATTGACCTACATCGTATCAGATGTATATGGCATATCAGCCTGTCCCATTGGACGGTTAGTGTGGTTCCTCAAGCCACACTACCAAGAGTATAAACATTTCTTAATGTTATCATATGAGTACCTTAATGATTGATGAATGGTCCCGGTCACCTTCGACCTTAACGACCTTGGAGGTTTGGACCTAGTCCCTTACCTCTAGATAGAATGATAAATTCCCTTAACTATCCTGATAGAAGACCCCTTCGTACTTAACTATCATTTCTTGGCGAATATGTGGTCTACGCCACTTGGCATAATCAATCTATTAAGTTCTTTTAGAATTATATAGCAGAACGTAAATTTCGAGTAAAATCGAGACGCTCGTTTGAATATGATGAATACATATATATAATTCCAAAAGTACTTCATTAAATTCCAAAGTAGGAATTACAATACTAGAAAAATGAAACAAACTGTCGATGCAAGGACTTTAAAGAAAATAAAATGTCCACGCAGGGACTAAAGAAGCAACAATGTCCTCGCATGGACTACATATAATTAGAATAGACTTCACTCATCCTTCTTTCCTGTGACCAACTTGGAGAGTTTCTTGAAGAATTTGTTTGTTTTCTTCTCCGTTTTCTCCGCTTGCTGCTGCATTTCCTTCATTCTTTCTAAGGCCTTATTAATGGCCTCAAGTGGCGGTGGAGGTTGTGGTTGTGGCATAACCGGATACTGGTACCCATAAGTTGGATATCCAGTCGGTGGATAAGTAGGTGAGAAATGAGACGGGTAAAGTGCGTTGTGCATAACCCCCTGCATGTAGGGGTCTTGCGACCATGCTTGATAGTCTATCAGTGTAGACGGGTTAAAAGGATCATATCCAGACGTGTCTGGATACGTGGGGATTGGGTTAGTATAACCCGATGGTGGTGGTTGAATAGAAGGTGTTGGTGTTGGTTCCACTATAGGTGAAACATTAGAGGGTCCACCCATTTGTGGGTCCTCTTGAATTGTGGGGTAGGAGTTGGGCAAAGGTGGCAGCGATCCCGACCTTTGTCCTACACGTACTGATATACGTGCTCCACGCTTTCTCCTTGGTGGTTCGGGTGGTGGTTGAGGTTGATCCCCCGATTCCATGTGGACATCTTCTTGAACATGAGGTGGTTGAGAGTGATGAGAAGGAGTGTGAGCACAGGTGAATTGGTTCCAATATTGGTCCCACTCGTTAGGACCTAGTAAGGCGATCCAGCATAGGAGTTTGAATCCTTTGAAATTTCAATGGGATGAGTATTAGATCCCGACGGCGGCATCTACGGATCAAAGTCCTCGTCCATAGGGTTTGGCTGGTCCAACTGATTTTGATCGGCTGGAGGCGTGTTAAAGTAATGGTTAGGGTTAAATTCTTCATGGAAAGAATGTGAATGGGAATGATGGGTATGGTGGAGTGGTGAGAGTGGTAAGAATCTTGGGAATGTGAGGGCGAGTGTCTATTAGAGACAGAGTGTCTCGCTGGTTGCCAAGGAGATGAATCTCCTGATTCTTGGTAAGCATCTGAGTTGTGAGGTTGAGGGGGAATGCGTCCCAATGGTCCTCCCCTCATTGGACCTTTTCCTCTCCCACTTTTTCTCGTACACGTGACGGCATTTTCTTGTGAAAAATTCAATTAAAAAACAATACTAATTACTTAAAATGAAATGAGTAATCCTAGGATGCCTAGACTCGGAAGTCTAAGGAATATGCTCCGGCCTATTTTCGTATTGTACCTGCAGTTTAGTCTTTTGAAAATACGTCAGCTTTCGCTGGTAAATACACCCAACTGACTCATTTTGAAAACATTTCAAAAATGCTTTAAGTGCGTATCAGCACAAAATCTTTTTATAACTTGGGTAAATTGACCGTCCAACCTTGTTAATAGATTTACATGTTTGTCCATACATACGGGGCCCGGTACGAAGACCGAGACACAATTAACGTACACACCACTTTGGACCCATGAAGGAGTCAATTCCTCCCAACCTCGTGGGAATGCATAATTGAGCGTCTATCGGGTGTATGCCTACACCCGCGCTAAGGTCATGGCCATTTCTATTGTAATGAGCCGAGGATATCCAGGACATGGTAGTTAACCCCCGATGTTTAAGTTATCAAACGAAACTGATTAAAACAGAATATGCGGATTTACTAGCTGCGCCCGGCATTTGATTGATCCCATTTCCGACCAAGCGGTAATAATTTACTGTAACCCAAGCCCGTATAGGGGAAATAAGTCGAGAGTATTTCCTGAGCTAGTCTTCTTTTAATTTTTTAATAACTTAGCCGTACACAAAATTACTAAGTGCGGATAGCATTTACCGACAAGTCTCTAGTCTGGATTATGGAATAAACTAACCAATTAAATACTAACGGTCTTATTTAAGTCATTGACTTAGACCGACTAGCGTACTTGATCAAAAATATGACGCTAGATTAAACGATGATTGGATAGAATGTAGTTTAATCCCAACAAGTACCTTGACTTGTATAATATGGGTAAACTACAAACATTCTGGATTTTGAGACTTAAATGACAAAGTTAGACCCGTTTCGGTTAATTTCCGTAAACTAGTTACATATACTTAACCGTACGTATATCAGAGATATCGGGTAACCGGATAAGTCATGGACAAGTTCTATATGCCATTATACTTCAAATAAGTTGTAATATCAGTAGGATATCAACTTTTATGCCCGTTATGGTTTTAAATTGAAACTATGCCTCATACGGGCATTTTGGTAATTTCGTACCATATAAAAGGAACTTGAATATAATTTAAGTTTATAATCATAAGTATTCTGGAATAATAATTTATTTATGATATAATATTAGTAGGATGTCAATTATATGCGTAAATTATCTTTTATGACCAAGCTATGCATCGAAGGGGCATTTTGGTCATTTTACACAATGTTTATAAATTATTTGGGATTATGAGTTTATAACATGTACCTACTGTAAATATGTTTAAATAAGTTTTAAAAATCAGTAGCTAACAAGTCTTTGTTAATTAATATGGTTTAAAACCATACTATGCGCCTAAACGGCGCTTATGTCGTAAAATGGCGTCTTTATGCGATTTTCATGAAAACTGATGTTAAGGTCAGATTAAAATATTTTAGATATGTTATTTAATATAACATATCAGTAGGTAAAAGATTTACCTTTAAAAGATTTGATTAAAATTATTTAATTAGCCACAAGGGCTAAAATCGCCATTTATCGACATAGTTTAAGGACTTACTTGAAAACTCAGTGTATAACTTGGTTTAACATCCCAAATAATCATACTTATAATATTACATCAGTCGAAAGCTCATTTTCAAGTTCATTACTATTTAAAACCTTGTTTTATGCAAAAAAAGGGCATTTTGGTCAAAGATGGCATAATTATGGAACTTGCGCTTAAACTTGGATTATGATTATGATCATGTAATATAACCTCAGAGGGTTATGCTACATTATATTATGATCATAATGCAACTTTATATCAGTTGGTAACTAATCTAAATCGAGTCAGAATCGAAAGTCAAAGCAGAAGTCAAACTTCACGAATTTCGGTTGCGAACCGACCCTAGAACTGTAATTGACAAGCCGAACATGTTCTTACATATTCTAATAATCATTACCAACTTGTATAAGTGTTAAAACAGGTTTCATAACATATATAAGATCAATTTATGATTTTTCTGAAAAATGGTCTGTTTGACTTTTAATAATCATAACTTTGACCCGTCAATTGGTCTAGCAAACGTGATCTTTAGGAGGTGCTCTTTATAGGGACTAACACCTACCTTGTTACGATTACTTAGCCATGTTCATTTTGAACAATGGCTGGATCATAATGGTCTTAACCGGAAGTCAAGCGTTTTGCGTAAAACGCTTGACTTTTGGCTATAAAAGCCTATAAACAAAAATGCACAAGAAAGGAACACTTACCAGTGATTCCTATGGTGCAAATGAACTACGTTGGATGCTCCTTTCAGCTAGGAGCTTCCAGAGGAGGGAGAAGAGTTATGATTTAGAAAGGTGCAAGTTCAGATGGTGAACTTGATCACCTATTTATAGCTGGAGAACTCAAAGGAGGTGAAGCCAGGTGTTTAGGGGTGTAAGAGAGAGCTTACAAGTGTCCCAAAACGTGGCATAGCTGATTACAAGTCCATAGTTTTGAATTAATGGTTTTGGAGCTTTGTTTGGGGGCCAAGCCAAAACTTTCTGCCGCAGACCCCTTCTAGCGCCCCGCGAGAGACCCAAACCTGGCCTCTCACGGCCCGCGACCGCCCCATAATCAGTTTAAAACTTTGACACTTTTAGCCCCTCAACTTAATAAAGCTTCTAAAAACCTTTTCAAACACCTTTTTGGCACTTTTAGCCCTCCGTAGCCGATACTTGGCATACCCGGGATTATGCCCGGATATTGTCCAGCTCTTGGTTCGTTAAAAGATCACTCAGAGGTATAAATTAACATGTTGACACTTTTAATCCCTCCATCATCCAACTTTCATATATTTACAAAATTGAACTCTCTCGTCGAATATTTGGCACGTATGAGAGTTAGGACTTCACTAAGGATCACTCAGAGGCTTATTATAAGCATGTTGATTCCGATGTCACTCAGAGGCTGGGCATGTTGACATATCAGTCACTCAGAGGCTAATGATTTAAGCATGTTGACATCGGACCATCACTCAGAGGCTCAGTTTGAGCATGTTGACGCCTTTAGTCCTTATTGGTCTTTAACAGACTATATTTAAAATACAACACGTGTCACTATACTATTGAACATGATTTTACAGGGTGTTACAAAAACGTTTAATACATGTAACCTACATTCCCTAATATTTTTACTAAAAAATTGGTACATAAGGTGTTTTTTGTTATGAATTATTATCTTTAATGTGTGACTATCCACATGTCTTCATAATGTGGTGACTCTCCAAGTACTTAACTCACATGTCTTTAAAATATGGTGACTCTCCAAGTCCTTAACTCCCATCTTTGTAAGCGTATAAATAGAGGCATATGTAGTTCATACTTTACATCAATAAGAATGAGTTCTTCGATTCTTCTTTCTATCTTTCTCTCTATATGATCTCTGTAATTCTTGTTTACATATATCATATATTGGTTGCTATTAGGCCATTGTTTTACAACACGTTATCAGCACGACTTGCTTTTAGAGTTAGATCGTATTATCACAAGGTAAATTAACTTTCGTTGTTCTTCATTCTCTTAAACGTATATTGCAATTCATACAATGTTTTGTTCAAAGGACCATTATCATATTATTGGTTATATATTTTTGTTTAATCTAAAAAATGGGGGGTGAAAATAGTTTTCGATTTTCTTTTAATGTTAAGCCATAGAACATTATTCCATCTTTCACAATCAAATGTTTTGTTTTTAATGAATCCTAAGAGTTTTCCATAGAAAGATATAGTTAAAACACATATTTTCCTTTATTATATTATGCTTGATTATAATGTGATATTGCTCACTGTTGTATTTATTTTCATCCTAACACACAAAAGAATTTCCGAAAGTAAACCAATAGCCAACATGAACTCCAAACACCTATTTTGTTATTATTAAAGAATTTGATCCCATTCTTTCTTCCATATTTCTTTATTATGTTTTATTAAATGGTAAAAAATTTGATAAATTTAGACTTTAACCCTTTGGGTTTGCATGTGTCTGTTAAAATTCCTTTTAGGCCAATTATGATGAGATAAAATTAAGATATGATAGATGATTGTTTATAACCTGATGAGTTTTGTCACGCTTATAGAGCTAATTATATTAAGTCATGTAATTTACATGTTTATTTGTTTGGATTTATTTAAGTTTGTAAAACATACAAAAATAATTGAATAAATAAAACAAAACACACTTGTAGTATAATTTAGTATTTCATTACTGGTTACATTTTCGTTAATTACCAGATTGTATTTACTTGTTTATTAATCTATTAACTATATGTAGTTTATTATGTTATCACAATGCGACATTAGTATATCATTGTTTAGCATAATAATAATTAAGAGGGAGAATGTTGACGAAGTAAAAGGTATATGTATTTCAAATTATTGGCCTCTTCCATCTATTAACTAACCTAATATCTTTATATGTATGGATATATCATATAGAAATATTTGTAAACAAACTTTAATTGGTAATGACTGAATACATTATAATTTTGTTAGTCTTGTTTTATTTTATAGTCAATAATAGTTACTAACTTTTATTTGATTATAAAAACATGCATTAATTCATGCGTATTTCTTTAATATAGTTAGTTATGTCGAATCTTGCAAAGCTTGAGTTTATGGCTTTGGACATCACTGGAAAATTTATTTGTCATGGCCTTTGGATGCTGAAATCCATCTAAATGCCAATAACATTGGGGAAACAGTTAAAGCAGAAAATAAAACAAATACCCAAGATAAAGCAAAGGCAATGATTTTCTTACGCCACCATATTCATGCGTCCTTGGAAAATGAATATCTCACTATCAAAGATCTACTCGTCGTGTGGGACCAATTTGAAAGAAAGGTATGACCATCAGAAAACAGTAATATTACCAAGAGCTCGTTATGAATGACTCAATTTAAGGTTGCAAGACTTTAAGTCTATAAGTGAGTATAACTCAGCAATGTTTAGAATCACGTCACAATTGATTCTATGTGGTGAAAATATTACTGATAAGGAGATGTTGGAAAAAACATTCTCCACCTTTCACGCCTCAAACATTGTCTTGCAACAACAAGATCCTGAAAGGGGCATCACCAAATACAGTGACTTAATATCATGTTTGCTTGTGGCTGAGCAAAATAATGAGCTACTAATGAAAAACCATGAAACTCGTCCGGTTGGTACAACTCCATTCCCTGAAGTGAATGTGGCAACATATAATGACCAAAGTAGAAGTCACGGACGTGGTTGTGGCTATCAATGTGGGCGTGGTCATGGTCCTGGTTGTGGTCATGGACGTGGATACGGTCGGCGGAATTATCATGGTGTTCAATTTAAAAACAAAGGTACCCACCAGAAGTTTCATGGTTATGAAAAGAAATCCAATGATGGAAAAGGTAAAAAGAAAAATTTAACCCCATCGAATGCATGCTATCGATGTGGAAATAACAACCACTGGGCTGGTACATGTCGTCCAGCCAGACACTTAATAGAGCTTTACAAACTATCTATAAAAGAAAAAGGAAAAGGAATAGGCACAAATTTCACATATGAAGATGGAAATGTCGATGTCCCAAGTGGTGAAAATGACCTTACTAATGCAACTAATCTGGATTATGCTAATTTCCTTATCGAGCAAGCAAATTTGGATTCAAGTGAGATCATGGCTGATACCAACTAGTTCGATGCTTGCAATTTTCCTTACGCGTGAACGGTTATATTTAAAATTATGTTATTTCCTTGATGTTTTATCGAGACATTTTGTTTGGGATTTTGTTATGTTTTGTTTTGAAGTATTTTTGGGGCATTTTATGGGATTTGTTATGTTTGAACCATATTTATGAAATTTTGTTCTGTTTTGAAGCATATGGAGTGTTCAACTAAACGTCCTATTAAAGGTGAAGATGTATGTCTAATAGACAGTGCTACTACGCATACGATTCTAAAGAAAAAGAATTATGTCTCTAGTTAACAATGAAAGAAGCAAGCGTTGGTACTATATCCGGTAAAACAAAATTAATAGAAGGCTTTGGAGAAGCTTATGTAGTTCTACAAAGTGGAACTTTGCTCAGAATTAACAATGCATTATTTTCCCCACTATCCCAAAAAAATCTAATAAGCTTTAAAGATATTTGTCTAAATGGATATCATCTTGAGACTACAAGTGATGAGTACCTTCAAATCACAAGTATGATTTCAGGTAAAAAGCATATATTAGAGAAGTTACCTGCATTTTCATCTGGTTTGTATTCTACAAAAATTGGTGCAGTTGAATCAAATGCAATCATAAACCATAAGTTTATGGACCAAGAAAATTTTATAATTTGGCTGACCGGTTAGGCCATCCCGGATCAATAATTATGCGAAAAATTATAGAAAATTCATGTGGTCATTCTTTGAAGAACCATAAGATTCTTCAATCTAAGGATATTATATGTGTTGCATGTTCACAAGGGAAGTTAATCACTCACCCATCACCAGTTAAGGTATGGACAGAATCCTTGAGTTTTTTTAGAAAGAATACATGGGGATATATGTGGGCTTATACACCCTCCTAGTGGATCAGTGATGTACTAAAAGTAGTTAATTAAAAACAAATCAAATTATTCTAATTCTAGACTCAAATTAAACTCTAGACTCCTAAATTATACTAAACTACTAACCGGCAAGTGGACCGATCAATTGTAGATTAGCTTAAGTAAGTCCGGGTTATCGAACCCACAAGACTCTCTAATTACTATGACTACTTAACTTAGACTCAATTAAAACACTTTGCATATTTTACTGGGGGTTTTCTACTAATTCTAAATTGTTAATTAAACTAAACTACTAAATTAGAACAAATCAAACTGTGAACTCTTTAGGAAATTAGGAATTAAATCAGGAAATAATGAACTAGTCACCTAGGTTGGATTTTTAGACTACAACTCATTTGATTTGATAATAACTTATTAGGTTGAATGTTTTACCAGGATCTAGAAACACTAAATCCTAGGTTTACCGAACAGGACCCCTGACCCTTCTCAGGAAGACACCTATGATAACCTACAATTATTATTTGTTTACCGGTTCTAAATATTTCTTTTCAGTTATCTTTTAATTTAGCAAAGCGTCTAATTAGTTAACTACTTCTCAATAATTAACCTAGACCAACTACAACTTCTAGTTTACTTTAACCGACTTAACTATGACAAGTAAATCAGATTTGGGAATTTCTCAAAACCTAAACCTAACAATTTATCTAATTAATCTAGTTAACTAATTGTTATTTCTCAATAACCAATTCAGGTATAATGACAAAACTGATTTTATATCTCATTTAATTGTTTCCCGGTTTTATTGGCCAATTTACCGACAACTTCCCGAATCCCTAAACACACGAAAAAAGCAACACAGACCTATTCTATGGAAGATATCCACCTAGATTCATGTAAAACAATTAAACAATCACAAATCGATTAAAATCATGCAAATACACTAAACTGGAGAATTGAAGTTGTAAATACCAATTACACATTCAAACCAAAATAAATCAATTTTTCATAAAATCAAATCATCCAAACCTAGGTAACTGAATTAAATATAGCCAAGTATCATGTTTGTAAAACTAAATAAACAAGGTTTAGAACAAGAATGCATAATCAAGTTAAACAAAGAAGTATAAAGCTCGAGAATGTTGCAATAAAACCGTTAAAGCTCCTGCCTCGAAACTCCTTGGTAACCAGAACGATTCCTGCAGCCAAGATCTCCTCCTTCTAGCTCAGAATCTCTAGAAAAATTGCTCCCAAAAGCCCTAAGTTCGTCCAAGTTGATCCCAAGATGTGTTTTACGTGAATCATAACTCAACAAATAACAAACAAACCCCAAACCAACTCAGTTTCGAAACTTTCTGGATAAAACACCCTCTCGCCGGCCGCGAGAGGGATAAAGGCTTCCGTCGCGCCCGCGACCGAGTTAGATTTCCGGAGAAAAGTATCACCCTCTCACACTCCGCAAGAGGGATATAGCATGTCGGTCGCGGCCCGCCAGAGGGTGAAAAACCCATAATTTCGATTCGCTTCCTCTTTTTCGAGCCAATCATGTTCCGGCTCGGTTCTATTTACCATTTTAGCTAGTTTCCCCATCCTTCCAACCGTTTTCACGAACCAAGACCTACAAAACACATTTGGATTAAAATTAGATAAATTATTGACAAACTGAAACGAAAACGTGCTAAAACATTACAAACTCTACATGATAAATGTATGTATTATTCAATACATCAACCATTTAGATACTTTATGGTCTTAATTGAAGCATCAACTAGATGGTCACATGTGAGTTTATTATCAACTCGCAACATGACATTTGCATGACTACTTGCTCAATTAATAAGGCTAAGAGCACATTTTCCAGATTATCCCATAAAGAAAATTCGGTTGGACAATGTTGGTGAATTTCTATCCCAAACCTTCAATGATTACTGCATGTCTATTGGCATAAGTGTAGAGCATCCTGTACCTCATGTACATACACAAAACGGACTTGCTGAATCGCTTATCAAGCGACTTCAAATGATTGCAAGACCAATGATAATGAAATCAACACTACCAGCATCTGCTTGGGGGCATGAAATATTGCATGCAACAACAATAATTCGCATCAGGCCAACGAGTTACCATACTTCCTCCCCATTAAAGTTGGTTTTTGGTCAGGAACCATATATTTCCCATCTAAGGATTTTCGGTTGTGCCGTAGGTGTTCCTATCGCTCCACTACAACGAACAAAGATGGGACCTCAAAGGAGATCAGGAATATATGTTAGGTATGAATCACCATCGATCATTAAGTATTTAGAGCCATCAACAGGTGATTTATTTGCGGCTCGATTTGGTGATTGTCATTTTGTTGAAATAACATTCCCAACATTAGGGGGAGATGAAAAGCAGTTGAAAAATAATAATATAATTTGGGATGAATTATCATTATCTCATCTTGATCCTCAAACTAAACAGTGTGAACTAGAAGTTCAAAGGATAATTAATTTACAAAGATTAGCAAATCAATTACCAGACGCATTCACCGACCCAAAGAGAGTGACTAAGTCACACATATCAACTGCTAATGCTCCAGTAAAAATAAGTCTCCCAGAAGGACAACCACATGTTGGAAATGAGTCTAATGCACGCCTCAAATGTGGTAGACCAAGCGGTTCTAAAGATAAAAATCCTCGAAAGAAAAAATGAGCAAATAATGGAGATGGTCAATTCGAGGTAATGATAATACCAAGAAAAGACTCTCCTGAAGACTCCTGAAGAGACACTAGACATGATGGTTCCAGAAGAACCTCAGGTACCTGAAAAACGAAGAGATCTCAATAAATTATATCATGTCTAGAAAGGTATGGAACCGAAATGAAATCGACGTTGATGACAGTTTTTCATATAACGTAGCGCTAGAAGTAATGGAAAATAATGAGGATCAAGAACCAAAATCTATTGAGGAATGTAAAAAAAGAAATGATTGGCCAAACTGGAAAGACGCAATTAAGGCATAATTAGATTCTCTCAATAAACGAGAAGTTTTTGGACCAGTAGTCCCTATACCTGAATGTGTAAAGCCTATCGGATATAAGTGGGTCTTTGTGTGAAAACGTAATGTGAAAAATGAAATCGTACGATACAAGGAAAGATTAGTAGCACAAGGATTTTCACAAAGACCTGGGATTGATTATGAGGATACATATTCTCCGGTGATGGATGCGACAACTTTTCGTTATCTTGCTAGTCATACACGACCAGATATATCATTTTCTGTAAATTTATTGGCAAGACATAGTTCATGCCCAATAAAGAGGCATTGGAATGGGGTAAAACAAATATTTCGATACCTTCAAGGTACAAACGATATGGGTTTGTATTTTACTAATCAATCGACAACAAGTTTGGTTGGTTTTGCTGATGCAGGGTATTTGTCTGATCCTCACACTGGAAAATCTCAAACTGGATATTTATTCACAAGAGGAGGTAGTGCTATTTCATGGCGTTCTATAAAGCAAACAACCACAGCTACATCATCTAATCATGCAGAAATATTGGCGATTCATGAAGCCAGTC
Source organism: Scalesia atractyloides (assembly GCA_947069175.1). Taxonomy (NCBI): domain Eukaryota; kingdom Viridiplantae; phylum Streptophyta; class Magnoliopsida; order Asterales; family Asteraceae; genus Scalesia; species Scalesia atractyloides. The sequence goes on from CAMTDV010000028.1 coordinate 56,614,470, forward strand.
GAGAATGTGTTTGGTTAAGGAATGTAATACAACACATTTGTGCATCTTGTGGCATTTCTATGAGAAATGTGGTACCAACAGTTTTACATGAAGACAACGCAGTATGCATTGCTCAACTTAAGGAAGGATACATCAAAGGAGACAGAACGAAACACATTTTACCAAAGTTCTTTTTCACACATGATTTGCAAAAGAATGGAGATATTACTGTCCAACAAATTCGTTCTAGCGACAATTTGGCAGACTTGTTTACAAAATCACTTCCGACATCTACATTCAAGAAACTAGTTCATGGGATTGGGATGCGTTGACTCAAGGAGTTTAAATCATCAGGGGGAGAATAATACGCGCTGCACTCTTTTTCTCTTAGCTATGGTTTTATCCCACTGAGTTTTCCTAGCAAGGTTTTTAACGAGGCAGCATCACCAAGCTTATTATAAGAATAATATATTATTTTGTCACGTGGATAGTCAAGGTGGAGTGTTATGAATTATTATCTTTAATGTGTGACTATCCACATGTCTTCATAATGTGGTGACTCTCCAAGTACTTAACTCCCATCTTTGTAAGCCTATAAATAGAGGCATATGTAGTTCATACTTTATATCAATAAGATTGAGTTCTTCGATTCTTCTTTCTATCTTTCTCTCTATATGATCTCTATAATTCTTGTTTACATAAATCATATATTGATTGCTATTAGGCCATTATTTTACAACATTTTTGAGTTTTTTTTTAACTTAAGTGGGTTTCTCTATAGTTCCCATATATATATATATATATATATATATATATATATATATATATATATATATATATATATTATGAGGTTCATTGAGGAACACTACAAAAGTGGAAAATCAGGGAACACTTTCTAAAAATTTAACTTAATATATTAAAATAATTTTTTTAAATAGTTTTCGGTGCTTTTCCTTATAAGTACTTGTAGAAACATTTTTAATAAAAAAAAATATAAAAATAAAAAGTTAAAAACGGCATAATTTTTTTACAAAAATTATTTTTTATTGGAATAGTTTCTACACATTTGTATAAGGAAAAGCGCTAAAAAATTAAAAAATAATTTTTAATATGTTAAGTTAATTTTATAAGATATATCTTTTTTAACTGTTTTTTTATTTCTTAGTTTTTGATTTTTTTGATTTTTGATTTTTTTATTAAAAATGTTTCTACATGTATTTATAAGGAAAAGCGTCAAAAAAATTTTAGAAAAATTGATTTTTAACATATTAAGTTGAATTTTTAAGAGTGTTTCTCGGTTCTCCACTTTTTTAATGTTCTCCAATGAACCTTCTTATATATCAAACTTATGTTCATATATATATATATTAAAATGGGTTCAATTCACGATAGAGTTATGATTCGGATTCATTCAAACTTGGCTCGTGTTAAGCATTTGATGAGTCGATCTGTAGTTCTTATATTTTGCAAAGCTAAACAGTTGGTCGAGTTTTGATGTTAGATTCACGTATTTTTATTTAATGATTATTATATATTTTTTTTCATGTCATTGTAATCATTAAATGTTTTATTTTACCAACACCACGTCAATGCAAATGTGATTATGATGGTATGTGTTCAAGTAATACCCTTTATTCTTATTCCTTTTATTTAAGCAGCTAACACTTTTTATTTAATATGTAACATTTTTTCTACGTTATGAAAGTAACATATCTGGACATAAAAAATGAAAATTATATAACTTCCAAAATATGTTTAATTAGTAAATTTCCCCGCCGCAATATGGCGGGTCCAAATGTAAAGTAACTCGAATTTGTGTAGTAAAGACTTAAATCGTTTATGAACAAAAGTTACGTCAAAACATGAATAAACTGAATATGTAAATAAAAATAACACGGAAACGTATTATATATGGCCCGACATATTTGCGAAAGAAATTTACGTCGAACACCAACCCAAACTTATACTGAAACGTACAAAAAATATGTTTTTAAATTAAAAATGGTACCACGCGTTACGGTGGAGCCACCAAACCGATTAACCTTTATTAAGAGACAACTACTTTTACTCATTCTCTTTGCTTTTATTCCAAATAAGCCACACACGCTCGGCTATCAGTATTTAATTAGACCCTTTTGAATTGGTATTTTAAAAATACACATATTTTCAAAGAAACATAATCAATATGAATTTATACGACACGTATCTAAATATAAGCATGTAAAAGATGATTATAAATTTTTTTAGAAAGTAGAATGGTTGTAATTGTCAATACTAATGTTGAAGGGTAAAGCCTTTAACAAAAACTTACTAAAAAAACGTAATCATCTTGAATTTATACCGATACGTACCTAAATATAAGCACGTTGTCAATACTAAATGTTGAAGGGTAAAGGCTTTATCAAAAACTTACTAAAAGACAAAAAAAACATAATCAACTTAAATTTATACCGATGCGTACATAAATATAAGCACGTAAAAATGATTATAAAATTTTTAGAAAGTTAAAGGGTTGTAAATATCAATACTGAATGTTGAAGGGTAAATTTTAAAATAAAAAAAAACTAAAAGAAAACGTGACAAATGGATGGCTGTTATGCAACAAGCTGCCGTTGATCACCCATCTTTCTATTGTAGCTTTATAGAATAGTTTTTCGAGGTTAATCTTTGAGGGCAAAAAGGGTGTCGGTTATGATAGTACAAGAGGGAGTTGGGTAGATAATATAGTTGGTTAATAAAAGAGGGTATTTGTTGATACACTTTTGTGTCTATAGCTTGTTCTTAGTTACGTCTGTAATTGTACGGTCCTTATGTACTGTGTCTGTATAGATTGGTCGTGTCGGCCAGATCAAGATATCCTCCTATCTTGATCTAGTACGACGATTAGAATGTCTGTGTACAACAGTTGCATGTGTGCATACTGTTGAGTCTCAGGTACGTCATGTCTGTGGCACGATCTCCAAAGAAAATAATTGGTGTGAGTGGGAATGCTTCGTACGAGCAAGATGTTGCTCGTACGAGTCACACCATTCGTATGATCAAGCTTACCAAATCAAGCTTTCAGCTTGATTCGTACGAGCAAGGTTATTGATTCGTGAGAGCCAATTCATTCGTACGAGTCTATTTGGAGAATGTCTTTCGTGTCTTTTGGTGTTTCGTACGCCTAGCAACATACTTCGTACTGTTGCTTGGTGTTGGCACTATATAAGCAAACATGCCCTTCTCAGTAGATAGAAGTGTATGTGTGAGAGAGTTCATTCGAGTGACCAGTGGACACTAAGCTGAGACTTTGAGAGCACATAGTGAATGCATAGAGTCTGTATGAACATAGTTTGTATATGTTTGTACTAGTTCTCGTCAGTTAATAAAGATATTGAATCTTTGGTTATCCTGTGTGCCTCCTACTTTGCTTTGGTTTGCATGCATACTTGGATTCCGCACTGGTATGTGTGTTGCATGAACAAGGAAGCAGGTTTATCTTTATCCTCCAGGTGACCTACAAGTGGTATCAAAGCTTTGGCTCTCTTCCTTGTCAAAACCAAGCTTAGTGTTGTGTCTGAGCTAGTTTGAAGGTTTCTTGAAGTGTTCTTGAACTTCTAGCAGAAAACTTAAGTTTTGAAAAGATAACTAACTTAAATCTTAGTTAAAATCTGTTATATCCAGAAAATTTTCATAAAAACTTAGTTAGAATACACGGAGACATGTTAAAATCTAGTTTTTCTTAAAATTCTCTTTTATTCAAGTTGAACACATTTGCAGAAGAAACTCACCGGAAAACTCATCGGAGTTGTGTTGTAGGGTTGACAAACTTTCTGACATTTGGACTTTGACTATTATAACTATAAAAGTTGATGGAATGTTTATCTTTTTAACTAAAATTGGGTAGACAATAGGCCACTTTTGAAAACCAGTCTGTACAAGAAAATGAAAGTTTTCACCAAACCAACCCTGCAAAAGATTCTTCTGGGAAACACTGCGAAAAACAGCCTGTGCGAATAACCCATCTGCTCGAAGAACCAAGCTGCTCGTGCGAAAGACTAGTCATCCGCACGAACAACCTGGTTCGCACGAAAAAGATCCTCCGTACAAATCATCTTGTTTGTACGAAGAACATTTATCCGTACGAAACATTGGTTCGTACGAATAACCTTCTTCAGAAAATATAATGAGTTCTAATCCGTGGGATTGGAGTAGTGGTTCAAACACAAATCAGGAGTCTTCGCAAAGCTCCGCAACCTCATGGGTAGAATCATTGATGCCTCAACGTACAACCATGATTACTGCAAATCAATGGGCGTGTGTCGCAAACCAGAACCAGAGCATTCAGACTCTTCTGATGAGTGAGAGTGAAACCGGGAGTCATAACCGTCCACCTAAACTGAACCATATGAACGATTATCCGTCCTGGAAAAGTCGTTTCCACACATATGTTCTTGGACAAAACACAGAATTATGGACATGTTTTACTTCACCCTGTAAAGAATCACTCGAAGAGGCAGGATCTAACCCAACCTCCTTAGCCAATCTAGATGAAGGTGATAAAAAGGCTTACAATCTAGAAAAAAGACATTTGCTATCCTAACACAGGCACTCCATAAAGATATCTATCATCAGTTTGTTTACTGTACAACCACAAAAAATATGTGGGATACCCTGGAAGTAAGAGGAGAAGGTAATGCTACAACCAGGAAAATTCGGCATGATCTGCTTAAAAAGGAGTTTGAAGGCTTTATGTTCATGGAAAATGAAACGTTTAATGATATGACCACACGTTTTTACCATCTTCTTAGCGAAATGTACTCTTACAAAGTGTTAGCATCTCCGCAAGAATCGTGATGCGCTTTGCTGACGCATTACCGTCAAAATGGGGTCAATTTATTGACTAATTAAAACATACAGGTGTTTTGGACTCAATCAGTATTTATGAATTTTTGCAGAAATTGGAGAACAAGAATGAAGAGGAACTTCGGAAGGCACAAAGAGTCACTGTTCCACAAAACCCTGAGATGTACTTCGGAGGTATTAATACAGGTATTAGTGCAAGTCAGCAACCAAAGCTTCAAACCGCGTTTGTATCAAATGTGAATCCCTTTTTATCACAACCTGTTCAAACAGATCAGTCTGCAAGCTCAAGTACTCAAGCTTATGGACAAGCATTTGATCCGAAAGCCTTTCTACCACAACCACGAGATCTAGCACCTCAAGTTCCACAACAAGTTTATCAACAGGCTTTTTATGGAAACAACTTTCAATATGCAAACCCCAACACTGTCAGACTTGACATATCTCATCTGTCCAAGGTTAGCGTAGAAGTTGCTCAAGAGCATATGGAACTTCTAAACACCATGGTCAGTGCTGTAACATGCTATTTTGGGATTTACTTGATACAGTAAAACGGAAGTTGTAGTTTGGGTCCGAGATGTCAAAGACCTAACTAGAAGGATCCTAAAATCCGGAAATCACATTAATCCAAAATATTAATATAATGGATGGAATGAAGCTCAAAGAACTTTTAAAATAAGCTTGGAAGTAACATCATTAATTTAGTAGAAATACCCTTTCGGTTGAATTGGAAAACTAGATGGGGTTTTAAAATAAAAAGTTGTAGTTTGGGTTTGAGGTGTCAGAAAACAAACTACAAGGGTTATTTATATAATTTAAACCATTTGGTTGTAAACCTAACTAGTTATGAAGGCAAACTCATTTTATAAGTTAACAAAGGAACTACACTAGTTAAATAACAAGAAAAGCGAAATTCGAGTCAAAAATGGAAATTACCAAACTGTAAGGGCTAAAATGTAAATTAGCCAAACTTAATAATTTTCCAACAAGTATTTTGTAGTAAGGGGTTCATTTGGCATGTGGTATGTTAATGGGAGCTAAATATGAAGGTAAATGGGGGGTTTTAACAATAACATGGCTAAAACCCAAACTAGAGGGACTTAAATTGTCAAATTGACAAACTTAACCAAAATTGTGGTTTAACTAAGGGAGGTGCACGAAATTGGAAGCCCCAAATCAGATTGAAATCTCTACTTTTGGCTTGGGATCTTAGACACCCTCATCTAACACAAGACAAAGATGAAATCTAAAGGATTGATGATGCATGTTGGATTTGAGCTACAAACTAGAATAGATAAGTATTTTCAAGCAAGGTATGATTATCCAACCCCACAAATCCGAATGTTGATGCTTTTATGTGTTCTAGACATGTAATTGGTTGATGTAACCATAAATTATGCAAGCTTTTTCTTATTGATTTCCTTATGTTTATATGTTAATGTGTTGGAATAATGATTAACAAAGATTAATTAGTTACTAGTCTTAAAGAATCATGGTTCATGAATGCTAATGGTGGAATTAAGTAGGGTATGTATGTTTGACATGGATCTTTTTCTAGGATGTACATCAAGTGTTTGTAGAAATGCCTCTAAGAAGGTGAAAGTTAGAATTTGTTGAAGTTGAATTAGTTGTTGGTATGTTTTAGAAAATTCATGTAAAATCATAGAAAATTTCATCTAAATATAAGACTTATATGCTTAAAAAGCCTTTTGAGTTTATTCTATTTCATGTTTGAACATAAACACTTGGTTTGAATGTTAAACGGGTCAAAATACATGATTTTTAGCAACAACTCAAAACATTCAGCAATGCTGATTGAAAGAATTTATGCTATTGACCTGTTTTTGAAAAATTCATATAAAATCAACCGTAGCTCGGTTTAAGGCGTAAGATATATGATTAGAAAGCTATCAGAGGCTACCACGTTTTACTTGAACATGTTGAACTAATTCAGATCTTATAGGGGTGAAAATGAGGCGAGAACAGCTGCTGCGCAAAAAGTGCAGCAGTGAAAAAAATGCGTTTCATGAACTTAACACGAGCGATTGTCTAGATACCCATTGCCTAAACACTAAATGTTGTTTTGGATGAATGATTACAAGTATTTAGGTGTGTTTAAAATGTTTTATGCCTAAGAATGGATTGTTCAAGTATTCACTTAAATAAGTCAAACGGATTAATTATATAGTCAATAATATAGCAACGAAGTATTATTGTAGATGAATACAAGATAAAGTAAGTGGATTATTATCAATATATTTGAATGACTTGTACAAGCACAAGGTCTATGTATTCTAATGATTGAAGGAACGAACTTGTTGCCAAGCTAGGTGTGATAAAGTTTGGAAGACAACATGGCGAACAAGTGGAAATGATGACAGCTTTCTTACGGGCCAAGGTGAGTGGTTAGTTCTTCTATATAGGGAATGTTAAATCACATTGTTTATCTTGTTAAATACTTTGTATTGCTATTATGGTTGTTGTTCATTGGTAAGTATGAAAGTGATCGAAGAATCCTATTGTAGGAGTTCTTAAAGTGAGTTTTAAAACTCATGTAGTACTTGTCTAGGTTCTAGATTGATTAAAGGTGTTTGCATGTGTCAAACATATGAGGTGTTGGTAGGAAGTGTACTTGGTTTTCTAATCCATGTAGTTTTGACCAAGATAGTTGGATGTATGAGTGGTAATTCAACCTAATAAATATGATATTAGATTGCTTGCAAATATGTGCTTGGAATGTACGGACCAACTTGATTATGAATAGTATGATTACATATTGAGTATCAAGCTGCAGGTTTTGTGAGTAGACTAAGGACGGATTTTGGACATAAAAGTTTTATCAAATGTGGTAAGGAATAATTGTATGGTTTTGAATGTAACTTGCTATAAGAGAGAAAGGTTAGGCATATATTTCCTTGATTATAGTTGGATACATGTGATATACCATTCACTTAGATTTTCTAATGATGTGTTGTATGTGTTCTCAGGTATACGAGTATTGAAGCTAAAATTTATGACAATGAAGATCGAGTCTGAAGTTTGGATTGTACATTTGGGCAAGGATTAGTTTGTTCATTAAGTAGATTATGAACACAGTTCAAGGAAGGATTGTAACACCTAGTTAATAGTCTTAATGAAATACAATCGACAATTGATAATAAATGTAAATTGTTAAATAATTTTTTGGGACCAATTTTCGCTGTTAAATAAATACAGAAATCTTGTTTTTAAACTAGGGTGTTACAAGTGCCTATTACGGATTGGTAGCTGGTCAAACTGGAAACATCAATTTGACAAATGAAGACTACCAGCAGATAGACAAAGATGAGATGGAGCTAATGGATATCAAGTGGGCGTTTGCTAGTGCGGTGAGAAGAGCAAAGGATTACATGAGCAGAACAGGAAGAACCAGTTAGGAGAGCAAGAAGGATACAAAATATGGTTTTGATAAAAATGTTGTTACTTGCTTCAACTGCGAAGAAAGAGGCCACTTCAAACGTGAGTGCACGAGGCCCAGCAAACAAGGAAATCACATCCCCTTTCGAAATCAATCTCAACCATCCAACACAGCTCAAGTCAACAATGATAGAAGAATAGTAGCTGTTAGCAACTCAAACAATACCAATCAATCAGGACCTTCAAACACACACAGAGCTTTGGTAGTTCAATCTGATGAAGGATGCGATTGGTCAATACAGTTGGGAAATGAGAGTAACGGAGGAACTGCATGTTACGCCAAGATCATCAACCGAATCAAGCACGTTCACAACATTGATAGCTCAGATGATGATGATACTTTAGGGTATACTGGTAGTTCTGATGAAGAATGCTCAAGTTTGGGTGGTTATGGATCTGATTCAGAGATCAGAGAAGGAAGTGATGCTGAGGTCAGGAAGTTGCTGAGTGAAGCTAAGAAGATGAAGAGTGAAAAGGTGGGTCTGATAAGGAAAGCAGAAGCTACAGTGAAGAAAACAGAGAAATTCTTTACAAATGGTGCAGCCATCCCTCGTCATACTGCCTTCATGGCGAATGTTGCCGATTCTACAAGTCAGGTAAATTCTGACTCTCCTAAAGTTTGCAATGACTGTGCTGAATTAAAGACAAAATTTGAAACGATCAATAGTCATAATCAAAAGTTAGTTGTTGAACTATCTAAATGCAAAGAGGCGAACTTGGCATTAACTCGAAACGAAAAGGAATTCAAATCTGTAATAGAAACCCTTGAGAAAAGCGTTTCTGAATTGACAAAAACAGTTTTGAATAAACAGACAGGAATTAATAACGACATTAATCTCCTAGAAGAAACAAAGAAAGAGTTAGCCATCGCCAAATGCGAACATGATGCGATCAAGCTTAAATTGGATAGTTATTCTAACTCCCGATATGTGCTTGATCATATCATTGATGTTCAAAAACTAAAAGGAGATGTTAAATGCATTGGGTATAAGTCGTGTCCACCCCTGATGAAACACAACTATACCAAATTGCCCGATGAAGAGGAGATGCCTCGCTTTGAACCCTCCGTACCCCTTAATCCTGAAGAATTTGCAGCAGGATTAGGGTTCAATCTAGACAATTCCTCACAAGAACCAAGCAAACAAGAAAACTCGTCATTTGATGTTGATCAAAATCGATCTGAAATAGAGGAAGATGATAAATCAGATGATGAATCAATCAGAAGTGATCAGGATCAATCTCTTGATAAAAGGAAAGGAGTAGAACTCTCTGCTGCTCCCAGTACTAAACCTGTTGAAAATCAAGAGAATGATCCTAAGAAATCTGTCAAGACAAAAGTGTCTACAGATGAAACAAATAATGTGTGGTATACTCTGATTGGAGATAAGAAAATCTACTCTAACAAAGATTTTCTAATTAAAAACGTAAATCCAATCTCTATAGATCAAGTGTTTGAAAATTTAACAACCAAATTTTTAGAGAAGGAAAAGCCAACCAAATCACAACCATTATCATTTTCAAGAGAAAAACAAGCGAAGCGAGTTGAAAAGCCTAAAGTTCCACAACCAAAGGTTGAAGCAAAAGGCTCCCGCTACAAGAAGAAGCTTAAAATGTTAAATTTGTGAGTTCTACAGGTACTGATAAAGTCGAGACCTTTGAAGGCAAGTCTAATATAGTCAAGATTTTGAAAAGAAACAGTCAAAATAATTACACTCAACACACAAATGGGTGTAATGAAAATAAACCCAGTACCTCAAGACCCAAAAGTTCAACATCAAGCTATGAAACACGATCTCCTAATTTTGTTGAAAGGAGAACATGTTTCAAATATGGAGAATTTGGCCACGCTATCAAAAATTGTACAAATCCAGCCAAATCAAGATTTGTTGAAAGAATCTCTCCTGAACCAACTTGCCAACATCGATCTATTTCTCCAAAACAAGACAAAAGAATTGTTAAAGAACAAGAAGAAAAACGGAGACGTAAACAAGCAAAAGCAATTGAAAAAGCTTTAAAACCGGATTCTTCAGAAAGGAATCCAAGATCTTCAAATTTAATAAAACCATAAATTGTTAAAACTGTAAATAATACTAATTCTGGTAAATTTAAAAAATCTTGGAATCCAAAGACCGGTAGTGGTTCAAGAGGAGGAACACAATTTCCAAATCATCAAGAAATAGAGATCACAATTCTTGATGATAAGGGGCGACCCAAGACCACTAAGGCTTGGGTCCCCATCTCAAATTGATCTGGTTTTTGAAATGTGCCGGGTGTTCCAGGAGGAACTGTGAATAGTCATTGGATTGTTGACAATGGAGCATCGAGGCACATGACGGGCGATTACGGCTCCTTTATGATGTAAAAAGAATTCGGGGTGGTTATGTTGCCTTTGTTGGTGATAAAGGTGGATACATCACTGGAGAGGAAATGGTCTCCAATGGTGTGTGAGTTTTGATAAGATCAATTATGTGCGACAAATTGATTACAATCTTCTTAGCGTTTCTCAAATCTGCGACAAGAAGTTCACAATACATTTTGATGATACCGGATGTTATGTGCTGAAACCCGGATTCCAGATCCCTAAAGAATGGATTCACTTATCGGCTCCAAGAATTAACGACTTGTATATTCTTGATATGAGCCAAGCTATTACAACGTCTGCGCAAGTCACATGTTTTGTCTCGAAAGCTACCGAGAAGGAATCAATCTCTTGGCATAGACGAATGGGACACATTCACCTGAGGAAGATGAACTATTTGGTGAAGAACAATCTTGTGAATGGTGTGCTAGTGAAAAACTTCCATCTTCAAGACGTATGTGTATCGTGCCAGAAAGGAAAGCAAGCAAGAAAATCTCATCCTGTGAAGAATATCAACATAGTGAATATGCCTCTGGAATGTCTTCATATGGACCTCTTTGTACCTATGAAACACAAGACTACCTTTGGTGATTCCTACTGTTTAGTAGTTACTGATGGCTACTCCAGATTTTCATGGGTGAATATGTTGGCACACAAGAGTGAAGTTCCCAAAATACTCAAGAATCTCCTAACTCTGCTTGAAAATTTGTACAATTTGAAGATAAGGAGAATCAGAAGCGACAATGGCACCGAATTGAAGAATCACGTTATGGACGAGTTCTGTTCTTCTAAAGGCATTCTGCATGAATACAGTTCTCGATACACTCCACAACATAATGGTGTCACTGAGAGGAAAAATAGAACTCTAATTGAAATAGCAAGAACTATTCTAGTAGAATCAGAACTTCCTGTTCAATTTTGGGGAGAAGTTGTGGCTACTGCATGTTACACTACGAATAGAGTTCTTACGGTGAAGAGGCACGTGAAAACATGTTTCGAGTTATTACACAAAAGGAAACCGGATGTTTCTTTTTAGAACCTTTTGGAGCTCCACGCACTATGATTGATCCACATGGTAAATTTGGTCCGAAAGCTATCAAAGGTTTCTTCCTTGGATATGCTACTCCTAATTTCAGAGTGTGGAATTTGTCAACAAAGAAGATTGAAGAATGGAGTGAAGTCAAGGTTCAGAGATACACAGAATCAGTAAGAGCTCCGGGTGCTCCTTGGATGTTTGACTACGATGGACTGTTCGACTCCTTTAATCTGCCAACCTTTGATGATGCATCTGCTGCAGGTTAAAACTATCACACCCCAGGATTTCCAACCCAAAATCCATACACCGGTGGGCCCGGGTGGGGAGTATCATGACGTCAGTTGATAACATCATTGTGAATTAAACACGGCACAACAGAAGTCTTGGAGTAAAATTACTATTACAAACCGAATGTTCGAAAGTACAAAAATAATATACAGGCTCGTAATAGAAGATCCACAGGCGGATCATAAATTGTACATGGAAAGAATATAAAACAGACTTTAGGCAGATTTAGGATTTGCAAGATCCTCTATCACTACCGAGCACCTCCGGCCTATTTTCGTATTGTACCTACAGTTTAGTCTTTTGAAAATACGTTAGCTTTCGCTGGTAAATACACCCAACTGACCCATTTTGAAAACATTTCAAAAATGTTTTAAGTGCGTAGCACAAAATCTTTTTATAACATGGGTTAATTGACGGTCCAACCTTGTTAACAAATTCACATGTTTGTCCATACATACGGGACCGGGTACGGAGACCGAAACACAATTAACGTACACACCACTTTGGACTCACGAAGGAGTCAATTCCTCCCAACCTTGTGGGAATGCATAATTGAATGTCTACCGGGTGTATGCCTACACCCGCGCTAAGGTCGTGGCCATTTCTATTGTAATAAGCCTAGGATATCCAGGACACGGTAGTTAACCCCAGATGTTTAAATTATCAAACAAAAGTGATTAAAACAGAATATGCAGATTTACTACCCCTGAACCAGCGTTCGATTGATCCCATTTCTAACCAAGCGGTAATAATTTACCGTAACCCAAGCCCGTATAGGGGAAATAAGTTGAGAGTATTTACCTTAGCTAATCTTCTTTTAATTTTTAATAACTCAGCTGTACACAAAAGGACTAAGTGCAGATAGCATTTACCGGCAAGTCTCTAGTCTGGATTATGGCATAAACTAACCAATTAAATACTAACGGTCTTATTTAAGTCATTGACTTAGACCGACTAGCGTACTTGATCAAAACGTATGACGCTAGATTAAAGGATGATTGGATGGAATGTAGTTTAATCCTAACAAGTACCTTGACTTGTATAATATGGATAAACTACAAACATTCTGGATTTTGAGACTTAAATGACAAGGATAAACCCGTTACGGTTAATTTCCGTAAAATAGTTACATATACGTAACCGTGCGTATATTAGCGATATCGGGTAACCGGATAAGTCATGGACAAGTTCTATATGCCATTACACTTTAAATAAGTTGTAATATCAGTAGGATATCAACCTTTATGCCCGTTATGTTTTAAATTGAAACTATGCCTCATAACGGCATTTTGGTAATTTCACACCATATAAAAGGAACTTGAATATAATTTAATGTTATAGTTATAAGTATTTTGGTAAAATGCTTTATTTATGATATAATATCTGTAGGATACCAATTATTTGTGTAATTTATCTTTTATGACCAAACTATGCACCGAAGGGGCATTTTGGTCATTTTACACATAGTTTATAAATTATTTGGTATTCTGAGTTTATAATATGTACCTACTGTAAATATGTTTAAAATACGTTTTAAAATCAGTAGGTAGCAAGTCTTGGTCAATTAATATGGTTTAAAACTATACTATGCGCCTAAACGACGCTTATGTCGTAAAATGGCGTCTTTATGCGATTTTCATAAAAAATGATGTTAAGGTCAGATTAAAATGTTATAGATATGTTATTTAATATAACATATCAGTAGGTAAAAGATTTACCTTAAAAAGATTTGATTAAAACTATTTTATGAGTCACAAGGGTTAAAATCGCCATTTATCGACATAGTTTAAGGACTTGCTTGAAAACTCAGTTTATAATTTGGTTTAACATCCCAAATAATCGTACTTATAATATTACATCAGTACATTTTCAAGTTCGTTGCTATTTAAAACCTTGTTTTATGCAAAAAGGACATTTTGGTCAAAGATGGCATAATTATGGAACTTGCGCATAAACTTGGATTCTGATTATGATCATGTAATATAACCTCAGAGGGTTATGCTACATTATATTACAATCATAATGCAACTTTAGATCAGTAGGTAACTAATCTAAATCGGGTCAGAATCGAAAGTCAAAGTAGAAGTCAAACTTCGCGACTTTCGGTTGCGAACCGACCCTAGAACTGAAATTGACGAGCCGAACATGTTCACACATGTTCTAATAATTATTACCAACTTATTTAAGTGTCAAAATAGGTTGCATAACATATATAAGATCAATTTTATGATTTTTCCGAAAACTGGCCTATTTGACTTTTTAATATCATAATTTTGACCCGTCAATTGGTCTAGGAAACGTGATCTTCAGGAGGTGCCCTTTATATGGACTAACACCTACCTTATTACGATAACTTTCCCATGTTCATTTCGAACAATGGGTGGACCATAATGGTCTTAACCGAAAGTCAAAGCGTTTTCCGTAAAACGCTTGACTTTTGGCTATAAAAGCCTATAAACGAAAATGCACAAGGAAGAAACACTTACCAGTGATTCCTAGGGTGCAAAAGAACTATGTTGGATGCTCCTTTTAGCTAGGAACTTCTAGAGGAGGGAGAAGAGTGAATAAATGATAAAGGTGCAAGTTGGAATGGTGAACTTGATCACCTATTTATAGTTGGAGAACTCAAAGGAGGTGAGCCAGGTGTTTAGGGGTGTAAGAGGGAGTTAACAAGTGTCCCAAAATATGGCATAGCTGATTACAAGTCCATAGTTTCAAATTAATCGTTTTGAAGCTTTGTTTGGAGGCCAAGCCAAACTTACTGTTGCAGACCCCTTCTCGCGCCCGCGAGAGACCCAGGCCAGGTCTCTCGCGGCCCGCGACCGCCCCTTGGCCAGTTTCAAAGTTTGACTTTTTAACCCCCTTAACTTTATAAAGCTTCTAAAAACCTTTTTAAACACCTTTTTGGCACTTTTAGCCCTCCGTAGCCAACACTTGGCATACCCGGGATTATGCCCGGACATTGTCGAGCTCTCGGTTCATTAAAAGGTCACTCAGAGGTATAAATTAACATGTTGACACTTCTAATGCCCCCATCATCCAACTTTCACATATTTACAAAATTGAACCCTCACGTCCAACAAATGGCACGAATGAGAGTTAGGACTTTACAAAGGATCACTCAGAGGCTTATTATAAGCATGTTGATTCCGATGTCACTCAGAGGCTGGGCATGTCGACATATCAGTCACTCAGAGGCCAAATTTCAAGCATTTTGATATATCAGTCACTCAGAGGCTAATGATTTAAGCATGTTGACATATCAGTCACTCAGAGGCTAATGATTTAAGCATGTTGACATATCAGTCACTCGGAGGTTGTTATTTATGCACGTTGACATCGGACCGTCACTCAGAGGCTCAGTTTGAGCTTGTTGACGCCTTTAGTCCTTATTGGTCTTTAATAGACTCTATTTAAAATACAACACCTGTCACTATACTATTGGACACTATTTTACAGGGTGTTACATCCTCACCCCCTTAAAAGAAATCTCGACCTCGAGGTTTTATGCAAAAATATGGGGGTACTTTTGTCGCATAGTGGACTCAACCTCCCATGTATACTCGGGACCTCTAAAAGCGTCCGACTTAACCTTTACTATAGGTATCATTTTTCTTCGGAGCTTCTTAACCTGTCGATCCTCGATCAAAATCGGTTTCTCAAGAAACCTCAGGTTTTCATCAATTTGCACATCCTTGTGTGACATTGCTAGCGACTCATCGGCTAGACATTTCTTAAGGTTAGATATGTGGAATACATCATGGATTCCACTAAGCTCCTCTGGCAACCTGAGTTTATAAGCTACAGTGCCGACAAATTCGACTATCTCAAATGGTCCAATATATCTTGGGCTCAACTTGCCCTTCTTTCCAAAACGCATCACACCTTTCCAAGGTGATACTTTTAACATGACCTTGTCCCCTACTTGGAACTTAAGAGGTTTACGCCTCTTTTCAGCATAGCTCTTCTGCCTATCTTTGGTAGCTTTGAGATGATCACGGATTTGTACAATCTTTTCCGTGGTTTCCAGGACAATCTCTGGTCCTGATAGTTGGGCTTCCCCAACTTCTGCCCAACACACGGGCGTTCGACACTTTCTCCCATATAAGGCCTCAAAAGGAGCAGCCTCAATGCTAGTATGATAGCTGTTATTGTAGGAGAATTCTATTAGTGGTAAGTGGTCATTCCAACTTCCACCTATATCAATCACACATGCCCTAAGCATGTCTTCCAGTGTCTGGATAGTACGCTCACTTTGACCATCAGTCTGCGGATGGTAAGCCGTACGAAAGTTTAATCATGTGCCTAAAGATTGTTGGAAACTTTTCCAAAAATGAGAGGTATATCTAGTATCTCTATCAGATACAATAGACACCGGCACACCGTGTAGGGACACAATCTTGTCCACATACAACTTAGCCAATTTGTCTGAATTATACGTTTCCTTTATTGGCAAGAAGTGTGCTGACTTGGTCAACCTATCTACTATGACCCAAATAGTGTCGTTTCCACTTTTGGTCTTGGGTAACTTGGTAATCAAGTCCATAGTTACCATTTCCCATTTCCAAGTGGGAATTTCAAGTTGTTGTAGAAGTCCTGACGGCTTCTGATGTTCAGCCTTAACTTGTGAACACGTCAAACACTTAGCTACATAAGTGGCTATGGATTTCTTCAAACCCATCCACCAATAATTCTTCTTCAGATCTTGATACATCTTGTCACCACCTGGGTGAACTGAGTATCTAGTGTTGTGCGCTTCTTGGAGGATTAAATCTCTAAGTCCTCCAAGGATTGGAACCCAAATTCTATCATTAAATCTAAGGATTCCATCCTTTCCAGGCGCTAACTGATTGACAGTTCCGACCAATCCTTCCTTAGGAGCATTAGTCTCTAATAAGGCTTGCTTTTGCGCATCTAATAGCTTCTTACATAAGCTATTTCTGAGCTCAATACTCTTGTTGTTAATCCTTATAGGTTTAACTCGTTCCTTGCGACTTAAGGCGTCAGCAACTACATTTGCCTTGCCTGGATGGTAGCGAATCTCGCAATCATAGTCATTAAGCGTTTCCATCCATCGTCGTTGTCGCATGTTCAATTCCTTCTGATTGAACAAATGCTGGAGACTTTTATGGTCTGCGTATATAATACACTTTGTGCCATACAAGTAATGTCTCCATAGTTTTAGTGCAAATACAACGGCACCCAATTCCAAATCGTGGGTGGTGTAATTCCTTTCGTGCACCTTTAACTGTCGTAATGCATAGGCAATCACTTTGCCTTTTTGCATTAGCACATAGCCCATGCCAGTGTGCGATGCATCACAATAGACTACAAATTCCTCAATACCCTCTGGTAGGGATAACACAGGAGCATTGCTCAACTTGTGTTAAGAATCGAAAAAGATTCTTGTTGCTTTGGACCCCCTTATACTTAACATTCTTACGGGTCAAGGTAGTTAAAGGAGTGGCTATTCTTGAAAAGTTCTCAATGAACATTCTATAGTATCCAGCCAATCCTAGGAAGCTACGAATCTCCGATGGGGTTTTGGGTACTTCCCAATTCATTATGGCCTCGATTTTGGCGGGATCCACTTGGATACCACGCTCACTTACCACGTGTCCAAGAAATTGGACCTCTCTAAGCCAAAACTCACACTTAGAGAATTTAGCATAAAGCTTTTCTTGCCTTAGCAGTTCTAAGATGCACCGAAGATGTTTCTCATGATCAATTTGATTACGGAATAGATAAGTATGTCATCTATAAAGACAATGACAAACTTATCCAAATATGGCTTGCAGACTCTATTCATGAGATCCATGAATGTTGCAGGTGCATTTGTGAGCCTAAAAGACATCATCAAGAATTCAAAATTACCATATCGGGTCCTGAAGGCAATTTTAGGAACATCTTCACTTCTAACCTTCAGCTGGTGATATCTGGATCTCAGATCAATCTTAGAGAAGTAACTAGCCCCTTGAAGTTGGTCGAATTAATCGTCGATCATGGGCAGAGGATATCTATTCTTGATTGTTAACTTGTTTAGTTCTCGGTAGTCAATGCACATCCGCATTGAACCGTCTTTCTTTTTAACAAAAAGGATAGGAGCTCCCCAAGGTGAGGAAATAGGCTGTATAAAGCCTTTCTCCAAGAGTTCATCTAGCTGTGTCTTTAATTCCTTCATCTCTGTTGGTGCTAGCCTATATGGAGCTCTTGCTACGGGTGCTGACCCTGGTAGTATATCTATTCTAAACTCTACTTGCCTGTCTGGAGGTAGGCCTGGTAATTCTTTTGGGAATACATCGGGATATTCTGAGATGACTGGTAGGTCCTACATGTTTGGCTTAGGCTCATTTATGGCAACTTGTGCCATGTAGATGACACATCCTTTCCTCAAACACTTGGATGCCTTAAATAATGACACCTTGTCTGGCAGTCTATAGTGTGAGTCTCCGGGGATGGTAATCATTTCACCAGATGGGGTCTTAATTTTGATGAGCTTTTTATCGCAGGCAATGTGGGCTTGGTTATGAGATAACCAATCCATGCCTAAGAAAACATCGAACCCCGCCAATTTCATTGGCAGAAGAGAGATAGGGATGGAATGATTCTTAATGGATATAGAGCATCCATCAAGAATGGAAGATGTTATCTCTAATGTTCCGTCAGCGAGTTCTATCTCATAAGTTTTATCTAGAGTTCTTATGGGTGAGTTTAATAGTTTACTAAACTTATGGTCAATAAATGATTTATCCGCACCCGAATCGAAAAGAACTCTAGCATAAATATTGTTAATGAGGAATGTATTTGTTATGACATTGTTGTCATTAACGGCCTCCCTGGCATTCATTTGAAAGGCACGGGCATTCCCCTTCTTGGCCTCTCCAAGCTTTGCATCATTACTTTTGGGTTTCTTGGGGAAATTGTACGTTATATGCCCTTTTTCATTACAGTTATAGCAAACTGCATCCTTAAGGTCCTTGCAATCTAGGGTCTTATGCTCTCTTCTCTTGCAGATACCACAGGGTGTACTACACTGTCCCCAATGCCTATATTTACAATTCTTGCACAGAGGTTTATCATTAGACGCGTGCAGTTTCTTCTTGAACCCAAAATTTCCTTTCTTTTTAATTCTTTGGGAGTTATTATCCTCCCGTTTCCTCTTTCCGTCAATTTCAGTTCTAACTGACCTTTGTCTACCAGATCTAGGGTGAGGGAAAGAGATAGGTCTACAGCGGACCTATAGGTACTAGGCTGAGCAGCCTTTACCATGCCCTTTATTTCGGGCGCCAACCCGTTTATAAAATGCGCAATGCGTTTGGATTCGGGGGTGATCAAATAGGAAACTAACCTAGATAGGGAGTTAAAGTCAGAAACGTATTTCCTACAATCTAGGTTTTTCATTGAAAGAGACAAAAAGTCTGACTCTAATTCTCCACCTCATGGGCTGGGCAGTAAGTTTCCTTAACAAGGTCCACAAATTTGGACCATCCCAAATTATACAGGTGTACCTTACCTATAGACTGGATCATGGCTTTCCACCATATTAGGGCATCACCCTTGAAGGATTGTGATATGTACTTGACCACATCCTTATCAGCACAGTTGCTGATGTCTACAATCATTTCCATCTTGTCTAGCCACTTTAGGGCTTCTACAGCTCCCTTCTCCCTGTTAAAGTCTCGGGGCTTACGGGAGACAAAGTACTTATAGGTACATCCGTCTTTAACAGAACGGGACTTTTCAAAATCTATTTTCTTTGGTTCACTCTTCGCATTTAAAAAGTGAACGGAGCTCTCCTTATGAGCTGAAGATGGGGTAACCGATAATGGCCTAGAGCGAGTCGCACTCGACTCTCTAAGCCTTTCTATGGCCTTTCCCATGGCCTTTTCGACAGCCGCATCAATGCGAGCTTGAAAGTTATCATCATCAATATTTTTGTTTTCGACTTTGTTAGATTCAACATTCCTGTGGCTACTTTGTGCTTCATTTGAGTTAGCCATCGTTAAGTCTTGGTTTCTATATACCAATCAAACTTCATTTAGCCATGGCGTATCAACCATATCGGCTTTCAATATTGGATATAACAATCCATTGCCTATACTAGTGTGAATAACATCACAAATCTTAGGCTTAACATAACTATATTTGGCCTAGGTCTTAATAGGACCATCATAGGCAAATTACAATTTGGACGTAGTCCATATATTATTGGACAGTGGATCGCAATGTCACAACTGTCATTGTCATCATTGACAATTATATAGCTCATAGGCTTGTCCGTAATGGACATAATAATTGGGCACATTGGCCGGTCATATTGGATATAATCTATATATATGTGGCACATCAGCTTGTCACTTAGGACATAATACATATGGTATATCAGCCTGTCACATTGGACATAAATTGGGCACCTTGGCCTACATCATATCAGATGTATTTGGCATATCAGCCTGTCCCATTGGACATAAATTGGGCACATTGGCCTACATCATATCAGATGTATATGGCGGATCAGCCTGTCCCATTGGACATAAATTGGGCACATTGGCCTACATCATATCAAATGTATATGGCGTATCAGCCTGTCCCATTGGATATAAATTGGGCACATTGGCCTACATCATATCAGATGTATATGGCATATCAGCCTGCCCCATTGGACATAAATTGGGCACATTAGGCTACATCATATCAGATGCATATGGCATATCAGCATGTCCCATTGGACATAAATTGGGCACATTGGCCTACATCATATCAGATGTATATGGCATATCAGCCTGTCCCATTGGACATAAATTGGGCACCTTGGCCTGCATCATATCATATGTATTTGGCATATCAGCCTATCCCATTGGACATAAATTGGGCACCTTGGCCTACATCATATCAGATGTATATGGCATATCAGCCTGTCCCGTTGGACGGTTAGTGTGGTTCCTCAAGCCACACTACCAAGAGTATGAACATTTCTTAATGTTACATAAGATTACCTTAATGATTGATTAATGGTCTCGGTCACCTTCGACCTTAACGACCTTGGAGTTTTGGACCTAGTCCCTTACCTCTGGATAGAAGGATAACTTCCCTTAACTATCCTGATAGAAGACTCATTCGTACTTAACTATCATTTCTTGGCCAATATGTGGTCTACACCACTTGGCATAATCAAATCTATTAAGGTCTTTTGGAATTATATAGCAGAGCATAAATTTCGAGTAAAATCGAGATGCTCGTTTTCAAGAGGATGGATACATACATATAATTCCAAAATACTTCGTTAAATTCAAATAGAAGTTACAATACTAGAAAAATGAAATAAACTGTCCATGCAAGGACTTTAAAGAAATAAAAATGTCCACGCAGGGACTAAAGAAATACAATGTCCTCACAAGGACTACATATTATTAGAAGACACTTCACTCGTCCTTCTTTCCCTTGACCAACTTGGAGAGTTTCTTGAAGAATTTGTTCGTTTTCTTCTCCGTTTTCTCCGCCTGTTGCTGCATTTCCTTCATTCTTTCTAAGGCCTCATTAATGGCCTCAAGTGGTGGCGGAGGTTGTGGCATAACCGATTGTACCCATAAGTTGGATATCCAATCGGTAGAAAAGTAGGTGGGAAAGGAGACGGGTAAAGTGCGTTGTGCATAACCGCCTGCATGTAGGGGTCTTGCGACCATGCTTGATAGTCTGCCGGTGTAGACGGGTTGAAAGGATCATATCCAGAGATGTCTGGATATGTGGGGAATGGGTTAGCATAACCCGATGGTGGTGGTTGAGCAGCAGGTGTTGGTGCTGGTTCTACTATAGGTGAAACATTAGAGGGTCCACCCATTTGTGGGTCCTCTTGAATTGTGGGGTAGGAGTTGGGTAAAGGCGGCATCGATCCCGACCTTTGTCCGGCACGTACCGACATACGTGCTCCACGCTTCCTTCTTAGTGGTTCAGGTGGTGGTTGAGGTTGCTCCACTGGTTCCATGTGGACATCTTCTTGAACAGGGGTGGTTGAGAGTGATGAGAAGGAGTGTGGGCGAAGGTGAATTAGTTCCAGTATTGGTCCCACTCATTAGGACCTTGGTAGGGCGATCTGGCATATGAGTTTGAATCGCTTGAAATTTCAATGGGATGCATATTTGATCCCGAGGGTGGCATCTCTGGGTCGGAGTCCTTGTCCATGGGGTTTGGCTAGTCCAACTAATTTTGATCGGATGGAGGCATGTTAAAGTAATGGTTAGGGTTAAATTCTTCATGGTAAGAATGTGAATGAGAATGATGGGTATGGTGTGAATGATAGGAGTGGTGAGAGTGGTAAGAATTTTGGGAATGTGAGGGCGAGTGCCTATTAGAGACAGAGCGTCTCGCTGGTTGCCAAGGAGACGAATCTCCTAATTCTTGGTAGGCATCTGAGTTGTGAGGTTGAGGAGGGATGCGTCCCGATGGTCCTCCCCTCATTGAACCTTTCCTCTCCCACTTTGTCCTCATACACGTGGCGGCATTTTCCTGTTAAAAATCAATTAAAAAAAAACAATACTAATAACTTAATAATGAAATGGGTAATCCTAGGTCAATGCCTAGACTCGGAAGTCTAAGGAATGTGCTCGTGTAAGTATGAGATTAAACACAAGAAGGATAGTGTTTAATTATCTCAAACGTTGGCTCTGATACCAACCTGTCACACCCCGGGATTTCCAACCCCAAATCCATACACCGGTGGGCCTGGGTGGGGAGTATCGTGACGTTAGTTGATAACATCATTGTCAATTAAACACGGCACAGCGGGAGTCTTGGAGTAAAATTACTATTACAAACCGAATGTTTGAAAGTACAAATACAGGCTCGTAATAGAAGATCCACAGGCGGATCATGAATTATACATGGAAAGAATATAAAACAGACTTTTGGCAGATTTAGGATTTGCAAGATCCTCTATCACTACCGAGCACCTCCAGCCTACTTTCGTATTGTACATGCAGGTTAGTCTTTTGAAAATACGTCAGCTTTCGCTGGTAAATACACCCAACTGACTCATTTTGAAAGCATTTCAAAAATGTTTTAAGTGCGTATCAGCATAAAATCTTTTTATAACTTGGGTTAATTGACCGTCCAACCTTGTTAACAGATTCACATGTTTGTCCATACATACGGGCCTGGTACGGAGACCGAGTCACAATTAACGTAAACACCACTTTGGACTCACGAAGGAGTCAATTCCTCCAACCATGTGGGAATGCATAATTAGCGTCTACCGGGTGTATGCCTACACCCGCGCTAAGGTCGTGGCCATTTCTATTGTAATTAGCCGAGGATATCCAGGACACGGTAGTTAACCCCTGATGTTTAAATTATCAAACAAAACTTATTAAAACAGAATATGCGGATTTACTATCCCCGAACCAGCGTTCAATTGATCCCATTTCTGACCAAGCGGTTATAAATTACCGTAACCCAAGCCCGTATAGGGGAAATAAGTCGAGAGTATTTACTTGAGCTAGTCTTCTTTTAATTTTTAATAACTCAGCCGTACACAAAAGGACTAAGTGTAGATAGCATTTACCGGGAAGTCTCTAGTCTGGATTATGGCATAAACTAACCAATTAAATACTAGCGGTCTTATTTAAGTCGTTGACTTAGACCGACTAGCGTACTTGATCAAAACGTATGACGCTAGATTAAACGATGATTGGATAGAATGTAGTTTAATCCCAACAAGTACCTTGACTTGTATAATATGGATAAACTATAAACATTCTGGATTTTGAGACTTAAATGACAAGGTTAAACCTGTTACGGTTAATTTCCGTAAAATAGTTACATATACGTAACCGTGCGTATATTAGCGATATCGAGTGACCGGATAAGTCATGGACAAGTTCTATATGCCATTACACTTTAAATAAGTTGTAATATCAGTAGGATATCAACTTTTATGCCGGTTATGGTTTTAAATTGAAACTATGCCTCATAAGGGCATTTTGGTAATTTCACACCATATAAAAGGAACTTGAATATAATTTAATGTTATAATTATAAGTATTCTGGTAAAATACTTTATTTATGATATAATATCAGTAGGATACCATTTATTTGTGTAATTTATCTTTTATGACCAAACTATGCACCGAAGGGGCATTTTGGCATTTTACACATAGTTTATAAATTATTTGGGATTTTGAGTTTATAATATGTACCTACTGTAAATATGTTTACAATAAGTTTTAAAATCAGTAGGTAGCAAGTCTTGGTCAATTAATATGGTTTAAAACCATACTATGCGCCTAAACGGTCTTTATGTGATTTTCATAAAAACTGATGTTAAGGTCAGATTAAAATGTTATATATATGTTATTTAATATGACATATCAGTAGGTAAAAGATTTACCGTGAAAAGATTTGATTAAAACTATTTTATGAGCCATAAGGGCTAAAATCGCCATTTATCGACATAGTTTAAGGACTTGCTTGAAAACTCAGTTTATAATTTGGTTTAACATCCCAAATAATCCTACTTATAATATTACATCAGGACTTGCTTGGATGCTCCTTTTAGCTAGGAACTTCTAGAAGATAGAGAAGAGTGAATAAATGAGAAAGGTGCAAGCTGGAATGGTGAACTTGATCACCTATTTATAGTTGGAGAACTCAAAGGAGGTGAGCCAGGGGTTTATGGGTGTAAGAGGTAGCTAACAAGTGTCCCAAAACATGGCATAGCTGATTACAAGTCCATAGTTCAAATTAATGGTTTTGGGGCTTTGTTTGGAGGCCAAGCCAAACTTTCTGTTGCAGACCCCTTCTCGCGCCCGCGAGAGACCCAGGCCAGGTCTCTCGCGGCCCGCGACCGCCCCTTGGCCAGTTTCAAAGTTTGACTCTTTAACCCCTTAACTTTATAAAGCTTCTAAAAACCTTTTTAAACACCTTTTTGGCACTTTTAGCCCTCCGTAGCCAACACTTGGCATACCTAGGATTATGCCCGGACATTGTCGAGCTCTCGGTTCATTAAAAGGTCACTCAGAGGTATAAATTAACATGTTGACACTTCTAATCTCCCCATCATCCAACTTTCACATATATACAAAATTGAACCCTCACGTCCAACAAATGGCACGAATGAGAGTTAGGACTTCACAAAGGATCACTCAAAGGCTTATTATAAGCATGTTGATTCCGATGTCACTCAGAGGCTGAGCATGTTGACATATCAGTCACTCAGAGGCCAAATTTCAAGCATGTTGACATATCAGTCACTCAGAGGCTAATGATTTAAGTATGTTGACATATCAGTCACTTAGAGGCTAATGATTTAAGCATGTTGACATATCAGTCACTTAGAGGCTGTTATTTATGCACGTTGACATCGGACCGTCACTCAGCGGCTCAGTTTAAGCATGTTGACGTCTTTAGTCCTTATTGGTCTTTAATAGGATATATTTAAAATACAACACGTGTTACTATACTATTGGACACTATTTTACAGGGTGTTACACAAATGTTACTGGAAAGTGATACAGCAGTTGACTCGTCATTAGTTCGACCAATTATTGTTAACCCTCAAGTGTCGACTTCGGTTAACAATCTTGTTCAAAATGAGGAATTCAAAATGTTTCATCAGAAGATGATGAGTTTCATGATTCAAATGAAGCAACCTCTGGTGCGGTCCCTGGAATTTCAGATGTCATGTCAAATATACAACCTCAAGGGACGACTGAAGGTCATGCATCTACATCCCCATCAAATCCAGCACTCAATTTGATTGTTGATCTGAATATCAACAATTTGGGTATAAACTCTCGAGTTCCTGATGTTCCAGAAACTCGAATCCATAATACCCATCCTCAGTAGAATATTATTGGAGACGTCCAAAGTGGTGTGCAGACGCGCAATCAGCTTCGAAGCAACTAGATAGTCTTTTGCCTGCTATGTTTGCCAAGTTGAACCAAAATCTTGGAAGGAGGCTATGAAAGAAGACTCATGGATTGAAGCTATGCAGGAAGAACTTTAGCAGTTTCAGAAGTTACGTGTCTGGAAGTTGGTTAATAGGCCTGACAACTATAAGAAGATTGGTACTCAATGGGTTTACAAATGAAAGAAGGATGACTGAGGTGTTTTTGTGAGAAACAAAGCAAGATTGGTCGTTCTGGGCTTTAATCAGGTCGAAGGCATTGATTACAATGAAGTTTATGCACCAGTAGCTCATCTGGAGGCCATAAGAATATTCTTGGCTTATGCGTCCTACAAGAAGTTTACTGTTTATCAAATGGATGTGAAAAGTGCATTTCTTCATGATGTGGTTGAAGAAGAAGTATATGTTGAGCAACCGCCTAGTTTTGAAGATCCAATCGATCCTGACAAGGTTTGGCTTCTCAACAAGGCGTTATATGGTCTTCATCAAGCTCCACGGGCTTGGTATGAAACTTTGTCTTCCTATCTTCTGAAGAATGGTTTTCGATGCAGATTGATCGAATGTACTCTCTTCATCAAGGAACAGAATGAGGACTTATTGCTGGTGCAGGTGTATGTTGATGATATTATTTTTGGGTCTACAAACGAGAAGATGTGCAAAGAATTCGAGCAGGTGATGCAAGAAAAGTTCGAGATGAGCGCTATGGGATAAATGACATTCTTTTTAGGATTGCAGGTTCAACAATCTCAGGAAGGGATTTTCATTCATCAAACCAAGTACGTTGGGGATATTCTCATATGATTTCAGATGGAAGACTCAAAGCTTTTGGGAACTCCATTAGCTCAGAATCATGGGATTACTCCTGACGGAATGGGTGAACTTGTAGAACCATCTCTTTATCATGCGATGATCGGATCTCTCATGTATCTTACTGCTTCAAGACCCGATATAATGTACCCAACATGTCTTCTTGCTCGCTACCAGTCCAGTCCGAAGGTTTCGCATTTGATGGCTGTGAAAAGGATCTTTCGTTATTTGAAGGGTCGCCCAGACACTGATCTATGGTACCCTAAGGATGATAACTTTGATTTGACAACATTCAGTGATTCTGATCATGGCGGCTGCAAGATTGATGCAAAGTCAACATCAGCAGGTTGTCAGTTCTTGGGAAATCACCTAGTCACGTGGCAGTGTCAGAAGCAGACTTGTGTAGCTATGTCAACCTGTGAGGCTGAGTATATTTCGGCTTCTAGTTGCTGCTCTCAAGTTCTATGGATCCAACATCAGATTCAGGACTACAGTTTTGAATTTCTAACTACTCCTATTTTTGTTGATAACGAAGCTGCTTTACAGATCACTCGTAATCCTATACAGCACTCAAAAACCAAACACATTGAGATTAAGTATCATTTCATACGAGATTGTTATGAAAATAAACTTATAAATGTTATTAAAATCCACACCGATCACCAGCATGCCGACCTGTTTACCAAAGCCTTTGATAAATCTCGTTTTGAGTATCTGCTTTTGGTTATTGGCATCAAGGTGAAACCCGAGTAATTCATTTTGGCAAATCATTTTTCGTAAATAGTTTCTTAAAAATCTAAAAAAAATATATCAAAAAGATTTTCTATTTTCTCTTAGTTTTATATTTTAGGGGGAGAATATTTCAAGAAAATACAAAAATATGAGAAAATACAAAAATATGTCTTTTATCTAGTTAAGTTTTTATTACCTTCTTTATTTAAGGGGGAGAAAAATTCAGAAAAATACAAAAAGAATAGAAAAGCCAAAAATCAAAAATGAGTTTCTTGGATAGATTAGTTGAAGATGATGAAATACACCGGTGACCTGTCATAAACAGTCAAAGACAAAGAACAAAAATTGATATGTAGCTTTACTAATGATGTATCGGTAGGCTCACAATCAGATTAAAATGTGTAGGTTGATATAAACATAATGGACTGCAAGCCAGGTGGGAACCATTCATTGGCATATGGTCTTGGTACCGAAATTTCGTTTGATAGTGTGCCGAGAATCTGAGATATGCGGTCTTTAAGCTGACTTATCATCTGGGTATCATGGTTGAATCTTTTGTCGAAAAATAACGGTGACGCAAGTCTAGAACTTCCATGATACCATACATACGTGTAAATACTGCATACGACCATCAATAGTGATAAACATATCACATTCACCCAAAAGTAAGTGATAAAATATCACAGCTTCATGCGGGAGCTAAGTTTGTCTCTTTTTCGGTACGATGGTACTAACCTGTGCACGGACTTACTCTTGTTCCCTGCATGCATATGAAAATCAAGTTCCTCATCAATAAGTGAGTATCTCACATCATATACGTCAAAACAGATGATAAGCAGTATACTCACCGGTAAGATTTTCTCTCGTGCATACCTTGATACGGGAATGTGTCGTGAAGTGGTTGAACACTGGCTAGTAAGTATAAATCATACATTAATCATATCTCCTAATCATGATTACATCTGATAAGTTGAGCTTACGAGGACAACAATACCGATAATCATAGTAGAATAATTATTTATTGAATTTGAGGTTTTTAACAAAACTCGTTTTTGACAAGATTAAAAGCTAGTATGATTCTCTTACCTTGAAACTTTGAAAAAGATTGTCTGGTAAATAGATAGTTTATAGTTTAGTAGTTGTTTTAGTTTAGTTTACTTTGCTGTTATTAAGTTCCTTTTAAATTAGCTAAAATTGAAGCTCAAAGGTTATCTACCAAGATCCGCCCTAAAAACCATTCGTTTTGATATCACAACTTCATAAAAGTACTTTCTTACAACGGGTAAACTCATCTCAAAAGAACAAAATCTGTTTTAATGATCATTTTACCTAACTTAACTTTATGATTAGTGTGGATATGTGCAAAGTTTTAAACAGGCCCGCGAAAAACCTAAGGTTCTTGAAGAACTGAAAGTCCAGTTTGTGAAAGACCGTACTCATACGAATTAAGGATCATTCGTACGAACCAGCATGCTTCATACGAATGACCTTTGAGTTTTGTACAAATCAGTGCTTCGTATGAAGCTAGGTTGTTCGCACGAGTGTTTTTAATGAGGTATACAAGGTGATGAAGTTTGTGGTGGAACTTCACTTTCACCTGCTCACGTCAGTCTTATACCTCCTTTCAAGTTGTTTTTAATTTGTTTAAGGTATACTTAAAATGTTTAGTATACTTTGAAGTTGAACAACTTAAACATTATCTGACCTTGTGACCATGACTGACAAGAACAACAAACTTTAAACGAATCACTTTTAACCGAAAAACAAGTAACTTTCTATGAAACTGTTTATACAAACCAAATTTGTATGAATTAAACATCATTCGCACGGAAAATTGATCGTTCGTACGAGTCATCTATCCCTATGAATGACTCAGTTTCTTGTTTCTAAATCAGAAATTCGTAAAAATGAGTTGTTCTTCGTACGAATAAGTTGTTATTCATATGCGTCAGTATTTTTTTGTTCAGGGAATACATACATACATAAAGTTTGAAATAAAAAATTTTGTGTATATTCCCTGATGATTTTGTGTTCTTATCCTATTTGACTTATGTGTACAGAATGGAACGAAAAGAACATAAAAGAAAACCAGCAACAAAGAGGACTGACAAATCAGAAGTGGAAATTATGTCTGAGCCGAGACATAACATGGTGGCCTACTTGGACCCGGAAGACAAATTCGCTGAGTACAACGGTATAATGAAGTTTTTGCGCGACTCAAGGATACATCATGCTATCACGCACAAGACTACAGTGTACAAGACGTTGATCAAGGAATTTTGGGATTCAGCTAAAGTCAATGAAGTTAATGGAAAGGAAGTCATCCACGGAAAAGTAATCAACTTGGATGTAGACGTGATTGCCGAAATCATTAACTCAATATTGCAGCTTGGTGATGATCCTGAAGCTCCATTCTCAGTGGCGTTGAAGTGCCAACGTGGATGTTTGATGCGTATGAAGTGTGTCGGAGATTTTCTGGGAGGACAAATCAACAAAGCATGTTTACCACTCCGATACAAGTTCTTTCTACATGTTCTAATTCAGTGTTTGAGCAATAGACGAAGTGGTTATGACATGGCAAATAACGACTTGGTTGGAATGATGATAGCTTTGACATTGAACAAACAGTTCTGTGTTTCAAAGTATATTTTCGCAAACATGAAGGAGAACCTGAGTAGAATTGGTTATGGTGGAAACAAGTTTTGGATTTATCCCCATTTTCTTCA
Source organism: Scalesia atractyloides (assembly GCA_947069175.1). Taxonomy (NCBI): domain Eukaryota; kingdom Viridiplantae; phylum Streptophyta; class Magnoliopsida; order Asterales; family Asteraceae; genus Scalesia; species Scalesia atractyloides. The sequence goes on from CAMTDV010000028.1 coordinate 56,644,595, forward strand.
GATGATAAAAGTAGAAGTTATGATGGAAAATTCATTGAAAATCTTTAAAGGTGTTGCAGTAAAACATTACAAGGAAAGCACACCTCCTCGAAGATTGATATGTTTTCTGGAAAATGACGCTCATGTTGCACCAGAAAACGACAACTGGCGCCATGATGACAGTGATTCTGATAATGAAGAACCTATCTTGGAGAAAAAGATCAAAGATAGATTTGGTCATAAAAAGGGAAATGGTGATGATGGTGATATTAATGGTAATTGTGGTGCTAATGATGTAGGTACTTCAGTTGGTGACAAGAGTAGAAAGAAACAGAGGAGTTCGTCTATGAATACTTCATCAGCTCAACCTGAAATCATACAACCTACAACCTCACATTAGGAAACTGTACAGAAACCAATTGCAGAAACTCAGTCTACCTTTACAATGGAGGAAATTGAACCTGTAATGACAGAACCTGCTATAGCTCCTGAACCACAACCATCAAGTACCACAGCAGCTTAAAAATTTTATCTGAAGATACTCCAGTTCAATCGCAACCTACTCCTACTTCAGTTCAACAGTCCCAACCCACAACTCATAAACAAAAGTCTAAACGAGGAAGTCATTTGTTCTCTGAAATGGATCAAGATGAGAAGGTGGAATTTCTGTTCACTCAGTTGCAAGCTATGGCAATACAGATTAACAAGCATTCAGAATTTATGTCTTCAAACCGAAACACAGCTGTCAAGCAACAATTGGAGATAAATTCTTCGAAAGAGACTGTTAGAAAACAGGATTCTGTGATTGCACAGTTAAGGAAAGAAAATGAGCAACTGAAGGCTGTAGATGTAGAAAGGGTAACTCAGCTAAAACAGATGAGAGCAGCTGATAACTCTCGGGGTATTGAGTTGAACCGACTAAAATAACGTAGTGCGGCTGTTCAACGATCTGCAGAAACATTGTCTACTAAGAATAACGACTTGAAGGAATGGTATCATTCTCGTAATGCTAAACTGGTGGAAGGCTTCAATTGTAACATTTGTGTGTATCGGGTTTCAAGAACCCGCACCGTTATTTAATCAAGTATTCGGTTAATGTTCGTAACGTAATTTGTTAGTATTAATTGTCCTATTTTGTTACAATTAATGATAGAAAATTTATTATAAGTAATTAAAAAATAATAAAGCAAAAGAAAATAAGTTAAAAAAATGAAATGGGACAAACCGGGATCGAACACGGGTTCACCCCTCATGCACACACACTAAATCACCACTACGACACACACACTTATTGTGTGGTTTTAAAAACAAATAATAAGTATAGTAAAGCAAGTATGTCATCTTCCAGCTCGAAACTTCTGTAACGGTAGCAGCCCATCAATTTAGTGAATTCTCCACTGATTATCAGTTTCAGTTTCCTCAAATAATCCATTTCAAACAGTCAATCAACATACAAACCGCAATCAAATTCTTTTAAGACCAACGGTTATGCTTAATCATCAATCTAAATCTTTTTTCGGTTTCAAGAATCAAAATTCAAAGCTCGTCATAGCCTATAAGTACTCAGCGAGAGTTGATCTCAACTCGCCCAAAATCTCTCTCAAAATTCCTCTGCTCAAGTTCGCAGTTTTGTCGGAAAGTCTAGTTGCTTTGTCGTCGGAAATACCGCCGGAAAATCGAAAGCTTTCATTTTTTTTGGTAACAATCCCTTACTTCCTATTTTTCTTTTTTCAATTCGTAAATTCATGTATTTGTGCAAGCAGATCGGTAGTCAACTACATTCAAGAATTCAAACCGGGTAGATGTTCTGGGTTAAAGATAATGAAGAAGATGAATTATATCAAATGGTTAAGTATAATAAAAACCGGGTTTTAAACCGGGTTAGACACACAGTCCAGTGGTGGACTGTGTGCATATACAAGTCATTCATCGTGGGTTCGATTCATGCATGTGAACGGTTTTCTATAATATAACTTTTTTAAAGCTATGCAGAACGCTCCTTTGATCGATCATAAGTATTTTAAAAACTCAAGTACTATCGGGTTAGACACCCAGCCCAACTGGTTGGGCTGGGTGCAAATCATCGCAGAAGTACCAGGTTCGAGTCCGCGGATGCACGCCGGATTGTTGAGTTAAAAAAAAAAGAAACCTTTTTAATTTAATTAAATCAGGAATTACTTAATAAGTATATGAATATAATAAAAATCCAGTACACGGGTTAGACACGTAGCTCAGTTGGAAGAGCTGCGTGCACGCAACCGCGAGATCTCGAGTTCGAATCCTGTCACACGCATCCAATTTCACACAAAAATTCGGCCAGATTCGCCTTGTCAGACCTGACAAGGTTTTAATTTTTTTAATATAATTGTTAATTAATTATTCTTTTTATTACTATATTATTAGTTTTAAATCCATTAAAAACAAAGCATTCTTAGGTATTAATCAATAAATCATAAAACTTACCTAAACATTAGCAAACAAAGTAATAAATCAAAATATTATATATTTATTATTTTTATATATTTATTGAATCAATGCGTTATTGTTATTTTAGGTTAGATTTCCTTGTCAATTAAATTCTCAATTTGTGCGCACCCTTCATCAATTCAGGAACGCACCCACTATGAGTGAATCTCTACAAATTTCCCTTTTTAATCATGTTTTGGGGTGTGTCATGTATCGTTACATGTTTTATTTATTTAAACACTTGTGCTAACATCATGTCGTGATCTAAGGTGTATATTTGTTGTTGTGGTTATGTGTGGTTACATTGTATCATTTCAGTGCAATCATTCATTAGGCCCATTAGTTCCTCGTGGGATACGAGTTGAGCATCAGGTGCCTCATTAGATCAGCTCCGTTTGATTGAGCCTTGATCTCAAGTTCATCATTCATCATGTCATGTGTTCATTGTGGATATTATTTGGTTTGTGATGGTTTATGTATATACTTATGCTCACTTATGATTCATGCACAAATTGTTATTTAAACAACTAATATAACAAATGTTTAAATGTTTTACTTAGATTCACTCGCCAACTTTTGTTGACCCAATCTTTTGTTTTACGTATTATACAGGTGAACAAGCTGAGGAGAGAAACACATAGGAATGGCCTTAGAAGATTAAACTAATCTATTATGTTCTAAACAATGTTTTGATTTTATTTGTGCTTGTATGACTCGTTGTGTTTGAATATTTGAATTTTTAATTTCAATTTAATAAATATGAAACTTATTAGTAAATGTCATGAGCTTTGGTGATAACCCAATTATGCCCCGACTTTTATTTCCGCTGCGGGTCGGTGTGTGACATCAATGGTATTAAAGACGTCTTTGAAATGAGCATAAAGCGAGTGAACATTCTGTGGAATGATAGATGCAAAGCACAGGAGATCAAGCATAAACGTGATCAGGATTCTGAAGACCCTGGTATTACTACTGCTTCAGCCCCATCCTCGCAGCCAAAAGTTTCTGTTCCACCACCAGTGGTAGATTGTAATGTGCAGCAGATCATGACCTCTCCAGTTACCTCAAATGACACTCAAGAGGAAACAGGAAAGGTTTAATGAGTCTGGAAAACAATGAAGACCTGGATCCTCAATCAACTATAGATTAATCATCTTCAGGGGAGTTTGTTGATACAGTAGGCAGTTCAAGAAATGAAGATCAAAGACCAAGCAACAGCCAAGGAGGAGTTTGTTGATACACTTTTGTGTCTGTAGCTTGTACTTAGTTACGTCTGTAATTGTACGGTCCTTATGTACTGTATCTATATAGACTGGTCGTGTCGGCCAGATCAAGATATCCTCCTATCTTGATCTAGTACGACGATTAGAATGTCTGTGTACAACAATTGCATGTGTGCATACTGTTGAGTCTCAGGTACGTCATGTCTGTGGCACGATCTCCAAAGAAAACAATTGATGCGAGTGGGAATGCTTCGTACGAGCAAGATGTTGCTCGTACGAGTCACACCATTCATACGATCAAGCTTACCCAATCAGGCTTTCAGCGTGATTCGTACGAGCAAGGTTATTGATTCATGAGAGCCAGTTCATTCGTACGAGTCTATTTGGAGAATGTCTTTCGTGTCTTTTGGTGTTTCGTACGCCCAGCAACATACCTCGTACTGTTGCTTGGTGTTGGCACTATATAAGCAGACATGCCCTTCTCAGTAGATAGAAGTGTATGTGTGAGAGAGTTCATTCGAGTGACCAGTTGATACTAACCTGAGACTTTAAGAGCACAGAGTGAATCCATAGAGTCTATATGAACATTGTTTGTATATGTTTGTACTAGTTCCCGTCAGTTAATCAAGATATTGAATCTTTGGTTATCCTGTGTGTCTCCTACTTTGCTTTGGTTTGCATGCATACTTGGATTCCGCACTGGTTTGTGTGTTGCATGAACAAGGAAGCAGGTTTATCTTGATCCTCCAGGTGGACCTATAGTATTGGGTAGAAAATTGTTAACAATGTGTTTGGTGTCGGAGACTTGGAGTCGTGATTTAAGCCCTTTAAATAATTTAGAAGACTTATAGGCAAGTTTGGCTAAGCTTATTTAACTTAAAAAGGACTTTTTTTGTTAAAAGAATTTATTGACTTATGACTTTTTAAAAAGTAGTTTTAAAAAGTGTTTGGATTACCTTATGTGATGAGAAAAAAACCAATAAGCGCAAAAGTTTTGAAATATCAGGATATCATAGCTTTTTAAAATTACTTTTCCACCTCAACAAAAAAATTACTTTGAAAAGTCCTTTTCCTTTATCCAAACATCATTTGACTTATTAGCTTTTCGTAAAAGCCAATAAATCAATAAGTTGTTTTAAAAAGTTTAGCCAAACATGAAACGGGTTATATACTTATATTTGATTTGTAATACATTAGACAAGTTTACTTTTTTTACTTTAAGTAAATTTATTATAATATATATAATTTGTAAACTTTCTAGCTACCGTGATTTTTGTACTTTTATGAAACTTTTTTCATCTTTTTTTTCTTACTACTTTTTGGTTTTTATTTTTCTTTTTTAAGTTTCAATCAAACTTGGTGTTGTACATGTAACAAAACAAACGGTTTAATACTGATCGAACAACATCAGTATCGGAATTGATATTCGTTTTTATTGTTCCAATCGATGTAAACACATCACGGTATTCTTTTGTCGTATCATGACTTTTTTTTTCTCTTTCGGTAAGTGTCAGTATCTTAATAAACTGAACCAATATCAAAGAATTCCTGGCCATTAACGATATTTTTACTATTATGTCTATGTTTTCATTAAAAATCGAGTCGCCCCGCCACAAATCGCGGTGTAACCCACTAGTTAGGTTTATTTTTAAATTAGTTATGTTGTTCTGCAACACCTTTTCACATATGCATCCAACATGATATTTTTCTTTATGTTTCCATAACGTTTTCTTTTACGTATCATTTTAACATATTCTGAATATACGTTTGCGTTGTACTTATTTTTATTTACGTTTCAGTATAAATTTCATTCAAAACCAAGCCGGTTCACGTTGCAACAAACTTTATATGCTTACATGTTTGTTAGCGCTCGTTAAAACAATGACGTAACTTTATACGCTTCTCTTTATCCACTTAAGCACATATGTATCACCTCCATAACGCCTGGCTTCACAGTGTTACAAACCTAAACTTTTTCCATAGTTTAGCACGCATCAACGCGTGCAGACATGCTACTAGTTGTACTCTGAGATGTAAAGATAGATGGACTTGGCTTTGAAACCATGGACATAGTGGATATGTTTCCTATCGCAAACAAGTAGGGCTGTCTAAACTGTTTGATGATCGCTCAAAAAATGCCCGAAAATGTTCATTCGATTCCCGCTCAGTTTGTAACTGAGCCGCTCGGCTCGGTTCGATTTGAAAATGAGCCAAGCATGAGCAAAGGTCCGCTCGCTCGTCGATCGCTCGAATTGTTTTTATTAAGTAGTTAATATATATATATATATGTGTGTGTGTGTGTGTGTGTGTGTGTGTGTGTATTTATATATATATTGTAGATTAAAGATTTATAACTTATAATTATAAGTAGCCCATAAAATACAAAGCCCAAGAATTAGATTTAGCTCAATTCATTACTAAGTCCTTACCCTAATTCCTAAATGTCACACCCCGACCCACAGCGGAAAAGGTGATCGGGGCATGATTGGGTTATCATCAAAGCTCATGACATTTATTTTAACGTTTCATATTCATTAATACACTTTAATGGAAAATTACAATCAATATTACAACATGTCCTAAATATCAATCTAGGCTTCATTGTTTTCTTCTAAGGCATTTCCTATGTTTTCCTTGCTTCATCCTGTTCACCTGTATCATGTGTAAAAAGGGTTTTTGGATCAACAAAAAGTTGGCGAGTGAATCCTATGGAAAATATTTGAACAAGTTTATTTAATTGATTATGAAATAAAGTGCACAACCACACATGAGTAAAAATAGATGTAAACTTATTCATAAATCAATTTAAAATTAAACAATACACACATGAACAATAATGGATCGTTTAGAGGCACGCGTTGCTCAACTCGTCTCTCACAAGGAACTGATGGGCCTAATGAATGAATTGCATAAACATGATACTATGAAAGACATAACTACAAACAATATAAACTCAATAATACACACATGAACAATAATGGATTGGTTTTGAGGCACGCGTTGCTCAACTCGTCTCCCACGAAGAACTGATGGGCTTAATGAATGAATTTCATATAAGTTGACAAAATGAAATACATAATCACAACAATATAAACAATCTAAGTTTAGATCACGATATGATATGGCACAAGTTTAAATAAACGAGTTAATTATTTTGTGACACATGACACACCCCAAAACGTGTAATTAAAAAGGGGAAGTTGTAAGATTCACTCACAGTGGGTGCGTTCGGTTGATGATGTTGAATGCACGCGAAGTGGTTTTAACCACGAGTGAAATTAACCTAGATAAATAGCATTATGGTTTGGTAAGTAAACGGATTTTATTAATCCATTTTAGTAGGATTGTTGGGTGTAATTTTGTGAGTTTAAGGCTATTTTCTAACCTTAAAAATGTTATTTTTAAGTATTTTTAATTGATTTTTAATTAAAATAAATAAATAAAAATAATAAAAAAAGTTGACTTTTTTGACCGTTGACCGTTGACCTTTGACCTTGACTGTTTGACCGGTTCGTATGCGTGTAAGTGTGCGCTGAGTGAGGCTCGAACCCGAGACCTCCGTACGCGTGCACTTACCAACTGAGCTACGTGTCTAACCCGAAATATTTCTGTTTTTAATTATATTTATATATTAATTATATTAATCCGAAAATCAACTTATTTCTAAAAAGATTTTAATCAGTGACTCGGTGCGCTCCACAGGTCTCGAACCCGGGACCTGTGGTTTGGTTAACACACAGTCCACCGCTGGACTGTGTGTTTAACTTGTTATATAACCTGATTTTTATTATACTTAAATACAAACTAAGTATTTTCATTTCTGACTTAAATAAAAAGTTTGATAATTGTCCGGACCGGTGCGGTAGTCCGGACTCGAACTCGTGACCTGTGTTTTAAATGCGCACACAGTCCACCACTAGACTGTGTGTCTATCTTGGTTATTATTCCGGTTTTTATTAAACTTAACATCTTGCGCCTTGACTCCGGTTCGGTTAAAAAAAGAACATTTTTATTAGGGCGAAGGTGCGCGGAACAAGATTCGAACTCGAGACGTAAGTGTGTTTAATGTGCACACAGTCCACCGCTGGACTGTGTGTCTAACCCGAGTTATATCTTGATTTATAATAAACTTAAACACTACAGAAACTTCGTCTTCTTCGTTGATTTTAACCAGAATCGGAAGTCCGACTGGTTCGATGTTTTAATCATGTTCTTTAGTGTTTTGAGGTTAATTACATGTGAGATATATAAAAAGAATGAAAGATTTAAGCGTAAGGTATACCGACTGGACTTCTCTGTTTCTCCGGCAGAACTCCGGTGACAGCAAAAGATTCCGGCGTCATGTGTCTTGCGGCAGAGAGTCTTCAGTAAGCTTGAAAACGATGCGGGTGGCTTCGGTATAAGCTCAGGGGGTTCAGTAAGGCTCAGAAGTGAAGGGCTCGGTTTTCCGGGGAGGTGCAGAACTTTTCCGGCGAGTGGAATTACGTCAGGTAAAGGTGCGGTTTTGAGCGAAAAAGCTTGCAGAGGTTTGAGGGGGTATTTATAAGGCAGGTCATCGATGAATTTGGTCCGATTTCCGACTTGATTCGTCGGTTAGAAATTCTCCGACGGTTATAGCTTGTGTCGCGGGTTCAGGCGTCGGTTATAACCGATGTGGGTTTAAATGTTTACGTTAAGACTTGAAGAAACCGTCCAATCTCGCGAGATCGCCGGGATTTCCGACGACTGAAATTTGGGCGCTGGTTTTTGAATTTGGGATTCATGATATGAATTAATTGATTCTAATAATTAACAAGAAACACTAGTGGCGTAGTGGTTGAGTGTGTGTGTGTTAAGTTGTTTGCTGAAACGGTTGACTGACCCGGGTTCGAAACCCGGCAGAACCATTTTATTTTTATTTCATTATTTTTAACAGTTTTTCAAAAACAAATTATATATTCCAATATAATAATTAATTATGTATCGTTTAAAATTATTTTGGGCATTAAATGCGCCACGAAATTTTAAACTGATTGTTCGGTTAATAAACAGAGCGGGTTTGGTAAAATCCGTTTTTTTACGGATGTTACAGTATCCCATGCTTTTTAGAAATTTCGTCCCGAAATTTAAGTAGTGATATATTTGACTAAAAGAATGATGGTGTTTAGTTTGACAGTTACATACTTAGAAGAAGAGTAAGAGTTTAAATTTTTGTTTGAGGCGGTAACGTCCCTTGTAAGGGTTAAGTACTCTATTACAGGAATCGCTTTTTGTTGCCTACTGTAAAAGTATTGATAAGCAGAGTTGATTCGCTAAATATGATATCATGCATAAGAGTTTGGATATGTTTGGAAGGATATGGTTATATCCTAAGGCAAAACTTCTAATACTACAACCTACATGGAACTTCTCATAACCATCTAACAATACCTCTGATCCTTTGACAAGAATACTTATATATAGGAAGTACCAGCGGCGTATCCACCATATTCTTGTCAAATTTTCATTGGTTTTATCAGTAAGTTATGATTGGTCCTATGATGTAACTCTAGGACATAAATAACACAACAACCAATATTTGAATCCACATTCTGATAGCATATAGGTTTGAATGGTGACAGTTCCTCTCTCGTTTGTTATGATGGAGAGGTTAGTTTATGTAGAAATAGAACATAGTCCAATTTCTTTAAATGGCAAGATGATATGAATGTAACACAAATTTCAACCAAGGCAATACTAAATCCTACATGGAACTTCTCATAACCGCCTGATAATGCCTCTGATCCTTTGGCAAGAATACTTATATATAGGAAGTACCAGCGGCGTATCCACCATATTCTTGTCAAATTTTCGTTGGTTTTATCCGCAAGTTATGATTAGTTACCAAGAAACTATTAAATCCTACATAGAACTTCTCATAACCGTCTGACAATGCCTCTGATCCTTTGACAAGAATACGTATATATAGGAAGTACCAGCGGCATATCCACCATATTCTCGTCAAATTTTCATTGGTTTTATCAGTGAATTATGATTAGTCCTATGTGACTCTACAACCAATACAACAAACACAAAATACTGAAAATGAAAATGTCCGTGCGATCAAGGCTCAATCAAACGGAGCCGATCGTATTGCATGTACTGAAAATGAAAATGTTTGTGCGATCAAGGCTCAATCAAGCGGAGCCGATCGTATTGCATGTACTGAAAATAATAAATTTAATCTAAACAACAATCACACAAATAGCTTATACATGGAACCTCTCATAACCGCCTGATAATGCCTCCGATCCTTTGACAAGAATACTTATATATAGGAAGTACCAGTGGCGTATCCACCATATTCTTGTCAAATTTTCATTGACTTTATCCACAAGTTATGATTAGTTCTATGTGACTCTACAACAAACACAACAACCACAAGATACTGATAATGAAAATGTCTGTGCGATCAAGGCTCAATCAAACGGAGCTGATCGTATTACATGTACTGAAAATGGAAATGTCTGTGTGATCAAGGCTCAATCAAACGGAGCCGATCGTATTGCATGTACTGAAAATGGAAATGTCTGTGTGATCAAGGCTCAATCAAACGGAGCCGATCGTATTGCATGTACTGAAAATAATAAATTTAATCTAAACAATAATCACACAAACAGCCTATACATGGAACCTCTCATAACCGCCTGATAATGCCTCCGATCCTTTGACAAGAATACTTATATATAGGAAGTACCAGCGGCGTATCCACCATATTCTTGTCAAATTTTCATTGACTTTATCCACAAGTTATGATTAGTTCTATGTGACTCTACAACAAACACAACAACCACAAGATACTGATAATGAAAATGTCTGTGCGATCAAGGCTCAATCAAACGGAGCCGATCGTATTGCATGTACTGAAAATGAAAATGTCTGTGCGATCAAGGCTCAATCAAACGGAGCCGATCGTATGTGGGCACGCCGGGTTCACGCTCAAAATGAAATGGGGAACATGCTCAACGCTCATAATGTAATGGGGAGCGGCGGCCTATGAAATTGCATGTACTGAAAATAATAAACAATAATTACTCAAACAGTTTACACATGGAACCTCTCATAACCGCCAGATAATGCTTCTGATCCTTTGACAAGAATACTTATATATAGGAAGTACCAGCGGCGTATCCACCATATTCTTGTCAAATTCCCATTGGCTTTATCCTTAAGTTATGATTGGTTCTATGTGATAAAGAAAAACATAAAACTAAACGATTGGAGTTGAATCTTGATTTCCGGTGAAGAGGACTAGTTGGGTATCTTCGTTTGGGCCGTCATTATCTTTGACAGGATTGGCGTTGATGTTGAAAACTCTTCCTCTTGCTGGTGGCCTAGCGGTTGGGTTTTCTTGGTTTACTTGGTTAACTGGGTTTGATTGGGCTTGAGCGTTTATGATGTTAACCAATCGAGGGCACGTGTTTCTAAAGTGGATAGGGTCGCCACAATTGAAACACGCTCGAACATATGGGAACATGGGGTATTGGGGTTGTTGATAGGTTTGGACCATGTTTTTAGTAGGGGAAGAGATTTGGTTTTGAAAGGTGCGGCAAACCCTGCTCAAATGACCATAGCATCCACAAGTTGCACAGAGTCGACAAGGTAGGGTAAGGGGATGGTGATAAAAACAGTTGTTGCATCGAGGGTGAGGTCCAAGATATGGTTTCTTATTTGGGTAAGCTGAGTTGGGTGCCACTTGAGTGATTGGGATAGCTTGGATGGGTATGGCGTGTGAAATTGGTTGATTTCGTTGGATAGCAGCGAAAAGTTGCCCGTCTCTTTTTCTCTTAGAATTGGGTTGAGAAGGGGATTCGGTTTGGGTGTAGTCGGAGGTTTCAGTCGATGCTTTATCCTTCTTCTTCTCCTCCTTGAAGTCTTTGTTCCGGATTCGGTTCTCGGTGAGCTCTGTAGCTAACTCCATTGCCGCTTCCAAGGTTGCAGGCGTGGTACTTATTACAGAGTCTTGTATCTTTGACGGAAGACCACGAATGTAGTGCTCGTTCAAATGGTAGAGGGGAGTGAACATGTTGGGAACCATTTGATGTAACTCGAGGAATCTTTTGTTGTACGTGGTGTGGTCGCCTTCCTTTTGCTTCAACGAATAAAACTCATCTTCTAATTTCTTGATTTCGCTCCTTGGGCAAAATCGTCTGGTCATGATTTCCTTCAATTCATTCCAAGTTAAAGTCATAACATCTTCAACACCTCGTTTGGCCTTCTCTATATTCCACCATGTCACACCCCGACCCGCAGCGGAAAAGGTGATCGGGGCATGATTGGGTTATCATCAAAGCTCATGACATTTATTATGCGTTTCATATTCATTAATACAATTTAATGGAAATTTACAATAAAGATTACAACATGTTCTAGCTATCAATCTAGGCATCTTTGTTCTCTTCTAAGGCATTTCCTATGTTTTCTTTGCTTCAACCTGTTCACCTGTATCATGTGTAAAAAGGTTTTGGATCAACATAATGTTGGCGAGTGAATCCTATGGAAAACATTTGAACAAATTTATTTAAATTGATTATGAAATATGTGCACAACAAAACATGAGTAAAAATAGATGTAAACTTAAACAACAATCATAAGATATTTAATGAAACACACATGAACAATAATGGAACATTTAGAGGCACGCGATGCTCAACTCGTCTCTCACGAGGAACTGAGGGGCCTAATGAATGAATTGCATGAACATGATAATATAAATGACACAACTACAAACAATATAAACTCAATGATACACACATGAACAATAATGAATTTAATTTGAGGCACGCGTTGTTCAACTCGTCTCCCACGAGGAACAGATGGGCTTAATGATTGAGTTTCATATAATTTGACAAAAGGAAATAAGTAATCACAACAATATAAACAATCTAAGTTTAGGTCATGATGTGGTATGGCACAAGTTTAAATAAATAAGTTATTTATTTTCATAACACATGACACACCCCAAAACGTGTAATTTAAAAGGGGGAGTTGTAAGATTCACTCACCGTGGGTGCGTTCGGTTGATGATGTTGAATGCACGCGAAGTGGTTTTAACCACGAGTGAGTTTAACCTAGATAAATCGCATTATGGTTTGGTAAGTAAACGGATTTTATTAATCTATTTTATTAGGATTGTTGGGTGTATTTTTGTGAGTTTGAGGCTATTTTCTAACCTTAAAAATGTTATTTTTAAGTATTTTTAATTGATTTTTAATTAAAATAATTAAATAAAAATAAATAAAAAAAAAATTATTTTTTCTGACCGTTGACCTGACCGTTGACCGGTTCGAATCGGAATACAAGTGCGCTGAGTGAGGCTCGAACCCGAGACCTCCCGTACGCGTGCACGCAGCTCTACCAACTGAGCTACGTGGATATATATATATATTAATTAGTTTAAACCGAAAATCATTTTATTTTAAAAACAGTTTAAATCAATTCGGACGGTGCGCTCCACAGGTCTCGAACCCGGGACCTGTGGCTTAAACTAACACACATTCCACCGCTGGACTGTGTGTTTAACATGTTATATAATCCGATTTTTATTATACTTAAATACAAATTAGTTATTTCCTTTTCTGCCTTATTTAAAAAGAATAGATAATTGTCCGAGTCGGTGCAGAAGACCGGACTCGAACTCGTGACCTGTGATATAAACATACACACAGTCCACCACTGGACTGTGTGTCTAACTTGGTTATTATTCCGGTTATTAATATACTTAACATATATTTGTGGCGACTCCGGTTCAGTTAAACAAAAAAAATGATTTTTATTAAGGCAGCGTGTGTGAAACCGGATTCGAACTCGAGACGTTTGTATGTTTAATGTGCACACAGTCCACCGCTGGACTGTGTGTCTAACCCGAGTAATTTCTTGATTTATATTATACTTATACGTTATAGCGGTCATCGTCTTCTCCGTCCGATTTTGACCAAAATCGGAAAATCCGACTGGTTCAAAGTCTTAATCGGTTTCTTTAGTTTTTTTAGGTAATTATAGATGATATATGAGTGAAAAGACAAAGATATTAGGCGAAGAGGTATACCGACTGGACCCTCTGTTTTCCGGCAGAACTCCGGCGACAGCAATAGGCTCCGGCGACGAGTGTCTTGCAGCGAAGAAACTTCAGAAAGCTTACAAAGGGTGTGGGTGACTTCGGTATAAGCTTAGAAGGTTCAATAGGGCTCGGAAATGGAGAAACCGGTTTTCCGGCGACAAACAGAAAGATTCCGGGGAGTGGAATTACGCCGAGAAAAAGGTGTGGTTTTGAGCGAAAAGGTTTGCAGTGGGTTGTGGGTGAATTTATAGGGCAAATCGTCGATGTATTTGGCCCGATTTCCAACTGGATTCATTGATTTAAATTTCTCCGGCGGTTATAATTTTGGTCGCGGACTCAGACGTCGGTTATAACCGATGTCTTGTTAATGGTTTACGTTATAACGTAAATTGTCGTTAAAACTCGCGAGATTACCGGGATTCCGACGACTGAACTTTTGGGCGCCGGTTTTGAATTCGTAACGTCATGATATGAATTAAATGATTTCAATATTTAACAAACAAAACAAATGGCGCAGTGGTTTGTGTGTGTGAGTTAAGTCTGTTGGCTGGTTCGGTACTGACCCGGGTTCGAAACCCGGCAGGAACAATTTATTTTTATTTTGCGATTTTTGATAGTCTTTCAAAAACTAATTATATATTCTTGTATAATAATTGATTATGTATCGTTTAAAATTATTTTGGGCATTTAATTCGCAACGAAATTTTTGACTGACTGTTCGGTTGATAAACGGAGCGGGTTTGGTAAATCCATTTTTGACGGATGTTACACCCCAAGTAAGTGCTATCCCATATAATCGACCGGTAGCATATCGCACTTTGTGATCATCGGGGCAATCGCAATTTAGAAAAGTGTTCTCCATTTCTTCAAACTAATGGAGGAGAGCGGTGACGCCTTTAGTCCCTTTGTATTTCGGAGGGTCGCATGATTTGAAATGCTTGTAGGTGCATTTAGTGGTAGTTGGGGGAGAGTTGATAACGTTTTGATTTTCTTGATTGGCAGGATTAGCGGTAAGTGCTTGTTATACTTGGATTACAATGTTGGGTATTACGGCAGCCATTTGTTGAGCGATTAGGGCAGCCATGCGCTCGCGGGCTTTTCCTGCTCTCATCTTCCTACGGGCGTGGTTAGAAGACATCTACAAGGAATACGCATCACGAGTATGAGTTGGATGTTTTTGGGTTCATGGGCCGCATTTAGGAATGAACATTCATAAAATAATTATAGAAAAATAAATCTACTACATCCATAGGATGTCTTGGGCTTTGCTCGTCATTAGGCCCTACATGCCGTCATACTTCACCTTCGTAATCATGTGGGCACCCATGAATACCGGGTTTTTCATATGGTTCGCATGTGTTAGCCTGGTTACGTACACTAAAACCCGGAGAAAATCGAGAAATATGTATACAACGTGTGATATTCGGAATGTGTCCAGGTGTAGACACGGTGACACCTCAAAGTGGGGTTAGTTCGAACGACGTTTGGTGTTACATGCTTTGGCCTAATAGGTCCTTCGTACTCTCATCGTTAGTCCCCAGGTAGGCAAACTTGTCCGTTATATTGGATTTATACGAATGCCAACCTAGACAGGACGTTCCGACTACCGGTACTTGTACCCTTCCAGTTACTACATGCCCGTCGAAGAACTTACTTTGATGAGATTTGAAAATTGCAACAAAATCTTTGAATAACAAAAGTATGAAGATGAATTGAATATATGAACATTGAAATATGTATAATGAATGTGTATGTAAGTATGTATGTTTGACTGTAAATATAAACAAATATGAAACAAATAAATATCACAAGTTTGTATGTAACCACCTAATCAATTAAAATTTAGGCAGACTATAGTATAGGCTCTAAGGGTCTAATAACCTATCCTATATCCCTATAGTCATGGCTCTGATACCAATCTGTCACACCCCGACCCGCAGCGGAAAAGGTGATCGGGGCATGATTGGGTTATCATCAAAGCTCATGACATTTATTTTAACGTTTCATATTCATTAACACACTTTAATGGAAAATTTTACAACATGTCCTAAATATCAATCTAGGCTTCATTGTTTTCTTCTAAGGCATTTCCTATGTTTTCCTTGCTTCATCCTGTTCACCTGTATCATGTGTAAAAAGGGTTTTTGGATCAACAAAAAGTTGGCGAGTGAATCCTATGGAAAACATTTGAACAAGTTTATTTAATTGATTATGAAATAAAGTGCACAACCACACATGAGTAAAAATAGATGTAAACTTATTCACAAATCAATTTAATATTAAACAATACACACATGAACAATAATGGATCGTTTAGAGGCACGCGTTGCTCAACTCGTCTCTCACGAGGAACTGATGGGCCTAATGAATGAATTGCATAAACATGATAATATGAAAGACATAACTACAAACAATATAAACTCAATAATACACACATGAACAATAATGGATTGGTTTTGAGGCACGCGTTGCTCAACTCGTCTCCCACGAGGAACTGATGGGCTTAATGAATGAATTTCATATAAGTTGACAAAATGAAATACATAATCACAACAATATAAACAATCTAAGTTTAGATCACGATATGGTATGGCACAAGTTTAAATAAACGAGTTAATTATTTTGTGACACATGACACACCCCAAAATGTGTAACTAAAAAGGGGAAGTTATAAGATTCACTCACAGTGGGTGCGTTCGGTTGATGATGTTGAATGCACGCGAAGTGGTTTTAACCACGAGTGAAATTAACCTAGATAAATAGCATTATGGTTTGGTAAGTAAACGGATTTTATTAATCCATTTTAGTAGGATTGTTGGGTGTATTTTTGTGAGTTTAAGGCTATTTTCTAACCTTAAAAATGTTATTTTTAAGTATTTTTAATTGATTTTTAATTAAAATAAATAAATAAAAATAATAAAAAAGTTGACTTTTTTGACCGTTGACCGTTGACCTTTGACCTTGACTGTTTGGCCGGTTCGTATGCGTGTAAGTGTGCGCTGAGTGAGGCTCGAACCCGAGACCTCCCGTACGCGTTCACGCAGCTCTGCCAACTGAGCTACGTGTCTAACCCGAAATATTTCTGTTTTAATTATATTTATATATTAATTAGATTAATCCGAAAATCAACTTATTTCTAAAAGATTTTAATCAGTGACTCGGTGCGCTCCACAGGTCTCGAACCCGGGACCTGTGATTTAGGTTAACACACAGTCCACCGCTGGACTGTGTGTTTAACTTGTTATATAACCTGATTTTTATTATACTTAAATACAAACTAAGTATTTTCATTTCTGACTTAAACAAAAAGTTTGATAATTGTCCGGACCGGTGCGGTAGTCCGGACTCGAACTCGTGACCTGTGTTTTAAATGTGCACACAGTCCACCACTGGACTGTGTGTCTATCTTGGTTATTATTCCGGTTTTTATTAAACTTAACATCTTGCGCCTTGACTCCGGTTCGGTTAAAAAAAAGAACATTTTTATTAGGGCGAAGGTGCGCGGAACAAGATTCGAACTCGAGACGTAAGTGTGTTTAATGTGCACACAGTCCACCGCTGGACTGTGTGTCTAACCCGAGTTATATCTTGATTTATAATAAACTTAAACACTACAGAAACTTAGTCTTCTTCGTTGATTTTAACTAGAATCGAAAGTCCGACTGGTTCGATGTTTTAATCATGTTCTTTAGTGTTTTGAGGTTAATTACATGTGAGATATATAAAAAGAATGAAAGATTTAAGCGTAAGGTATACCGACTGGACTTCTCTGTTTCTCCGGCAGAACTCCGGTGACAGCAAAAGATTCCGGCGTCGTGTGTCTTGCGGCAGAGAGTCTTCAGTAAGCTTGAAAAGGATGTGGGTGACTTCGGTATAAGCTCAGGGGGTTCAGTAAGGCTCAGAAGTGAAGGGCTCGGTTTTCCGGCGAGGTGCAGAACTTTTCCGGCGAGTGGAATTACGTCGGGTAAAGGTGCGGTTTTGAGCGAAAAAGCTTGCAGAGGTTTGAGGGGTATTTATAAGGCAGGTCATCGATGAATTTGGTCCGATTTCCAACTTGATTCGTCGGTTAGAAATTCTCCGGCGGTTATAGCTTGTGTCGCGGGTTCAGGCGTCGGTTATAACCGATGTGGGTTTAAATGTTTACGTTAAGACTTGAAGAAACCGTCCAATCTCGCGAGATCGTCGGGATTTCCGACGACTGAAATTTGGGCGCCGGTTTTTGAATTTGGGATTCATGATATGAATTAATTGATTCTAATAATTAACAAGAAACACTAGTAGCGCAGTGGTTGAGTGTGTGTGTGTGTTAAGTTGTTTGCTGAAACGGTTGACTGACCCGGGTTCGAAACCCGGCAGAACCATTTTATTTTTATTTCATTATTTTTAACATTTTTTCAAAAATTAATTATATATTCTAATATAATAATTAATTATGTATCGTTTAAAATTATTTTGGGCATTAAATGCGCCACGAAATTTTAAACTAATTGTTCGGTTAATAAACGGAGCGGGTTTGGTAAAATCCGTTTTTTTTTACGGATGTTACACTAAACCCCACTCCCCAGCGACTTGCCGACTTGTGTCTGTACTCTGCGACATAGAGTGAACTGTGAAGACTGAACTTCAGAGACGCCGGTGACTGCCTTTAGCTCCGGCGATCGATCCTTGCTCCGCGACTGACCATCGCTCCGATGACTGAAATGTCTGAAAAATTCTCAATCTCTTATCCTCATATTTCATAAAATTAGCTTAAGCACATCTTCAATTTGTTTTATGGGTTGGTGTAGTAAGGATTGTTTATCAGGTAGGATTGCACATGTTTCATTGTGTTGAGAAAAAAAATGAGCGAAACCGAGCGAAAATGATCCGCTTGATTAAAATTCAAACCGAGCATGAGCGTCACTTTTGTGCTTGGTTTTGCAAAATCGATCCGACTTATATGCTCGGTTGTAATTCGATCCGAGCATGAGTAAACCCTCGCTCAGATTGGATCGACTCATAAACAACCCTACAAACAAGTAGGGAAAAGTCAGACTTTTATCAACGTTAAAGGCAGGTAAATGCAAGTTTAAGATATGATATGAGTTCATGGCTTTCTTATTAAGGACTGCATATAAGAAATAAAGTTTTGTTAAAACTGAATCATTAATCAATTAATCTTAAAGAAAATAGATAAAAGCTTAAGAAACTTAAGAGAGAAAGACTAAATTCATTTATTCATTCATAAGCATTCCTTAAACATCACATCCATTTTATAAGCTTACATAACTTGAAAGGAAATTCACGAAAGAAAAAACATATAAACATAATAAACCACTAAACCCACTAATTATCCATTTATCTACTTGGAAATAATCTAGTAGTGTTTATAAACTAGATAAACTATAGAGTAGCAAAAGGTTAAGGGTTCAATCCCCTTATACAAAATTTAGCCATTAAAAAAAACTAAAACTACATAGTTTGGAAGCAAACAACTAACAAAAAAAAAATGAAAGAAGTTGTATGGAGTAGTGACCCATGATGTGGTGACGAGGATGTGAGGATCGAAAGCGTGGCAAGTATCGACTTGTCAAGTTTATAGTTAAAAAAATGTGATATTATACCAATTATTTATAAAATTAATTACATTGATTGTCCATGTTATGACTTTGGTCCAAGTTTTAAAATCACGTAGTCTCAACAGTTTAGCGTGGCTAAAATATTTAATTCTTTTCAATCACCAAAGTAAACGTATACGCTCCTTTAAATTACTAGTTTACTGCTTTTAATTAGGTGTTTAAATTAGTTGAGTTTGAACTCGTCTTGTTTTATTTCGAGTAAAGGATGAGTTAATTGGACACCCCCATAGGATCTTTGAATGTTACTAAGATCTATACGACTCGTATAGGGCCATTTAAGTTGTATTGCTGTCAACGACGTCAAATGTTGTTTGACGGCTAAGCTATACAAGTCTCGTATAGCCATGATTGTTTTCATACAAAAATTGATCAACTTTTTGGGTAGTTTGAGCAAAATATTTAAATATACGACTCGTATAGCATTATACGTGTCACACCCCAGATTTCTAACCAAATCTCGGTGGGCCCGAGTGGGGAGTAATGTGACGTAAGTTGATGTTATCATAGTCAATTAACACAGCACAACGGAAATCTTGAAGTTTAAAATAGTATTACAAACCAAAATGTTCAAAGTACGAAAATAATATACAGACGGCTTGGAAAGATCCACAGGCGGATCGTAACATATACAAAAGATGTGTAACAGACTTTAGGGTAGATCTAAGGATTTGCAAGATCCTCTTATATTACTACCAAGCAGCTTCCAGCCTATTTCGTATTGTACCTGCAACTTAGTCTTTTGAAAATACGTCAGCTTTCGCTAGTAAATACAATTAACTGACTCGTTTTGAAAACATTTCAAAAATGATTTAAGTTTACAGGGCACAAAAAATCTTTTATAACTTGGGAAAGTTATACTTATAACCTTGTTAACAGATTCACATGTTTGTCAATACATATGGGCCCAGTACAGATACCGAGACATAATTAACGGATACACCAATTATGAACCCACGAAGGAGTTATCCCCAACTTGTGGGTAAAAATATTTTAGCATTCGCATCTGTCGGGTGTATGCCTACACCCCGTGTTTTGGTCGTGACCATTAGTAACTTAAATAAGCCGAGGATATTCAGGACAAGGTCGTTAACCCCAATGTTTAAGTCATTAAACAAAACTGATCAAAACGGAATATGCGGGTTTACTAGCCACAATCCGGCATTCGATTGATCCCATTTCCGACCAAGCAGTAATAATTTACCGTAACCCAAGCCCGTATAGGGAAAATAAGTCAAGAATATTTACCTGAGCTAACACTTGATTTAAATGCTAGTTTATATTAACTCAGCCATTTAATCAATTAGATAAGTGCAGCTAGCATTTACTGGAAGGCTTTACTCTGGAATAATGGCATAAGCTAACCAATTAGAATGCTAATTGTCCTATTTAAGTCATAGACTTAGACCGACTAGCTTAAAGGATCAAAACAGTACAATACGCTAGATTAAGCGATGATCGGATAGAATTTAGTTTGAACCTAACAAGTACTTAAGACTTGTATGTCATGGGTAAACAATTAACATTCTGGAATTTGAGATTACAATGATAAGGTTAAACCCGTTTTGGTTAATTTTCGTAAACTAGTTACATATACTTAACCGTACGCATATAAGCGATATCGGGTAACTGGATGAGTCATGAACAAGTTTTATATGTCATTATACTTTAAATAGGTTGTACTATCAGTAGGATATCAACTTATATGCCCGTTGAGGTTTTAAAACGAAACTATGCCTTATAAGACGTTTTGACCTTTTATATGACATATAAAAAGGAACTTGCATATATTCTGATGTTATGATCATAATCACTTTGGAAAAATACTTAATTTATGATATATGATCAGTAAGATATCACACATAAGTGTGATTTGTGGTTTAAGACCCAACTATGCACCGAAAGGGCATTTTGGTCTTTTAAAAAAATAATTACGATATTATATTAAAATTAGTTTATGATCAGAATATTAACATCATACTGTGTTAATTATATTAACATATCAGTAGATAATTTATTTGCAAGTTCTTTGTTGATTAAAACCTTGTTTTATGTAAAAAGGGCATTTTAGTCAAAGATTGACATTTAGAGGAACTTGTGCATAAACTCAGATTATGATTATGATCATGTAATATAACCTCAGAGAGTTATGCTACGTTTTATTATGATCATAATGCGACCATAAGTCAGTAGTAAACTAATCTAAGTCAGGTCAAAATCAAAAGTCAAAGCAGAAGTCAAATTTCAAGTTCTAATTAATTATTACCAACTTTTTTAAGTGTCAAAAACATGTTTATAACATATATAAACTCATATTATAATATTTATAAAATCTGACCCGTTTGACTTTTTAAAACATAAACTTTGACCCGTCAATTGACCTAGTAAATGTGATCCTTAGGATGTGCCCCTTTAAGGGGTTAATACCTATCTAATTACGATCACTTAGCCATGTTCATCTTGAACAATGGCTAGACCATAATGGTCTTAACCGAAAGTCAAGGCATTTGTCGAAAAATGCTTGACTTTTGGCTATTGAAAGCCTATAAAAAGAAAAGAGCAGAGATGGAACACTTACAAGTGATCCAAGAGAAACTTAGAACTCAAATGGAAGCTCCTAAATGACTAGGAACATCCAAGAGTGTAATAGATAGGAGAAAAGGAAATGAGCAAGGAATAGAGTGAACTAAGTGGGCTATTTATAGTGCAAGAGGGTGTGTGAAGATGAAGCCAGGTGTTAGAGGCGTTGTAGGATCTTACAAGTGTCTAGCAAGGTGTCAAGAGTTGCAAGAGTGTGATAGTTTGTAGGAGAGGTGGCATCTTGACAAAAATTTGGGGTTTTGACACATTTAGCCCCTCAAATATAGTTTTATGGATTGTCATGAATTGTCCCTTGACTTATATGTAGGGGTTTTGAACATGTTTATCAAAGTTATTTTTTTCGTATAAAATAAATACGCAGCGGAATATTTATTTAAAACATGTTACTTACAAGATATAAAACTCATTTTATATGTAAAACCAAAACCCGGATCCATATATGAACATGCATGCTATCATAACACAATCATAGGGTGTTTAGAATACTACCTTCCAAAGAACAAGTAAGTGAAGAAGATGATACTTCTTGAATGATAATCTTCTAAGTAGAAGACCTCAAGCTTGTATACCCCAAACTTTCCCACAAACACCTTGATTATGCTATGATTTCTACACTTATGAACTCACTTGAAACACTCTTGGACAAAACCCTTTTGGCCGAAAATTGAGAGCTTCTTCTTAGAGTTCTTGCACTTGACAATTGCCACCCTTTGCAATTTCTAGCCATATGGGATCGGTTAAACATCTTAATGTTTAGTTAGCATGTTTAATCCCATCAACACCTTTGTACGCCATGCTTCGGTGACCCTAAGCACATGGTTTTCAAATCAGGTCGTCCTTCTTACACACACATGTGAGTTTACCCATACAAGTGGTTAGGTGACCTTTATCCCACAAATATGGTAAGCCCACCTCCAACACACAAGTTCCTTCAAATGTGGTTAGGTGACCTTTATCCCATAAAGAATTCCCAAGTGATTCGAGTGTTGTATAAAAGGATGGTGTTTGACTTGTTTTATAAAAGGGATTTTATGTTTTCAAAAATTCTAGTTTTAGAAAACTTTATGTACCATACATTTGCATGCATTCAAATTCATAGTACTTTAGTGAAAACCAATTTTCAAGGTTCTTTTAATAAAACCCATTTTATTATAAAATCATTAAATTTTAATAAAACCATTTTATTAACCACTTTAATGATTTTTTGTCACACCCCGACCCGCAGCGGAAAAGGTGATCGGGGCATGATTGGGTTATCATCAAAGCTCATGACATTTATTATGCGTTTCATATTCATTAAATACAATTTACAATGAAGATTACAACATGTTCTAACTATCAATCTAAGCTTCTTTGTTCTCTTCTAAGGCATTTCCTATGTTTTCCTTGCTTCAACCTGTTCACCTGTATCATGTGTAAAAGGGTTTTTGGATCAACATAAAGTTGGCGAGTGAATCCTATGGAAAACATTTGAACAAGTTTATCCAATTGATTATAAATAATGTGCATAACCACATATGAGTAAATGTAGATGTAAATTTATTAACACAACACATAATATTAAATATTGCACATACATACATCAACTGATTGTTTTGAGGCACGCGTTGTTCGACTCGTCTCCCACGAGGAATTGATGGGCCTAATGAATGAGTTTTGAGGCACGCGTTGTTCTACGAACTGATGGGCCTAATGAATGAGTTTTAAGGCACGCGTTGTTCAACTCGTCTCCCACGAGGAACTGATGGGCCTAAATAATTTGCATACAACTTGACAATATGTAATACATCACAACCAACAATATTTACATTCTAGTTTAAATCATATAATGGTATATCACGAGTTTGCATAAGAGAATTAGTTTAAGCGACACATGATACACCCCAAAACATGAATAAAAAGGGGGAGTTGTAAGAATTCACTCACAGTGGGTGCGTTCGGTTGATGATGTTGAATGCACGCGAAGTGGTTTTAACCACGAGTGAGATTAACCTAGATAAATCGCATTATGGTTTGGTAAGTAAACGGATTTTATTAATCTATTTTAGTAGGATCATTAGGTGTATTTTTGTGAGTTTAAGGCTATTTTCTAACCTTAAAAATGTCATTTTTAAGTATTTTTAATTGATTTTTAATTAAAATAAATAAATAAAAATTATAAAAAAATTGACTTTTTTTGACCATTGACCGTTGACTTTGACTGACTGTTGACCGGTTCGAATGCATATTGTTGTGCGCTGAGTGAGGCTCGAACCCGAGACCTCCCGTACGCGTGCACGCAGCTCTACCAACTGAGCTACGTGTCTAACCCGTCATATATCTGATTTTAATTTTATATATATATTAATTAGATTTAAACAGAAATCCTTTATTTTAAAAACGATTTTTAATCCAGAGAACCGGTGCGCTCCACAGGTCTCGAACCCGGGACCTGTGGGTTGTGTAACACACAGTCCACCGCTGGACTGTGTGTTTAACATGTTATACAATCCAATTTTTATTATACTTAAATACAAACTATTTGTTTTCATTTCTGACTTATTTAAAAAGGTAAAATAATTGTCCGGGTCGATGCAGAAGACCGGACTCGAACTCGTGACCTGAGATATAAACATACACACAGTCCACCACTGGACTGTGTGTCTAACTTGGTTATTATTCCGGTTATTAATATACTTAACATATACATAAAATCAATCCGGTTCAGTTAACAAAGAAATGAATTTTTATTAAGGCAGCGTGTGTGGAAACAATATTCGAACTCGAGACCTTTGCGTTAAATGTGCACACAGTCCACCGCTGGACTGTGTGTCTAACCCGATAAATAACTTGATTTTAATTATACTTATATGTTTACCGAACTTCATCTTCTTCGTTGTGTTATAACCAGAAGTGACGACTGACTGGTTCGAAGTGTTGATTCAGGTTCCTTTAGCGTTTTATGATTAATTACAGATGAGATAAAAATAAAAAATAGAAAGGAAATTAGGCGTGAAAAGTACCGACTGGCTTTCCTCTGTTTTCCGGCAGAACTCCGGTGACAGCAATCTCTTCCGGCGACGAGTGTCTTGCAACAGAGAATCTTCAGAAAGCTTACAAAGGGTGTGGGTGACTTCGGTATAAGTTTAGGGGGTTCAGTAAAGCTCAGAGATTAAGGACTCGGTTTTCCAGCGACGAACAGAATATTTCCGGCGAGTGAGTTTTCGCCGAGAAAGGGTGCGATTTGAGAGTGAAAGGTTTCTGGTGAGTTGTGGGTGAATTTATAGGGTAGTATCGAGATGTATGGGGTCTGAATTTGGTCTCAATTCGAAGTCAGCCGTTCTCCGGCGGTTACGACTGATGTCGCGGGTTCAGACGTCGGTTATAACCGTCGTGGGAGTTAATTCTTCGGTCAAATTAAGCGGAAACGTAAATTATCGGCGAAGTCGTCGGGATTTCCGACGACTGCTATTTGGGCGCAAATTGACTGAATTTTGACTTTCGCACTTCATTATTTGAATTAATTGATTCCTTTTATTATCAGAAAATCAAAGTGGCGGAGCGGTTTAAATGTTGGGTGTTAAGTTGTTGTTGAACCGGTACAGACCCGGGTTCGAAACCCGGCAGAACCAAAATATTTTTATTTTGCGATTTTTAACAGTTTTTCAAAAACTAATTATATATTCCCGTATAATAATTGATTATGTATCGTTTAAAATTATTTTGGGCATTTAATTCGCAACGAAAATTTTAACTGACTGTTCGGTTGATAAACGGAGCGGGTTTGGTAAATCCGTTTTTGACGGATGTTACATTTTTAAAGAACAAATTTTAAGCTTGTTATGGATCATAAGTTGTTAAGCATGCATATCCAAATATCATCTAAACAACCATAAATAAAACAACCATACAAGCATAACACACAAAAATAGGTGCATAACCATAGCCAACTATTTTTGACAACACTTGTTAGCCGAAACAAGTGTGCCAAAAGTTCCTTCCTAAAGGGTGAATATTGACACAAAATGTGTCGTTGAACTCCCACTTGAACCCGCATCCAAATGCTTCAAGTATTCCTTTTGTGTTGCGATTTCTTCACTTTCTTTGGGCTTCCAAATGATCTTTATATTCAGCTCCAAACTCCTTTGGGCCTCAAAAATGTGTTTTGGTTATTGGGCTAAAATCCCGTTAAGGACTATGAAGTCCTTTAGACCCAAAATTGGCCAAAACCAAAACCGCATTTTTGTGTGCATCTCCTTTTACAATAAAGTATCCTAATACATTTTTCTAGTAAAATAAAATGCACCTAATCTATTTATTTACATACCAAATGAAAATAAATAAATTACAACTTTACAAATGGAAGAACAAAGATAATTAATTATTACAACCCATTGATATAACTAAATAAATCACAAACACAATCATTCAACATATTCAAACACAAGGTCATGGCTAGGTTTTGAACACCAAAAATATATATCCATATATATATTTAAATTCAAGAGCAAAAATGGTTTCCTTTTTGTAACCCAATTTTCGGCCAAGGGAAAAACCGAAAAGATGGGTTTTTGTCCAAACAAACAAATCATCCAAATGATATAATTTTTCAAGATACTTTTATGCATGTATAATAAACATCTTCAAAAACAAAAGGAGAACCATGATTAAAATTTTCGGCCATAGGGTTTCCACAAACCCAAAATCCTGAAATTTTTAAATCCATTGAAGCATGCATTCATATAAGCGGCTCTGATACCACTGTAGGGGTTTTAAAGATGTTTATCAAAGTTATTTTATCCGTATAAAATAAAAACGCAGCGTAATATTTATTTAAAACATGTTACTTACAAGATATAAAACACATTTTATATGTAAAACCAAAACCCGGATCCATATGTGAACATGCATGGTATCATAACACAATCATAGGGTGTTTAGAATACTACCTTTCAAAGAACAAGTAGGTGAAGAAGATGATACTTCTTGAATGGTAATCTTCTAAGTAGAAGACCTCAAGCTTGTATACCCCAAGCTTTCCAACAAACACCTTGATTATGCTAGGATTTCTACACTTATGAACTCACTTGAAACACTCTTGGACAAAACCCTTTTGGCCGAAAATTGAGAGCTTCTTCTTAGAGTTCTTACACTTGAAAATTTTTTCTAGAGAATATGTGTGTGTGTCTTTTAATTAAAACACCAAAATCCTCCATATAATCTTACAAGATCAAGTGTTGGATTTGGTGAGATTGTGTGAAATGTTGCATGAAATTTCATTGATGGAAAATCCACCTTGGGGATACCCCATGTGGACGGCCATAGGCCCTTTTCTCCAACCAATCCCTTTTTTTATTATTTGTTAATTCTTGTATTTATATTTTATAACTTTTATAAAATATGACTCAATACAAGACTTTATGCAACATATCTTTACTATTTATAATGTTATTTAACCCATTAAATAACAATATAAAATATTCTCTCAAAATAAATTATCCATATAATTTGTTAGTTTCTCAAGTGCAATTATTTAGAAAACCAATTTCTAAATATTCTAAGTGTTAATATTTATTTGTTTGATCACATCATAAATAAATATTATGTGTGTTTGTCTAGCTTGTTATTGGGTATGACCCGACTTGGATCATAACGTACTAGCCACATCAATTTAATATGTGTCTTGGGCATACCGATTCCAACAATCTCCCACTTGCACAAGATACATATAAGATTGATGCAAATAGCAAATACCGCCTAACAACGGTTTACTACCCCTAATACGTATGACGAAGTGCCATTCAATAATATCATCCCCTTCAAGTCCCTTACTTGAACATGATTTAGGTAAATCAATCATTTATCCTTTCGTTACAGATGTCATGTCAAATCCAGAGACATAGAGTGATCATTCTCTGTTGATTTAACTTTAGCAGGCCTTAGACATCTTACTCTCAATGAATAAGAGGAACAAATCCCATCTTGACTACATACGTCTCTCACAATCACCTCGTACCACACTTGAGCTTAGCCTTATGCACTGCCATATTACTGACAGAAAAGAACCAAGTCAAAGTACAATATTTGGTGAATATCAAGACCCAATATGTATCTCAGGTCAGAGGATACAATAATATTCGCATTTACTCAAATTTACTTATGATCAATCTCAAAGATTCCATGTAGTAATATTTGAGAGCGGGTCAGTCCAATATTTGTATCCCACAAATATCTATGAACTTTGGCAGCAACACTTTGCTCTATATTCATACCTAATGAAAATCCACCAATCCGAGTTCATAATAGTCTTACCTTCATATTTGTTCCCACAAATATGATCGACTACGGACATTTAGAATAATTAACTTATTCATGGATTTAAACATGCTAAAAATGGAACATAACTCAAAATGCCATAATCATTAAATGAGTCATAATAACAATTGTTCCGATGTCCAAATACTAAATAGGTCAAATCCAATCACTAGAATATCGAAGTCCTAAGGCACAAGTATGACCCTCATGCTTTGGCCGTTCAAGGAGCTTCGTGAGAGGATCCGCAATGTTTTGATCGGTGTGAACTTTGCGAATACATATCTTTCCTTTTTCAACTTCATCCCTTATGTAGTTGAATCTCCGCTCAATGTGCCTAGTCTTTTGATGTGCACGAGGTTCCTTAATTTGTGCAATTGCACCCTCGTTATCACAAAAGATTTCTAGGGGATCCTGAATGTAGGTCGGTGATGAATTTCTTCAACCATGCAGCTTCTTGTGCTGCCAATGAAGTGGCGATGTATTATGATTCTGTAGTGGACAATGCTACAACATCCTGCTTCGAGCTCTTCCAAGAGACTGCAGTTCCATTCAAAATGAAGACATACCCAAATTGTGATCGAGAACCATCTCGGTCAGTTTGGAAACTCGCATCCGTGTAACCCTTTACAACGAGTTCCTCTTTACCAGATCCATATATTAGAAACATATCCTTAGTACTTCTAAGGTATTTCAATATGCTTTTAACAGCCATCCAATGTCTGTTACCTGTGGTATCTACTTGTCATGCTTAAGGCACATGACACGTCCGGTCTAGTGCATATCATTGCATACATGATGGATCCTATAGCAGACGCATATGGGACTCCTTTCATTCTCTCTTGCTCATCCTTTGAGCTTGGACATTGAGACGCATTCAATATCGTTCCCTTTTGAATAGGTACCAAACCTTTCTTAGATTTCTCCATCTTGAACCTTTTCAAGACTTTGTCAATGTATGCACTTTGGTTCAAACCTATCAAGCGCCTTGATCTATCCCTATAGATCTTTATTCCCAAAATATAGGCGGCTTCACCAAGATCCTTAATGGAAAAACAACTTCCAATCCAGGTTTTAACACCTTCCATGGTTGGAATATCATTTCCAAATAGTAGAATGTCATCGACATACAGTACTAGAAAAGTGATGATGCTCCCACTAGCCTTCTTATACACACAAGCTTCATCGGCGTTCTTGATGAATCCAAAATTCCTAATTTCTTCATCAAAACGATGATTCCAACTTCTAGATGCTTGTTTCAATCCATATATTGATTTCTTTAACTTGCATACTTTGTTAGGATGTTTTGGATCGACAAAACCTTCAGGCTGAACCATATAGACATCTTCATTAAGATATCCATTGAGGAAAGCCGTTTTGACATCCATTTGCCAAATCTCATAATCGTAGTATGCAGCTATGGCAAATAATATCGTAATTGACTTTAGCATCGCCACGGGCGAGAAGGTCTCATCATAATCAACCCCTTGAGTTTGAGTGAACCTTTTGCTACAAGTCTCGCTTTATAAGTATCCAAGTTACCATGCATATCAGTTTTCTTCTTGAAAACCCACTTAGTTCCAACTACTTTGGAGTTAAGAGGTGGCACAACCAATTCCCATACTTGGTTTTCATACATGGATTGCATCTCTACGTTCATAGCTTCAAGCCATTTGTCACAATCGGATTGTGACATTGCATCATGGTATGTGGTTGGTTCATCCGAATCTACCACGTAGCATCCATCCATGAAAAATCCATATCTTTCGGGTGGATTACTAATTCTACCAGATCTGCGAACGTTTTGTGTGCGTTGATCAACCACTTGATCCTCTTCAACAACCTCTTGTTGAGTGCTAGTATCAACCAAATGTGTATCGGCTTGTGGTTCTTGATCCTCATCAAGTTCCACTGTTCTACTACTAGTTCCTTCCATAAGGAACTTAGCCTCCAAGAACTTACCCTTTCAAGCAACAAATACCTTTTGCTTTGTTGGATCGTAAAAGTAGTATCCTATATCATCTTTAGAATATCCTACAAAGATACACTTAGTGGATCATACTTCCAATTTGTTTGGGGTGTATTGCTTCACATAAGCTTCACAACCCCATACCTTCAAATATGATAATGATGGAGCCTTTCCATGCCATATTTCAAAAAGTGTCTTATCCACTTTCTTGGTTGGGGCCATATTCAGTATACAGGCCGCGGAGAGCAAAGCGTAACCCCAAAATGATAGAGGCAATGTGCTTCTAGCCATCATAGATCGAACCATATCCAATAGAGTTCGATTCCTCCTTTCAGACACACCATTATGTTGTGGTGTTCCAGGTGGAGTAAGTTGTGAGATAACCCCACAACTCCTAAGATGATCTTGAAAAGCATCACTAAGGTATTCACCTCCTCTATCGGTACGAAGGACTTTAATTGTTTTCTTGAGTTGATTTTCTACTTCACTTTTGAAATCTTTGAACATTTCAAATGCTTCATCTTTGTGTCTTAACAAGTACACATAACCGTAAGGACTATAGTCGTCGGTAAAACTAATGAAGTATCTTTCACCATTTCTAGTCATTGGCTTAAAAGGACCACATACATCCGAATGTATGATACCTAATAAGTCTTTTGCCCTTTCAAAGGTGCCATTGAAGGGTGCCTTAGTCATTTTGCCTTATAAACAAGATTCACATACATCAAATGAATCATCTCCATTTGTTTCCAAAAGACCATTCTTTCGAAGTGTTTGCATGCGATTTTTGTTTATATGTCCAAGGCGACAATGCCAAAGATAGGAATCACTCAAATCTAATTTGAGTTTCTTGGTGGTTGTTTGGTACATTGAACTATCAAATGATGTATTATCATGAACCAATTCATAAATACCATTTGAAGGCATAGCTTTAAAATAAAACATGTCATTCATCAAAACATAAATGTCATCGTTTACAAACTTTAAATTAAAACCATATTGTAGCAAGAGGGAAACTGAAATAATGTTCCTAGTCAAACTAGGAGCATACAAAACATCTTTCAAGATGATTTCCAAACCACTTGGAAGTTTCAAAACATAGTCTCCTCGGGCTTCAACTTGAACCTTTGTTGCATTGCCCATGAAGAGACTAATGTCTCCCTTCTTGTAATGTTTATTTCTTTTGAACCCCTGCAACAAATTGCAAATATGAGTTCCACACCCGGGATCCAATACCCATGTGTTTGAAGAAATAACATTAAGGTCAATATGCATCATAAAGATTGTACCTGAGGTTTGCCCCGCATCCCTCTTGTTTTTCAACTCCTTGAGATAGGTTGGGCAATTTCTTTTCCAATGTCCTACCTCTCCACACTCAAAGCATGGGTCAGTCAAAGCAACCTTTTGCTTCTTTTCCTTCGATTTCGTGGGTTCCGCTTTAACCTTTTCTTTTCCCTTCCCTTTGATGTGGCCCTTCCTTCTGGCAAAACTTGCCTTGGAGTCGGGGTGGGGCCTCTTCTTGTTGCCTCCCTCATTGATCATTAGAACGGGTAAAGCCTTTTTACCCATGCCCGCCTCGGCAGTTATGAGCATTGCATGAAGCTCACCAATGCTCTTGTCCCATCCGTTCATGTTATAATTCATGACAAAAGTCTCAAACTTCTTTGTTAAAGAGTTGAGGATCAAATCCGTAGCCAACTCTTTAGAGATGGGACAATTAAGCCTTTCAAGGCGATCAATGTGGCTTTTCATCTTCAGGACATAAGATGAGACCGATTGGGTTTCCTCCATACGACATGCATGAAGCGCCCGAACCGTTTCGAAGCGTTCTACCCTTGCTTGTTGAAGGGACATTTCTTTCAATTGGGTAATCATGTCGTATGCCCCATGATCTTCAAAATCCTTTTGAATATCGGGAATCATAGTTCCCAACATGAGGCAAGAGGCTTGCATGGAGTCCTCGGTATACTTAACCCAATCGTTATAGGCCTCCTCATCTTCCGCGTTAGGTTCATCGGGAATAGGATCGTCCAACACATAAGATATCTTTTCTTGCTTGAGAACGATTCTCAAGTTTCGATACCAATCCATGAAGTTGTTATGGTTGAGACGATCCTTTTCAAGGATGGTTATTAGTGATAGGTTACGGACGGTTTGGGTAATTGTGTTTGCATTGTTAGCGGACATCTACAGAATTTTAACAAAGTTTAATTTTAGTATTCTCGATATTATTAATTTTTAATTATTAATACCCTTTTGTGTCTCATAGACAATTAATAATTAAAATCTAGAATCCAACGTTACATTTAAATATTGGTAAGGTGACCTTTATTCCATTATTTAAATTAACAAGGTAGTCAACGTTTGACAATTGCCACCCTTTGCAATTTCTAGCCATATGGGATCGGTTAAACATCTTAATGTTTAGTTGGCATGTTTAATACCATCAACACCTTTGTACACCATGCTTCGGTGACCCTAAGCACATGGTTTTCAAATCAGGTCGTCCTTCTTACACACACATGTGAGTTTACCCATACAAGTGGTTAGGTGACCTTTATCCCACAAATATGGTAAGCCCACCTCCAACACACAAGTTCCTTCAAATGTGGTTAGGTGACCTTTATCCCATAAAGAATTCCCAAGTGATTCGAGTGTTGTATAAAAGGATGGTGTTTGACTTGTTTTATAAAAGGGATTTTATGTTTTCAAAAATTCTAGTTTTAGAAGACTTTATTTACCATACATTTGCATGCATTCAAATTCATAGTACTTTAGTGAAAACCAATTTTCAAGGTTCTTTTAATAAAACCCATTTTATTATAAAATCATTAAATTTTAATAAAACCATTTTATTAACCACTTTAATGATTTTTAAAGAACCAATTTTAAGCTTGTTATGGATTATAAGTTGTTAAGCATGCATATCCAAATATCAAACAACCATACAAGCATAACACACAAAAATAGGTGCATAACCATAGCCAACTATTTTTTACAACACTTGTTAGCCGAAACAAGTGTGCCAAAAGTTCCTTCCTAAAGGGTGAATATTGACACAAAATGTGTCGTTGAACTCCCACTTGAACCCGCATCCAAATGCTTCAAGTATTCCTTTTGTGTTGCGATTTCTTCACTTTCTTTGGGCTTCCAAATGATCTTTATATTCAGCTCCAAACTCCTTTGGGCCTCAAAAATGTGTTTTGGTTGTTGGGCTAAAATCCCGTTAAGGACTATGAAGTCCTTTAGACCCAAAATTGGCCAAAACCAAAACCGCATTTTTGTGTGCATCTCCTTTTACAATAAAGTATCCTAATACATTTTTCTAGTAAAATAAAATGCACCTAATCTATTTATTTACATACCAAATGAAAATAAATAAATTACAACTTTACAAATGGAAGAACAAAGATAATTAATTATTACAACCCATTGATATAACTAAATAAATCACAAACACAATCATTCAACATATTCAAACACAAGGTCATGGCTAGGTTATGAACACCAAAAATATATATCCATATATATATTTAAATTCAAGAGCAAAAATGGTTTCCTTTTTGTAACCCAATTTTCGGCCAAGGGAAAAACCGAAAAGATGGGTTTTTGTCCAAACAAACAAATCATCCAAATGATATAATTTTTCAAGATACTTTTATGCATGTATAATAAACATCTTCAAAAACAAAAGGAGAACCATGATTAAAATTTTCGGCCATAGGGTTTCCACAAACCCAAAATCCTGAAATTTTTAAATCCATTGAAGCATGCATTCATATAAGCGGCTCTGATACCACTGTAGGGGTTTTAAATATGTTTATCAAAGTTATTTTATCCGTATAAAATAAAAACGCAGCGTAATATTTATTTAAAACATGTTACTTACAAGATATAAAACACATTTTATATGTAAAACCAAAACCCGGATCCATATGTGAACATGCATGGTATCATAACACAATCATAGGGTGTTTAGAATACTACCTTTCAAAGAACAAGTAGGTGAAGAAGATGATACTTCTTGAATGGTAATCTTCTAAGTAGAAGACCTCAAGCTTGTATACCCCAAGCTTTCCAACAAACACCTTGATTATGCTAGGATTTCTACACTTATGAACTCACTTGAAACACTCTTGGACAAAACCCTTTTGGCCGAAAATTGAGAGCTTCTTCTTAGAGTTCTTACACTTGAAAATTTTTTCTAGAGAATATGTGTGTGTGTCTTTTAATTAAAACACCAAAATCCTCCATATAATCTTACAAGATCAAGTGTTGGATTTGGTGAGATTGTGTGAAATGTTGCATGAAATTTCATTGATGGAAAATCCACCTTGGGGATACCCCATGTGGACGGCCATAGGCCCTTTTCTCCAACCAATCCCTTTTTTTATTATTTGTTAATTCTTGTATTTATATTTTATAACTTTTATAAAATATGACTCAATACAAGACTTTATGCAACATATCTTTACTATTTATAATGTTATTTAACCCATTAAATAACAATATAAAATATTCTCTCAAAATAAATTATCCATATAATTTGTTAGTTTCTCAAGTGCAATTATTTAGAAAACCAATTTCTAAATATTCTAAGTGTTAATATTTATTTGTTTGATCACATCATAAATAAATATTATGTGTGTTTGTCTAGCTTGTTATTGGGTATGACCCGACTTGGATCATAACGTACTAGCCACATCAATTTAATATGTGTCTTGGGCATACCGATTCCAACAATCTCCCACTTGCACAAGATACATATAAGATTGATGCAAATAGCAAATACCGCCTAACAACGGTTTACTACCCCTAATACGTATGACGAAGTGCCATTCAATAACATCATCCCCTTCAAGTCCCTTACTTGAACATGATTTAGGTAAATCAATCATTTATCCTTTCGTTACAGATGTCATGTCAAATCCAGAGACATAGAGTGATCATTCTCTGTTGATTTAACTTTAGCAGGCCTTAGACATCTTACTCTCAATGAATAAGAGGAACAAATCCCATCTTGACTACATACGTCTCTCACAATCACCTCGTACCACACTTGAGCTTAGCCTTATGCACTGCCATATTACTGACAGAAAAGAACCAAGTCAAAGTACAATATTTGGTGAATATCAAGACC
The DNA here is from genome assembly GCA_947069175.1 of Scalesia atractyloides. Lineage (NCBI taxonomy): Eukaryota > Viridiplantae > Streptophyta > Magnoliopsida > Asterales > Asteraceae > Scalesia > Scalesia atractyloides. Next base: position 56,679,957 of record CAMTDV010000028.1, read on the forward strand.
CAATATGTATCTCAGGTCAGAGGATACAATAATATTCGCATTTACTCAAATTTACTTATGATCAATCTCAAAGATTCCATGTAGTAATATTTGAGAGCGGGTCAGTCCAATATTTGTATCCCACAAATATCTATGAACTTTGGCAGCAACACTTTGCTCTATATTCATACCTAATGAAAATCCACCAATCCGAGTTCATAATAGTCTTACCTTCATATTTGTTCCCACAAATATGATCGACTACGGACATTTAGAATAATTAACTTATTCATGGATTTAAACATGCTAAAAATGGAACATAACTCAAAATGCCATAATCATTAAATGAGTCATAATAACAATTGTTCCGATGTCCAAATACTAAATAGGTCAAATCCAATCACTAGAATATCGAAGTCCTAAGGCACAAGTATGACCCTCATGCTTTGGCCGTTCAAGGAGCTTCGTGAGAGGATCCGCAATGTTTTGATCGGTGTGAACTTTGCGAATACATATCTTTCCTTTTTCAACTTCATCCCTTATGTAGTTGAATCTCCGCTCAATGTGCCTAGTCTTTTGATGTGCACGAGGTTCCTTAATTTGTGCAATTGCACCCTCGTTATCACAAAAGATTTCTAGGGGATCCTGAATGTAGGTCGGTGATGAATTTCTTCAACCATGCAGCTTCTTGTGCTGCCAATGAAGTGGCGATGTATTATGATTCTGTAGTGGACAATGCTACAACATCCTGCTTCGAGCTCTTCCAAGAGACTGCAGTTCCATTCAAAATGAAGACATACCCAAATTGTGATCGAGAACCATCTCGGTCAGTTTGGAAACTCGCATCCGTGTAACCCTTTACAACGAGTTCCTCTTCACCAGATCCATATATTAGAAACATATCCTTAGTACTTCTAAGGTATTTCAATATGCTTTTAACAGCCATCCAATGTCTGTTACCTGTGGTATCTACTTGTCATGCTTAAGGCACATGACACGTCCGGTCTAGTGCATATCATTGCATACATGATGGATCCTATAGCAGACGCATATGGGACTCCTTTCATTCTCTCTTGCTCATCCTTTGAGCTTGGACATTGAGACGCATTCAATATCGTTCCCTTTTGAATAGGTACCAAACCTTTCTTAGATTTCTCCATCTTGAACCTTTTCAAGACTTTGTCAATGTATGCACTTTGGTTCAAACCTATCAAGCGCCTTGATCTATCCCTATAGATCTTTATTCCCAAAATATAGGCGGCTTCACCAAGATCCTTAATGGAAAAACAACTTCCAATCCAGGTTTTAACACCTTCCATGGTTGGAATATCATTTCCAAATAGTAGAATGTCATCGACATACAGTACTAGAAAAGTGATGATGCTCCCACTAGCCTTCTTATACACACAAGCTTCATCGGCGTTCTTGATGAATCCAAAATTCCTAATTTCTTCATCAAAACGATGATTCCAACTTCTAGATGTTTGTTTCAATCCATATATTGATTTCTTTAACTTGCATACTTTGTTAGGATGTTTTGGATCGACAAAACCTTCAGGCTGAACCATATAGACATCTTCATTAAGATATCCATTGAGGAAAGCCGTTTTGACATCCATTTGCCAAATCTCATAATCGTAGTATGCAGCTATGGCAAATAATATCGTAATTGACTTTAGCATCGCCACGGGCGAGAAGGTCTCATCATAATCAACCCCTTGAGTTTGAGTGAACCTTTTGCTACAAGTCTCGCTTTATAAGTATCCAAGTTACCATGCATATCAGTTTTCTTCTTGAAAACCCACTTAGTTCCAACTACTTTGGAGTTAAGAGGTGGCACAACCAATTCCCATACTTGGTTTTCATACATGGATTGCATCTCTACGTTCATAGCTTCAAGCCATTTGTCACAATCGGATTGTGACATTGCATCATGGTATGTGGTTGGTTCATCCGAATCTACCACGTAGCATCCATCCATGAAAAATCCATATCTTTCGGGTGGATTACTAATTCTACCAGATCTGCGAACGTTTTGTGTGCGTTGATCAACCACTTGATCCTCTTCAACAACCTCTTGTTGAGTGCTAGTATCAACCAAATGTGTATCGGCTTGTGGTTCTTGATCCTCATCAAGTTCCACTGTTCTACTACTAGTTCCTTCCATAAGGAACTTAGCCTCCAAGAACTTACCCTTTCAAGCAACAAATACCTTTTGCTTTGTTGGATCGTAAAAGTAGTATCCTATATCATCTTTAGAATATCCTACAAAGATACACTTAGTGGATCATACTTCCAATTTGTTTGGGGTGTATTGCTTCACATAAGCTTCACAACCCCATACCTTCAAATATGATAATGATGGAGCCTTTCCATGCCATATTTCAAAAAGTGTCTTATCCACTTTCTTGGTTGGGGCCATATTCAGTATACAGGCCGCGGAGAGCAAAGCGTAACCCCAAAATGATAGAGGCAATGTGCTTCTAGCCATCATAGATCGAACCATATCCAATAGAGTTCGATTCCTCCTTTCAGACACACCATTATGTTGTGGTGTTCCAGGTGGAGTAAGTTGTGAGATAACCCCACAACTCCTAAGATGATCTTGAAAAGCATCACTAAGGTATTCACCTCCTCTATCGGTACGAAGGACTTTAATTGTTTTCTTGAGTTGATTTTCTACTTCACTTTTGAAATCTTTGAACATTTCAAATGCTTCATCTTTGTGTCTTAACAAGTACACATAACCGTAAGGACTATAGTCGTCGGTAAAACTAATGAAGTATCTTTCACCATTTCTAGTCATTGGCTTAAAAGGACCACATACATCCGAATGTATGATACCTAATAAGTCTTTTGCCCTTTCAAAGGTGCCATTGAAGGGTGCCTTAGTCATTTTGCCTTATAAACAAGATTCACATACATCAAATGAATCATCTCCATTTGTTTCCAAAAGACCATTCTTTCGAAGTGTTTGCATGCGATTTTTGTTTATATGTCCAAGGCGACAATGCCAAAGATAGGAATCACTCAAATCTAATTTGAGTTTCTTGGTGGTTGTTTGGTACATTGAACTATCAAATGATGTATTATCATGAACCAATTCATAAATACCATTTGAAGGCATAGCTTTAAAATAAAACATGTCATTCATCAAAACATAAATGTCATCGTTTACAAACTTTAAATTAAAACCATATTGTAGCAAGAGGGAAACTGAAATAATGTTCCTAGTCAAACTAGGAGCATACAAAACATCTTTCAAGATGATTTCCAAACCACTTGGAAGTTTCAAAACATAGTCTCCTCGGGCTTCAACTTGAACCTTTGTTGCATTGCCCATGAAGAGACTAATGTCTCCCTTCTTGTAATGTTTATTTCTTTTGAACCCCTGCAACAAATTGCAAATATGAGTTCCACACCCGGGATCCAATACCCATGTGTTTGAAGAAATAACATTAAGGTCAATATGCATCATAAAGATTGTACCTGAGGTTTGCCCCGCATCCCTCTTGTTTTTCAACTCCTTGAGATAGGTTGGGCAATTTCTTTTCCAATGTCCTACCTCTCCACACTCAAAGCATGGGTCAGTCAAAGCAACCTTTTGCTTCTTTTCCTTCGATTTCGTGGGTTCCGCTTTAACCTTTCCTTTTCCCTTCCCTTTGATGTGGCCCTTCCTTCTGGCAAAACTTGCCTTGGAGTCGGGGTGGGGCCTCTTCTTGTTGCCTCCCTCATTGATCATTAGAACGGGTAAAGCCTTTTTACCCATGCCCGCCTCGGCAGTTATGAGCATTGCATGAAGCTCACCAATGCTCTTGTCCCATCCGTTCATGTTATAATTCATGACAAAAGTCTCAAACTTCTTTGTTAAAGAGTTGAGGATCAAATCCGTAGCCAACTCTTTAGAGATGGGACAATTAAGCCTTTCAAGGCGATCAATGTGGCTTTTCATCTTCAGGACATAAGATGAGACCGATTGGGTTTCCTCCATACGACATGCATGAAGCGCCCGAACCGTTTCGAAGCGTTCTACCCTTGCTTGTTGAAGGGACATTTCTTTCAATTGGGTAATCATGTCGTATGCCCCATGATCTTCAAAATCCTTTTGAATATCGGGAATCATAGTTCCCAACATGAGGCAAGAGGCTTGCATGGAGTCCTCGGTATACTTAACCCAATCGTTATAGGCCTCCTCATCTTCCGCGTTAGGTTCATCGGGAATAGGATCGTCCAACACATAAGATATCTTTTCTTGCTTGAGAACGATTCTCAAGTTTCGATACCAATCCATGAAGTTGTTATGGTTGAGACGATCCTTTTCAAGGATGGTTATTAGTGATAGGTTACGGACGGTTTGGGTAATTGTGTTTGCATTGTTAGCGGACATCTACAGAATTTTAACAAAGTTTAATTTTAGTATTCTCGATATTATTAATTTTTAATTATTAATACCCTTTTGTGTCTCATAGACAATTAATAATTAAAATCTAGAATCCAACGTTACATTTAAATATTGGTAAGGTGACCTTTATTCCATTATTTAAATTAACAAGGTAGTCAACGTTTGACAATTGCCACCCTTTGCAATTTCTAGCCATATGGGATCGGTTAAACATCTTAATGTTTAGTTGGCATGTTTAATACCATCAACACCTTTGTACACCATGCTTCGGTGACCCTAAGCACATGGTTTTCAAATCAGGTCGTCCTTCTTACACACACATGTGAGTTTACCCATACAAGTGGTTAGGTGACCTTTATCCCACAAATATGGTAAGCCCACCTCCAACACACAAGTTCCTTCAAATGTGGTTAGGTGACCTTTATCCCATAAAGAATTCCCAAGTGATTCGAGTGTTGTATAAAAGGATGGTGTTTGACTTGTTTTATAAAAGGGATTTTATGTTTTCAAAAATTCTAGTTTTAGAAGACTTTATTTACCATACATTTGCATGCATTCAAATTCATAGTACTTTAGTGAAAACCAATTTTCAAGGTTCTTTTAATAAAACCCATTTTATTATAAAATCATTAAATTTTAATAAAACCATTTTATTAACCACTTTAATGATTTTTAAAGAACCAATTTTAAGCTTGTTATGGATTATAAGTTGTTAAGCATGCATATCCAAATATCAAACAACCATACAAGCATAACACACAAAAATAGGTGCATAACCATAGCCAACTATTTTTTACAACACTTGTTAGCCGAAACAAGTGTGCCAAAAGTTCCTTCCTAAAGGGTGAATATTGACACAAAATGTGTCGTTGAACTCCCACTTGAACCCGCATCCAAATGCTTCAAGTATTCCTTTTGTGTTGCGATTTCTTCACTTTCTTTGGGCTTCCAAATGATCTTTATATTCAGCTCCAAACTCCTTTGGGCCTCAAAAATGTGTTTTGGTTGTTGGGCTAAAATCCCGTTAAGGACTATGAAGTCCTTTAGACCCAAAATTGGCCAAAACCAAAACCGCATTTTTGTGTGCATCTCCTTTTACAATAAAGTATCCTAATACATTTTTCTAGTAAAATAAAATGCACCTAATCTATTTATTTACATACCAAATGAAAATAAATAAATTACAACTTTACAAATGGAAGAACAAAGATAATTAATTATTACAACCCATTGATATAACTAAATAAATCACAAACACAATCATTCAACATATTCAAACACAAGGTCATGGCTAGGTTATGAACACCAAAAATATATATCCATATATATATTTAAATTCAAGAGCAAAAATGGTTTCCTTTTTGTAACCCAATTTTCGGCCAAGGGAAAAACCGAAAAGATGGGTTTTTGTCCAAACAAACAAATCATCCAAATGATATAATTTTTCAAGATACTTTTATGCATGTATAATAAACATCTTCAAAAACAAAAGGAGAACCATGATTAAAATTTTCGGCCATAGGGTTTCCACAAACCCAAAATCCTGAAATTTTTAAATCCATTGAAGCATGCATTCATATAAGCGGCTCTGATACCACTGTAGGGGTTTTAAATATGTTTATCAAAGTTATTTTATCCGTATAAAATAAAAACGCAGCGTAATATTTATTTAAAACATGTTACTTACAAGATATAAAACACATTTTATATGTAAAACCAAAACCCGGATCCATATGTGAACATGCATGGTATCATAACACAATCATAGGGTGTTTAGAATACTACCTTTCAAAGAACAAGTAGGTGAAGAAGATGATACTTCTTGAATGGTAATCTTCTAAGTAGAAGACCTCAAGCTTGTATACCCCAAGCTTTCCAACAAACACCTTGATTATGCTAGGATTTCTACACTTATGAACTCACTTGAAACACTCTTGGACAAAACCCTTTTGGCCGAAAATTGAGAGCTTCTTCTTAGAGTTCTTACACTTGAAAATTTTTTCTAGAGAATATGTGTGTGTGTCTTTTAATTAAAACACCAAAATCCTCCATATAATCTTACAAGATCAAGTGTTGGATTTGGTGAGATTGTGTGAAATGTTGCATGAAATTTCATTGATGGAAAATCCACCTTGGGGATACCCCATGTGGACGGCCATAGGCCCTTTTCTCCAACCAATCCCTTTTTTTATTATTTGTTAATTCTTGTATTTATATTTTATAACTTTTATAAAATATGACTCAATACAAGACTTTATGCAACATATCTTTACTATTTATAATGTTATTTAACCCATTAAATAACAATATAAAATATTCTCTTAAAATAAATTATCCATATAATTTATTAGTTTCTCAAGTGCAATTATTTAGAAAACCAATTTCTAAATATTCTAAGTGTTAATATTTATTTGTTTGATCACATCATAAATAAATATTATGTGTGTTTGTCTAGCTTGTTATTGGGTATGACCCGACTTGGATCATAACATACTAGCCACATGAATTTAATATGTGTCTTGGGCATACCGATTCCAACATTATATTCAATGACATAATGACACAACTAGTTCTTTTCTTTCAACACGTGATGCATTGAAGAAGAGTTCGCATAACCGAACATTAACGAGTGTCACACTAGGTGTTTTTACGACTTATAAGTGTTTACTAGCTTAAAACGTGATAGCTATGAATACTTATGGTTTCATGGGTTAAATTACCCAATTAGTAAAGTTAAAGGTTCGGTGAAGGAGCGGAATGATCAAGGATGGTAAATCAAAAGATATCGTCTCAACCGAGAGACGTTCGGGTCTAAAGGTGGCTTGATTAAACAAATATATGAAAATATCAAAGTCTATGGCCTTTGGGTCATTTATTGAAAGTTTAAATATAGAAAAATAGAGGGTTCAGGGGCTCGCCGTAGACTATGGTCTCCAGACCGTAGCTTACGGTCAGTTATAATTTTGTTAAGCATCATTAGACCATACTACGATTAGGTAAAAAAATTCTTTTTGTGAATTTTGGACTTGTTTTAGGTTAGTTGAGTGGCTAACTCATTTGATGTATTATCCGAGGGCATGTACACGTATCGGTATCCTACCGGACGTAAATTTTACGAGGTGTCACAATATGAGTCGTACAGGGATAAGTCTATAGAAGTAATACAGTATTATATGAGTTAAGGATTTTTTAATGTCAAAATAAATTTATTTATAAAAAAAGTATGCCATTTTGTAATAAGTTTTATAAAATTGTAACTATTTATAATATCTCTAGAAAAGGGTTTAGCTTTTACATATAGTTTTTAAGTATTAGCTATTTAGCTTTTAGGATTTAGGTTTTAGGGTTTAGGGTTTAGAGTTTAATAATGGTTATATAGAGTTTTCTTGAGTTTTTCACAAAGTGAAGTTTTCTCATGATCCCTCCCTCAAACACACACACACACACAAGAGAAGTTTTCTCATGATCCCTCCCACACACACACACACACACACACACACATACACACACACACATATATATATATATATATACAAACTCGAGTTTTTCCCATAAAGAGGAGTTTTCTCATAATCACCTCCCAAATGTACAAATTCATATATTACACTGTAACAAATGTTACATAAAAAACTTGTTTATTTTTTCTAAATATTCACTCGGCGCTTTTTTAGCTCAAAACTCTTAAAAATATGTATATTATATGTGTGATTTTTTTCAAAAGCAAAAAAATGTCAAGAGATTAGAGTTTCATAGGTTTCTTAACAACCATGGTGTTTTCTCCCAATACTTCCATTATATACATATATAGGGTTAGGATCGTGTGAGAAACACTAAGCTAATTGAGACATTTGAGAAGCATTTTGAACCACACACTATCCCTAAGCTTTTCGTAATATACACATATGTATAGTTTAAAATTGATTATACATACATATGTGTATAATTCAAGATTTGACAATATACATATATGTATATAGTCAATTTTAAACTATACATATGTGTGTATTACGAAAAGCTTAGGTAATGTATGGTCTAGAATGTTTCTAAGTTTCTCAAATATGATGGACTTCTATTAGAATCCATATATATATATATATATATGTGTGTGTGTGTGTGTGTGTGTGTTGTGTGTGTGGGGGGGAGTTGGCTACAAAGTCCATTTTTTCTACAAAGTGTAAAAAATCATAAAACACCATAATGTCAACAATAAAACACACTCAAAACCCACAAATAACAAAGTGAATATTACTTAAACGTCATATTTTGTGGGTTTTGTGGTGTGTTTTGGATGATAAGGTTTTGATTATCGAATGACTAGCATTAGTGTGTTTGAAATTTTTATGGATTGTTAGGGTTTGGATATTGTGTTTTAGTGATCTTCACTCTGTGATTTGTGGGTTTTGAGTGTGTTTTTATGGTTGAAGTTGTGGTGTTTTGTGACTTTGTACACTTTGTAGGAAAAATTGGCTTCTAGCCGAACCAAAAGTTTTTCGAGAAAAGTTCTTCTCAAAAATCTAAAAAAAATCATTTGTTTCAGCAAAAAAATAAAAAAAGTCGTATACAAAAATTTACATCATGTATAAAAAATTCATCCCCGTAACAAAATTCACATTAGGTGTAAACAAAACTTACATTAAGCGTAACTACCGACTCGACTTTTTTTTGTTTTTTTTTTGTTTTTACATACGTGTTTATAATATCTTCATCTATGTTTGTGCAAAAAATAATAGCCTAACTCGCACGGGAAGTAGGAGTTCTTATGGTTCTCACAACTTGTGGTCACCGAAGTCTATATATATATATATATATATATAATATATATGGTGGGGTTCAATTCAGAACTCTAACTAATTACAAAATTTTCCAAACATCTAATAAACAAATCTTCTTATTTATATATTTATGGTGCATTTATTATTTATTATATGTATTTTTATAATTACATGCGTCTTAGGAGTACTTTTATTACTTTTTATACGTAAGTATATGATTACACATATGTAAGCTAGTTTGTTACATATATGTAATTAGTTATTATCCATATGTAAAATACTCTTAACATGTATGTAATCATGAAATGCATATAATAAATAATAAAAGTATTATATATAAAATGATTGTTTATTAGGAGTTCTGAAAATTTTGCATATATTTAGAGTTTTGAAATAAACCCAACCTTATATTGTGAAATAGAAATTGATTTGTAAAACAAACATTAAATATATAAATAATAAAATTATACAAAATAAAGTAAATTACAAGAGTTGGGCAAATTTAGTTAATAAAATGGTCAGTAAAGCTCAATTAAGGAGATAAGATGATTTTCATCCATTAAACCTCATTATATGATTCAACAAAACAAAAAATCATTAACTTAATTGATGATTTCGGTTGGTCATGAATAAGATTAGAATGTAAGAACATCTAAATTGCTAAGTAGCCAAATAAGAATAACCCAGACGTGTACATACCCTATATGGAAAACGTTGGAGACGATGTGGGGTTGGCTTACTTTGTTCTCTTGGAAACTACTTAGATGAACTAATTAACTAAGTGAACAAGTGAGGTAGGTGGAATCATGTTTGTAGAACCAATGTTTCCATTGTTCACACCCTACTAAAACACAAATCTTTCAACATTGAGGATTGAAGACTTATTTGGTTTCCACACCTTATAGGTCAGTTGAGACCTTTAGAGAAGCAAGTAAATGAGGTTTTGAATCTCTAATCTTCTGGAAATTCACCATAGCACAAGCCTCACAACATGAGTTTAGTTGGGACCATGTGTGGTGCAAGAATTCCACAAGATAAGAATGAACAAAGACAAGTTGTAGAAGTTTTTATGAAAGCAAAATTTATAACCCACTTTGGACTTCAAATATGGAGTTGTACTAATTTGTTACACCTTGGTGAACATTGGGTATCAACATTTGATGTTGTCTAAGGGTTTTGAAGCAAGAAAACATAAGGAAAAGTAGAAGAAGTGAGTTATAACTCACTTTGACACTAGAGAGTATTCTGCCCAAAACAGAATTTTTTCTTGAGAGAATTTGAGTGTTTAAGAGAGATTTTGAGAGTTAATAAAGGGTGGAGGAGTTGTGGAAGACATGTATTTATAGTGGGGGATTAGGGTTTGGGTTTAAAGAAGGTTGGAAGGTGATTGGAGAAGAAAAGAGGTGGAAAAAGAGGTCCAATCCCATAATGTTGCAACTTTTTGCCCACCCAGAAGGGCTTACGGACCGTAAGGACCCTGAAAAACCAATACTTTGAGTTTGGGTCCATGTAGCTTGGTCACTTGTTTGATTATGCAATTTCCTTAATATGTTAAGTGTTCTAAGGTATTTTTAAGGCATGCATAAGCATAGGTAAAGTGTGAAACGTGGGTGTATATTAATCCGAACATGAAATAATCATCTCGTACGATTTCGTTTTGTATATAACACGTGCGTATGTATCATGTAAAACAAGGATAATTTGAAATTTGTTTCCGTTATTATCAAAGTCTCGAGATTACAATGATTGAAACGAAATACAAATACAACTTGCTAAAAAACTAGAAAGTATGAAATATGGACCGTTATAGTAAGCACCTTCATGTATCTCACCCTTTCACTTCTTAGTAACACAGATTGAAAAGTAATAACCCATACAATACGCTAGGTTATACCTAATTCGGTTATATAACAACACATGTAAAATAGATCCAGCAGCGTGCTCCGCTCCCGATTGCGACTCTGCAACCATGCATTATGATGTTGCATGCAACTACCCTGTGTATGCATTTGTATAGAAGGTCTTTAATACGGGTAACCCTGGCCTATCCCACTAAGGCCCTATCATTAGTCTATGGCTACCATGTGGTCAGTGTAGTCTTCTCCTCATGTATTGTTCCCTTAAAAAAAAGATCGGTCACAATTTCCGGCTCCATATCCAAGCCCATGTGTCACACAAACTTGGCTATCGATACCTCTTAGGCTGGGCTGCCTGCATAATCAAAATTGTACATCCCGGTTAGCTTAATGAAAATGTAGACATTAACTTTATAGTGATCTCTAGAGGTGTAAATGAGCCAAGACGCTCATGAGCTACTTGAGGTCGGCTCGCTAAATTCTAGAATCGAGTCAAGCTTAAAGAAACTTAAGTCTGAGATAGACTGGAAGCCTAGACGAGCTTTTGATTTATATAATTTTTATTAATTATATTACTATATATATATATATACATACATACATACCTACACATACAAAGGTATCATAACAATTACTAAATGATATACATACATACATATATATATATAAGGGATGGATCATGAGAAAACTAGTTTAAATGAGAAAACCAAAAAACTACTTAAAAAACCTAAAAACACTCCAATTTTCCCTAAAATTCGTTATTTTAATTCATAAAAAATAAGTATTAAACATGTGCTTTAAGACGGAAAACCTAAACCCCCTAACCCACCCTCACACCGCCACCCCCAAAAAACCTAAACCCCTCACCCCGAAACCCCCCCCCCCCCCCCCCCCCCCCCAAAAAAAAAAAAGAACCTAAAACACAAACTCCCCCTCTCCCACCTAATATCCTAAACCTGGCCCTAAAAGCTAACCTAAACCCTAAGGCTAAATAGCATGTGCAACATATACATATATAATACACATGTGCGATACTATTTTAAAAAAAAAAGTTTTTTTATACATTAAAAATAACGATTTTTTTTATAAAAAATGGTGTGTTTTTAGGCTTTTTTGGTAGCTTTTTTTAGTTTTCTCATTTGTATCTAGTTTTCTTATAATCCTCTCCCTATATATATTTTGTAAACAAATTGGAATCATAAATATATATTTAAATAATTATAAACGGTAAGCAAGCCAAGCCTTTGAAACTACTCATGACTCGTCTACACCCTTAGTAATCCTCCGATATGATGGATGGTAAGTGATTTAAAATAGGCCCTCCCACAGGATATTGATCCCAGTAATATCAATTGCTCTCTTTCGATATCAATACGTTGTAATATTCTCCAATCGGTTGCTCTCTGTCTACCCATGCCCTTTCGAATAAGTTTCCCGTTTCTCCTAAGATCATCTATGTCTAATGAGCACTGTAGCCATGGATGTCTAAGAAGATTCTGAATCGGACCTGCATCGTCGTTCTCTATTGATGACATAATTTACATGAGCCAACACAACAATAATAATAAAAATAAACTATTTTTTAATGAGGAGGTATAGGACTCGTAACGTTATACAAGTCATATAGCTCCTTTCATAAGGAAGTCAACCTCGTGTAAGTCATATATGAGACTCCTATGATGAGTTATACGACTTGTATAGTCATATATTAGTCATATAGCCTCATGTCTAAAAAGATTCTGAATCGGACCTGCATCATCAATGATGACATAATTTATATGAACTAGCACAACAACAATGATAAAAATAAACTATTTTTAATAAGAGGTATATTACTCATAATGTTATATAAGTCATATAGCCCAATTCATATGGAACAAAACCTCGTGTAAGTCATATACAAGACTCCTATGATGAGTTATGCGACTTGTGTAGTCATATATTAGTCGTATAACTCCTCATATATGGCTTATACAAGGCTCATAATCATCAACAACAAAACCATACATGTGACTTGTAGTATGCTATAAAGGGTCATATAACTCTCGTATTATGCTATAAGGGGTCATATAACTTATCATAGGCGCAACAAACCAGTCTGTTTTAGGCAAAAGAAAATTACGCTGCTACGACTCTATAATCTAGTATAAGGCATAATTAACAACAATCAAAGTTGTCCTCTCATTTATGAGTTATAAAAGCTCGAGTAATACAAAACGACTTGTGGGTCGAGATCATACCACAACCTAAACAAAAGGCAGTTTGTAAATGTTCATTTTGTATGACGCGTCTATCAGCAACACATGTTGGAATGCACACCATATGTTGTACGATTTCAAATGGGCAAATAAAATAATCATTTTAGAGCAGTATGTTGAAAAATATAATCATTTGGATGCAGTAAACCTTAGAGTTCCACTACTGCTCTATATATGGTTTTGAGGTTGGACACGAGTTTTGTTCCCTTATAGTTGACAATATGTTACAAGGCTCCATGTTTTTATTTGTAAGTTGCTCCACTATACGGGTTTCATTCTTGGACAACCTCATTATAAACGGACACCCATCTAGATGTTGAGCATATACATGATTATTTTCATCATATTTGACTAGTAACTTCCAACCACCGCACTTTGTCTTGTATTTCCTTATCAATTCAAACTAACACACTATTTTTTTTTCGGAACGTCTAACTTCGGTGGTTTTCTTGTGTTCGCCGCCACTCCATATCCTGATCACCTAGCCATCCTTGTTTTCCTCCGATCGTCAGGTGACTATGATGTAACCATTATCACCTTCTTTATTAACATCCTAATCCACCAACTCATCAACAGACATGAACTCCCAAAACAACGATTTGGTTACACTTTTGTAAAGCTTATGACAAATAAGAGAATAAATATTATACCTGATTGGTTTTATAAACCCTTATCCAGTTAGGATATTCATCCTAAATGCAGGATAGTTGTTATCCTAAAATGTTACCGCTAATGAAAATAACTGAATTAAGAGAATTAAATAAAGAAAGTGAATAAAAAATGAAGAAACTTATACTGATTTATGATTTGTGTGAATATGTATATAACTTTTGAGGGTTTTTCTTACACAAATCATCATTTTTAATTTTATTTTAAAATTGTATGTAGTTTTACACAACTACACACGACAAGGCAACTAAGTGTACTTACCATGACATAGTATAGTGTGGTAAAACCAAGAACCAATGACTAGGTCTTGTTGTTGTCTAGTCAATCATGATGTTAATAGGTTGTATAAGTATATAACAAAAATAAACTAAAAAATATAAAAAAAATAAAGGATATGAAGGAAACCTATCTAAGATAGATATTACTTTGAATTCGGATCCCTTTACGTAATGAACAATATTTGAAACATTTAATTAGTGTGGCAAATTGGGGTTTTCAGCCTGAAATGGAAACACCACATCGATCGAACACTCCCAAAACTCTTTATACATCCACATAAAATGGAGAGACCACATCAGGTTGCATCATCGGCAAACTTACTTGTAAAAATAGAATGCATAGCCACCACATAAGCTAGAATTGTATACATCTTAACCATAAATATTTTTCAAGTGTTCTATTCCACGGCCCGTGACACCCCATGAGTTATAATGGTTACTATAAGCTTAAAAGAATAGCCATGGGAATGACAAATTAAATTCAAAGGCATAAAAGCCAACCCTATGATTATTATTACTTTGAAATGGCACATTAATCAAAAGAACTTTAATAGATGAAACACTAACCACCATCTATAGACTAACAACCAAGTTTAGTATAAAGCCCGTACAAACCCGAAATGCATGAAAAGACCATATTAAGCGAACATATACATTCAAAAAAGTTCTAGAGTTAGGTTAATTAAGAGTAAGTGCTCATATTTAATAAATAATAATCATGGCTAAAATTTCTAATATATAAACACACCATTTACTAAACTTCAAACAATATAATATATCAATAAGGTTCACCCACATCCAAGTGATACAAGAAGACTGACTACAAGTGACCATATTACAATAACCAATACTTGGTAAATTAACCATGGTATGATCATTAGTGATCAATAAAAGCCAAATCCAAAGTGTTATGTTACAAAAGTGTTTCTTGATCCAAGTAGACAACCTTTTCGGTAGAATGGAGTAGAGGCGGGGCAAGAACCACTAGTGTTTCCCCCTACATGTTGTTGCGGCCCTTTTTGATGGTGTGGTATGATGCTCAAATGGATAAGAGAGTCCATCTATTTATAGTGCTCCGATCTAACCGTGTACGATCATACCTTCTGATGCACGGTCGTGCCACGACATTATGCCCCCCTTTTGTATTTGTACTTTTCTAAAACGCAAGGCATGGGGATGCATGTGCGCATGCATGGGTGTGCATCAATGATCTTGTTGGAGACACCTGTGCACATTGTCACCACGATTGTGCTTCTCTTGGAGTCTTAATTCTAAGGCCATCTCTAGGTAGCACGGGAATTCTCATCATACACGACCGTGCTTAGAAGTATTTGATGATTTTCTTGTATTTCCGTTAGTTTGTAGCTTGTTTATCGTCAAAACACCAAACATCACTTCAATTTTACAAAGTTATCAAGTATAAAAACATATATAACTGATTGCGCATTAGTTTATATAGTAGGTTTGACGAAATCTTACACTGTGTTAGATAATTGGCTCATGACGAGGAATCTTATGTTCGTTATATAATTTGCACACATATCAAGGAATCTTACGTCGTTTATGAGTAGATTCGCACACATATCGAGGAATCTTACATCATGTCAACATAATTTCAATGCATATTGAGGATCTCGCGTCGTTACAAAATCAACACGCATTTCTAGAAAAATTATAACCGGCATTACACTTCATCTGAGTCGTATAGTCCCATACGGGTCGTACACATCGTCTCATATAGGCTTATACAATTTGTAAAGGGTTAAACTTCACTCTCTGTACAAGTCAGATGGGTCCTATGGTGTGTGTCGTATAGCCTTATACTAGTCATATAAGGAGATGAATAGACTAATGTGACCAATGACAACTTTGTTGGTTGACTAAAAGTTATACGACTCATATAGCTCTCAGCGAGTCATATAGAGGGTTTAAAAAAACCCAGGTGATGTACGCTTAAGTGGTGGATCTAAACTTTTTTTATGTTCAAATGTAGCCGATACATAAAACAAAGAAGATTCTTTTATCTAAAAAATAATTCACAAAAAAATTGAGTGGTAACGTGAGCTACCCCTCAACACAAGCTAGATCCGTCTTACTGAATACGACCCTTTTTTTAAATTTAACTCCAAAAGAAAAACAAACTAACATTCTAAGGATCAAATGTGATACCGCAACTAAAAACTTGTTACTATTATTATCACTATTAATATTACTAGTACTGTTAGTAATATAATGATTTAATTTCTCAAAAGATGTGAATAGTGTTACATGCTAAATATGTAAAAGTCAAGAGAACTAGCCAAACTAAGAGATTTAGTTTTTTTTGTTTTGTTTTTTTTTAAAGCTTACTTCTACCCTAAATTACACCAATTAAATAACTCATCTTGCTTAGATTGGAACATAGGATCTCCCCGTTAAGATTATACGGAGTGGGAGGAAATGAAGAGGGGGCATTTAGCGTCAAGTGGAAACCACGCCAACAAGGGGGGGTAGTAAAAAAACACAGAGTGAGAGGGGCGTGAAAGTGGCGTTTTAAAAAATAAAAATAAAAATCGACAAAGTAAAAAAAATCCAAACAACACACACCAATCAAGAGTCTCTACGTCATCAAGCCTTCCCCTCCACGCCAGTGGGATTTCTCCTGCCCCCATCTCCACACCACCACTATGCCAAGCACGGGTGTTGTGCCAGCATGGTGGAGCCTTCCACGTAACCATTGCACCTCTACCTTGTAGGCTATCCCATACGTGAACTATATACACATCTATTAATTAAAGTTTGGGCAATATTCTGTTAAAGTTGAGAAATTAAATACAAAGAAATGGAATACATATTCTTTCGGTTAGGTTCTAACTTTTGAAGTTGAGAAATTAAATACAAAGAATACATATTCTTTCGATCAAGTTCTTTCTACCTTTACCAATAGAAAACCGTAATGAGTAATCACAGGCTTCACATGATGAGAGCGGGAGATGCAACCATCAATCACATGGTTGTCCACCGCCGTTATACTTTTAGGTTTAAAAACAAGATGCAATATTAAAGAATTTACTATATAGTTAAACTAAAAGTACTACATAAATACAATAACATGTAAGCATCTTCATGTTCCGATAGATGTACATTTTTCAACAACCAGAATAAATATCATCATTAATGTTAACGACTCTTATGACTTCTATAAGATTGTATAAAAGTAATATACTTTATTACAAATTCATTAAAACAGCAAAATAACAAATTACAAACAAATGGTAGCTAAACGGGCGTCGCAACTCCAATTTGAATTGCGTAAAGTCATACATCTAACAATTGGTGTTACTTTTTAGTTTTAGTTTACGTAGAGTATCGTTTAGACTTGTATTAATGTAAGCCAAACATAACTCGAGTAATATATTTATTCAAACCCTCTAATATACACAATAATCAATTATCGTATTATAAATTACAAGGAGTCATATTTTGTCTATTTAAGATTCTTTGAAATTAATTTTGATGTGTGAACCTGCTGATTCTTTGAAATTAATTTTACAAAGAATCTGTTGACTGGCCCTAAAAAGGTGAATGTAATTACGGATGGATGAAAACAGTGTTAAATAATTCCTTATAGTGTAACGTTTTATTATTAAATCACCGAGTTTTATTAGCACCAATATCAACATTCAATTGATTAATAATATATGCGTTTGAATAAAATCTTCTAGAAAAGTTGTGACAAGTTTTAGTAAATATTTCGTATAAAATATGAATAACCCAATATAATTTGATTGGTTTATTTCTTATGAAAAAGGTACTACGCATGTTTTACACAAAAGTAAACTTTTTTAATGGTAAATTTGAATCACGGACGAACCATTAGAGTATTATCGTGCCATCAGCAGAATCATCCGATCATATCCATCTCCACTAGGCCTAATGTCTATATACCATAAGGGGGGAAACTAATAAATATGGAAAAAAAACCCCTTATGAGAATCGAACTCAAGACCTATTGATAAAAAAAAAATCTTATTTTACATTCAAGATGTCACTAGGTTATAAAGCTAGTGAAAACACAAAAGTATAGTTAATGAAAGAAAAAAAGGGTAAGATTTGCCTATATAGGTGCACGATTACATATTTTCATGATATGTATGAATTACATTTACTCCTTAAAATTTTCATTACTCTATTTACTTTCCTATTGGTCTCCACTTGTCTTTTTATCCCACTTCAACTCATCTCAATTTCAAATACATTTGCCCCCATCACTATAAGAATCCCCATTCCGTTACATACCACATTTCTACACATTCAAAACATAATGGAACAACAACATTTGCACCAAAAGACACTAGCCCAAAACCAAGAATCCGAATTCCAAAACGACGACGTTGAAGCTCTATCTCTATGTGATCTTGCCACCAACGAACCCGGTGATCCAGAACAACAGTTGTTTGACGAGCCCGAAGCCGATTTTGCTTTTGGCTGCGGCTCAAGCTCAAGCCAGCCAGAAAATAATATGTGCAGCGCGGATGAGCTGTTTTTCCGTGGTCGAATTCTTCCGTTGCGACACTCGGTCACTTTACCCTCTCGGTTCATGACCCGACCCGATGAATTCTTATTCACCAGGTCCATATCCGTTTCAATATCCGAACCCGTGAGTGTTGCTACGAGCAGAAGCAGCAGTGCTCGTAGCAGCACGTCAGTATCCGAATTCAACGGGTACCGAACCCGAAACCAGTTCCATTCTCACCCAAGTCCCACACCACATGTCCGAACCCGTATCCGAAATTTCAGTCATTTGAACACATCATCGTCGAAATGGCGGTTTTTGCAGTTGGGTCCGTTACAGCAGCAGAAAATCGGGTTGTCGGATCTGAGGAACCGGAGCCAGAGGAGCTATGGGAGAGGGAAGATTACGAAGAATGAAGATGAGAATAAGAAACATGTGCTGTCGTTTGCAGGGTGTAAATGCAGTGCAGAAGATGTTATTGAAAGTACGGTTTCTTCGATGGTCAAACAAACGACTTTGAATGAAGAGGAGACCGGGTACTGTGTGTCGAAGGAAAGTAACGTTGGACGGAGGAAACATGTAGTGTCAGGTCATCGGACATCTGAATGGTTGAAGCAGCTTTTTGTTCAAAAAAATGATCCGCTTTAGTTTGTAACAGGGACCAAAATAAACATATCTATCATAATTTTTCAAAATATACTTTTGGGTTTATATTAAAATTTCCATAACTCAAAATACATATTTTTATATACTTTTATTAATATATTTTTTCTTTTCTCCGCTCATAACCAATTTCAAAAACTAATAAAAAATTTAGAGGGTAAACAGTATCTTACCAAATTTACTATGAACAATAACATTTCTCTCGTAGCCACTTCATACGATACAAAGAATGCACTCATATAAATATGAAGATGTTGCTGTGAATGCTCTAACTGGTTTAAAATAATGTAAACAGTTTTATTTGTAACCATCAAAAAGTGGCTTCAATAAAACGACCACAACACTCGAAACCAGTTGGTTTACAATCATGTAAACAATTTTATTTACAACGAATTGGTTCAAAACAATGTAAACAGCTTTATTATTAACCATCAAAACTAATCGGTATACAGTTGTTGCGTAATGTCTTTTGTTTCTCGTTTGAATTAATTCTAGAACAACATTTGTCATGATATTGATTAGAAGATTAAGGGTGGGCTGGTTTTATTAAATTAAATAAGGGTTCATCGTAATTCTATCTCTATATACATATTCAGTCATTGTAATTGTAATATTTGGGTTCGGAACAATAATGAAACAATTAAATAACCTAGTTATACTCGTGGACATAGATCCTTCATCGGGGCCGAGCCATGTAAAATTGTGTATCGTTTATATTCGGTCTACGTATTTAATTTGTTTGCGTGTTTGTGTGTTGGTTTGATGTGCCACTTGATACCTAACATAACGAGCATGAGATTCATCTGAACGTTGATCCAGATAATAGTTTAGGTTCGTCCAGATCTCTGGTCCAGATAATGAGATTCATCAGAATGCTCACATTTATGTAAAAGTGTGTATACTGGTCTATAGATTTTTTTTTTAATTTATGTTTACAAAAAATTTACTCATTTGTGTTAAACTCCAAGAACAAGAAAGCAGAATTCAAGAACAAAAAAAATTTAATCATTGTCCCGCTCGTATGCTTCTTGATGTTCGTTAATCGATTTCAATTTGTGCAAAAAGTTTTAACAAATTTTCATTATATAATGGCCAAACCTAGTCAATAATTTAGAAGCTAATTTATAACTCCTTAAGTTATCAAATAATGACAGTTCTAGTCCTATCAAAATGCAAATTTTAAATACACGTGATTAACTTTATAATATATTTTTGTATTATTCTTTTCTTTCTCTTCATCATATCTAAACTAAATTGTAAACCAAACATGTGCGTGTATCATTTCAATCATTGTATTTAAGGTGCTTTTTTTCCCTCAAGTGTTTTATTAAATCTTGCTTATATTTTAACTACAAAAGCTTAAATAGGTTTTGTAATATTTCCGTAGTGCCGATAAATTCAGTATGATATTTGATACTCACTATTCTTGAATTTTATTATTAGTATTTTCGGTACTGGTATCAATTCCATATAGAGATGAGCATTTTTAATAAATACCGATGACGTGCCTATTTGGTACTTTACTGATAAATTTGATACCCATTTTCCAGAAATTCGATATCAGTTTTTTGTATGATTAATCTCATTCCTAAATATCCTTCTTATGAAAAAGAATTAGACAAGTGCACTTGTGCGTGTAACGTGCTTGTGTAAGAAAAAATTAACTTAAAAAGATAATTAACCAGATGCACTACAGATTTCATGCTTAAGACAAATTTTCCGTTCAATGTATGATGTATGGGATTATTGATGTGAAAGTAATATAAAAAACCCACAAAATTAGTTTTGTAAATCAAATATCTTGTGTTTTGTATTTTTTATGATTTTTTTATAACACTCATGTCTGTTTTGTGTTTTTGTTTCTTTTCGTGTGGGTGTGGAGGCTTATATTTTAAGCCTCCGATTAGCATATAATTTTTCTTCTTCTAAGACTTTTATTCAACATATAATATAATTTTAACACTAAAAAGATTTATAAAGATGAATCTCTTTGTGATGTCAGCATAAACCTCACTATATATCTATAATATCTATAATGAAATCTCAAATCTTAAATCATTTCCTTTATATATACACGAGTTTAAGAAAATCACGAAAATATTCATTTAGATTGTTATATACCCTTATAGTAATGTCAAGAAATCATTGATATAGTCCACAGTGGCGTACTCAGAAATTATTTGCTAAGATGCGGATGAGATGTTCAATTATATTTTCAATGGGTGCGGTCGAGTTTTTTTGTCTAAAATATACACGAAACTTTTGTTTTTCAAGAGGTGCGGCCACCCACCTTGGCCAAATGGTAGGTTTGCCCCTGATAGTCCGACTTTACGAGCCTACATGGTTGAATTTGAATTTTGATTCTCATATGATAGAAATTTAATCAGGCCATTCATGTGACATAAGTTATCATGTTGTAGCATGAGTCATGATATAACACCGATATCTTTGTTACATGATTATGTCATACGTGTATTTCGCACCAAAAGTTTAACTAGTTTTGTTATTGTCTACTTTTAAAACACTTACTCCGCTCTCATACACTGATATACTTATTCCTTTATCTCACAAGTCACAACTTTCAAACTAAACGCATGATAAATACCATTTTAAATTTTAATGGAAAAAATGTTTTTTAAGTGGCGCAGCTTTGAAGGGACGGGGGTGCACCCGTCTTCCCCCCTCCCCCAATTATTTTGTTTAAAAATCCCTACCGTACCTCTACCAAGTTTATTGTCCAAAATATTTATCGGTTGTTTTCGCATTTAGTTAAAATTTAAACATAAGAAATAGGGCATTACATGGAGGCAGCAATCCCTTCTTGGCTTTTGTAAGAACGGATTTTTTCAATTAATAAAGATTATTTAGTTTTATTTGGAATTATTATTGTTTTCGCACAGCTGACCCCAAACATATAATCCGAAACTTAGAAATAAGAAAAGAATTTTAAGTCCCATAACTTTACACCGAATATACCAACACCGAATATACCAACATACAAAACTTTTGATCAAACTCTGAAATTTTTTTATATTACAAAAAGAGAAGGAAAAGATGGAGAATATAGTCTTTGCGTCCTTGGTGCATTTATGCTAACGCTCGATATACTTTGCTTCTTGCTTAAATTTATTACAAGACAAACAATCACCGGCCCCTTGGGCCCACCTTTTCGGTGCACTCTATTATCACCCCTCGGCTTATGTTAACAGCATCCACCCCCTTATACTTTAAATGGATTGTAAAAACCCCCCTTTAAGTTTAGCTTTATAGTACAAACGACAGTTTGTTTAAGATAAAACATTAACTATTGTTTCTACTAGGGTCATCAATCAATACCCTTCATTAATTGTTTGTTGAATGTTGGTTAAAAAAACAAATTTGTAAAGTCGTATGGAAAAATACCCCAATTAACTAGCTAATTAAGAAAACGACGTCGAAAAATATCTTTTCATGCCTACGTAAATTTAGTTTGTGTATGCGTCATCGTCAACTTTTAAAATGATCACAATAACGTTTGAGCATATGATTGCGTTTGTCTGTATATGCGTCATCCTCAACTTTTTAAAGTGATTACAATGACATTTGAGCTTATGATTGTGTCGCTTTGGCTAATTGTCAAACTCATCCTTAGACGTCTAATTTTTTACTTTTTTTAGTTTTTTTTCAAGAACTTAAACTTGCTATCAAACTTCATTATCTTAATTATGAAGTTGAACTTTGTGCATTCACAAACTTGCCGACAATGTCATTAGTCTTTAGAATAACCAAATGTTTATAGTACATATATTCAACAATATTAACGTTGTTTAAATAGAACATTGACTCGCTTGTTGGCTAGTATCATTTCACTCATTGGAAATCAAGCCCCTTTTGAGCAAATTTGGCTCAAGTGGATTTGATATCCAATCATTCCTTGACTCGTATAACATAGTAGAATTCCTTGTATATTGATAGTCGGTAATGTATTATCTGATTCTGTTATAATTTGATATTGTTAATAACTTGTTATTTTAGATATTTTATAGAACGAAACATACAAAAATCATCAAAACTGGAAAACAAGACAACTCGACGAGCTTGAACTAGCTCAAGTTATAACAAAGTTTCAAAAATATCAAGTCAAGAATAGCGCTAAACAAGATGTTACGTTTTGCAACTAAAGAATTTAAATATCAAGTCAAGAATAGCGTTAAACAAGACGTTACGTTTTGCAACTTAAGTATGTGAAATGCTATGATATAGTTGCATGATGTGTCAGATCTATCACATTGCTTGTGAGTTATCATCACCTTAGATCCATTTCATGAAAGTCAATGGAAAAGGTTTACAAACGAAAATGAGAAAGAAGTTGAGGTTGTAACTCTTAAGATTTATAAAGTTGATATTTTTAATTGCAAAATGACAGAAACCTTAAGGTTAAGAAAGATATATTCTGTCGGTTGATTGTCACCTTAACATGCACACACTTCTTTCTAAAATGGGGTTTCCTTAACACCTACTTATACCACTCATCTCCAACCCCTTCTTTCTATACCTTTCTTCTTCTTCTTCTTCTTCTCTCTGTCTACCGTCATGGATCAGAAAAACACCCTTTTTCTGGTTCTAATCGCCGTCATTGTGGCCGCTGTAGGAGGTCAAGCTCCGGCCGATTCTCCGATAAAACCCCCATTCCCGAATGCCACAACTCCTGTTGCTTCACCTGTGAATACTACCGCTCCAACCATAGCTCCGGTGACCACGGCTGCCCTTTCTCCCTCTAAAACTCCGGTAGCTTCTCCTGCTGCGGAGCCGGTCGGTTCTCCGATGTCGTCTCCTCCGGCTCCGGCGCCTAGCAAGAAAGTTGGACGAAAGAAGCACGTTGCACCAGCACCTACTGCTCCTAGCGCAGCTCCGGGAGCAATCAGTGATGCTCCCTCTCCTGGTCCGTCAGAAGACGATGATGCAACCGCGGACCAGGTAATTTCTTTAGGTTTAGTTTTATATATATATATATATATAAAGGCTATTAAAATTTTTAATAATATAAGCTAGCAAGATGTTAGATACATAGTCATACGTTCAATTTCTTAATGGAAAAAGAAAAAAATTATAAAAACTGCACCAAAATGAAGAATCTGAATTGATTTTAATCGTGTTTTGTGTTCATTATCTTGTAACCGTCAAGATTTGACTAAAAAACATTTTTGTGGTTAAGTGATATATTATACAATTAAAAGGTTGTGCATGCAGATAAAAATAGAATTTTCTTAGAAAATATAGGGTAATTGTTGTTTAAGAATACTGCCAATAATGATCAACTAAACTAACATCCGATCAATTTTGATGTGGAAATTGATGAATGGTGAAAACATACTTTGTGCAGAATAATGGAGCAGAGAAAATGAAGAATGTGCAAATGATGGTCGGGAGCTTGGCGTTGGGACTGGCTGTGTTCTACTGCTTCTAGAGACCGTTTTTTTAATAAAAAATTTAGATTATATATGAATTTGCTGTTTATTTACTTTTTAAATCTAGGGTTATTTATGGATGTAAGAAAATAAAATAGAATGATCACCTCTATTTATGTATTATTCTGTTTTATTTTTCTTAACACAACATTCTCACATTCAAATCATTTTTTATTATGATTAATAATAATTAGATTTAGATAACTTTTGGTTTTCATATTTACTATAAACTTGATTATTAATTCATCTTTATGGATTATTAGTAAGTGTTTCTTGTCAAGATGGAATGATTAAGTAAGCAAATAGATGATTTTTTTTAAATCTTTTGTGATAAAATATCATGAAAAGTATACTATAAGAGATTGTATTAAACGATGAATTACTGGAATTATTTGACGTGACAAAAAGAAATAAAACTTTTTTTAACGTGACTAAATAAAAGTTAAAAGATATTAAACGTAACTGAAGTAATAATAAGCTTATTTGATTTAGTTCAAGGTAAGAAAAGTCTCATGTTCACAGTGTTAAAAGATTAAATACAAAGTCTTTATTCTTTGTGAAGCGTATGAAGCAAAGAAAAGGTCGTAATATCCATTTTGTTAATATGACCTATTTAGCAAATAATTTTCCAATATATTATATTAGTTATTACGTCACAACATTTTGTAGTGTAATACATTTGTTGTAGCCTAAAAACTATTTACACGTCAAAAAGTTTATGGTAACGTAATAATTATTAATCTACAATTTTATTTGTTGTAGTCTAAAAACTACATTTCAAAAAGTTTATGGTAACGTAATAATTATTAATCTACAACAAAATTGTAGCATCACAATTATTACTCTATAACAAATTTACGCTAGTGTTTCACACTTTCTCACATTTAATGTTTATTTGTTTTTTTTGTTGCATGATGATGCCTCTTTATGTATATACGAAAAACAAAATTTGATGATTTGGAGAAAATTTGATGGCAAAAGTACTATTTTAGTGTGAAGTCCGTTTACTTGAGAACAAAGAAAATGTCAAGGCCAACCTTTGTGAAGGGTTGCTACTTTTCTTTCCAAAAATACAATGTAAGAAACGAATAAACTTTATATCAACGAGTAATGATATTCTAGTATTCATTCATTTGTTTGATGACGAGTAATAAAATATTTTTTTGCTAAATTAAACTTTAGTTAAATAAAGTAACGAAATTTTCAACTAAATATACTCTATTATTCATTCCATGTTTAAAGACGAGTAATGAAATAATTATCTGCTAAATTAAATTTAGTTCAATATAGTTTAAAGACGAGTAATAAAATAATCATTTGCTAAAGTAAACTTAGTTAAATAAAGTAACTAAGTTTTCAACTAAAAAGGTAAAAATTTCTAAATTCTAATTTGTTTTGATAAAACCTAACTAACTCAACTTAAACAAACCAATTAATCTCATGGGCTTAGCAGAACAATTGGGCTTGACAATATATGTTTAGACACTAGCCCAACAAAAACCAAATAGACTACAGCAACCAGAGGTTCACAAACCGGGTTTTTTTTAATATCCGGATTCGGGTATATACCCGGGTACGAGTATGACCGGGTTTTGACTTTTCAAGTATTAGTCAAACCCAGGTCAGGTTCAAGTCCGGGTATTGGCCGGAAAATCTATACCTGTGTACCCGGGTTCGGGTTCGTGTTTTCAGTACCCGGGTATTAGAATACTCTATTTCTGAGTCTGGGTAGGGTTCGAGTATTGGTCCGGTAGGGTTCGGGTATTGGTCGGGTATGGTTCGTGTAGTGGCCGGGTATCGTTCGGGTTCGGGTATATATCAGGTTTTTTTATTGGCATAACATATAAATATAATGGAAACCTTTATTTATACATATTTTATGTCTTGAAATCTGCCCAAAAGAAGCCTCACACAAGCTCTAAATATTCAAAAAAAGTTGTTGTAGACAACGGGGTCGGGTATTACGAAAACCCGGGTACGAAAAACCCGGGTTCGGGTTGAAAAAACCCGGTTTTTCTAATGCCTGGATTCAAGGTTTTTTTTTTCAGGTTCGGGTCTGGATTTGGGTTTTTTATACACCTCTAACAGCAACTGCTCTAGTGCTCACAAGGTGGGGGTTCAAATTAGAGATCACAATTTCTGATATGATTCAAAAGTGAATCAAAACATAAAAAGGTTGTTTTTTATTTTATTTATGAACATAGTAGAATTAGGGGTTGTCAACAAAGAAGTCATGGTTGACATATTTGGCCGGTTAATTAAACAGACTGTATTCATTTTGATATGAGGGGTGTCAATAATGACCCATTTGAAATAATTGATTGTGTTAACTAAAGAGATTATACATACACAAACAACTCATCTATTTGTGTCTACATTACAATGAGTCATTTGTGTAAAACTAGGTCATTTAAAAAGGGTCTAAAAGAGCTTACACCAACCATCATCATTGTTTGCTATCACCACCACCGTTGCCCCTACCACCACCAAAGTCACGCCACTTGCCAAGACGAGACCACCTTGTCATCGTTGTTTCCAGTGCCGCCGTTACCACTAGCACCACCAAACACTACCACCAAAGCAATCATGCCAACACCGCCATCGAACACATTTGTCTCGCTCACTTGTTGGCACCTCTGATGTTGCCACTATTGTTAGCACGACCGCAATGCCATCGTCATTATCTGCGCCCCCACCCTTGCCGTCTCTTTCACCGCTCGTAACAATACTAAAATATGGCAAGTGAACTCATTTTGATACTTTTTTCTGTTTCCTAAATGACTCCTTTTAACTCGAGACTATTTATAAGGTGTGGTCATGGGCCTCATGGTCACCATAACCCTGCACATCAGCGCTATGTCCCCACTTCTAATCCATCATCTAAAACCACTACCCTAAGGGTGTGGTCATGACCCAAACCACTATTTTCTTATTTTAATTTATTTTTGTGAAAAAGAAAAGGAAATATTGAAAAAGGAAAGGAGGCCTATGGTTGTCATGGTTTAATCCATGCAAACCATGGTGGATGAGGCAAGGGGGTGGTGTAGCAATCCACTAATGGTTCTACGTGGCGATTGATGACCCAACTCATGCCCCGCCCCCCCCCCCCCATACACACCTTCAGCCTAAAGGGTGCACCGTCTCGAAAATTTTATTAACAAAGAATAAAGGGAAATGCCAAACTTAGTTTAAGATTCTCCTAGGATATATTTCAAAGAAAATCAATGACCCAAAGAAAATCTAACTTGGGCCTTACATGAAGAGCATTTATGCAGTTATGCCCCGACCCAACCTTTCCTATAGCCTAATAGGGCTTCCACTGAAAAACCATATACGGTTCATTTAAGATAGCAATCTGCCACACATATAATGCTTATTACATTTTTAATATGAAGATGCTAAAATCCACTAGTTAGTATACCTGGATCATCACAACAACTTAGGAGATGGACCAACTTCATCTTCTCTGATCAGCTTCGGCCCTGGACACCACAGCTAGAACTGGTTAGAAGGACCGGCGTTCTCTGGACCACTCTCCAACGCTCAAGTTAATCAAGTATTCATGATAATCAGTATGTATAAATGTGATAATGAATGTAGGTAGGATAAGAGTAAACTATGTAGAGAAAACAATATGGAGCAAGTTGGTTCATGAATGAAGTTAGGAGGGGGAAAGAGAGAGCTTCTAATGGGAATTGAACATCCTATATACAGGAGATGGAGTGGGCTAAAGGCCTTGTGGGTCTACATATGTTGGACCCAAACATGTTGGGCCAAGCCTAATTGGGTGTTACCTCTTCATAATACAAGCAAACAGTTCTAAAAAGTAAAATATTCTACAAACCTTTCTTCAAGCATAATCCCTTAGCAATTCCCTTGTTCACATTTCTACAAGTTTCCCTTCTGAGTTATTTACCAGCCCCTTCCAAAAATTCCGAGACTTTATAGCCTTAGTGCTTACTTTCATTTCTAGTTTATAAGTATTAACACTTCATAACTAATTAATTAATTACTACAGAAAAATATCAAATGATTGAGGACCCAAATTGCTGATAAGCAGTAGCAATCCAAAGCTCATCAATATTATGACAGCAGGATAGAAATTAGTTAAATATTGGTGCCAACCAAGTTTTAGATCATTTGACCATAGCACTAACCCTTGTCTCAATCCAATAACTTTTAATTGTTATATCATTCAACGTCAGTAAAACCTCTAATAAGCTATTTGATCAACTGTAACAAATAGCATCTAATTACATAGGCACTTCCACATTTTGTCAATGGAGTTTCTGACTCTAACCACCACAAACCATCTTAAAATGTTAAAAGACCATCATAAATAGTCTGTCATTCTTCAAAATTCAGCAATAACAGTTTATGTACTAACACCAACATATCAGCATAAGTATTAATGACACTATGATAGTTGTAGCATGTTAATAAGCCCACTTCATTAACACCATCAGTTCTACCATATCCCTCTTTATAGCTCCCATTCTTGTAACCATTACCATTATCAAACAAGCCAAACTACCTGTATCTATCCCAACCCGTAATCCCGATATGATTAAATGACTAACAAGCCAAAGCATAAGAAATAATCTTGAGGCTTTAACACAAAGATGGCACATTTAGGGGACCCGGGTCCATTTTGGCCGTTACATGCTTCGTTCGAACCAAATTGATACTTATTACAAAAATGTTCGTTATGACATGTGCCAGTACCTGACTAGCACGTTTACTAGCTGTTAAAATGATAATATAGTTATTATGATTAACAATTCAATAACTAATATATAACAAACACTAATGCATATGTTTATCGTGTGTTTATATTTTTTTGGGTATTGGGCTTTTAGGACTGTTGGGCCAGCCCGATACCTCCTCCAATATAGAGTTCATGTAGGTAGGGATGGCAAAAATACCCGAGCCCATCGAGTACACCTGAAACCCGACACAAATGGGACAGGTATACCCGATATCCGACGGGTATTGGGTCAGGTATGAGATTAGTTTTAAAAATTTTTACGAATATGGGATTAGGTGATACCCGACCCGATTACCTGAAACCACATACCCTTTTACCCGAACTATATACCTGATCATATACCCGAATTTTTTAATTTATATTTTTATTTTTCATTAACCTTTATCTATTAGTGATTTATTTTAGCATGCTAATGATATGAAAAAAAAAAATCTATTAGTATATGTATTAGATAATAGTATTTATATTGTGTATGTTGTGAAGTATATACATATAAGTGTATAAGTATTATAAAGTTATTATTAATTTATGATAAAAATTATATGTAAGTACTGTACATTTTTTGTTTATAATAGTTGTTGTATAAATAAAATTATATAATAATTATTAGGAAAGAAATGTATTTAGAAATCCCAACGTATATCTTTTAATAAACTAATGGGTATACCCAATACCCGATGGGTAATTACCCGACAAATACCCGACGAGTATTAGGTCGGGTATGGGACATGATTTTACAACCGGGTATGGGTATGATATTACCAATACCCGACCCATTGTCATCCCCACACGTAGGGACATGCCCGCTCCTAAGCTTATTGGGTTGCAACTGAAGTGGGCTGGTGAGTGTAAACTGTACAAGTTGAAGATGGTCCAAGCTAAATAATATGATATGGAGTCCGAGTCCAGAAGTCCATGTTCATAATATTAGGCCCATGTCTTAACACTAAGGCCCAGTTGTGATAATTGTGCATGCGGGTCAAGTCCGGGTCATGAGTGGTTATAAATTAGATATTTGTGTGGTAGATAGATCAATTGAGTTGTTATCATTCTCTCTCTATCACTCACACACAACTGGTTTTCTTTCTCTAGGTTGTTAAGTCTTGGTGAGTTCATCTTGTAGATCGTAGTGAAGATATGTGTAGATCTTGTGCTCTTTAGGATATTATCATATTGATAATATGTAGGTGTTCATCAGTCTTAGATCTTTGTATTTTGTAGTTCTTGTGAGTTTTGTGTAATAAGGAAGTTTAGAACTTATCACAATTCTCAGATCTTATGTTTCTGTTGTT
Organism: Scalesia atractyloides; assembly: GCA_947069175.1. Classification (NCBI taxonomy): domain Eukaryota; kingdom Viridiplantae; phylum Streptophyta; class Magnoliopsida; order Asterales; family Asteraceae; genus Scalesia; species Scalesia atractyloides. The sequence goes on from CAMTDV010000028.1 coordinate 56,710,836, forward strand.
GTATATCATATTTTGACATGGTATCAGAGCACAAGGAGCTCTAGAGTTATTCGCTTTCGTTGATTCGATGTTTTATGTTGGTTCAGAAATTAGGGTTTTTTGAAATTTAGGGATCTGGTGTTCTTTTGATAGATCTTGTGGATCTGGTGTTCTTATCGTTTTGTAATCTTGATATTGATGCGGTGCTTGGATCTGATCTGATCTTGGATCTTTGGAGCTAAACTATGAGAGTTGCAGAATAGGAAGTTACTATTCTATACTTGAGTTTATCCCTAAGTGAAGGTTATAAAACTCCTAAACAAAATCAGAGAAACCCTAGTTAGGATTTTGCCATTTAGTGAGATCTTTCTATACTTTTTATTTCATTTAATGCCTATTGGTGTTCCAAAAGTACCTTTTCGAAATCCTGGAGAGGAAGATACATCTTGGGTTGACATATAGTGCGAATTGTCAGATATATTGGGTCAAATGGGACCCGTTTTCTCCCCAATCGAGATATCCTCTGTTACGCCCACGAAAGATTAATTTAATCATAAAAAATTTGGAGCGTGAAGTGTAATTAGATCCGTTTTGGGGGGGGATTCGAATTACTATGATCATTTAGGCATTTTTGGTTGGGTTAGGTGAACCAGCGGGTTGATTGGGACACAGGGAGAGCCACACCCTATTGCATTGTTTGTATTGCATTCTTTGTAATCTTATTGTGATTTTTTGTGTTTGTAATTGTTTAATTTTGTGCTTTCTTGTGTGTGCTTGAGAGTGCTATAGAATTTTTAGGTTAAGGATCCTATGTAAAGGGCTTGTGTAGGCAACCTTGAGTGATGAATTGTAACACCCTAAAAACGGATTTGGTAATCAAACCGCGTTAATATTAAAGAGCGGGTAAAAGACCGTGAGCGGTAAAAGTGAACCCGTAAACGAAATAACTAGGAACAAATTACCCTGGTTAATAACATGTATATAAATAACAAGACAATGAGTTGTAGTCTCATTTAAAATCAAAACTAAACTTGAGGGACCAAAGCTGCCAAGAAAGGAAACTTGTTTTATTAAAACATAAAATTTACACATAATACACACACTTAGTGTGTGTGTGTATATGTCGATGATCAGGAGAAGAAACAAGGGAAACCCTAGTTTCTTCAAAGAGGCACCAAATTGAAAGGGGAATTGGACACCAAATCGATGCATGAACGCATATTATCGATCACCTTGATTAGGGGATCATGAGGTATGTCTAAAAACTTAGATTGGTGAAAGTTATAATGTGAGACAGGTAGAATACTTGCAATTAGATTTTTAGGCTAGATCCAAAAGTGAAATTGAGTGTTATGTATGCTTAATTTCGTTAGATATCATGAAATTATAAGATAATTGAGATCAGATTTACTTGTAAGTGATTAACAAGTAGATAATGAAGTGAGTTTTGATTATATGATGAAATTGATTACATATAAATGTTCATGATCATCATACTTGTATGTATGTGTAAGATATTTGAACAAATTAGAGGTTCAAATAAATGTTCATACATGACTTGAAATGGGTTTTTGATGATATGATGAGATTGATGTTTTAACATATGTTAATAGATGCTTAAAATCATCATGTGTATATGAATGCCTAAAGTATTTGGCTAAGTTTTATGTTTGGGTAAATTACATATACATGATGCAATGGGTTGTTTTCTAGTGATGAAGCAATCCCAAGTTTTTGCATAAGATTGATATATTAGCATACAATGATTGAAATTTTTGCTAAATTAATGTAACAATTGTATGGACTTAGTAGAGAAGTTTAGTTAAAACGGTGGCCTAGAAATAATGCCTACCGAGTAATTTATGAAGTGCCCAAATGGGTTTGTTGAACTTAAATGTGCATTTCATATGTTAATAGGCGGTTGACTTCTAAAAAGTCAAACTGACCTATAACAAGATCGAATAATAATTTTGATATAAAATCCGTAAGGTGGAGTAGTCGTGTTAAATGATGACTAACCTAACCATCTTGCGAATGATAAATGATAGTTTGATGCTTGACAAGCTAGGTGGAGGCTTGGGAAGAAGCGGGTTAAACGGAACAAGTACGTGGGAAAAGGCATAATTGGAATTCAAGGTAAGTAAAGCTTACATATTTTAAGTAGAACACATACTTGTAGTATTGGTTAAAAAAAAGAAAGATCAGTATTGAAATATGATGTTCCGATGCGAGGTGATTCAAATTGGAACAAGTGAAAATGGTATGAAACCATGATTGATGGTAAAAAAAGGGTAAAGCGGTAAATTAGTCATGTGATGATGAATAAATAAGGGGTTTTGAAACATTACCTTATGGTGTAAACCATAATGGGTAATAAGGGGTAAAATGGTAATCCAGTCACGAGTTGACGGATAAATAAAGAGTTTTGAAAAAGGCACCATATGGCGTAAGTCATAATGGGTGAAGCGAATTAATAAATGATTTTTTTAGTGTAGCATTATCACTTTGTAAAACGAAATGGGCTAAATGGGTGAGATGACAAATAAATGCCATCTCATAATGATAAGTGGTCATTTAGGCCAAATGGATCAAATGGTGATGATATCACCATTTGACAATAATATCTAATGAACGCTTGTCGAGTTTTGTATTCACAGGGAAATGGCGTTTGGTTCGTGTCGCTATTAATTAGTAATTAATAGTGCAAGGTATTTAAACGGGTCAATGCTATGACTCGAGCTAGGTACGTGTAACGGGTCAAACTCTCAACAAGGACTTAAGGTCTGATGAGAGTTAAATGAATCATGAATGAACAAAAGATTACCTAAGGTAAGGTAAATCTAATAATCTAAATAAAAGACATTATGTTCTTAAGAACATAATGATTTTAAATAGATTATGGTTAAATGTTCTTATTTAGTCAAAACATGATATTGAAAGTTCTTCTTCGTAAAAGAGGGGTCTAAGTTGACCAAAATGCCTTCGAGTGATGAAATAAGTAAATGACTCTAATGTTAGTTTAAAAATGAGTTTCATAATGTAATAGACCCTTTCGGTAGTGTAGAAGCGAAAAGCCATTTTGATTTAACGCCTTTTAAATGGTCTTTTCCGTAAATTGTCGAACCAAATGGCAGAAATTGGATAAAATGAAATTACAATAATAAATCCACACAAATAATATTGTGGTGGAAAATAAATAGATATCTTGTGTGGAAATGATAAGATAGATAGGTTTGGTTGAAATAAGCGTTGGACTTCGCTAAAACAACCAAACGGGTCAAAATGATAAAATAAATAAAGGTTTTGTGGAATAAATCGATGTATTTCGCTAAGGCAACTATATGGGTAAAAGAAAAGAAAATGGAGTCTTAATGCATACTGAAATGGATGCGTAAATGTATAGTTTGGATTAAATGGGGTTAAAGGGCAAAATTGGAAATTAAACGCATAAACCAAGAGTGAATGTGCAATTCATAAGAATTAAGAATCCGGTTAAGGATTTCAAGCTAAATATGTAGGTAAACAAATTACGGGCATTTAGAAACAAGTTTCGAGTAAAACGTATGAATATTGAGTGAGTTACGGAAAATATCATGTCAAAAACGGCAAATAAGAGAATTTCTGCAGCAAGCCACTGTAGGCTACGGTGCTGCTGTGTTAAAACGGAAAGCTTTCACCATAAAACAGAAAGCTTTGACCGTGAAACAAAAAGCCTAGACCGTAAGCTACGGTAGCCAGCCGTAGCTTACGGTGTAGTCTGAAATGAAAGTTTTGTTTTTTATGTTTTAGGCCTTCGGGTTTATCCGATTACGTTATAATCTGTTTATAACTAACGTATTTCATAAATTATGAAATATAGGTGATGATTGGGAGTACCGGAGGAAGATCAAGCTCTACGAAGAACCGAAACGATCAAAGACGAAGCTTCAGCACTTGGTTTTGTTAACACGAAACTAATCTATGATAACATATTAAATTGTTTAGTGTTTATGAAGTTTTAATAAGTTCAAAAACATGTTTATACGTATATTCGCATTTACACATTTAAATGCGAAATTTTAATAGAAATTCAGTAAAGTAAGATAGAGTCTTACATGAATTTACCATCTTGTTCCTAGCATAACTTCGCCTTTGTGTGCCTGAAGTTTGTTCTTGTTTGTAAACTGTTATCTGTGATTAGGCAAAGTGTTTGATGGTGAATGAGAGAATAATCCTCATGCTGTTACTTTGAATAGTAAGTTGGATTCTAGTAATCCTTTGTACCTGCATGCTAGTGATATTGTAGATTTAACTATAACTTAGTTAAAGTTATAAGGTAATTACAGTGTTTGGGCTAATGCTCTAACTTTGGCTCTTTGGGTTAGAAATAAGTATGGATTTATAGATGGTACTTGTGTTACATTTATGGATGATGAGGTTCTTACTACACAACGGGATGGATCCTATGGTGACACCCTTCACTTATCTTGACCCAAATAGTTACCTATCAATGTGGAAAGACCTTATATGAAAATCTAAAAAAATGGCTAATGTACTAGTGTAAAAGGATCTATACTACGGTGACACCCTTCACTCAATGTAATTAATAAAATAAAAAGATTGGTAATTACAAATAAGTGTAAAAGGTGATAATGATGTGGCAATGTTTTTTAATGTTTTTGGGATTCCTTATTGGATGGGTTTTTGGTGTTTTTAAAGAATGGATGTTTTTATGAGGTGGTAGTTGACTAGGCATGTTCTTAGGTGTTTTTGAAGTTACTTATTTTGGTTGGTCTTATGTTTGTTGTCTAGAGCACTTATCCCTTGCCAATATACTTGATGTACCATTTATCCTTCATTTTTGATATAGATGACCATCTAATCTTACAGGAATATTGGATTTTAATAATCTCAATTATTCTCCGGTAGCCGCCAACAGTCCTAACGTCAAAAATAACCACTGGCAGTCCCAACTGTTAACATATTAGCTTCCAATTGACCTTGACTAACAGAACCCTAACGTCGTTAGTCTCCGGTCACCAGAAAAACGTTTTTGGCCAGAAAACTCATATTTGCCTAAAAAACGAGTTTTCCGGCGACTAACAGCGTTAGGGATCTGTTAGTCAGGGTCCATTGGTTGCCAATATGTCAATAGTTAGGACTGGCAGTTGTTATTTTTTAAGTTGGGACTGTTGGCGGCCAACGAGAAATAGTTAGGATTATTTAAATCCAATATTCCAATCTTATATTGCCCTCGTCCTCACTAAGACATGGATTTGATTAGGGCTCATTATGGTATTCTTGGTTGGTCATCTATCGCTTGTTCCTTACGTTAATACATACCATGAGAATGTGCGTCATTTCATTTTCTTTCTTATCTCTTGATCTCTTTTTGTCTTTGATGTCTTGTACCTACTAAGTTGAAAATATTTATTGCTGTCGTGGGCCTTAATGTACCGCTATCTGTTGCCTCACTCTACCTACTAAGTTGCAAATATTTATTAGTGTCGTGGGCCTTAACCCCCATGAATTTTACAATTTTTTTTTTTGGAATCTTTGTTGCGCTAGAGTTTTTGACAATGGGTTAAGAGGCCTGGAACATTGGCCAATATCTCTTTTGGTGTCTTAATCAACTAGATAAAAAGGAAAGCACTTATCTTTGTCAAGCGGTTTTTTTTTTTGTGTAGGTCTAAGATAGGTAGTGAGATTTTTGGCTGGGAGATCCTTGTATTTTCTCATTTGGTGAATAGCTTGTTATCCTAGACGAGTGTTGATATCGTTTGAATATATACCCTTCACATGTGTTTGTTATTTGGGGGGAGGAAGCATATTCACACGTATGTCCACGAAAGATGATCCCTTAATTTTTTGCATGGCTTCCTCCAACGTCCGGGGTATCTAGGCGTTAAGTTCCTCAATCAACTACCTGGTTTTGATCAGCAACATCCGCGATTTAAAGTTACTCTTCCTTGTATATGTTCATGAAAGCTTTGAACTCTTCAACCTCTCTTTGTATGATTTGGTGTAGTTCCATCTAATCTTTCATATGTTTCTTTGGTGGAATGATCCCAAACTCATGGCTGAATTCTTCAAGACTATCAGCAAGGTGACTATTAAACTAGAGACATGTCGTACCAATTAGCGTTTGAACACCATATTGGATAAAGCATCCCTTATTCCTTATACACGATTGAACAAGCAAATATGATCAACGGGGTCGAAGATGCCATCGATGTGCATATTATACGACATTTTATTTTTAGGTACGAAATGTAAATTACTTATCGTAGTGGAATATCGGTGATAGGTTTTCAAAATAACCCTGGGTTGTGTTTGTCGACAAGTCATGCGATAAAAAGGCTAGGATGCTCGATGGATGCATATAGCAATGTGGGCACAACTACAAGGCAGTGGAATTGACATTATGCTAGCTAGAAAAGAGGTAGGTGTTACTTACATGCAATAACAAACCACCAACCTCGTTACGAATATGGGAGCGTAGTTCTGTAGCATAAGATTTGGATGGTAGAATGACGACGACGCAAGAACCACTTTTCTGTTGAGGTAAGGGAGTGCAACTCTGTAGCATATGTAAATGAGGAACGACAACACACGAACCATTTCTTTGTTATCTACACGCTAGAACAAATCATTAGCTTCGTTGTGGGAATGTTTGCCCCTCGATTAGGCTCAAGTATGTGAGTAAGTCTTTGTTTATTTTGGTTTCAATGAGAGTTGATGTGGTACTTGTAGTTACTCGGAAGGTAGATGTTGCCGGCATTTAACTATGTCAGTAACGTCGAGATTATTCATGTTATGTTCAGTATGTTCAAACATATTTTACATCGAGTAAGCTGTTCTTTCTTAGGCTACTCGGTGTGGGGGGGGGGGTCGTCCAGGCCCGACCTGGCCCGGCGACGCCCCTCAACACCATTTCCAGTGGGTTGGCGGCGTCGAAACTGTCTCCTCCGAGACGTTGAGGACGGGCAGTAAATGACAAAAAAGTATCCGTTAATATAGTTGTTGGTAAAGTAGTTCAATACCACTGTACAAATATGTACCCTTATTCCCTCACTTTTAACCCAAATCTTTTCAATCTCTCTCAATTGTTATACACAATCATATTATTTATAAAAATATAGGCATGTCTTCTTCTTCTTCATCATGGTTGTCACACTCCAACCGATGGCGAAAATATCGGAGTGTGATGAAATAGATTGCTTTGGAGACATCATAACACTTTGCGATAATATTAAATTCAAACCAATTTCATTTCATTGATTGAATTGTAAAATACAACATAACTCAAATTCAACATAAATTCAAATACGTTAAGTTTAACAAAATTATAACATAACACCTAGCATTCTAGATGCGTTTCTATGTCGCCCCTACTATGATTCCGTCATATTCAACATCCTTAACCTGCAACATGTTATAAGTATAGTTCAACACACAAGGCATTGGCGAGTACACAAGTTTAATATAGCATAAGTATGAAAAAGATTTAAACGAATCCACATGGCAAAAATAGTTAACTAGATTAATGTATCAAGACATGCAATTTTACAAATCAACCCTCTTACTACCGCAAGAATTAAAGACTTAACAGGACCACAAGACTACGGGAGGTGCGTTACTCCTATAGCGCTATACATGTTGAGGGGAGGCTCGTACGAAGTTAATGACAAGCGAATCACATAAGAATGTTCCAAGAATACAAATCAAGTATCACGTATTTAAGCATGTATAATGGACTGTTTGTGTTTGCATAAAGTGTGTTTGTGTGTATTTTGATAGGTTAAACACATTGAACCCAAAAGTGTAACGCGTAAAAAAGGGCTTTTGAGTGTACTCAAGGTTTTGCAAAGCTTCCTTTGGTAAATCCGTGAAGAGCTGGAGAGTTTGAAGGATGGAACACCGAGTTATCCTACATGAGGAAACGTAGGTATGTAAATCCAAGAGGGTAAGTCCAAGATAATATAACCTAATGTTAGGACAAGTAACCATATGATCATTGTCAAAAGTTTGGTTATGCATAAGTCTATTTACGTATATATTATATAATATATTATTAAGTCTATCATATAAGTTATAGATTTCATATATGTCATGCATGGAGGTAGAAGGATAACCGTCCTTTAACCTCTTTCGTAAGATTCACCAATACACAAATTGTTACAAGGACAATTCAGATGGTCATGAATGGAATAAAAGAAATAATTCACTAAACTATGTGTCGTCCAAGTAAGCAAGCTAGGTGCGTGCATCCCGAACATGGTAATGTTTGGGGACGTGTCGTAGCCTTGTTACTCAATTGAAGGTTGAACATAATTTAGTGGTTACACATAGAAATCATCAAGTGAGGTGGTGGATTGAAAGTAAGATAGCCAAGGCCTCCAAGTAATCACACCTTTACCAAAACACAAGCTTTGTCAAACTTGGATGGTTTCATCACTTGTGGGTTGATAAGCTATCAAAACAGAAAGTTTGGAGATGTTTACACCTCTTAATCTCATAAAACTTGTTCCTAACAAGTCTCATAACCTTAGATAGGTTTAAGAATATGTAGGAACAAGATTAAGTTAAGAAAACAAAGTTTATAAAAGTTTAACAAAAGTTCTTCCAAAACAGAAAGTTTGGACCTCAAAATGGTGATGTTCCACCTTGGTTTTCCATGGAAAACCTGTGGACACAATCCTAAAGGTGTTCCAAGCCTTCTAGAGGAAGATTTGATGAAGAGAAGATGAAGAAAAGATGAAGAAAAGTGAGTTTAGACTCACTTTTGCACTTAAAGTTTTATGTCTTGTTCTTGAGTTTACAACTGATGTGGGAGTGTTTTGAGAGTGTTGAGGAGTTTGGAAAGTGAAAATGAGTGTAGGAAGCTTGCTTATATAGTGGTTTAGTAGGGGTTTGAGTTAAATGAGGTTTAGAGGTGATTGATTGTGAAAAAGGTGTGAAAAATGGGCCAACCCGTAAGCTAGAAACAACATTCTGCGGATTGGGGTCTCTCGCGCCCCGCGAGAGGATTAGCTTCACCTCTCGCGCCCCGCCAGAGCCTTATTTCGGCAGATTTTGCAATTTGGCCCTTGAACTTGGTTTTTCCTTTTTTAAGCTAAAACTTGGTGTTTTGCATGTTTTTAGTGTATAACATGTATGTAAGTATATTTTGAGTCTCGATTATGGATGTATAAGCATTTGCACATATAACTAGTATCGTTTTGTATGTAAACATGTATTTAATGATCGTATGCATGTAAGACAAGTATGTATTAAGTATGAATTTTATTACGATCAAAGTCTCGGATTGCAAGGTTGGGAATAACTACGAATGTTATACGAATACAAGTTTCCATAAATAGAAATACGATTACACTTTCTTAATTAAGGAAAATACGAAAAAGCGAGGCGTTACAGTGGTGTTCATCATCTTTGGGTGAGGGCGAATTATTTTTTGCGAACTTCATTATGCATGCAGCAAATATGATCATGGAGGAGGAGGAGGAAGAGGAAGAAACGTCGTCACAACCGCAAACTAGACGGCCGGCTTAAATCACACCGAGAAGGTATTTAATTTTTTAGTGTATTTTTTAAATTTAAATAATGTATTTAATTCTTTTTAGTGTTAATAAGGAATTTAATTTAGTTTTCGTTGTTAATATTTAGCTGGACATGATAGTTTAGTGGCCGACTACTTTGCCGATGAACCTGTGTACACGGACAAGATGTTTAGACGTCGGTTCCGAATGAGTCGTCGACTATTCTTACGTATAGCAAACGACCTGGCGCAGTCTGATTTGTTTTTCACACTTCGATACGACGCCGGGGCCGTAGGGAATTCACCACTTTACAGAAATGTACCGCGGCCATTCGCCTACTCGCATACGGGACTGCACCCGATTCGTTGGACAAGTATTTAAGGATGTCCGAAAGAACTTCACGTGAATGTTTGCACAGGTTTTGCGAATGGATTGTGAAGTTATATAGCAAGAAATATATGCGGAAACCAAACGCAAAAGACGTCCAAAAATTATGTTAACCGCACGAAGAAAGACATGGTTTTCCAGGAATGCTCGGAAGCATTGATTGCATGCACTGGCCCTGACAGAGCTGCCCTACTGCCTGGCAAGGTCAATATACTCGAGGCGGTCATGGTCATCCAACTATACTACTAGAGGTTGTTGCGTCACAGGATCTCTGGATTTGGCATGCCTTTTTGGTCTCCCTGGTTCACTTAACGACCTTAACATCATCTACCAGTCACAGATATTTGATAATGTAATCGCAGGAACAGGTCTAGACACAAGTTTTACGGTTTCGGGGGTGGAATACAGGCGCGGTTACTACCTTGCAGATGGAATATACCCAACGTACTCTACAACCGTCAAAACTATTCTGCACCCGACAGACGATAAAAGAAAGAAATTTGCCAAGTTTCAAGAGGGGCGAGTAAAGATATTGAACAATGTTTTGGGATTCTACAAAAAAAAGTGGCATATCATTGAATATCCAATACGTTCTTTACACCACAGAGGTTGCGATACATTATGTATGCTTGTATATTGCTGCATAACATGATCATCGAAGACGAAAGTAGAGCGATTTGTGACTACGACGAAAACGTGTCTAAGGGAATTCTGTTCCAGTGAGTGCAGAACAGCAAGATTTAAACGGATTAACTCTACGTAACGAGTACACATATCACAACCTACAAGCGGATATTGTGGACTACATTTGGAACAACATACAAACGAACCCAACGACGACATGCCGGATGAAGACTAGTGACTTTTTTTTTATTTTTTTAAGATTATGTTGGTTTTTATAAATGTAATGTCAGAATTAATATTTATTTTAGAGTTTTTTTAATATTAGGTTGGTTTTTTAATGTAATGTTTGAATTAATATTTAATTTAGAGTTTAATTTTTTAAGTTTTTTATATATATTGCATATTTAGTTATAGATATATATGTATATATATGTGTGTATATATATATATATATATTGCATATTTAATTTATCAAAATTAAAAATATAAATAAATTAACTAGGTAAGGTAGGGTCATCACCCATTTCCATGGTTCTATTTTTTAAGGACATCTTCCAAGGACTATAACGTGACGCTCACACGAAGAGTTATTCTTCAAAAAGAACCATCACCCATACCAAAAACCATCGCTCTTAGAAAAACACAGACATTCCGTAGTGTTTTTCCAAGAGTTGACGGTTTTTGTTGTGACTGCGGAGAATAGATCCATGGTGTACAACACCCCAAGTGTGCAACAACTTTAACCAATATTCTGAGTACGTTATATAGTTTTATTTATTATTTATATTGTTGTGATTGCCGAGAGTAGATCCATTGTGTACAACACCCCTAGTGTGCAACAACAAACAATATTTTGAGTACGTTACATAGTTTTATTTATTATTATTTATAAAAATAAATTTAAGAAAATACGTTCAATGAAATCAGTTCCAAACTTCAAAGCACCTGTCATGTTTGAAATCCCAAAGGAAGGTTTTTCTACTCCATTTCATACTACTCTCTGTTCCTCTTACATTTTTTAAATATTACCCTGTACAAACTCATTTCTTTTTTCCCTTTTTTTTCATTTTTTAACCATATTATATAATTAACAGAGAAATATATAAAAAAGATTTTTTTCCTTTTCCTCTCCGACCATCATCATCTACCACCATCATCTACCAATAAATCTAGGGTTTACTTAATCGATCTTGCTAATCCCAATCCTCTTCACCACCGCTGCGTTCCTAAAACCGTCACCACCGCCAGTGGCCGCCTGCTTCATACACATTCCTCCGCCTCCGTCACCGGATCTCTGCTGATTATTATGTTGTTCTACACCTGTCATATAGTTCCTCACTTCTGTTCTTATCATCTCTTGCATCACAGTAAAAAACTCCGCACTAAACGGCGTCAAAACCTTTTCCGGTTGCTCCACCGCCGCGGTCGGAGCTGCCGAAGGTACCGGAGGCACCGGATCTCGTGATACCTTTAGCCGACGCATCGCCGTTGAAATCGCCATCGGAATTGACGTCATCACGTCTGTGTTGTTGCTGTTGTTGTTTAGGTTTAGGTTTTGATGATTTTCAACTCGAATCTGACGTAACGGCATCGCGTGAATCGGTACCGGCGGAGGTAACTGGCTCGCTACCGGCGACTGCGACGGAGACGGCGGCATTAACTGCATCGGCGTTGCGTTTGCAGTAGCCGCAACCGTAAACACTTCATTTTCGACTCCAGGAAGCGATAAACTCAACGAAGTCATCGGATCTTTCACCGCCGATGATGTTGCAACATCAATAACCGCACCAGATCTAGCCACCTGCCGGTACACGTGCGAAATCGCCGACGAAGTAACCGGCACGCTAGAATCGCTGACGTCAGATCCAGACGGACTACCTGGATTCAAAAACCTACCGGAAACCGCAACCGCCGAGCCAGCACTCACCGATCTCTTCAACAACGGCTGTTGAACAGCGAACTCATTAAAGTCTTCGTTCGTCATCGAACAACACTTCCTCTTCAACGTCGAGTTCCAGTGGTTTTTAATCGCGTTATCAGTCCGGCCGTTCAACAACCGTGCAATCGTCGCCCACTTGTTTCCAAACCGCGCGTGAGCGCGTAAAATCGTCTCATCTTCCTCCGGTGTGAACGCACGGTGCTCTACTTGCGGTGACAGCTGGTTGCACCACCGTAACCGACACGATTTGCCAGATCTACCTGGAATTGACTTTCCGATCAACGACCAGTTTCTCGGTCCGTGTTTATCAACAAGCTGCTGTAGCATCTCGTCTTCTTCAGGACTCCATGGACCTTTGATCCGATCCATATCCTTATGATTAGCCATAAACGATAAAGGTTTACAAATGAGACGAGAATTTAGGGTTGGGGATTTAGGAAATGATTGTGAATTTGGAATGTGAATGTGAAATAAAAGGGGGTGAATAAAGGTATAGAGGGGGTGAATGAGGGTTTATATATGAGAGAAGGTAGGGATGACCGGTTAAGCCGGTGGAGGTGGTGGGCCACTGGAGGAAGCGGTTGTATTCGGTAGAATTTGGGATACAGCTGGCTAACGGACACGCGTCACATCAATACCTTACACATACTAACTAGTCTTCGTAAGCTCTACTTCTACCTGTTTTTTTCTCCACTCTCGGTAAGCGCGTGAATGTCACTCTTTTGTCGTTTTTCTTCATGAAAATATCTATCCGTTTTCTCCGTTGATAGTTTTATTAGTTATTAGATTAGATCTTTTTATTTTGTTATCACACATGCATTTATAAACAAACTACATATGGAAGCTGATAATTTGACTGAAGCATAAGCATAACAAGAAAGTTTCATACTTATTTTTAACTTTTTTTTTTTATTTTTAAAACTCTAAAGGTATATGTTTACAATATAAAGTGAAAATGCTTATAAATAATTACACTTTAACTATATAATTGTTGCTTGTTTCCTTTTTAATTTTCTGATTTTGTCATGAATAGTAAACCAATCTCACTAATAAATATTAAACAATATTTCCTAAAAAGAAACGATCAATTTGTAACAGGTCAAAACTTAAATACGACTTCTTTTGTTAAAGATGTTCAAGTATATTGATATGAAAAGTGAAAACTAATTTGATGTTAGGTTCTATAGGTATTTTTAATAATAGTATTAAAGTAAAAGGTTAACTTTGTTTGTTCATATGCTTAAATGTTTCTTAAGATTATTAATTTCCTATAAGTATCTAATCTAGCGCGGAGTTGAGAGGAAACAAGGTGTACGTACACATAGAGCCCATAAGCTTTGACCAAAAGGAAGAAAAGATGGCAATTTGCCAGCCTGCCAAGCAGTTTGGGACATTATTTTATCATTTCTTCAAGGCTATCGCATGCTAGCATAAAAGTCAAATTTTGTTAAATAATTAATCATATATAAATATCTTGTGATTATATATAACATTCTATAAAAACATATAGTGAATTGCAAGTTTTGTCCTTTATCTTTATACCCAATATTAGACGGTGTTCTTTGTTTTTAAAGTTGATGAGTTTTGTATTAATGTTTTAAAATCTTGCACGCTATGTCCTTTGGGTCTAACCCATTTAATTTTTCTGTTAAGTCAGATCAAACAAGGGCAATATAGTCTTTTTACATATTTATTAATAAAGATTTTAATAAATAATTTATTCAGGTTAGAATGAACACCCCCGCCTTCTTTTCTCCCACCTGCGAACCCTAAACCACCAACCAAACCAATTTTTGTTAAAATTTTTAAGAAAAAGACTCCAATTTCGTGGTGGGTTTATGAATTTTGGAGGTTTAGCCAATCCGCTATGTTGTTCAGACACCACCAATAACCATTTGAGATTGTAGCAGGTCTGCTTCGTTGTTCTATACCTCTCTCCCCCTCCCAATCTCCACCACCATCAGCATCAACCATCATCACCCACCACCGTCCCACCTGTCACCATATACACTAGCCACCATCTCCACCAGTACCAATTTCCTAATCTCGATCTTCTGTTATTTTGGGAGTTTTTTAGTTTGACATGAATTGGTTTGATTTTAACTTTGAATGCTTGGTATGTGTTCATGACACTTGGAGAAATAAGAGTTTCGCTGATATAGTTTTCACATCAAGAGAACCATGGTGATGCTCTTGTTCTTCGCAAAAAGGAATTAATCAACCATTGCCAAATATTATACCACTCAGATTTTAAAGCACATGCGTACAAGAGAAAGATGATGTAAAAAATACCTCAGAGACATGATGGTATGGTATGAAATGCCAACATCACCATCTATACTAACCGCCACCTCCATCTGTACCGATTTCCTAATCTTGATATGAGATTTTGGGTTTTTTTTTAATTTGGTATGGTTTTTGTTGAATTTGTAACTTGATATGAAATTGGTTTGATTTTAATTACTGGGTTGGTGAAAAGTTTTTAACTTGGTTGATTTTATTGAGATTAGTGATGGTGGTAATCGGATGAGAGTGGTAACCAAGTGATGATGGTGGTCTTTTGTAGGTTAGAGAGAGGGGGGGAGAAAATACAGTTTTATTTTATTTATTTATATCATTTTTATTATTTTACACAATAGTCCTTCGAAATAAAATATTTGCACAGTAGTCCCTGTAATGGTGAAAAGACAAATACGCCCTCATGTGCAAGTCACATGATCCAATAAAGGACATAACGTGCAAGATTTTAAAACATTAAATATTAAATACAAAACTCATCAATTTTAAAGACCATCGTCTGATATTGGATATAAAGATAAGGGAGAAAATTTGAGATTCACCCAAACATATATATATATATATATATATATATATATATATAGGGTAGGGTTCTAGAGTGAATACTATGTTGAGAGTGAACTGTGTGAACTAATCTGAGCCATTGGATTATATCATCTAGAGATTTTTAAACAATGGTAAACTTGTAATTATAATGCTGTAATTTCCCTTTAAATTAATTGAGAGAAGGGTATTTGCGTCTTTTGTAAATTGAATTTATTAAACAATATAATCAAAATTCCTAATATCTTGCTAGTTTTCGTACATGCAAGATACACAGTTGTTAGTGTATACACATGTGTACAGTCTCGATAGTATCAGTTTATACAAGATACACAAATGTTAGTTTATACACATGTGTACAGTCTCACTAACTATCAATTTATACAAGATACATCGCTGTTAGTTTATACACATGTGTACAGTCTCGCTAACTATCAGTTTATACAAGATACACAGTTGTTACTTTATACAGATTTGTACAGACTTTTGATACATCTGTGTATGTTGTAGTCCACGACCTAGTTCCGTTAGGAGTTACATATACGATTTGAATCCGGGAGGGACAGTTGGTGTCTAGTACCTAGTTCCGTTAGGAGTTTCATATACGTTATTAGCAACTGATTCTACACGAGTTTAAAATAATGGAAAAGTAATTAAAAATGAGAGGAGAGAGAGAATTAATAGATGAGAAAATTAAGGGATTTTAGTTAAGAGAGAGAGAGCTAATGTCAATCTTATCATTTTAATCTATAAAATAATCAATGGTCAAGATTAGTTCACTCAGTTTATTTTCAAAAAGTTGTTCACAAATAATCTTAATTCTATATATATATATATATATATATTTATATATATATATATATATATATAAGGATATGCCTTAAGTTGTTAACTACATTCGATGTATTATTAAAAAAAATTAATAAGTTTATTTAGAGGTGTGAAAGTGAACATAGGAAATATTTGAGCAAATTTTAAATAATGATTTGATTGATGACAATAGCCTTCCTAATTGAATGGAAAATTATAAAATTTGATGCTCATAGGAAATGGTGATGTCACTGTATTTTTCATTTATTATATAGGGATATGACTAATTTCTACTAAATGAAAAGTATATTAACATTTAAGGATAAAGAATTAGGAAAATATGGATTTTATATAAAAGGTAATTTAACTTTCAAAATGGCTAATAATTATCATTTGACATGGACGTTGAGTTGTATAACTGATTTGTTGTGAAGATTATCTTCATGGTAGCGAGAGTTTGCGGATTCATCAACTTGGTTAGGTCCCAATCCTTGTGCTCATGTGAAAACTTGAAGTCCCGCATTTCAAGTCAATTGGTATCCCTTGTAGAACAAGTCTTTGGTAGCATTTTTATGAAATTGATATATAGCATTTGATTGTAAGGAAAAAGAGCGTCTCTAATTATTCATTTACTATGTTCGAGCTTGAAAAAATGTACCTTTACGTCTAATATTTTATTATTATTTTTTAAAATTAAATTAGTATTAGGCTCACTAAACCTAATGTCAATGTGCTAACTTCTATATAAACCATAAAAATTGATTTGTAATTGCGCCTATTTTAGAATTGGTATGTGTATACTATTTAAAAAAATGAGTAAACTGCCAAAATGGTCCCTTGGGTTTGATCACTTTTGCCACTTTAGTCCAAAATTCAAAACTTTTGAATCTAGTCAGATTTTTCAGTTAATATCTAGTTTTTTGGTCTTTTTCCTCCTTTTTAATAAAGAGAAAAATGATCGTTTTTTTAATTTGTTAATAAAATATTAAAAGACCATTTTGCCCTTCAATTAAAGGGAGGAAAAAGATAGAAAAGTTGGATGTTAGCTGAAAAATCTGACCAGATTTTGAATTTGGATGAAAATAGCAACAAAATTGAAATAACATGAACCTAAATCAAAAGGTTTGAGTTTTGGATTAATGTGGTAAAAGTGACTAAACCTCAAGGACCATTTTGACAGTTTACTTTAAAATAAAACACACACACATATATATATATATATTGGACTTTTTTAAAAAAGACTCGTGCTCCTCAAAATCACGGGCCATGTACGGTAGTTCTCCACACACACTATAAAGGCCGCCCATGGTAATGAGATAAATCTAAATCAATTATTTTTTTTTCACATTTCTGAATTTGTATTCTTTACATACAAATACGTATATTTATGTACATAAAAAATCAATAAACTAATTTCCGCATATGTATTCAATTTTTTACTATTTACCTATACATGTGTAGGTTGTATACATAAACAAATTCTGTATATATAGGGAAGTGGTCGTTAGAAAAGTTAAAAGATACTAGAAAACCACCTATAAATAAGATTTGTTTTTTAGTGTTTCATTCTTTTTATATGTTACTATTATTCATGAAAATTAGAAAGGAACTAAAAAATGTATAAACTTCAATTTACAACCCTATGGTTTACAACCCTATGGTTAGAACACATTGACACTTTAGACACCCTAAGAAACTTTTGCCAATTTACATCCTTAATGTTTCCAACGCGCTATAATTCACAACCATTTTTTATTTGACTGATACAAAGACTATTTTGCTATTTTTTTCATATCAATACATGTCCCTATGATTTAAGGTGATTTAAGGTAATTCTCTTACTACAACCCTGCGTTTTACCAAAAATGTTTTCCTTCAAATGCAAATCCCATGATTACAAATACTATACAATTACCATAATCACAAACTTAATTACAACCAAATCACCTAGATTATCAAACGAAGACGAAAACTTATACATTTAAACTGGCACCTCTTTTCGTTTTGTCATAGAGGAGGGAATTGATGTTTAGATATTTGATTAGATTACTTATTGTTCTTTCCTCGTGCTTATGAGTTAAATTACACTCAGGGTGTTTTGTGCTTAGTGTAGGAAATTGATGTTTGTTCTCAGTTTCATTATGACCAACTTTGTTTTCTTAATTCATACGAGTGCTGATCAGGGTGATGCGGTGGTGCTTGGGGTTGACTGATGGTGTCGAATGGTGGTGTGTGGTGATGCGGTAGTGATCGAGGGTGAAGATGGTGTTGGATGGTGTTGTGTAGCGGTAGTGGAGATGGTGGCTGATGGTGTTGAAGGTAGCTCAGTTGGTAGAGCTGCGTGCACGCGTACGGGAGGTCTCGGGTTTGAGCCTTACTCAGCGCACACTTACACGCATACGAACCGGTCAACAGTCAATGGTCAACGGTCAACGGTCAACGGTCAAAAAAGTCAACTTTTTTTATTATTTTTATTTATTTATTTTAATTAAAAATCAATTAAAAATACTTAAAATAACATTTTTAAGGTTAGAAAATAGCCTTAAACTCACAAAAATACACCCAACAATCCTACTAAATGGATTAATAAAATCCGTTTACTTACCGAAACATTATGCCATTATCTAGGTTAATTTCACTCGTGGTTAAAACCACTTCGCGTGCATTCAACATCATCAACCTAACGCACCCACTGTGAGTGAATCTTACAACTTCCCCTTTTTAATTACACGTTTTGGGTGTGTGTCATGTGTCACAAAATAATTAACTCGCTTATTTAAACTTGTGTCATACCATATCGTGATCTAAACTTAGATTGTTTATATTGTTGTGGTTATGTATTTCATTTTGTCAACTTATATGAAATTTATTCATTAAGCCCATCAGTTCCTCGTGGGAGACGAGTTGAGCAACGCGTGCCTCAAAACCAATCCATTATTGTTCATGTGTGTATTATTGAGTTTTTATTGTTAGTAGTTATGTCTTTCATATTATCATGTTTATGCAATTCATTCATTAGGCCCATCAGTTCCTCGTGAGAGACGAGTTGAGCAACACGTGCCTCTAAACGATCAATTATTGTTCATGTGTGTATTGTTTAATATTAAATTGATTTATGAATAAGTTTACATCTATTTTTACTCATGTGTGGTTGTGCACTTTATTTCATAATCAATTAAATAAACTTGTTCAAATGTTTTCCATAGGATTCACTCGCCAACTTTTTGTTGATCCAAAAACCCTTTTTACACATGATACAGGTGAACAGGATGAAGCAAGGAAAACATAGGAAATGCCTTAGAAGAAAACAATGAAGCCTAGATTGATATTTAGGACATGTTGTAATATTGATTGTAATTTTCCATTAAAGTGTATTAATGAATATGAAACGTTAAAATAAATGTCATGAGCTTTGATGATAACCCAATCATGCCCCGATCACCTTTTCCGCTGCGGGTCGGGGTGTGACAGATATTGTGGATAGATATATATAAATTGACAAACTTTTCATAGTTGGTTGCGCTAACTTGTGCAATATGGTAAATGAATGCCTGATATCTATAACGCTCTGTGTTTGTCGTAAACACTAGTTTGGGGACAATAATGCATGTGTATGTTATACTCACTTGTGTTTCTACTTGCATATATGTAAACCTATGAACTTAACAACCTTTTTGGTTGAAACTTTTAAGCATATTTTTTTTCATGTAACGGGCCTTAAGACGCCGCTTTTGGATGCACTATTACATGTCTTTGTTTTGTTGAACTTAATTTAAAAAAATTGATGTAATAGAGACTAGACAATTTCTTTTGTGTGTGAATGAAATTTGAATGGTAGTTTTAAGTTTCTTGTAAACAGTGGCTAAGTTAAAATGTAATTTGTTGACTATTACCATCTGACATAGTCTCGAGCAATTGATGGTGAAGTTCGTTTCACAATTTGATGAGGACTTACAATTGAAGTTGATGTGCATTTTGATATTAAAATGTGATTTGTTGATAGTTACCAAACATTTTATTAAACTGTTAACTCTTTGTTTTACTAAAACTAGGAGTCGCTTAGCGTAATTGACTTTTAGCATGCATCTTAGATTAAACATTTTTTTGAAAGGCCACAATAGATAAAAATCACGAAACCACCAACTAAAAAAAATAACTTGTTAAAAAAAAGCTACATGTTAAGTAGCATATTTTTAAGCCATTGGGTCCAACCAACCCTAAATTTACTTTTTCTACTAGAAAACCATAAAAATACAAAAGCAACTA
Source organism: Scalesia atractyloides (assembly GCA_947069175.1). Lineage (NCBI taxonomy): Eukaryota > Viridiplantae > Streptophyta > Magnoliopsida > Asterales > Asteraceae > Scalesia > Scalesia atractyloides. The sequence continues at coordinate 56,731,200 of CAMTDV010000028.1, forward strand.
TTGAATCATATTGGCAGTCTCGATTAATACTTCCTTTGTCATGGATTATATTATTTCTAAGCCTCCATATCAACCACCGAGTCAAAATGATCACCGCCTTCGCCAACTCTTTCTTTGTCTTGGATATCTGGAGCGTATCTAACCAAACACACATATCACCAGAGCTTTTGAATTCGTCCAATCCAAGTCTAACCAATGACTTATCACCCTCTAAACCCATTCCACAAGCGTGAAATTTCCAATATGATCCCCTGTCTCCACCTCTACATCACAAACTAGACACATAACATAAGGAGCATCAATTCTCCTATTACTAAGATTACTCCTATAAGATAAACGATCCAACACAACCTTCCAAGCATGTATATTAACCTTTCTAGGAATACCATGATTCCATTTAGTAGAGCCCAATCTATTTGTAAGTAAGCAATTATCGGAAACTTTTCTAACAACTTAACTGAAAACTCATCCTCATACTCCAAATCCCAAATCCATTTTTTCTCGGATAACACCAAGTAATCGAATGAAGTTCATCTAGTAACGAACCCAATTGAGCGGATTCAACCTCTCCCCCAGGAATACGTTGCCATTTCCAAACCTAAACCGAGTTTACCCAACGATTCCTAATAAGACATTTTTATCCACTTCCAAGTTAAAAATTCTAGGATATCTATCACATATGATCCCAACCAACCTCCTTCAGTTTTCCCATGATTGTCACACCCCGACCCGCAGCGGAATAAGAGTCGGGGCATAATTGGGTTATCACCAAAGCTCATGATATTTACTAAAATGTTTCATATTTATTTAATTCAAATTACAACTTAAATATCCAAATCCAAATTCATACAATTACAAGGAAATGAAACTATGTAAATAATCCAAAGCTTAAACTGGTTTATTCTTCTAGGCCTTCCTATGTGTTTCTTGCCTCAGCTGGATCTCCTGTATCATGTGTAAAACGGGGGATATTTTGGGTCAACAAAAGTTGGCGAGTGAACCTTGATAAAACATTGTTAATAATTTCTTGTTTTATTTAATATGGAAAATTTGTGCAATATCACATGTGAGCAAACATATATAAATAAACAACACAAAACCACTTTGAATGAGTATATGATATGAATGATGATGAATGTGAGATCAAGGCTCAATCAAACGGAGCCGATCTTATGAGGCACCTGATGCTCAACCCGTCTCCCACGGGGAACTGATGGGCCTAATGAAATGCATGCACTGAAAATGATAAATCCAAACTACAAGTAATCCACACAACAATTGATACACATTTGATACACATTTGATCACGGATATGATGTATGCACAAGTGTTTAAATATAATAAAGAATTAAACGACACATGATACACCCCAAAACATGATTAAAACGGGGAATTGGTAGAGATTCGCTCACATTGGGTGCGTTCTTTGATGACGTTGGATGCGCACGAATTTTAGGATTTGATCGACGAGGGAAAACTAACCTAAAATAATAACGAAATGATTCGGTAAATAAATGGATTTTATTTGAGATTAATACTTTTAATTCATACTCTTAATGGGATTTTTAGATTTATTTTTGTGAGTTTAAGGAAGTTTTCTAACTTTAAAAATTTTATTTTTAAGTATTTTTAAATGATTTTCTGATTAAATAAATAAATAAAAAGAAATAAAAGTGTTGACTTTTTGACCCCGTTGACCGTTGACCGATCGGACTGTGTGTTTGTATGCGCTGAGTGAGGTTCGAACTCGGGACCTCTCGTTTACGTGCACGCAGCTCTACCAACTGAGCTACGTGTCTAACCCGAAATATTATCTGTTTTAATTATATATATATACTAATTAACTGTTATCTTATTTAGTTTATTTTAAAAAGGATTTAATGTGGCCGAACTGACTTCAGTGACCCGGAGTCGAACTCGGGACGTTCGGTTCGAGTGCGCACAGCCCAACCAGTTGGGCTGTGTGTCTAACCTTGTTTAACTACAGAATTATATTATATTTGTATACATGTTGAAGGATGATCTGAATAGGTTTTAAAAAGGATTGGTTTTATTCTGAAAGTCGGTAACATATGCGATTCGAACTCGGGACGTGCGTGTTATGTTGCACACAGTCCACCGCTAGACTGTGTGTCTAACCCGGTTAAATATCCAGTTTTAATTAAACTTACACACATTGTTCAACTTCGTCTTCTTCGCTTAACATTTCAAAACAGTGAATTCCGACTGTTCTGTTTAATCGATCTTAACTTATATTTGATTGAATTGAAAAGAGAAATGAAATGACATGGTATACCAGAACGGCGAGTTTGCTTTAGGTTTTCCGGCAAAGTCTCGTCGTCTCCGATCTGCGGATTCCGGCTGAGGGAAACTGTTTAACAGTTTTGATTACTGGATTGAGCAATTAGATTACAAATCGAAAGATAGCAAGAGTAGTTTAGATGATTGTACCGTCTGGAGAAAATCGCGGTTTTCCGTTCAGTGATTCCGGCGAAATTGAAATCTCCGGCGACGTGCTAAAGCTTCGAGAAATTGTGCGATTCTGAGCGAAAAGGTTACCAGAGGTTTGGGTGGGTATTTATAGGGAAGAATAGGATGTATTGGGTCCGAATTTTGGTCTTGATTCGCGGTCAAAGTTTTTCCGGCGGTTACGACTGAAATTGAGGGTTAGACATCGGTTATAACCGATGTCGACGTCGGTTATCGAGTTTTAGTCAAAAGGAAAATGGCAAGAATCGCGGATTGCCTATTTTTCCGGTGACGACTCGTTTGGGCGCGCTGATTACTGGATTTGACTTTCGGGTTTTATTATAAGTGTTATTTGTTTTAATGTTTATCACAAAAGCTAAGCGCGGTGGAGCGGTGTGTTGTGTGTTTTGGCTTGTGGGTGACCCGGGTTCGAAACCCGGCGTCCACATTTATTTTTTTATTCCTTATTTATTAGTAATTTTAAATTATGGTTTTTAAATTCTAATATATTTATTAATTATGTATCATTAAAAATTAATTTGAGCAATAAATACGCAACGAAAAATTATAACTGGATATTTGATTAATACACGAAGCGGGTTTGGAAACCCGTTTTTCGACGAATGTTACAATGATATCCTACTTTTTTTCTCAATGAAGCTAATGAAACTATTCTTTTTTCGCCAAGCAATCTAGAAGCATTCAGAATTCTCGTCCATATCCCATTATCGCTTGCCAACCGAGACCCGTTAACAATTCCTGCACCCTCCTCATGATACTGTAATAACCCTAACGCATAATGCACTAGGATTATTCATAAATCTCCATATTCACTTCTACAGCAACACCAGATTTAAAACCTTCTAAGCTACCATAACCTAAACCCCCTTAACTTTGCCAGCCATCACTGAATCCCACTGAACAAGTTGATGCTTGATAGGAGGTCCATGACATGGATTGAAGGCTATCATACGCTTCCCACTGGCACCCTATCGACCATAGAAGACCTTCTATTTTATTTTTGTTTAAACTTGACGGATTGATGTTCTTGGAACTTGATGTTTCCCCCTGCTAGTTATGCCATTTATCAGTTTAAAAAGCTATGTTTTGAAGCAATTATCTAGCTGTGAGACTTCTCGGGTTTGGAACTACCAAACCAACTAAGAGAGTTCTCAAACAAATTATTCTTAAATAAATGTGTGTGTAAATATCTTTATTTTATATGAAAAACCAAATAATTTGTTAATATTATCTAAATGGTAATTGTTTTAATCATTTAATTCTTTGATACTTAAAAGTATTCAAAATTATATACGATATTTTAGACTTGAGAATTGAAAAAAATAGTTATATAGAAAACGACAAACCATTCAATATATCAAATATTTCAAGTCAAATATTTGTATGGTGTATAGAATAATGTTAAGGATCCATGTAAAAGCTTCTATAACAAATAGAAGTTTTGTAAACAAAATTACTAAAAACAGTTATATATGATCCATAAAAGAATTGAAAGTTACTTTATTGTACTTTTTCTACTATCTTATATCTCAGTTTATGTTAATAGGTTAGGAGGGTGTTTGGGATTGAGTTTAGAATAACTTATTGATTTATAAATTAAAAAAATGTTTGGCATTGATAAAAGTGTTTTTTTTTATTTTGACTTTTTAAAAATGAGACTGTGAAATATGTAACCCTAAAAATGAGACTGTGAAATATAAAATGCAAATAAATCTCATTGTGGTTTTTGTGTTGATGAAACCATAGATAGACTGTGAAATATGTAACCCTAATATTGTGACACCATAAGGTAAGTGGACTAGTACGCAAAATGTGCAACTATGAAGAACAAATGTAATCCATTTAAGCTCAACTGTCATGCGAGTAAGAGTACAATAGCTCGCCTCGATATTCAAAGAATGGTTGTATGATATTATTTGGAACTCTAACTAATGAGATTGGGTCCAAGAAACACATTATATCATATGTATTAGATCAACGATAATGTCACACCCGGTCGTAAGCGGAAGCGCGCGATGTGAACTTGATTAGTTTTCATCACATACGATATAAGTAAACAACTATATGAAATAAAACATGCACGATGTTCATCCATTGCCATCATTTAAAAGTTACAAGTCATAAGTATTTAACTACAAAAGACAACACAAGTTATAATATCTTTACAAAAGACTTGTTCAAAATGTAGCTTTAAAACCCAAAGGCTTTGCATCCTATATCTTGTTCGAAGACGGATATATGGACCAAACCTACCCTTCAAAATATGATGGCATCGTATTCTTGATAACCTTGACTTCTTGTAACCAATCGAGCACAGATCCACTTAGTTGCATGAAATTCATGTAAGTTTAAAACATCAACAAAAGTTGGCGAGTTCATGCGTTTTGAGTTCATAACAAATGTTCTTAAAAACATTTGAGAGTTTGTATATAACAATGTGGTATGCAAAGCGTCAATGAACTTATGATCATTTATGTTTTTCAAGGACATAAATATGTGTGACGACATAGAAAGCACTCAACCCTAGACGATTTCATACCGGTCCACCCGGCTGGGACAACAAAAGCACTACATACGGCCACACAAGTACCCATGAGTGGGGCTCGCCTACACCCGATAGATCTACCACTCTTGTACCGTGGTCTTATAAAAGATTAATGTCGCTTAAGAGACACCCTACTCGCACATGATCTAATATTTCATTCCATAACTAAACCATACCACCGAAACATGTATTTCCCATCGAGAGTTATAAAACCGAAAACATTCAAGAGAAAAGGGGGACATGAACTCACAGATTTGCGTCCAAAGATTGTACTAGCAAACTGTAACATTCATTGTAAAACGGGTTTCCAAAACCCGCTCCGTTTAACTAATTCAAGTATTTATTTAATGTTTCATTACGCATCTATTCATCTTACAATACGAGTTACTGATTTTTTGTAGTTAATAAATAAACTAAAAAGTTAAAATATTAAATAAATAATAATAATATTAATAAATATGGTTTTAATATAATAAAAATAAATACTAAGGGGCAACCAGGTTCGAACCCGGGTCCCCATCAAACACACACACAACTTACACCACTGCATTACACATACTCTTGTGAACAAATCCGAAAACAATTAAAATTTAAATCTCAACTGAAAGGTCAAACCTGCAATTCCAATTGCCGAGTCCGTAACCGTGGAAAGCATGATTTTTGAAATCACCTCACTTAACGAATTTCGGATTGATTAAACATGTATAACTGATGTCGAACATCAGTTATAACTGAAAAATTTAAATCTATTTGATGTGAAACTGATTGCAAACAATGATTTTAAAACCGAAATTTAAACCGAAAACATGGTTATCATTGCCTATAAATTTCAACTCCAAACCATTCTAAAACTCGCTCATTCTCTCCAAACATCAATCCAAGCTCGTTGGAAGAACCCTCTATTTTCAAATGAGCCTCGCCGGAGTTCCTTGTTCATCGCCGGAATCCAACCGGAAAACTATAATTCATCTCCAACTCAGTACAATCATCTTAAACTCTTTGTTATCATTTGTCTAGTGATTAGTTGTATTAGCAGTAAATCCAAAACTGCCTAATTTGACTAACAGTCGGGTTCGATTGCTGGGTTTTGAAAGGAAGAAGATGACGTTTTTCATAGTGTATAAATATAATTAAAAAAGGGTATTTAATCGGGTTAGACACACAGTTCTGCGGTGGACTGTGTGCAATAACAAAACACACGTTTCGGGTTCGAATCTCACACGTATCCAACTTTCTGAAATAAAAACCATTTTTTTAAAAACCCATACAAAACACCTCTGAGTAAGTGTATAAAACTAATTTAATTGTGGGTTAATACGGGTTAGACACACAGCCCAAATGGTTGGGCTGTGTGCACACGAACCGTAGGTCTCGAGTTCGAGCCGGGCCGTTGTAACCGGTTTTGGCCATTATAAATTCTTTTTAAATAAAAACAAAATATAGTTAAGCTAGTTAGTATATATATAATTAAAATAGAGTTTATTTCGGTAGACACGTAGCTCAGTTGGTAGAGCTGCGTGCACGTATACGGGAGGTCACGAGTTCGATCCTCACACGATGCCAATAATTCCAAAGTCAAACCGGTCTGACCGGTCAGACCCTGACAAGGGTTAATATTTTTTTATTTCTTATTTTCTTTATTTTTAATTCAAAAATCCCTACAAATAATAAAAATAAGGCTTTTTAAGTTTTTAAATTGCAATTAACACAATAAAAATAAACCTAAAAATCTAATAAAAGGCATTAATTAGAAATATTAATTTCAAATAAAAGATATATTTATCGAATTATTACGTGATTATTAGGTTAGTTTCTCTCGTCGGTTAAATCTTAAATCGTACGCATTCATCACCAATTCAAGAAAACGCACCCACTGTGAGTGAATCCTTACAAATTCCACTTTTTATTCATGTTTTGGGTGTATCATGTGTCATTTACATAATTTTGTTTATCCAAAAACTTGTGCTACTACCATTATATGATCTAACGTTTATGTAATGTTTGGTTGTTGTTATATGTGGTTACATTTTCTCATTTCAGTGCATCATTCACATTAGGCCTATCAGTTCCTCGTTGGATATGAGTTGAGCATCGTGTGCCTCATTAGATTGGCTCCGTTTGATTGAGCCTTGATCTCACAGTTCATAATTTATCATGCTCATGTGTGCATTGCTAGATGTTATGTGGTTTGTGAATAGATTTACATATACGTATGCTCATATTTGGTTTACGCACATTTTTATCAAATTAATCAATATAACTAATTCTTTAAAATGATTAAATGAGATTCACTCACCAACTTTTGTTGACCCAAATCTTTATTTTACACATGATACAGGTGGACAGGCTGAGGAGAGAAACACTAAAGATTTGGCTTTAGAAGAAGAATAAACCATTGTTTGTCTAGAATATTTTCGTGTTTGTATGTTTTTACGTGTTTTTTGGAATATTCTCTTTTAAATTTGATTTAATAAATATGAACTTTATTATAGTAAATGTCATGAGCTTTGATGAAAACCCAATCATGCCCCAACTATTATATCCGATGCGGGTCAGGGTGTGACACAAACGATATTCCAAAAGCGTGAGTGAACCTACAAGTGCTCTAACTCATTAGACACTTTGGTCTCTTCTAGACCTTGTACGCGTTGTTCATCTTGAACGTTATTATATTCATATTCTTTATATATTTGGAACCCTTGTGTATTTTAATATGTTGGCATTTGTTTCGTGTGTATGCTTTTAATATATATATACTTCTTATATATATAGGGAAGGTTCATTTGAGAAGAAATTTAATGTGAGAAGAAAAAGAAGAAATGACATAATGGTAAAACATTAAATAGTTTATAATTCCTCTCATTTATTATGTTATTTCTCAATAATAAAGAAAAAAACATTTTATCGTGCAAATTTTTAAATTTATCCTACATATGTCTTACATTTACTGGAATTTACCCTACACATATGTAAATTTACCCTACACGTTTCATAATTTATCCTACACATACTAAAATTTATCCTACACATGTCGAAAATTGTCCTACACCATAAATTATTTTATCTTGAAAGAGCATATGAAAAAATGAGTTGCAATTTTAATTAATTAGCTAATTAATCACAATTATTGTATTACCTATATGCCCTTTTTCATAATATTAAATACACACATTAAATGAAGTAAATGGAGAATTTCTATTGGTTTAAAAGTTATTCTTTTTTATTCTTACAAATTTTTTCTTCTCTTTTGAACTCTCCACTATATATATATATATATATATATATATATATATATATGTGTGTGTGTGTGTGTGTGTCTATATATATATATTGTATTCATAGTGTGTATGAACGGGCCTCGCCCTTCATGAGTCTTTGTGCCTTGCACAATTGAGAGTAGGCCTAGCCCATTTGAGTCTCCGTGATCCATATGGTTTGACTGGGGCTAGCCTATTAGTGTCTCCGTGCCACGCACGACATATGTTCGTTATATGTGATATATATATTCTTCAAATATATATTATTAAGTTTAGTGAACCTCGTTCACCTGTATAAATTCCTTTCGATTTGAGTATGTATATCTGTTTCACAAATACATGTGTATATCCTTTAAAGATATAATTGTTAAAAATATTTATTTTTAACATTGTATTTGCGTTGATGTACATGTACGGTATTCTTTGTGAGCATACAGTTTAATAAGTGTATTCGAGTACATCACCATGTACTTGAGTATTTTATACGTATACGTATACCATATATATACTTATACTTGTGTATTTCGTTATTGGTATTTATGTCGTATTTATACGTATTCGTGAACATGTACATTCCTTATATTCTTGCAATTCCACCAAGTATATTTTTGTACGTATTTTATACATATTTGTATACGCGTATACTTATATTTTCTTTCACTTAGTGATTATTTATGCTTATACTTTCCGGAATTATAAGTGTTGAAATATATTTATATTTCCAATGCCTAAAAACATATTATTTTTAGAGTTTCGTCGTAGTAACCGAATATATACGTTTTCGTGTCGAGAGTGACCACATGTTGTCCGCGAGACATGCACACTCCTTGGCGTGACGTTAAGGCGATCGTTGCCGATGGCGACACATTTATTTCGTTAGAGCGTTTATTATATGGTTTGTGTCGGTTTCGGATATATATTATCTTGTCAATGCCCAGGTTATAAGTTGATTTGTCCGATGTCCATTGTCCACTTATTCGTTGTCCGATTATCTATTTATGGATATATCATAAGTGTGTTTTATGTATATATTTAGTGTTATCCATTTCCCAAGTGTAAATGTACATGAAGGTTCATGTCCATTCTTATACATCTAGAAATTTATGTATTCTCCATGTGTGATGTATTGGGTATTAGGTTAGTATTCTCCTAACACTAATACATACACATAATACACAAGTATTATACACACCAAGTGAAGTATTTAAGATATATAATTTTCCCAAAATTATATTGCTAGAGATATATATATTATTTCCATCCACTTTAAATTAGGAAATATATATATAAGTGTTTAATAAAACTCTTGGATGATTAAGACTTAAACCTTACCATTAACGTTTGCCTAATCACGATTAACCATTTTAATCACCCTTTAATTTCTCCTTAATCGCGATTAGATTTTTAGAAAATTGCGCCATAGTTACCCCTAATTTATGGCGTTTTCCACGTTTATTAAACATATTTAAAACATGATTTAACCCACTAATTATCATCAAAACTCAATCAAATTTCAAGACACTAACTTTACATGCATGAACCATCTTTACATCTCCATTTCCATAGACTTTTTATATCTATATTTTTAATCATATCTTTAAAAATAACGTCATCTTTATATATCCTCTAAAAAGATCATTAAAAATTATCATTATTCTCATGCTTCCTAACCAAGTTCTCAACTTTAAACCAACTTGTTTAAGCTACTTTTTAAGATAATCTTTGTGTAAATAATGGTGTTTAACTTTTATAAAAGTTATATTCATCACAAATCATCTTCAAGTTTATCTAAAAGTCCATGGAACATAAGGATGATGATCTTGTTTAGATCTAAACATCAAGATGTTTGGATCACCATTCCTAGCCTAGATCATACAAGATCATGCACTTAAAAATCAACATGATCATACTAACTAGTTAACACTAATCCACATAATTAACACATAATACTTCATATTTAGTAGACTAGTGGTGATTAGGGTTTTAAGCTTTGTTTTCTTTGGTGTTCAAGATGATCAACATGTACTTTAGTATACTACATATTATAAGAAGCTTAAAAAATAGCAAAAGATGATCTTACAACTTTGTAAGTGTTTAGTGCACTTATAGATGAAGATTAAGAAGGTTTAGATGCTCCAAAGTAAGCTCTGATGATCTTCCATGCTTGCAAGTTCCTTATATCATCTTCGAATGGCTTGTAGAGGCTTAGATTTGGTTATTTAATAAGTGAAAGTGGTGGGTTTATAGATACTCCTTGGAGCCGTGAATGGGAGAGAGGAGGGAAGAGGTTGCTTTGGTTTCTATCTTATGAATGATGTACTAAAGGTGAAATGGTAACTTATAATGTCTTGCAAGATTAACCAAGTCAAAGGAAATCTTTGAAGTCCATACTTTCTTATCCTTTCATAATCAACATCATGTTGTTATTTATAAAATAACTTTTATAATATGTAACATGTATATAAGTTGTTATAATTAAGGGTTTAGGGGAATTAGAGATGTTCTTGCATGGTTTAGTGAATGTTTTTGACGCTAAAAAATGGCTAACTAGTTCGCTAGATTGTTCTTTTAGGTGTTAGGGTGATAAAAATACCATTTACTAGCTCGTCGGCTCGGAATCGGACGAGTTATGAACGTAGTGTCGTAATATCGGAAGCTTATATTTCGGATATCCCATTGTTATTTCCAAGCTTATTTAGGATGTATATCATTATATACAAGTCCTACAACCATTAAAATGTTGAATTTTAGTGCTTCGGACAATTTATATTGTTACAGTTTAGCGCGGATCGAACGAATTGTAAGTTTACGCATTTTCCGGTAAGTTAAAGTGTTCTAGTATTTGGTGTCCTAATTAGGGATTTTTGTTTGTATTTCAATGATAAAATGCTTTCGTGTCATTTGATGCTCGTTCGGACAGTTTTCAGAACTAGCTAGCATGAATAGTGTGTTCAGGTGAATAGTGTTTTCAGCATTTTAGCCAACATATCGGACATAGTTTTTTTTTTCTTGCGACGCGACGAATGTGACATTATCATTTGCATAATTTAAACATGTTCTATGATTACTAGCATTTGTATGACCTCCTCATGCATTGTTTAAGCCATAAGCGAACACAAATTTGATGTATAATTAATAGTTAAGTTGTACGGATTTACCATTTATTTGCCGGCTGTCACAAATAATCAGGACAATCATAATATCAACATAAGCACAAAAAGTGACAATCTTATGTACGTGAATCATCAATCTCCGTGTGATAGTAAAATTAAGGCACCGAAGAATATTTTTGACAAAAATCTAGTGTCAATCATTAAACTTATGTAAAAATTGTGAAACCTTACTCACCACAGATACAATCTCTAGACGAGTTAAAAAATATTGTATAGTTCCAATGTTACAACCTATACCAATGGATCCTCTAGAGGGACACTAGAATAATGATAGTGTTGTCGTTTAAGAAAAATCAAAGTAAACAATAAATGATTGACCCATTGTAAAGGACCACGTAAGTACCGTTGTTGTGAAAGATGCAAAACATCATTAGAACAATCAATAAACAATGTGACACACGAATCAACTAGAGCAAACCTAAATCCTTTTTCCATTCTCTTGCATTATGATTAAAAAAAGGCATAATTACGATTCTGCATTAGAACTAAGGCAAAGTTCACCATGAGCATAATTAGGGTTGCACTTTGTAAAGTTAATATGATACAATACATAGGAATATCTCCACATCGTTCTATTCTATTTTGTTTACAAGACAGATACTGGGGCATAAGAAATGTTTGTCTCAAATATCGTCAATGCATTTTTGGTGAAGTGGCTGTGGAATGAGAAGAGAACATCATAGTTAAGCGTGCTTGAGTGGGAGTACTGCTGTGATGGATAATCTCACAAAAAATCTCCATTCTGGCAACCAAAATCATATTCGTGAGCTTAATGGGGACAAAGTGGATATTATTAGTTGATATAAGAGGTCGGATGTTACAAATGGTATTGGAAGCACTCATGCTATGTAGTCTTATGATGGTGGGGCAAACCTTATTAGGACGACAAGTCATGGGATAAGGGAAGAGGGGGAGTCTCTGTGTGTATGTGGGTAGGGTAAGGGGTGACCCTTTAATCAAATCTCACAACATTTCTTCTGTCATGTTTTGTCCATACGAGAGATACTGGGACATATAAAATGCCTCGTCTTAAATATCACTAACACATTTTAGACACAATATTTATAAATGATAGAAGAACTCCACAGTTAAGTTAACTGTACTTGAACAGAAGTAATACTAAAATAAGAGGCCTCCTGAAAATCTCCACTAAAGAACAAAAAAATAAATAAGTGAGGTTATCGGGCAATCTTACAATTGTTAATTGATATGAGAAGCGAGATCTTATAATGAAAAGGCAAGTGTGAGTAATTAAGATCTTATATTATTTTCTATTAGTTTAGTGAGAGATATTTATAGACCAAAAAATAAATACAAATTTAATAACAGTAAAAATCTCGTAAAAGCTTTATCATTTTGTTGGTTTAAAAAGTAATTATTATAGCAAATCAGTAATATAAATTTTACTTTGAAGATTTTATATATGATAAAAAAAAACACAAAATTTGTTTTAGTTGTAGGAGACCAAGGGTAACGGTACGTTGGTACCTTACACGCTTCCGCCGATCAACATTTTTTAAATACCAATTACAAATGAAAAGCGTGCATGGACTTTCGTTGAAACTTCCTCAATGTTATTTATTCCTTTCAAAGTTGTTAATTTTAATAATAATAATAACAATATAATAACTAAATTAAGATATAATAAAGGATGCTATAAAGAATTGAGGAAAACGACGTGACCTACACAAGTTGGTCAGAGAATATATTTTTCGGGAACCAAAACCAGCCTTGTTTTTTCTCCAAGGTTATTTTAATATTTGTTTCATACGGACAACTTTATTTAATTTATCTAAGAAAAAAATTAGGAACTTAGTGATGATGTTAATCTTGTATTTTGTATCATTATTGTGTTAGAGCAACTTTAATACATATTGTTATGTGAAACGTGAAATCATCGTTATAAATGTTGTATGAGACTTTAGTATTGTTTATGTGCTCTGCGCATTTATGTCAAACAAAAACTTGTTTTTTTAGAACAGCTTCAACTCATTACTCTAATTTCTCGTGCTAAATGCATGTTTTCTATATGGATCATATTATGTTAAGATTTGATAAATTTGTTTGTTTGTATTGCAGATTTTATACACCCGAACCAAAATTATGTATGAAGTTGCCTCTTTTAGTTTGAGATACTAAATATACAAACAATAAAGAGATACGCCGAGTAATGATAGCAACAACTAAAGTTGGATAGTTTATCTCTCAAACGGCTATTTTCGTAGATTCTATAATACATTGTTGGGGGATATATATATTTTTTTAACGGCTGAATAGGTATGATTCCGAATTGCATTTGGACACATGGTATAGGAACCACACTACTCCAAGCTGGTGTTTCCGTCACCCAATAATATCCAGAAGGTTCTAGAAGCTTCTGAAAAAGGATACCTTGTGATAGAAAGAAGCTCTCAGCAGATAAGAATGACAATATGTGGCACCAATAGCGAGACGCCAACAGGGGTTACAAGATCCTGGGAGGACAAGGCGACAACCAGTACAACCGCTATCTTCTCCTCCTTGTAGCGAGTCACTTGTGTTCTTCGTTTTGCAGGACGTTGGAAGAGTTAGTTACCAATCGAGTGAAGGACAGAGGTTGAACCTCATTATGCGAGACGACCCAACTACATGGCTTAGTGCTATTTAGTGTTTCTTCACTGGCGCCCACCACACTTAAAACAACTATTTTCATCTCTTTTCTTTTGAAAAACGCTTTTCCGGTTGCTAATCCAAACTCTTCTTTCCAAGTCGACGGTGAATGTTCTCCGTTTGGACCGGTTGCAGACAACACACACGTCCAAAGCCACCAAAGGGACAAACAAGTCGAGAGGAAGTAGGGGTCACCAACATCTTTGGTAGTGCTACCCGAGCAAACCAACAGACTACTCCTGCAACACCAAATGCTGTTAATACAATTTTTCCTTCAATCCCAGAGGGTGAAACACTAGCTTCCTATTATGCTAAGTCGCAAGATGTTTTAAACATGGCGTACATCCAAATGTGCGCGAATGCCCAGTTCCCGCCAAGACACCAGTACAACAAGCGCACGTGCAAAACGCATCACCAAGAGTCCAGTCACTCAGTCGAGAGTTCAGTTATGACATAGAGTCGCCACAACAAACACCTTCGTGCACGATTGCGCACAACATCGGCGAGTAGCAACAACCAAGATACAGCTTTGCAAACATCAGCATAGCACACAACACTCACAATACCACCAGAATCCTCAACGACATCCACACCAATCAATCCAGAGTCGTATGTCCGTGTGCGACCGCCTAGGTCCGTGAAAATGATGGAAGAATTTGAGGGTATGTCAGATGAAAATGACTCAACCTATTAGGAAGGGGACACTACGAGCGTGTTCAGCAGGCTTCCGAAGGATCGTAAAGCATATAAATCCCACGCACGTGGAGGTTACAATCTAGCGACAGAACATGACTTTACTTTAAGTTATCGACCAGAAGGTGTGGCATAAAAGTCGAAATTTATCAAGGAAATAGCAATGGCTCCGTTGGAGAAAACAAAACTACCATACAATGTGAGGAAATACAATGGACTGGCCGACCCAGATGATCATATTCAAGTATTCACCAATGCAGGGGTCATAGAGGGTGGTCGCTCCCGGCTTGGTGTCATCTGTTTGTTAAGACATTAACAGTGCAGTACACGCATGGTTTGATAGCTTACCTGCAAGGCGAATCAAGTCATGGATAGATTTCCAAGAGAATTCCTATCATACTTTAGTCAACAACGAAGATACACTAGAGATCCAGCCGATGTACTGAATATCTGGAGGAAAGATAATGAGGGCATTGAAGACTTTATCACAAGGTACAACAAAGAATGCCTAGAGATCGGGAACGTGGGAGATGAGATGATGCGGGCTCACTTCATGTGAGCCGTCATGTGCAATGATCTGATTAGAAGGCTGAGAGGTAGGGACGGAGGCCCAAAAGATTGGGAAACGTTCATCGTAGTAGCAAAAATCATTGCGCAAACGGAAAAGCATCTGACCAGCGACGAGGGCCGTCAGTACAACCATAACCAGCAAGCTAGCGAATAGCGAAACAGGAGAGGGCGAAACTCTACCTGGAAAACATCTGGTTATAGTGAGAACACTCACTCCACTAAAGACGCTCGCAATACCATTAATCGAATTGGGTACAAAAAAGAGGTCAAACAAGAAAATAGAGAGCGACAGTGGACACCTCTCACAAAAACACCATCAGAGGTGTTATCACAAAGAACCACCAATTCAGAGCTGCGCAACAAATGCGCAACAAGAAAGGTCAACACCTAAATCTCTTCTGCGATTACCACAAAGATTCGGGTCATCTGACAAACAACTGCATCAGTCAAAGGCAAGAAATAGAAAGAGCACTCAAAAGCGGAAAATTCACACATTTAATCAAAAAATGTGAGGAAAGATACACGACACATCATTCGAAGAGACGAAGGCCCAGATAACAGAAGCTGCGCAGATTGGATACACACATGGTACAAGGTGGTCCCAGCCGAGGAAGAAAGAGATACAACAAACGCGCACAAGCGACTCTTGGCCCGAACAACAAGTGGTTTTTTCCGGTAGTCCGAGGGGGACCACGAGAAAAAAGACCTATCGTTATTTCTGGAGTGTTCGGCCATTACCAAACAGACTACATGTTCGTCGACATTGGGAGCACAACAGACATCATATATGAGCAGTGTTTCAATCAGCTAGACCCAAAGTACAAGGCACGCCTCGAACCAGTGGATTACCCTCTCATCGGCTTCTGTAATGAGGCTGTCTTTCCCCTAGGTCAGATATCATTCCCTGTGTTGTTGTTAGATGGAAAAAACTCAAGAATTGAAGACTATACATTCATGGTGTTACCGGCCAACTCACGCCATGACGTACTTTTGGGACGAGAGTCTCAAGGGGATTTCAATATGCTCTGTTCAGGGCCACACTCTTCAATGGGATTCCCAACTGAAACATGGGTGGCAATCATCTATGCTAGCAAGGAAGTACTAGTAGCAGAGGAAGCGCGTTGAACAAAAGCAAACAAACATACACCGCGCATAGAACCAGAGAAGTGGATCCTCAATAGAAAGTATACAGACCGCAATCTCAAGAACCAGAGAAGCGCGCCTAACAAAAGCAAACAAACAATCACGTTGGGACACGCGATCTCAGAAAACATCCGCACCTTTCTAAAGCAGCTATTGTTTAGAAATAAGGATATCTTTGCATGGACCCCCACAGATATGATCGGCGTTCCTAGAGACATTGCGGAGCACCATCTGAATGTGTCAGAGAACGCCAAACCCGTCGTCCAAGCAAAAAGGAACCTAGGACCAGAGAAAAACGAAGCAATGAGAAAGCAAGTACTAGAGCTAGTGAATGCTGGGATGCTACGCGAAGTATGTTATCAGACCTGGATCGCCGACCCAGTAATGGTCCCAAAAGCAAATGGGGGATGGCGTATGTGCATTGACTACAGAGATCTAAACAAAGCGTGCCCAAGAGGTTGCTATGCATTACTCGAGATTGACGAAAAAATTGACTCCCTGGATGCTTTCCAGTGGAAATGCTTCCTGGATTGTGACGAAGGCTTTCACCAAGTTCAGATGGCCATAGAGGATGAAGACAAAACAACATTCCGCACGCCGATGGGCATGTACTGTTACAACAAATGCCATTCGGCTACGTAATGCGGGAGCCACGTATCAACGCATGATGAATGAGCTGTTTGGAGACGATGTGGGAAAAACATGTAGAAGTTTACATGGACACTTGGTGATCATGAGTAGAGAAGAGGACCAAATGTTGCAAAACATCGAGAAAACTTTCAACACACTACGCAAGGCCAACATGAAGTTGAATCCAAGTAAGTGCTACTTTGGCATGGAGGAAGGAAAATTCTTGGGATTCATTGTCACGAAAGAGGGTTTCAGAGTAAACCTAGAAAAGGTACAAGCAATCTAGCGAATGCATTCACTATCTACAATCAAATAAATGCAAACGTTGGTAGGGCGGTTAGCTGCGTTAAATCGATTTCTAGCCAATCATGCGACTAAATCACTTCCTTTCATAAAAATATTGCGCAACTGTGTCTCGAAGAACAAGTTCCACTGGACTCCGGAAGTAGAAGTCGCTTTCAAGGAAATGAAAGAATGCTTGATACAGCTCCCAACCCTCACGACACCAAGAAAGAACGAACCACTAGTAATGTACCTTTCAGCCTCTAAGAAAGCGATTGGAGCCGTATTATTAGTCGATCGAAAAGGAGTACAAACCCATGTGTACTATGTAAGCCGCACCCTGAATGATCCAGAAACAAGATACTCAATAATGGAAAAACTTGTCTTAGCCCTCATTCACGCCTCCAGGCGGCTACGAAGATATTTCTCAACCCATGTCATTCACGTCCTCACCAACTATAGCATAGGTCACATCTTAGCGAAACCAGAAATTTCAGAAAGGTTAGCTAAATGGGCCATCGAATTAGGAGGATACAACGTGGTGTTTCGACCAAGACTGACGATTAAAGGGCAGGTTCTAGCTGATTTCATAACAGAAGTACCAAGCAAGAAAGAGAAGGAGTGCAGGGCAATGATAGAAGATAAAACAACAACCAAAGAGGAGGTTTGGCAATTGTACACTGACGACGCGTCGAATGACGACGGGGCAGGGGCAGGTTTGAGACTAGAACCCTGAGTCTTTTACTGGTCTTATATAAATCAGCCATACCCCCTCCTATCTAGTATCAGAACCATAGCGCTCCTGCCATCCCTTTCTAAGGTGTGATTAGTATGCTTTGTGACTGCCGACTTAGCGCGGATCTCTCACATCAGAAAACGAACCTTCAAGGCCTTTGTCAGACTGGTCCGACACGCTGAGTTTTCTTATCCCACATCTAAAAGTAGCTTGTTAGGTGAGTCGTAAGTCGGAAGGGTCCATAGTAATATCCTCAAAGTACGAGCTTGAAGATTAAGATCAAGAGTCTTTAGAAGTCTAAACCCAGTTATGAATCCAGAACACCCACTCCCCCGTTCAAATTCTAGTTTTCGTCGGTCGTCTGCGTTAAAGATTGGTCAGTTATATGAGATTTCTTATGTATCTGATGAATCTAAAATTCCTATTACTAGTATGCCTCTAGTTAACCCTTATAGTGTCTTTAAAAAACCCCAAAATTCCCTCTCCAAAAAAGTAAAACAATTAGTCAGTTCGGCGTCAAACCCCGTTGTCAAAGAGTTTGTGCAAACTTCCAAGTTTGATTCCCACCAACTCCCAGCAACAACCTCCGAACACCTCGTCCCCCTCACTCTCCCCTCAGATCTTCCAAGGATCTGCCTATCCCAAGGATATACCCATATCCACTTTGGTGCCATAAGACTAGCACTAACCTTCCACGGACGAAAAGGACTACCAGCATTCTCGTATCGCCCTTGTCGATACTAGATTTGTAGAGTACCAGCACGCTTGCATCGGTACCATCTAAACCACGTTAAATGCCGGAACCATCTTTGTCACCTTCTACCCAAAATTTAATATGCCTCTCAATGACCCGTCATTGTTACGGCTCTTAAAGCCCAGATCCAGATCGGTGGTACGCCTAGGTCAACACTTTCCAGGCAACTTTTCATTATCAGATGGCCTATCGTGTCCAAAACCACTCTTTAGACATCATGGTTCCTGGATTGCAGGATAACTCTGGCGATGCTCTACTCATAGACATCGACTCCAATGCCACACCAACCTGCACATATGTTCCTAAACAGTTATCCAGAGAAGAGCTTACGAAGCTATTACCTGAAAAGTGGATAACAAACTATGAACAGATCCACCAAGCGCCGGTTCAGACAACAACAACCCTTGACTTTGTCCGCCATCAGGATGGACAAGTTGTGGTACGATTTGCAAGACAAGACTGAGGAGATGTCTTCTCTACGGTTAGCATGATCCAACCGGTTGAAGAACCACATTTCCCGTTCGACGTAT
The DNA here is from genome assembly GCA_947069175.1 of Scalesia atractyloides. Classification (NCBI taxonomy): domain Eukaryota; kingdom Viridiplantae; phylum Streptophyta; class Magnoliopsida; order Asterales; family Asteraceae; genus Scalesia; species Scalesia atractyloides. The sequence goes on from CAMTDV010000028.1 coordinate 56,750,652, forward strand.
GTGACTGCTAGGAATGCCTGGACGAAGCATACCACCTGGAATACGAAGAAGAAACCAAAACCAAGAAGAAAAAAGGGTCCCAGAATGCTCTAAAGAAAAGATACGAAGCCGGAGATCCACAAGTTGGTCTTCTTGGAGAACCGTCAGGAAAGTTTGACTACTATGTCCTGTATGGTGATAAAAAAAACCAAGCCCTAAACAGACAAAACCATATGTACGAAGACGTCCATCTACCCAGCTAGACGGACTGTTTATGCTTGGAACAACGCCTCCAACACCCAGCTCTCCAGATTACCAGGTTGAATTCCCACCTTTAACTACGAGCATGCCCATCAAAAAACCAAACACTGTTGGAAAATCTGGAACCAACAACCATCAATGCAAACGGTGTTCCTGAATCAGTAACAGCTGCTGAAGCCACCCTAAACTAGCAAAGCGAAAATGTTGTGGCACAAAACAAAGCTCTCACCACCATCCTAGCTCAACAGTGTAATCTGACGAAAGCTCACGAAGATCTAACCAGCAGAGTTCAAGGCCTAGAAGGAATCATATATGAGATCAAGGCCAAAATCCTTGAGCTACATCATGAACTTCTCCAACTAGTACAGAACTCCCCAGGCCACAAAGCCCACAGGGACTCCAACAAAAAGAAGCTGAGATGAAATTCCTCAAAGCTCAACTCACAGATCTGGAAAGACAACACAAGCAACAAAGAGTCTCCACCTTTGTTGATGATCCATGGAGATTGACATCGGCACCGTTTGTGCGAACGTCCTTTGATCCCCAACCACTACCAGCATCACCGTTCCCACAAACTTCTCTATCCCTAAACCTCTGGTCTAAAGAACAAGCAAAAAATCAAAGCTAGAAAAGCTTCCTCGACAAGAAGCACGTCATCTGAAAGCATAAACAAAATCCCATCCGCAAGCAGAGGAAAAGAACCATCAAGAAGTGGGAAGGATGTAGATGATAACATCATGATGACCTCCCCAAAGGCTCCCAATATGATGCCTACCAAAGAAGAGAATGGGATCTCATCATTCTTGCAAGCTTTGACCAGAACTAACAACCCAGAGGGTCTACAGATAATCGCTCCAGTGATTAACCCACATTACGAAACATCATCCGTATCCGAAGAAAGCTCTACTTCACACTCCTATGAAGAATTGCCCCCACCAGATGAATTCGAGCATCTGTTCATGAAAGAGGCAGAAACAACTAAAAGAGCCTATGTTTCTGACATTGATGATGAAGCGTCCCAGACATCACCACAGACCAACGAGAAAGCTCCTCTGAATATGGATTCAAAACAGCAATTCACCTTTGACGATATTCCCCCAGCAAAATGGCGTGATAGAAGTGTTGAAATGCTAACCTGGTGCATAGCCGAGCTCCAGTACTACAGCATTGACATGGTCATCAAACGCTTTCTGGAAAGACGCCAAGGAAGACTTCGGGATTGGTACGTAAGTCTTGGTGAATATAGGCAAATGAACATCCTAAAAAGCAAAAACCCAGAAGAATTCATAAATGCAACTTATTATGAATTCATTGGGAATTCGTAGATCATACAATTCGAGCTCGAGAAGAATTCTTAAAAATAAATGCTGCTCTTTCCGTCCAAAAGACCTTGAGAAGCATTACAACAGAAAGTTCGAAAGGTTTTATTGTCTCCATGGTATTGATGACATAAACCTAAAGCAAGTCTTGTTGAACTCCTTTCTGGAGTCTCTCTCGAATGAGGTATATAGAGCCCTAGAAGCAAAGAACATGACCGTTGCTCAGGCTTCCCTCGGTGGACTTTACCAACTAGTCATGAATGCCCTAACTCAACAACAGTGCCCCAGCGATAAAAACCACGTGATAGATTCCCTGGCAACAGAGTTCAAAGACACAGGGATCCTATTGTCCCGAAAGAATCTTCTAGCTCAGCCTAAAAAAGCAAAAGAAATCGCTAAACTAAAGCAAAAGGAAGATGTGACCTCCACCCTGCAGATTCCTGCCACAACCAGCCGGAAAAGCAATAGTAAAGAGCATGGCCCACATGAAGACAAAATAATATGTGGTCACAAGGGAAACTTACCTCGGAAGAACGAAAGAAAAAGAAAAAAATGCCCTATGGGTCAAAAAGAAAAAAGAAAACCCCCCAGGGCACCAAGCCAATCACGAAATTCCAGCAACAAAGAACAAACAGGAGAAGATATCGAAGGGTCTATCATTGCAAGCGAAGAATAATCTCCAAGGATCCTCCTCAACTGCTCAACAAATTCCCCAAGATTCCTTATTGGATAGCATTGCCTATTTAAAGACCAGCAAAAACAAGAATCACCACAACCCAAACCTCCCCATTTCAAAGAAGCACTCATGAATACCTCAAACCACCCGAACACAACCACTCTCATTCAAAAGCTGAAAGGCAAGAATGTGCCTTTAGAGGTCATCGAAGTGGTTACCAAACATGCCATCACAGATGAATCCCTCTTAAACTACAAAAATCTCCTTACCCTCACCTTCAAGACACAGGGCCCGTTGATGGATGGAGATAAATTCTTCCCATATTATCCCTTCCTAAATGTTTTTAGGCTAAAAAACTTGCACAATCTATTTAATGAAGGACTGGCTTTCCTATGGTATCTCGCGGAATCTTTTGCCATTGCCATGGCTTTTAATTCCAACAAGCTGTTAGCCTACCTCTTGGACTACCAGCTAGATATGCTACCAGAAGAAAGAAAGAACCTTGCTAAGGTTCTGGAGTGGTTCCTCCCAATCTCTGATTGGGATTACCTCATGAGGGACTCCCCCAAGAAATATTGCATGGTCTTGCTCCGCAAACCCAGCCAAGGCTGGTGTGATTTAAACTCTACAGCACCGCCTGCCCTCATACACTCTTGGTATGACTTAAACCCCGCAGGGTACTATTTCAAAATCAACTACAAGGATGCTTGGATGAATACGCGCATTAATCTTGCAAAGGTAAACCAGGTAGAGGTTGAAGAACTGCCACCACAAGTCCTGAATGGTGAACACCCATGGAAGGAAGAGGATCCCCAGACAACTGAACGGGAGAAAACTATGGTGGAATATTTCAATAATATTCGAGCACTCATGCACCCTCCTATGATCGTCTTTCCAACAGCCGCCGGGAGACAAGCGGTATTCGACCCTATACCAAATGATGACCCGTTCCATCAGAATCCACCCAGTTCACCATAGAGATCCTTGATTCCGCAAAACCACAATAAAGATGTCCGTACTCGCTTAGCGTGCTAATAGTGTGCTTAGGATAAAATAAAGCTTTAATCAATCTTAAAGTGATTAAAGCACGTGTGCTTAGGATAAATAAAGCTTTAATCACTCTTAAAGTGACGTAAGCGCTTATGTCATGTATTTTGTATTTTCCTAGATATTTTCCATGTTTTATTAAGAGTGATTCCATGGATGATGTAATCAAGCATTTCCTTGGTCTATAAAAGGAAGGCTTCCCCTCATTTGTAAATCATCCTTGGGAAGAAATAAAATCTTCTTCTTATATATTTCTCTCTTACCTCTCTCTACTTTCTCTCTCTAGTTCTTGAGTCTTTTATGTTTAACACTATCTGAGTCTTTTATGTTTAACACCCTTGAGTCTTTTGTTTAAGCTTTTTATGTTTATCATCCTAGTCCACCCCCCTGAGTCTTTTACTAGTCTTATATAGATCAGCCATACCCCCTCCTATCTGGGAGTTCACGTACGTAATATGTCTAGAATTTAAGAAAACAAATAACGGGGCCGAATACGAAGCATTCCTAGTAGGTCTCCGTTTAGCGATAAAAATGGGAGTCAAGAACCTCGAAGCACACGTAGACTCACTACTAGTAGCAGGTCAGTTCAACGGTTCCTATGATGCCAAGGGGAGATCATAGCTCTGTATCTAGAACAAGGTAAATCATTGATCCAGCAATTCCAAACGTTCAAAATCACTCACATCTACAGGAGTGAAAACAAACCAGTTGATGCCTTAAGCAAGCTCGCCTCAACAAGTTTCCAACACTTGGCTAAAGATGTGCGTAGTGAGATACTGACAAATCCATTTGTTCCACTCAGGCAGGTCAACGTGGTACAACTAGGAGCCTCATTTTGGATGTCACCAATCATCGCGTACCTACAATTAGGGAAGTTGCCTGGAGACAAGGCAAAAGCTAGGAAGATCAGGCATAAGGCCTTGAAATACCAAATGTCTGATGGCATTTTATATAGGCGCTCCTACCTGGGACCACTTTTGCGATGCGTGGACCTAGTTGATGCACATTTCCTCATACGAGAGATACACGAAGGGATCTGCATAATACATGTTGGCCCGCGTGAAAGTAATGAATGCTGGATACTATAGGCCAAGGATGCATCTGGATGTTGTCAAGACACTAAGGAAGTGCGACGCGTGCCAACCACACGCACCCAAAATGATGCGCCCCAAAAACGCCTTAGTACCCGTTACAACGGCGGGGTCATTCCAGCAGTGGGGAATAGACATGGTTGGACCATTCCCAGACGCACCAAGGGCAGTAAATTTCATAATTGTGGTAGTTGATTACTTCACCAAGTGGGTGGAAGCCAACGCCTTAGCCTCGACGACGCAATGGTAGTGAAGAAGTTAATCTGGGAAACAATCATATGTATATTCGGGTTACCATTACAAATAGTCACGGGCAATGGAACCAATTCCGTATCAAAGACCTGTAGAATTGGCTCAAAGACCTATATATCGAACACACCTTCTCATCGGTGGAAAATCCACAAGGCAATGGCCAAGTGGAGAGTGTTAATAAAAGCATTGTCAGCGACATCAAGGCAAGGCTAGGAACTCAAAGGAGAGGCTCCATAGACGAGCTCCCGAGTATCCTATGGGCACACAAGACCATGCCCAAAACAAGCAATGGGGATACCCCGTTCAGTCTCGTATACGACTCCGAAGCGGTCATTCTAGCAGAGATCGGCCTCCCATCCCCAAGAATGCTCTATCAACTAGATAAACAACGAGGAAGAGTGTCGCATCGATCTAGATCTCTTGGAGGAAGGAAGGGAAATGGCCGCCATTAACGAGGCCAAGTACAAAACCAAGCTCCAAAATTATTACAACAGTCGGGTGCGCATCTACACCTTCAATCTCGAGGAATATGTCTTCAGAGACAACGAGGCTTCCAACACAGAATGCCCTGATAAACTAGCCCCTAAGTGGGAAGGACCTTATGTCATTGATAAAGTCTTAGGTAAAGGGGCGTACCAGCTGCGCACCCTAGATGGCAAAACGGTCCCTAGGACCTGGAACGCGCAACAGTTGCGCAAATGCTATATGTAATCGCACCTTATCCTTGTATGAACGGCGCTTGGCCCAACACCTTTATATGAAATAAAAGAAGTGTTGCCTACATTACATGATATTTATTTTTGAATTTTTAATTACAAATGCATGCACCATCTTGGGCGCACAAGAAAACACTTTGGTTCCCAACGACAATATAAGGTGACAAACCTCCAAGGTCCGTCACGACCAAGTGCACGTCCGGGTTTGCCCTGTACATATGCACGTCTCAACCAAACATTCATTCGTGCCACCTATACAAGACAGTTCACACATGCACAAATTGCAAAAATGAACAAAATTCAAATAAAAGGCCTATAGCCTAACAAAATATATTATAAACATCAAGACATGCCCTTGGCAAAGGTCATATATGCGAAATATTGTCCACCTAGTTAGTGCAGATAAAAACAAATACAAGATAAACAAGAAATTGTCTTAATATGATTACAAGGGCCCTTGGCCCATTCGAGGCATGCAAGCTGGTATGATAATCTTCAATCAAGAGCAACCAATGGTACCCGCACCACCAGTCACGGCATCACTGGTAGAACCACCACTTTCAAGTGCTTTATGAAGCACGTCAACAGCTACCCCCTTGCGAGACAACTTTTCCACAGCCTTCAAGATTCCAAACTTCAACAATCCAAAACCCTTGCGCTTCTCTTTGTAGGTCCCTGCGCAATCTTACTTAAACAGGTCAAAGTCATTGTCCGGTTTCTTCTGCGCTGCAAAAGATTTCCCCTCAGCAAAACCATCCTGACGACCGTTGTTATATGCAGTATCACCAAGCTCCAGCATATATATGGCCAACTCCTCAGAGTTCACCAAACGGTCAGCAAGCTACATCATGGCAATAACAGGGATAAACATATACAAGAACATAAGGACGAGAAAGAACATAAAACTACACGTACCAACGGTAGATCCCGGTTAAGCTACCACTTGCAATCATCTCCCAGCTCCTCAGCTACCATCTCCAATGTTTTGTTCTGGTTCTTTTCATCTTCAACGATCTTCTCCAACTCAAAGATGCACGCCATGGCCTCCGCATGGCTTTTTTGAGACGCGGCAACCTCAGCTTCTTTCGCCTTTAACAAGCCAGAAAAGCGTAACACCTCTTGACCGCTCTCATCTCTTTCACCATGCAACTTGATAACTTCATCACGAGCAAATTTTAAATCTCGGTTTGATCGAGCACAAGCAACTTCCCATTCCGTTTGACGTTCGGAGTTTAGTTTTTGCTCATTAACGAATTTCTACTCAGCGTCACTCACCCTCCAGTGCAAGCCCTTTTCTCCACATTAAAATCCTCTCTCTCCGCGGCAAAATCACGCTTCAATTTTTCAAACACCATGATGTCTTCACCCATGGATTTCCATTCACGAACGATCTCCTAAGTAGTCGAATAGTAATTCACACCGGCGTGAATATGGTCATCCAGTAGGAGGAACCGATCCCGGTTCTTCTGAAACAAGCGTTCAGCGGGAGGTAACGCTAGAGAATATCGCGACAATTGCCTAGGTCATCCCTGCGAGATCCCTGTGCAAGAGTCCAGCGTGGAGCATGAGGCAAATCGTCGCAAGCGGGGTTGTGATCCATTCAAGACCCACCAACCTCAAACCTTCCCAACCTTGAACCACCTTGTCCCTCTGAATGGGCGTGTCCTTCACCACCTGAAGTAACGCGTCAAGTATACGGCGTCACCGAAGGGGTAGTCCCACTGGATTCGACCTCAATGTCCAAGCCACTTGCCCCTTCGTGAATAGATACACTTGGTATTTTCTCAGCAACCTTAGTGCCAGTAGAAACCTCCGAACCCTTCCCCTTGACATCCTTAAGAGGAACAGTATCCTGCACATGAGCGTCACCAAGCACACCAGCAGGAGGCGATCCCGGGCTAGGGATGGAGGAAATATCAGGGCCTACAGGCTTCGATGGGCGAGTCATAGGGCGTCTCGACTGAGAGCTAGTAGCCTTCGCAGAAGCTGTGAACAGAATACCATGACACACTTAGGAAAGCATAGAAAAACGAGAAAGATACAAAAGAAATATAATAAGAATACATATCTTTCCGAGCATAGGTCTCCTCATAAAACTCCTCCAGGATGTTAGATTTTTTCTCAAATATCCCTAGGTCTACTTCACTCTCAGAAGGCGCAGCAGGTTGGCCATCACCTTCATCTTTCTCTCAGAGACATTCAAAGCATCCTTAGCACCTAACTGTTGCTTCAGATCAGACATCAGTTTTCTCTTCTTCTCCATCATTTGAGTCTAGGTAGCTTGATCTTCTTCAACATCAGCAGAAGTGCGTTTAGTCCCTATGTCCAATCCAAACAGGGTGTCAGAAAACCATAACGTAATCCAAATATCACAGACGAGAGGAAGGCTTACCCGCCTAAACCTTTGACTGTGCCTGGGCCTCAGTAGTCCCCTGCGCCGGTTTAGAAGCATCGATCTTTTCATCACCCTAAGACGACTGCGCATGAAGACCTGCACGCGTTGAGTGCTACCTGTGAATAAGGTTGTCAGATGAGGCAGTATATTCTTCACTCAAATGGAGGATTGTATCCTCCCGAGTAGAAGGGTTTGAGACAATAGGCTTGACCAACGAAAAAGGGCGTGCACCTGTAGGAGTAGCGACATGAATGTTTAAACTCTCATTGGTAGGGTGGTGGAAGTTGTCGTAAGTCTGCTGCAACCAAGGGCGCTCCCCTCAGGAAGTAACCTAGAGGCCATCTCTAGAGCACTCTTTAGGTCAAAGAAATTTATCAAACTATATGCTTCACAAAACAAAACAAAATAGCAAACCCTAATTCACAAAAAAGAAAGTAAAGAGTACAAACATATATAAGTGCTGACTAGAAGTAAAAAGAGAAAGTCACCCTTGTTCTTGTGCCCATATACCGAGGCCACCCTAGGATTGGTAGGAGCCCACATCATGCTCATACCAGCAGCCACCAAAGCCCTCTCCTCCAACTATATTATCGTAGTGGGGTTCCGGGTGAGAGTTTTGTACCACTTTTCATCAACATATTTACACACTGGCAGCTTAGAGATACCCTCATAAACAGATCGGTAATGCATATCATTCGGTATTACACCACGACAAATGAAAAAGAATTTATGCTTCTAGTCATGCAAGCTCTTGGGTGGATCCCTGCTGCAAGGAAGGACGCTCGCTGTGCAGGAATTTAAAGAGTAGTAACTCCTAGTACAAGAAACATAGTAGAAAACATTGAACATATCCAAAGAAGGAATCAAATGCTTAGCATGACAGATAAACTCGAAGTGTGTAATATGTGGCAAGCCCATAACACTAATTTGAGAAATGTGTAACCCATTTCGAGTAAGAACCTCACCAAGGAACTTGGTGATCGGGAGACAGAAATTATCCTCCTGGAAGAAACCGACATATAACGTGATATAACCTGGTGGGGCGTCCAAGGCAGTGCTACCTGCATCCGGGAACTGGGGGCCCTAGTTCGACGGAAATCTAAAAACCTGACACAGGAGGTTGAATTCATCCTTCCTCGAGTTAACGATAGCCTTGTCAGGCCTCAGAGGATCCTTAGGTTTTGATTTCTTTCCCTTCGTGGAACCACTAGGTTTACCGGAAGTAGACATCCTACGAAGAAGGTTGCACCAGAAGAACGAAAGAGCAAAGGGAAAAGAAAGAGAGCAGAAATCGCGAAGGGAAGAAGGTGGAAAGATAGAAGAGGGAGGAGAAGATCTCTAGATATTTATACCAATCGCATTTAATGCGATGGGGAAGCGAACCGGAAAGTGGGGAGCCTCACCCAATAGGGATATGCCACGTCAGGCGGCAAAAATAGAAACGCCGTCCATTAAGGGCGCGTGGTCGCCACGCGCCTGACACCACTGAAAAGACAATTGGCAGCCTGACACCCTCCCTAAAAAAAGCAACTGCTCCACCACTTCGATGGGGCAACCACCTTGACCTGCTGTGCTAAAGAGACAGGTGTCAAACGTCAATCTCACCAAACCACACAACTTGCCACATAAACTTTCTCATGAAGAAACCGTATCTAAACCTGTACGCCATGTGGGCCTACTTCTGTACGCCAAAGTCCACGCGCTTTTTGGCTCACTTCAGTACGCCCAAAGTCCATTCGCTTTTTTGGCTCACTTCAGTACGCAAAAGTCAATGCGCTTTTTGGCTCATTTCCGTGCGCCCAAAAACCATGCGCTTTTTTGGCTCACTTTTGTGCGATCAAAACCCATGCACTCTTTTGGCTCACTTCAGTGCGCCCAAAACCTATTCGCTTTTTTGGCTCACTTCCGTGCGCGCAAAAACCATGCGCTTTTTGACTCACTTCTGTGCACCGAAAACCCACGCGTTTTTTTTGCTCACTCCCATACGCCATAATATATGCGTTTTTTGATCAAGCCCTATATGACGAAAACCATTTACACAATTTGAGTCCAGAATCCCTCCTAACTAATAAACTCACTTGGAAGCCACACTAGACTGGGGGGGACTTGAAGAGGTATGATCCCGAATTGCATGTATACACATGGCATAGGGACCACAACACTCCAAGCTGGCGTCTCCGTCACCAATAATATCCAAAAGGTTCTAGAAGCTTCTGGAAAGGGACACCTAGCGACAGGAAGATGCTCTCAGCAGACAAGAAGGACAATAGGTGGCACCAATAGCGAGACGCCAACAAGAGTTACAAGATCCTAGGAGGACAAGGCGACAACCAATACAACCGCGAGCTGGCCTGGAGCGAATAACCGTGCGCCACATCACCTCAAGGCATGCATGGTCAGAGGAGACAAGACGGATATTCCTCCTGGTCCGACAGCTGGCGAGCATTACCCAGCTGAAAGGTCGCCTCCTCCTTCATTCTCCGACTATAAATAGAAGGCTAAATCCTTAGGTTTAAGGGTTCTATTTTATATTCTCTCATCACATACACACACCTACCCTCAAAATGATTACTTATTCTTACGCCGGAGGGTGGTTACAAGGAGAACCCCCATCTTCTACTCCTTGTAGCGAGTCACCGGTGTTGTTCGTTTTGTAGGATGTTGGAAGAGTTAGTCATCAGTCGAGTGAAAGACAGAGGTTGAACCTCCTTATACAAGATGACCCAGCTACATGGCTTAGTGCTATATAGTGTTTCTTCAACGGAAAATTCTTTTATTCCTGTCGTCCGGTGGAATTTGAACCCAAGACCCCCCCCTCCCAAAATGTTTAAAGGTTTTGCCTTTACCAATGGACCACCACCCGATTGGTTTGTTGTGGGATATGATAACTATCTAGTATTACATAACATATTCTTTAGATTACAAGTGAGCTTTGTTGTAAGTTGTAACTACATCTCTATATTAACTACTTTTTCATATACTAACAACATTTTACATCAAGCACATTTTTAACCATATTAACTACTTTTGCATTTACTAACATTTTACTTCAAGCATATATTAATACACACATCATCACCTTCAGTTGGGAATATCCAAAAGTTATTAATGTATTAGTAATTTAGCAACCGAATTTAAAAAAAAATAATGCGACAATGATAGCAATTAGAGCTTGGATGCATTTCATGGTTTATGAAATAATTAGGACTTTCATAGCTAAGACACGAAGTAAGCACTTTAAACAAGTATTGTAGGCTACTAGATAATACGGTTACCTTTGGTCGCTACTTTATTAAGGTGAGAAAGACCCCTTGACATTCGCGACTTAACAAAAGACGATAACATATGAACACCAACAACATGTTCAACATGTTCCACGTGATATTAAAAATATACTCTATGGTGACTAGATTATAGTTCATAAATAAAGCGTAGTTTTAAGGAAATTGTTTGACCACCAACTCCACTATCTCCGTATGCTGTGGTTAATGAACTATCAAGGGCTAAGGGAATACAACCATTTACAAGTCATTAAGAGGATCAGGTGAAACAACCTTATTAGTTATTTTTTTAGCTTTGGCACATGTATGATGTACAGACACAAGGTTGTTCTTGATACACATATGATATATCTAATCTATAGCAATGGTGTGTGCAATTATACAAGTATGATATATAGATCCAAATTCGTTTCCATAAATTCTTATTGATTACATTTTTAGCTTTAGCACTCACTAAAAAATTTTGCTACTTTTCTATAGACAAAAAGGATTGACGTTACTATTAAACTAGTATTACAATGGGGGTATAAACTGGTGAAAAAACTAATATGATGAATGTGTTTTTTTGAATAACTAATTCAGTTGGTCAGGGGCGGAACTAGTGCTGTAGTAGGGGTAGCACGGGCTAGGCTAACCTCGTATTCATAGTGTATTTTTTTCAATTTTACACAAAGGATACACCTAAAAAAATACGAGGATATCCTAACAAAAAACATGATACTTGATATTACTAAAATCCAATTTTTTGTAAGCACAAACATTTGCCAATCCAAAATTTGTAGAATAAACAAGCCCGAATGATAAAATAAGCCCAAGTTAATAATAAAAGAATTAACAATAAGTGATTATGTTCGTCTTATGGTGGAAACTAAAATACATAGTTCTTGTCCCTTGGTTTATCGGGCCCGAAATATCTGAATATTGTTATGTTTGTGTGGTCGAAAAGGAAACTTTTGATAAAATAAAAGACGACAATGTGATGGAACGATTTCAAGCTATGAAAAAAAGATGGCAAATCTATTAGTTATTTGTTTTACTTTATTTAATATCGTTTTTTATCATTGTGGGATTGCACGGTAAAATAAATTTCGGGATACCCCTAAATTAATGGGCTAGCTCCGTTGTCACACCCTGACCTACAGCGGAAATAGAAGTCGGGGCATAATTGGGTTATCATCAAAGCTCATGATATTTACTAGAATTAAGTTTCGTATTTATTAATTAGAAATTTAAGAACAAATATCCTAACACAAAGAAACATACAAGCTTAAGAAAAACATTGTTCTAAACCAGATATATTTTATTCACTTTTAAGGCAAATCCTATTTGTTCCTCTCCTTAGCCTGTCCACCTGTAACTGTGTAAAACAAGAGTTTGGGTCAACAAAAGTTGGCGAGTGGAATCAAAATTTAACAATTAAACAATTTAATATAGTGGTTGTTTCCATAAAAATGTGCATGGGCCATATATGAACTTATGCATATGTAATTAAATCACAAACCACATAATATCAACAATGAGCATATGAACATGATGCATGATGAACTTGAGATCAAGGCTCAATCAAACGGAGCCGATCTAATGAGGCACCTGATGCTCAACTCGTATCCCACGAGTAACTAATGGGCCTTAAATGAATGAGTGCACTGAAATGATAAAATATAATCACACATAACCATAACAAATAAATATACACATTAGTTCACATAATGGTAATAGCACATGAATCTCTATAAATAAAATAAATAACGACACATGATACACCCCAAAACGTAAATAAAAAGGGAATTTTGTAAGGATTCACTCACAATGGATGCGTTTCTTGGATTGATGGTGATGCGCACGAGTTTAAGATTTAACCGACGAAGGAAACTAACCTAAATAATAACGCAATAATACGATAAATAATTAAAAGTATATATTTTAATGTAATACTTTTTATTAGATCTCGGTATTTATTGACATTTTAAACCTAAGATATCTTGTTTTTAAGTGTTTTTGATTGATTTTTAGTTAAAATATATATATACAAAATAATATACAATAAAATAAAATAAATAAAAAAACCTTGTCAGACATGACAAGGAGTCTGACCGATTCTATTAGGCGTGATAGGCAGCGTGTTGTGAGGTTCGAACTCATGACCTCCCGTTTACGTGCACGCAGCTCTACCAACTGAGCTACGTGTCTAACCCGAAAGATATCCGATTTTAATTAATCTTATATACTAACTACAATATTTCAGAATTTATTTATATTAAAAAGGATTTAAAATCCTTTGAACCGGCGTGCATACCCTGACTCGAACCTGTGACCTCCGTGTTGATTTGCACCCAGCCCATCCAACTGGGCTGGATGTTTAACCCGTTTAATATAGAAATCTTAATATACTTAACAACTTACTGATAGATAATATACTTGCTTAAAAAACTGGTTTATTTCAGTGAAATGGTCATGATCAGGATTCGAACTCGGGACGTGCACGTTATGTTCGCACACAGTCCACCACTGGAATGTGTGTCTAACCCGGTTATAAACCCGGTTCTTATTCATTTATGTCACACCCCGACCCGCAGCGGAATAAGAGTCGGGGTATAATTGGGTTATCACCAAAGCTCATGATGTTTACTAATATATTTCATATTTATTAAATTCAAATTACATTCTCAATATTCCAAACATGTTCATGCAATTACAAAGAAAAATAACTAACTAAACAATCCAAAGTCTAAACCGGTTTATTCTTCTAAGCCATCCTATATGTTTCTTGCTGCAACTGGATCACCTGTATCATGTGTAAAAAATGGGGGGTTTTTGGGTTAACAAAAGTTGGTGAGTGAACCTTGTTAGAAAACATTTATTATTGATTTCTTGTTATATTTATTATGGAAAATTGTGCAATAATCATATGTGAGCAAACGTAAATAAACATACAACAATAATAACAATAACAAACAATAACATACAATAACAAACCACCTTGCATGAATATATAACATGAATGATAATGTAAATGTTGGCAACGTCTCGTTCACGCTCATAGGTAATGGGGAACGGACGGCCTATGATGAATGTATGTGCGATCAAGGCTCAATCAAACGGAGCCGATCGTATGTTGGCAACGCCTCGTTCACGCTCATAGGTAATGGGGAACAGCTCACGCTCATAGGTAATGGGGAGCGGCGGCCTATGATAATGTATGTACTGAAAATGATAAATTTAATCTAAACAATAACCACACAAATAGTTGATACATATTGAATACACATTTGATCATGGATATGATGGATGCACAATTGTTTAAATGTAATAAATAATTAGACACATGATACACCCCAAAAACGTGATTAAAACGGGGAATTTGTAGAGATTCACTCACATTTGGTGCGTTCGTTTGATGATGTTGAATGCGCACGAGTTTAGAGGATTGATCGACGAGGAATAACTAACCTAACGAAAAGGTACGGTAAATAAGTGGATTTTATTAACAATTTTTAATAGGATTTTTAGATTTACTTTTGTGAGTTTAAGGTCATTTTCTAACTTTAAAAATATTATATTTAGGTATTTTTAATTGATTTTTAAATTAAATAAATAAATAAAAATATAAAAAAAAGTGTTGACTTTTTGGGTTGACCGTTGACTATTTGACTTTGACTTGTTGACCGGTTCGGTCGTGTATACTGTTTGCGCTGTGTGAGGTTTGAACTTGTGACCTCCCGTACGCGTGCACGCAGCTCTACCAACTGAGCTACGTGTCTAACCCGAAATATTTCTGTTTTTAATTATATTTATATACTAATTAATTTATTCCAAAATTCATTTATTTTAAAAAGGATTTTAATTCTATCGAACCGGCGTCCGTAACAGGTCTCGAACCCGGGACCTGTTGATTAACGTTGCACACAGTCCACCGCTGGACTGTGTGTCTAACCTGGTTAAAACACTTGTTTTTATTTCTCTTATATACTAACTGGAAGTTTTCATATTTGGGTTTGATAAAAAGTCTGAATATTGTGACGAATCGGAACAAGGACGGACTCGAACCCGGTATCGCTATGTTTCAATTGCACACAGTCCACCGCTGAACTGTGTGTCTAACCCGAGATATAACCCGATTTATATTAAATTTATATACAAACTATATTTCATCTTCTCCGTTAAACAACACAGACAATGATTATTCTACTGATCTTGTTTAATTCGATTGACGAACATATAATTGATTAAAATGAATGAACAGGGAAGGTTTTGGGAATGAACATACCG
Source organism: Scalesia atractyloides (assembly GCA_947069175.1). Lineage (NCBI taxonomy): Eukaryota > Viridiplantae > Streptophyta > Magnoliopsida > Asterales > Asteraceae > Scalesia > Scalesia atractyloides. The sequence continues at coordinate 56,765,938 of CAMTDV010000028.1, forward strand.
GAAGATGATCTTTCTCAGAACTCCGACGAAGACGTCGGCTCTATTTTTATGAACTCCGTCTGAGCGGACCAATTAACAGTTTTTGATTAACTAATTGTGGAATTGAAGGACTAAACAAGAGTTATCAGAAGGTTTAAATGATAATACCGTTTCACATCACGATTTAGGAATTTTCAGAAAACTTCCTGCGAGTGTTGATTATCCGATACGTCGTCTGGGATTGATTCTGATTGAAAGGTTTGAGTTAGCAAAAGCCTAACAACTGATAGAAGATGTAAGAATTGAGAAACTTACCATTTTGATGAAAGACACGGTTTTCCGGCGAAAGTCCGGCGAGTTCAGAAAGCGATTCCGACGATCAGAAAATAGAGCGAAAGTGAAATTGGAGGTTCTGCGGATGATTTTGAGTCGCGAGATGATGCTATTGTTGGAGTAATTCAGGAAGTGAATGATTTCGGTTATTAAACCCGAAATCATATGAATTCAAGTTCAATAAAAGCTGAATTGATTGAGATCGTGCGTCGTAATGTTTTCGTCGGTTATAACCAGTAATTATCAACACTCAAACGTCTGGAAAACTGAAAGCCGATTACCGGTTTCAGTTTTGGCGCAAACAGGTGATTCACGGGTGAACTTATGTTTTAATTGTTTCCTAGATTTCGCAAAGTCAGCTAGTGGCGGAGTGGTTATGTGTTTGATGTTTAAGGTTTCCGGCTGACTCGGGTTCGAAACCCGGCAGCCCCTTTTCATTTTTAATTGTTTTAATTTTATTTTTTTAAAATTTTAATTTCCATAATCTAAAATGTTTATTAGTTATGTATTGTTTAAAATTAAAATAAGCATTAAATGAACAACGAAAATATGAAACTGATTATTCGATTAATAAATGAAGCGGGTTTGGAAAACCCGTTTTTCGACGGATGTTACAGTATCCCCTACTTTTAGAAATTTCGTCCCGAAATTTAAGTAGTAGTGGTAACAGGAAAAAGATGCGGGTATTTTTCGCGCATTGAGTCTTCATGTTCCCAAGTAAACTCAGGTCCCCGTTTCGACTCCCAGCGTACCCTAACAAGTGGAATACGACTCCGTCTTAAACGTTTTTCTCCGAAGTCCATGATCTCTACTGATCTTTCAATGAAGTGCATAGATTCATCGATCTGAATATCTTCCAAGGGAATATGGAGGTTTTCATCGGCGAGGCACTTCTTTAAGTTTGATACGTGGAATGTGGGGTGAATTCTGTTGAGTTCTTCTGGTAGATCAAGCTTGTATGCTACAGGTCCTACTCTTTCGAGTATCTTGAAAGGTCCTACGTAGCGTGGTGCTAGCTTGCCCTTCTGGCCAAAACGAACTACTCCCTTCCACGGTGATACTTTTAAAAGTACATGATCACCAATGTTAAACTCCAAAGGCTTTCGTCGTTTATCTGCATAACTCTTTTGACGACTTTGTGCCGCTAGAAGATTGTTTCGAATTTGATGGATCTTGTCTGATGTTTCTTGAATTAGTTCTGGACCGGTGATTTGAGCTTCCTCAATTTCGTGCCAACATACTGGAGATCGGCACTTACGACCATATAAAGCTTCGAAAGGTGCCATGCCGATACTTGTACGAAAATTCAACTAATGGTAGATGAGCGTCCCAATTTCCCTTGAAGTCTATGACACATGCTCGAAGCATATCTTCAAGAGTTTGGATGGTGCGTTCAGATTGTCCATCGGTTTGAGGATGATAAGCGGTACTGAGGTCTAATCGTGTACCCAGAGCGGCTTGTACGGCTTGCCATGTTCGTGAAGTGAAACGACCATCATGATCTGAAATAATGCTTAACGGTACACCATGACGGCTTACGATTTCGCTGATGTAGATACGAGCTAACTTCTCGTTCTTGAAATCTTCGCGGATCGGAATAAAGTGAGCTGATTTTGTAAGACGATCAATGATTACCCATATAGTGTCATACCCACCAGAAGTGCGAGGTAACCCGGTAATGAAGTCCATGGTTATGTTTTCCCACTTCCGTACAGGTATTTCAGGTTGGACCAGAAGTCCTGAGGGTCTTTGATGTTCAGCTTTTACTTTGGAACATGTAAGGCACTTGGAAACAAAAACAGCAATATCCTTTTTCATTCCAGGCCACCAGTAGGTGTATCAAAGGTCTTGATACATCTTGTCGGCTCCTGGGTGTATAGAGTATCGTGTTCTGTGCGCCTCATTCATAAGGAATTCACGAAGGTTGTTGTGGTCAGGAATCCATATGCGATCTAGATAGTACAGAATACCGTCGGATTTAGTTTCAATTTTAAGTTCAGCTCCACAAGACAGCTCCTTTCGTACGTCGTTTTCCGTTACTGAAACATGTTGGGCTTCTCGGATTTGATCTTTGATATGTGTTATGATTTGCGAACATAGAAAACGAATGGAGTTCGCATAACCCTTTCGACTGAGTGCATCGGCCACCACGTTTGCCTTGCCAGGATGATACCGAATTTCACAGTCGTAGTCATTAAGAAGTTCGACCCATCTTCGTTGCCTCATGTTTAACTCCTTTTGGTTGAAGATATGTTGAAGACTCTTGTGGTCAGTGTATATTTCACACATAGTACCGTAGAGGTAATGTCTCCATATCTTAAGAGCGAACACAACGGCTCCAAGTTCTAGGTCGTGGGTGGTGTAGTTCTTCTCATGAGTTTTGAGTTGTCTAGAAGCATACGCTATCACCTTTTCTCTTTGCATTAGAACACAGCCTAGTCCTTGCCCTGACGCGTCGCAATAAACCACGAAGTCATCACAACCTTCAGGAAGAGTGAGAATAGGTGCGTCACAGAGTTTTTGTTTAAGGGTTTGGAAGGCTTCTTCTTGTTTGGGTCCCCATATGAAGGGTTTTCCTTTATGTGTTAGAGCCGTGAGTGGTACAGCGATGCGGGAGAAATTTGCAATGAAATGGCGATAATAACCAGCCAAACCAAGGAATGATCTTACTTCGGTTGGTGTACGTAGCGCTTGCCATTCTTGTACTGCTTTGATCTTTGAGGGGTCGACATGTATTCCCTTGTCATTGACGACATGTCCAAGGAATTGTACCTCTTTTAACCAGAATTCTCATTTGGAGAATTTGGCGTAGAGCTTTTCATTCCCTAAGAGTGTAAGGACGAGTCGAAGGTGTCGTTCATGATCAGACTTAGACTTTGAGTAAATGAGGATGTCGTCGATGAAGACTATAACAAAGCGATCGAGATAGGGTTTGCAGACTCTATTCATTAGATCCATGAAGACAGCTGAAGCGTTGGTTAAACCAAATGGCATGACCATGAATTCATAATGACCATAACGAGTTCGGAAGGCGGTCTTTGGGACGTCTTCTTCATGTACCCTGAGTTGATGATAACCAGAACGAAGGTCGATTTTTGAAAAACAGCTGGCGCCTTGAAGTTGGTCTAGAAGATCATCGATGCGAGGTAATGGGTAGCGGTTCTTGACCGTTAACTTGTTGAGTTCTCTGTAGTCGATGCACATACGAAACGTTCCATCTTTCTTCTTCACAAAAAGGACAGGTGCACCCCAAGGCGAGGAGCTAGGACGTATGAATCCTTTGTCAGTCAGCTCTTGCAATTGACTGGCTAGCTCTTGCAATTCGGATGGGGCTAACCTATAAGGAGATTTTGCAACTGGTGTAGCTCCAGGTATAAGATCAATGCGGAATTCGACTTCTCTCACGGGAGGAAGTTCTGAAATGTCGTCAGGAAAAACTTGCGGAAAATCTTTTACTACTGGGATGTCTTCAAGTTTCTTCTCCTTGGTTCCCTTTTTGACGACATGAGTTAGAAATGCGACATAATTCTTGCGGAGATATTTTCGGGCTTGAAGGCAGGACATTAATTTGAGCCCTTTCGAAGGGGTTTCTCCAAAGATTCGTAGAGTCTGACCGTTTGTAAGAGGAATGCGTATAAACTTTTCGCGGCATACAACTTCAGCATGATGTTGGCTGAGCCAGTCCATACCAATTATAATGTCGAAACTTCCCAACTTCATAGGTATGAGGTCAACTGGAAAATCGTGATCGTTTAGAGTGAGAGTACAATTGCGTATAATAGAGTTTAAGGAGACCGGTTTTCCGTCAGCAACTTCTACCGTTATGGATTCCATGAGTTTATCACGAGTTTGGTTGAGAATGGGTTCAAATTCTAAGGACACAAAACTCTTATCCGCGCCAGTATCAAATAACATGGATGCATAACTACCATTGATTAGAAACGTACCGTTAACCACATTGTTGTCAGCCCTAGCTTGATTAGCGTTGGTGTTGAAAGCTCTTCCTCTTGCAGGTGGAGGAGCTTGATTAGCCTGGTTTACTGGATTAGCTTGAGCTTGGGCATGGATAATATTCACTAGGCGTGGACAGGTGTTCCTGAAGTGGTTCGGGTCTCCACAGTTGTAACAAGCCCGCATAGGTTGCACCATGGGATAGTTGGGTTGGTAGTAGGATTGGGCTACATGTTGGGTAGGTGGTAGTAGTAAAGGTTGTTGGGCTTGACCACTATCTGATGGTGGGTTTGGGTTGAGGGCTGATGGCGGTTTGTTCGCTGAGGTATGCGACAGGTTTGAATGGTGTGACCTGCGCGACCACAGCCGGTGCAATGTTGGCAGGGATGATCAGGAAAGTGATGGTATTGGCAACGGTTGCACTTTGGGTATGGGCCGGAGTATGGCCTTTTATATGGTGCAGGTGAGGGGGCAACTTGGGTAATGGGTGCAGCAGGGATAGGGAAATTTGTTTGTGTGACAGCAAAGTTTCTGGTGTTTCGTTTCCTCTTATTAGCAAACTTTGAGGAGGAGGTGGAATGGTTTGAAGTTTGGCCCTCAACGGGGGCTTTCTTTTTCTCGTCCTTAAATTTGCCGTTGCGGATAGGATTCTCGGTAAGCTCGGTAGCTAGTTCCATAGCAGCTTCGAGTGTTGCAGGCGAAGTGCTGAGAACTGAGTCTTGAATTTTCAAGGGGAGGCCTCGAATATAGTGTTCGACTAAGCGGTAAACTGGGGTGAACAAGTTAGGGACCATTTGGTTCAACTCTAAAAACCTCTTGTTGTAGGAAGTATGATCTCCCTCCTTTTGCTTCAACGAGTGAAATTCATCCTCTAACTTTTTGATCTCGCTTCTTGGACAAAAGCGTCTCGTCATGATTTCCCTTAACTCCTCCCACGTTAAGGCCATTGCATCTTCGATTCCTCTCTTACCTTTTTCAGTATTCCACCAGGTAAGAGCTACTCCAAATAGCCTCCCGGTTGCGTAACGTACCTTGCGATCCTCGGGACAATCGCAGTTGAGGAAGGTGTTTTCCATTTCCTCAAACCAGTGGAGGAGAGCAGTGACACCTTCGGTCCCTTCAAATTTCGGGGGATCGCAAGACTTGAAATGTTTGTATGAGCACTTTTTGGAGGGAGGGTTGTCAACATTTTGGTCTTCTTGTTGGGGAGGATTGATGGGATTTGCGGCGAGAGCTTGTTGGACTTGAACTACGATGTCAGGAAGCACCGCGGCCATTTGTTTTGCGATTTGGGTGGCCAAGCGTTCGTTTGACCTTCCTGACCTTCTACCCCCACATTGTTGCCTAGCCGACATCTACTGGAACATACATAAGGAGATTGTGAGTTTATGGAGTCTTTTTAGGTGTCATGTGTCTAAAAAAAATAAAAATAACATAAACATCAATAATGCAACTACATCCATAGGATGTCCTGGGTTTGCTCATGTTTGGGCCTCAAATGTCCCCCATACCATCGCCTGTATAGTCATGTGGGCCCCCATGGCTATTGGCTTAGTAGGATTCACATTGGTATTGGCAGCTTAACACTCGCATCACCCGAATGAAAACCATGAAATATGTTTGCGAGATGTATGGTCGGAGGGTGTCCAGGTGTAGACACAATGACAACTCAAAGTGGGGTTAGCTCACACGACGTTTGGTATAGCATGATTTGGCCTAATAGGTCCTTCATACTCTCATCGTTAGTCCCCAGGTAGGCAAACTGGTCCTTTATTTTGGATTTATACGAATGCCAAGCCTAGACAGGACGTTCCGACTACCGGTACTTGTACCCTTCCAGTTACTACATGCCCGTCATGAGAACTCACTTTGATGTGATTTGAAAATACAAAAATCGTTGCAAAAGTCATGGAAATTGTGTGGTGTGTGCTCTCATGGATATGATATGTTATGAGAATATGATTCATGATAGGCATTGTATAATAATATGTACTTATGAACATGCTTGCATAACATTGAATGTAACAATAAACATAAAGCATATAAACATCATGAATTTTGCATGTAACACACAAACAATTTAAAAATTCTAATCAACTATAGTATAGGCTCTAAGGGTCTAATAACCTATCCTATATCCCTATAGTCATGGCTCTGATACCAATCTGTCACACCCCGACCCGCAGCGGAATAAGAGTCGGGGCATAATTGGGTTATCACCAAAGCTCATGATGTTTACTAATATGTTTCATATTTATTAAATTCAAAATTACATCCTCAATATTCCAAACATGTTCATACAATTACAAAGAAAAATAACTAACTAAACAATCCAAAGTCTAAACCGGTTTATTCTTCTAAGCCATCCTATATGTTTCTTGCTGCAACTGGATCACCTGTATCATGTGTAAAAAAATGGGGGTTTTTGGGTCAACAAAAGTTGGCGAGTGAACCTTGTTAGAAAACATTTATTATTGATTTCTTGTTATATTTATTATGGAAAATTGTGCAATAATCATATGTGAGCAAACGTAAATAAACATACGACAACAATAACAATAACAATAACAAACAATAACATACAATAACAAACCACCTTGCATGAATATATAACATGAATGATAATGTAAATGTTGGCAACGTCTCGTTCACGCTCATAGGTAATGGGGAACGGACGGCCTATGATGAATGTATGTGCGATCAAGGCTCAATCAAACGGAGCCGATCGTATGTTGGAAACGCCTCGTTCACCCTCATAGGTAATGGGGAACAGCTCACGCTCATAGGTAATGGGGAGCGGCGGCCTATGATAATGTATGTACTGAAAATGATAAATTTAATCTAAACAATAACCACACAAACAGTTGATACATATTGAATACACATTTGATCATGGATATGATGGATTGTTTAAATGTAATAAATAATTAGACACATGATACACCCCAAAAACGTGATTAAAACGGGGAATTTGTAGAGATTCACTCACATTGGGTGCGTTCGTTTGATGATGTTGAATGCGCACGAGTTTAGAGGATTGATCGACGAGGAATAACTAACCTAAATAATAACGAAAAGGTACGGTAAATAAGTGGATTTTATTAATAATTTTAATAGGATTTTTAGATATATTTTTGTGAGTTTAAGACTATTTTCTAACTTTAAAAACATTATTTTTAAGTATTTTTAATTGATTTTTAAATTAAATAAATAAATAAAATATAAAAAAAAGTGTTGACTTTTTGGGTTGACCGTTGACTATTTGACTTTGACTTGTTGACCGGTTCGGTCGTGTATACTGTTTGCACTGTGTGAGGTTCGAACTTGTGACATCCCGTACGCGTGCACGCAGCTCTACCAACTGAGCTACGTGTCTAACCCGAAATATTTCTTTTTTTAATTATATTTATATACTAATTAATTTATTCCAAAATTCATTTATTTTAAAAAGGATTTTAATTCTATCGAACCGGCGTGCGTAACAGGTCTCGAACCCGGGACCTATTGATTAACGTTGCACACAGTCCACCGCTGGACTGTGTGTCTAACCTGGTTAAAACACTTGTTTTTATTTCTCTTATATACTAACTGGAAGTTTTCATATTTGGGTTTGATAAAAAGTCTGAATATTGTGACGAATCGGAACAAGGACGGACTCGAACCCGGTATCGATATGTTTCAATTGCACACAGTCTACCGCTGGACTGTGTGTCTAACCCGAGATATAACCCGATTTATATTAAATTTATATACAAACTATACTTCATCTTCTCCGTTAAACAACACAGACAATGATTATTCTACTGATCTTGTTTAATTCGATTGACGAACATATAATTGATTAAAATGAAATGGACAGGGAAGGTTTTGGGAATGAACATACCGGAAGATGATCTTTCTCAGAACTCCGGCGAAGACTTCGGCTCTGTTTTTATGAACTCCGTCTGAGCGGACCAATTAACAGTTTTTGATTAACTAATTGTGGAATTGAAGGACTAAACAAGAGTTATCAGAAGGTTTAAATGATAATACCGTTTCACAGCGCGATTTAGGAATTTTCAGAAAACTTCCGGCTAGTGTTGATTATCCGATATCGCCGTCTGGGATTGATTCTGATTGAAAGGTTTGAGTTAGCAAAAGCCTAACAACTGATAGAAGACGAAAGAATTGAGAAACTTACCGTTTTGATGAAAGACACGGTTTTCCGGCGAAAGTCCGGCGAGTTCAGAAAGCGATTCCGACGATCAGAAAATAGAGCGAAAGTGAAATTGGAGGTTCTGCGGATGATTTTGAGTCGCGAGATGATGATATTGTTGGAGTAATTCAGGAAGTGAATGATTTCGGTTATTAAACCCGAAATCATATGAATTCAAGTTCAATAAAAGCTGAATTGATTGAGATCGTGCGTCGTAATATTTTCGTCGGTTATAACCAGTAATTATCAACACTCAAACGTCTGGAAAACTGAAAGCCGATTATCGGTTTCAGTTTTGGCGCACACAGGTGATTCACGGGTGAACTTATGTTTTAATTGTTTCCTAGATTTCACAAAGTCAGCTAGTAGCAGAGTGGTTATGTGTTTGATGTTTAAGGTTTCCGGCTGACCCGGGTTCGAAACCCGGCAGCCCCTTTTCATTTTTAATTGTTTTAATTTTATTTTTTAAACATTTTAATTTCCATAATCTAAAATGTTTATTAGTTATGTATTGTTTAAAATTAAAATAAGCATTAATTGAAACAACGAAAATATGAAACTGATTATTCGATTAATAAACGAAGCGGGTTTGGAAAACCCGTTTTTCGACGGATGTTACAATTTAAACACTCATAGAATTTCATCTTCTTCATTTAAAAAAACCCAATACTGAATTTCGATCATGCCAAGTTAAGTCGATGTTGTTGATATGCGATTAAAGATTAATGTGATGATAATGAATTACATAAGAGTGAAGGATTTTTAGCGACAAAAATGCAAATCCCGGTTTTCCGACGACAGTTCCAGCGAGTTACAGACCGATTTCCGGCGAATCAAAAAGAGGTTTGGTCAGAGAGTTTTGAGTAGATTTTGGAAGAAATGAGCGAAGTATTAAGGTGTGAAACACTGATATTTATAGTGGATGATCAAATTATAGAAATTTTAAGTTTCAAAATCGATTTTTAATGCTTTCGGTTAAAATTTGATTTCCTCTATGATTGGTAACCGAATTTTGAGTCAAGACATGATCGATAACCGTTTTCTTCAGATTTAACAGCAATTGAATGTATTTTCGGAGGTTACAGACGTTGAGGTTTTGGGCGGTTGAATTTTGAACAGATTTAAAGGAGATTGATCTAGAATAAGATTTATTTGTTTTGGGTTTGTAAACAAAATGTGTGTGTATCTCAGCGGTGTTTGATGTGTGCGGGTTTGTGAGGGTATCCGGGTTCGAACCCCGGCTACTTCTTTATTTTTATTTTATTTATTATTGTTATAAAAAGATTTAATTATTTTTCCTTTATTGAATATTATTTCAATTATGCAATTTATTTATTAGTCATGAATAATAATAATAAAATTAGTTAATTAATACTAATAACTGTGTAACGAAACATTAAATAAAATACTTGAATTTTCAAAGGAGCGGGTTTTTTGAACCCGTTTTACATAATTGTTACAGTATCCCCTACTTTTAGAAATTTCGTCCCGAAATTTAAGTAATAACTGTAACTGGAAAAAGGTGCGGGTATTTTTCGCGCATAGAGTCTTCGCGTTCCCAAGTAAACTCAGGTCCTCGTTTTGACTCCCAACGCACCCTTACTATTGGAATACGACTTCGTCTTAAACGCTTTTCACCAAAGTCTATGACTTCTACAGGTCTTTCAACGAAGTGCATTGATTCATCGATTTGAATATCTTCTAATAGTTTATGGAGGTTTTCGTCGGCGAGACACTTTTTCAAGTTTGATACATGATGTGGGATGGATTCTGTTGAGTTCTTCTGGTAGGTCAAGCTTGTATGCTACAGGACCAACTCTTTCGAGTATCTTGAATGGTCCCACATAGCGTGGTGCTAGCTTGCTCTTTTGACCAAAACGAACCACTCACTTCCATGGTGATACCTTCAAAAGTACTTGATCACCAACACAAAACTCCAGTGGCTTTCGTCGTTTATCAGCATAACTCTTTTGACGACTTCGAGCTGCTGGATCTGAAGGATTTTGTCAGTCGTTTCTTGGATCAATTCAGGTCAGTGATTTGTGCTTCACCAATTTCATGCCAACATACTGGAGATCGGCATTTACGACCATATAAGGCTTCAAAAGGAGCCATCTAATGTCAATCTTACCCTTTTAATCTAAAAAATATATATAGGATTAGGATCATTTGTGAACAACTTCTTGAAAATAAACTGAGTGAACTAATCTTGACCATTGATTATTTTTTAGATTAAAAGGGTAAGATTGACATTAGCTCTCTCCCTCTCTCTCTTAATTAAAATCCCTTAATTTTCTCATCTATTAGTTCTCTCTCTCTCATTTTTAATTACTTCTCCATTATTTTAAACTTGTGTAAAATCAGTTGCTAATAACGTATATGAAACTTCTAACGGAACTAGATACTGGACACCAATTGACCTCCTGGATTCAAACCGTATATGAAACTCCTAACAGAACTAGGTCGTGGACTACAAAATACGTAGATGTATCAAAAGTCTGTACACATTTGTATAAGTTAACAACTATGTATCTCGTATAAAGTGATTGTTAGTGAGACTGTACACATGTGTATAAACTAACAGCGGTGTATCTTGTATAAATTGATACTTAGCGAGACTGTACGCATGTGTATAAGCTAACATCTGTGTATCTTGTATAAACTGATACTATCGAGATTGTACACATGTGTATAGGCTAACAACTGTGTATCTTGTATATACGGGAACTAGCAAGATTTTAGGAATTTTGATTATATTGTTTAATAAATGCAATTTATAAAAGACGCAAATACCCTTCTGTCAATTAATTAAAAATGAAGTTACAACATTATAATTACAATCTTGCCATTGTTTAAAAATCTTTAGATTATATAATCCAATGGCTCAGATTAGTTCACACAGTTCACTCTCAACCTAGTGTCACTCTAGAACCCTACCCTATATATATATATATATATATATATATATATATATATATATATATATATATATATATATAGGGTTAGGTTCCTAAGTGAACCTATGGGTATTTGTGAACCAAATGAACTATTATGAGCTATTGATTTTGGATGACAAGATTGTAAATACATACAATCTAATTTGGAGGGATTTTCCAAATTAAGAGCATGAAGGTGATTGTTACTTTTTTTCTTTTTCCAATTAAATATTTAGTTATATTCTCTCTTATGTTTTTCCTCACCAATCAATTAATTTGTTACTTAAAAAATAAAGTTTATCAAATATAGTTCTATTTATAACACTTATAATTAAAAATTGCTACAGAATTGAATCTACATATATGTATTGTACGTATTACACAATTTAAAAGCATATGTACAAGCTGTTATACGTATATGTAATCAATGTTGTACGTCTATTTATTGCACTGTTGTATACAAGTGTACAGGTTGTTGTACGTATATACAATCGGTGTTGTACTTTTGTGTATTGCACTATTGTACACGAGTGTAGAGGTTGTTGTATGTATATGTAATCACTGTTATACGTCTGTATATTGCACTATTGTACACGAGTATGAATAATGAGTTAGAATCTTCAATGTACATATATCATTTTCTTCGATTTCAAAACCCTAGTCTCATGTTTTGTTTTGATAAGATCATTCATAACTTGATAAAAAATGGAACCAAATGTTCGTGTTCAATCAAAAGTTTGCAATATAATTTAATAGCAAAATAGAAATTAAATTAATAAAATGTTCAATAGAAGCTAGAACTTCAATTTAGTTAGAACTCGTGAATTGCTATGAAACTGGAACTTCAATTTAGTCTGCAGCACGGGGTTATGCCCACCTGACACGCCCCCGTGCCCATATGTCTGATGCAAAATTTTTCAGCAGAAGAGATGGCATGGGTCGTGCCACCCGGCAAGGCCACGTGTCCACCACTGTAAGTTTCTGTTATATTTCGTTACTTGCACTTTGGCCACGGGGCTGTGCCCAGTGACCACTAACCTTAATGTTTGTTGTGTTAACCCGACTTTTTACATATTTAATCAAAATAAATCCTGTTGGGGACACATTGAGTACAATGTGTAATTTAAGTATGGGGGGATGTTAAAACCTTGAATCGTTTAAAATCAAGCCTTACACAAAACTCGCCTTGGAAAACCGTTAATCACCCCAAATATTTTTTAAAATTTTTCATTTTTTTACTTATCTTGGTTTAGTTTGGGAAAAAAATAAGTTCTAAAAATTATGTTTTTGCAAATTTACACCTGATAGCATTGTGATAAAAAGAACCAATTAAGAAAATTACAAATATGGGCATAACAAATCTTTGTAAAATTTGATTATATATACACTTGTACATTATAAACCTTTCCCACAAAAGTGAGTTTTTGAGCTTTTACCGAGCATACAAATACATATATATACTAATTGCTCAATTTTGTGTTTCTTGTGTGAATAGCCCGTTTTGTCCTTACAAATCTAGAATTTGCCAAAGCAATACATTGCCACTCCTTACTGACACTAACCCAGATAAGTAAATGATAAAGGCACTGGACTACAACCCATTTTTCATTTTAAACCTTTATTTTCCTTTTCACATCCCCTTCGTTAAACCCATTTGAGCCTTAACCCTTTCGTTTCTAAACCCGTAAAAATATAAACTTTTGCAAAAACAACCACCCACATTTACACCATTTATTTAGTAACAAGTTCGGTTATAAACAACAAAGTATGGCTTACTTTCAAATTTAGCAAAAGAAAACCAAAAACATTGGTTAAAGTTTTTTTTATAAGCCACAAAAATTGTTCAAAAAAACTGACACCTTACGATTTTCACCATGTTTCCCAAAAATACCTACCCTTAGCCAAAAGCTACCCTTTTAAAGCACTTTTGATATTTAAAAATATTAAACGTCACAAATGAGATGGTTTGATTGTTTGTCAAGCATATGGTAGGCGTAAGCGTCACATCGAGTTCGAGCGATGTCACTTAAACACCTTCGGCCGAGTGTTGAGTGACCACTTGTGAGGTATGTAAATTTGTATATAACTAAATAGAATTTTATAAAGGCATGTTATGCCCAAAACAAATATTTTTTCTTAAAATATGTTCTAAATAAATCATGATGAATAAGATTGTAAATAAAGTAAAAACAACATAAATTTAGAACTTGGATTCCCGACACTCTAAAGATAAACCCAAAAACTTCTCTTACCAATTCTGTTTGGGTGTGTAAGCCACATTATAGAGTTTTGCTTGAGCACAAGCAAAGATTCAAGTGTGGGGGTATTTGATGTGCGCAAATTGCAACATATAAATTACATCAAACAGGGCATAAAATCAACCCGTTTTCGGTACTAATGTTGGAAAAGCATGTTTCTTTGTTTACTTTTAAATTACATGATCAAAAGAGCTTAAAAGAATAAAAAGAACAAATTAACAGTAGAAACCAACACAAATACAAAGAAGAAAGATTGGCATGACTTGTTAACCCACATTCACATCCAAAACAACAAAAATAACGAAGACAAAAGCTCAGGCACGCGGCCGTGCCCACCAGGCATGGGGTCGTGCCCAGTCAAAGATTCCCAATAGAAATAGACAACAACAAAAGACAACCAACACGGGGCCGTGCCAGCTCAATATGGGTCGTGGTCAACTTTAAGATTCATAGAATCTTAGATATTACAGCAAGTACACTGACCACGGTGTCATGCTCTGCCACCACGGGGCGTGTTGGTACAACGACACCTGATATCTACAGTTATTGAAGGGAGAGAAAAAGTCTACCACGGGGCCGTACCAAGCGGGCATGGGGCCATGGTCGCCTTTTGTTTTCAGCTATAAATAGAGGTGCTTGGCTTTAGAGAAAGGCATACATTGGCAAACCACTTCTCTCACACTTGCCATCAATCCACCACCACTACAACACCAACACCCACCATTATCATCCATCTTTCATCTTTTAGAGCATGTAGTAGTCTCAGGATCCAAGATTGATATTAAGAGTTCTTGTCAAACAAAGGCCATGCTTGGCTAAATCTCTTACATCACTTGGTGAAGACAAATCTTTTATAAATTACTTTTGATTTCCAATCTTTGGCAACTTTTTATTGGGTATGTATTAATGACTTTAATAACTAGTTTTTTTATATTAAAAGTTAACTTTATTTAAACATTTCTTCATGTTTCGTTGATTCACTCATTCATGTCTTTACAGTCTATATAAAGCAAGTTAACTACTTGGAAGGGGGTTAGAAGGGTGTTTGGGTAAAGTTCTTATCTCGTTCAGTGTATAAATCCTTCGAGGACTTGGTTCAAGCTTATTAGTACTTCCCTTGAGGCAGATATCATCAAATCGGGGGAAGTAAGAGCGGTTTGAACCCCTTATAAATAAACTACTATTAAAAATTTACCCGGCCTTGCGGGACTGTGTCCCTGCTAACTCAGACCAATTTGGCCGAGGGTAACGTCGCCTTCACAAGAGGGGCCTACCACTTTTCACATTAATAACTTACTTAATTATCTTCCAATATTCCGACCTTGCGGGATTGTACTAATAGGTTAAGGATAACGTCGCCTTTACAAGAGGGGCCTGCTACTATAACTAAGATAATCTCTTAAAATGCCCAAAGTGCGGAAATCATCAAAGGATATGTAAAAGAGGAGTCGGAACCAAGTGATTCTTTCTTGTCTATTTGTTTTCCTTTTTATTTACGTTTTTTACTTTATATCTTTTAAAAACTTTCAAAACTTTTATCAAAATTTGGTTAGATTAGACGTTAACGATAAGCCTGTACTAAAAGCTCTTGTGTCCTTGGACGACTTCGGTATCTTACCATCACCATACTACGTCCACGATGGATACACTTGCCCTAACATGTGTAGAGTGGTAGTATTGTATCGTGTTTTATAAATTTAAAGCTTGATCTAAGAGTAAAAAGTGCTTAAAATATAACAAAAATTATAACCCGCTCGCACCACGTCACCTATGTATATATTGCTTTAAAAAATTGAAATAGAACATTGTTATGATTAATCGGGAATTTGAAATCGGATGTGAAAATAGTTCGAGTTACAAATACGGATAATTGAAGGGTGTCACATTCATCTCCACCACCAAATATGTTTCCAACCTTAAAATCAATGATTGATGCAATTGATGCTCCAGACTTGAACAATCCTAGTTCCTCCCAATCACTTATCACTAAGAGTATGCTCCTACAAGTAACTAGGTCAAGTCCACTATAATTGTACGGACTACAGTCCCACTGTTGGACGGTGGTTACATCTTTAAGACTTCCTTGAAGGCAATAATTGTAGAGTCTACAATTGTACAGTTAGTGATAGTTGGATGTCCCCATAACCAAGAACAAGGGACATCTTGTCTAAAACCATATACAACCACCTCTAGTGCCAATTAAGATTATCCTATTAATTTAGGTGATGGATTAAGATATTAGGAATTGATGGAGAGAGGTACCAAGATGGAATCTTCCCTAGATGAAATGAAAGACATGATGAAAATCTCGGTGCAAAACTCTAAGCCTTCACTGTAACATTCGTCGTAAAACGGGTTTCGAAACCAGCTTCGTTTTATAATCAAATAATCAGTTATAAGTTCGTTGCGTATTTATTGTGCCGGTTATTTTAAATAATACATAATTAATAAATATTTTAGAGTTTAAAACCATAATTAATAAATAATAAAAATAAAATTAAATAAAAGAACAAAACAGGGTAGCCGGGTCTCGAACCCGGGTCTACCACGTAAACACACACACACACACATCACACCACTCCGCCACACACATCTTTTGTGTTTAATACTTAAACAAATATCACTTAAGGTAAAACAAAAAAATCAAAACCTGTAAATCAGAGACCTCAGAACCCGAAATCGCCGGCAAGAACGAAGATTCCGAAACCGTTGCTACTTTCCCTTGACTGAAACGCGTAAACTGATTTCGACATCAGTTATAACCGTTGCTTGACACTCAATTTAGTCAAAACCGTTTCCTATGAGAATTGAAATCATTGACCGTGAATCTTGGCCCCTAATTCGAAACCAATCGGCCTGTCCCCCTTATAAATACCCACTCAAACTCCTTGTAAACATTTCGCTCAGAACCGCACTCTTTTCCTGAAGCTTTATTCCTTTCAAAGCAGGTCGCCGGAGATTTTCGCACTCGCCGGAATTTCTAAACCAGAAAACCGTAGTTCTCCAAACCGGTATAATCATCTAAACCTCCTTGCTATCTCTTGTTTAGTAAATTAATAGCTCAAAACAGTAATCAAAACTGTTAAATCAGTTTATTCAGTCGGAATCATTGTCGGGATTTTGAATGGTGAAAACGATGAAGTTGAGTTAGTGTTTAAATATAAATAAAAACGGGTATTTAACCGGGTTAGACACACAGTCCAGCGGTGGACTGTGTGCAATTACAAAGCACACGTCCCGAGTTCGAATCGCACATGTTTCCGATTTTCTGAAATAAAGCCAACACTTTTTAAACTTATTCAGATCAATTCACAGTATATATATAAAAGGAATATAATCCAGTATTTAAGCAGATTAGACACACAGCTCAACTGGTTGGGCTGTGTGCACTCGAACCATGGATCCCGAGTTCGAGTCCGGGTTCTGAAATCCGTTTCGGCCATATTAAAACCTTTTTAATAAAAAACTAAATAAGGTTAAAGCTAGTTAGTATATATATATATAATTAAAACAGAGAATATTTCAGGTTAGACACGTAGCTCAGTTGGTAGAGCTGCGTGCACGTATACGGGAGATCACGGGTTCGAACCTCACTCGCCGCCTGAAATTCATGCTATCCGACCGGTCAGACCTGACAAAGTCAACCCTTTTCTTTAATTTTTGTTTTCTTATTTTCTTTTTATTAAATTGAAAAATTATTTAAAAATACTTAAAAATAAAGATTTTGAAGGTTAAAAATTTGCATTAACCTCACAAAAATAAATCTAAAAATCTCATTAAGAGCACTAATTAAAAATATTAATCTCAAATAAAATTTATTTATTTATCGAATCATTTCGTTATTATTTAGGTTAGTTTTCCCTCGTCGGTTGAATCATAAATTCGTGCGCATTCATCGTCATCAAGAAACGCATCCACTGTGAGTGAATCTCTACAAATTCCCCATTTTAGTCATGTTTTGGGGTGTATCATGTGTCGTACTATTCTTTTATTTTATTTAAACACTTGTGCATACATCATATCCGTGATCAAATGTGTATTGATTGTTGTGTGAATTATATGTAGATTAAATTTATCATTTCAGTGCACGCATTTCATTAGGTCCATCAGTTCCCCGTGGGATACGGGTTGAACATCAGGAGCCTCATTAGATCGGCTCCGTTTGATTGAGCATTGATCTCAAATACATCATCATTCATGTCATATACTCATCCAAAGTGGTTTGTGATTGTTTACATATATATGTTTGCTCACATGTGATTAATGCACGAATTTTCTTTAATAAATAAAACAAGAAATTAGTTAAAATGTTTTATCAAGGTTCACTCGCCAACTTTTGTTGACCCAAAATCTCCCCCGTTTTACACATGATACAGGTGATCCAGCCGAGGCAGGAAACACTTAGGATGGCCTAGAAGAATAAACAAGTTTATGCTTTGGAATAAATATATAGTTTCATTTTCCTTTGTAATTGTATGAATTTTGTTTTTGGATATTTAAGTTTGTAATTTGAATTTAATAAATATGAAACATCTTAGTAAATATCATGAGCTTTGGTGATAACCCAATTATGCCCCGACTTTTATTCTGCTGCGGGTCGGGGTGTGACATTCACCATCAAATGCAGATCTATCAAAGACTTATAGGCATATGTTCAACCATTTCTTTATCTAAAAAACAATATGCAGATGCCACCCATAACATGCACATGGAACTTATCATAAATATGGTTGAATCTAGGTACATAGATACTCAAGCTGAGATAAAGTCAATTAAAGATCATCTTGTCAAGACTACAGGCTCTATTCCAACGCCCAAATATCACGATGATGCTAAAACGAGGGAGAATGAAGAAGTAATGAGAAAATTACCTCTTCATGTAAAGAAAGCTCAAAAGAAACTTGACCTGTTCGCAAGAAAAAAGGCGAAAGAGGATGCCTTAGAGAAAGAGAAGGGAAAAGATACCAAACAGGCGAAAGATGTCGTAGCAAAGTAGGGAAAACTTGAAAAGCAGAAAGTTCAAGGAAATTTGGGTTCCTTAACAGATGCACCAGCTATAAGACAACCTCAAACCATTTCCCAAATCAGTGTTACCATTTGCATCAAACCACTACTTCTCAATCCACTGCGCCTAAATCAACTGGTGCAATCATTGAAACATCCATTGGCACTAAAAATATGCAAACTGATGTTACAGCCACAACAACACTTGTCACCACTCCTGAACCAGTTAAACCTATTTCACAAAAGGGTAAAAATGGTTTCTTAAAGCGAAAACAACCAACCCATACTACATTTCCTCCATCAAAATCACCCACTGTCTATACTGAAGGAAGAAGACAGAAATTCATCATCCAAGATGATGATGAAGAAACACTACCAACTACACCTACTCAGACTAAAACTTCCATCTCTATCACTTCATCACTTCATCACTACCACAAACCACACAACCATCCACCACTTCAGAACCAAATCCTATTTTTTTGGCAACACATACTCCATCAACTACTACTGCATTAATCACCACTTTACATCCTTTGGAAGTATCTTATGTATCTTAAAAAAATACAGTTCTTTTACACAATAGATGATTCAAGCAAGCTCACTATCACATATCTGCACAACTTTCCAAAGCCTATAAATGTCAAAGAATACTTAGAGCTAAAAGAAAAATAGGCTGAAAAGATAGCCACTGAGAAAAACAAAAAGAAAGATGATAAACAGGCTCAATACTTAGAGCAAAAAGCAAAACAGACTGAAAAGGATGTCTGTATGAAACTCTCTCATGCACAAGTCATAGACCCTGAACTCGAAAAGACATTGAGAGAAGACTACTTGGATCATATAATGAAGAACTAACATTACAAAGCAACAAGAGCTCAATTCTCAAGGTGGACAACAAAAGCCTTATTAGAGGAAATCTTAAGGATAGAAAAGATGCTCATTGACCCACTTCAAAAACCTACACCTCCAAATTGGAAGGTGGGCAAAAGGCCAAATGAAAACATATCTTCAGCTATAGGAAACGATTTGAAAAGACCAAAAGAGATGCATGTTGAAGATATGAAAGGATATAAAGATTATTTCAGAAAGGAAGGAATCATAATCAAACTTTTATATGCAAATCTAGATGCAGAGCCTTCTGATCTCATTGGTCACAATTTGGGCAGACCACCTTCTCCAAACTCATCCAAAATAATTTTTGCCCCAACAAATCCTTCTAGCTCCAAAATTCTAAAAGGGAGACCAGACAAGATTAGGTATGTATTGAATTTACTCAAAGCTGATGGAAAAGTTAAAAAGATCTCCATGAATAGTGCCTTTGGCCTGAAGAATGAAGATATGCAAGACCCATTGGGTCTTGAACTTGAAAGGGATCCAGAAGATCTTTTCTATGAAGTTTGAATTACAATTTAAGGATCATATAAGAGAAAACATGATTAGGAATAAAGAATTATCCAAATAAGGTTTAGTTTTGGCATCATCTGTTCTTGGTGAAGAGTGTTGAACCCTTAAAAGAATAGATGATTGTATAAGCCAAGATATACGAACTTGATCAAGAATAAAAAAAAGTCATGAAGATCAACTCCTCCTAAACATAGTGAATCTTGAACACTACCAAACGATCTGCTTGAAGACTCAAAGATTCGTTGAAGAGATGAAAGCTCTATTGATGAAGACTAAAATTCTGTTAAAGATCAAAGCTATGATGAAGAATAAAGCACTGATCAGAAGATTAAATATCTGTTTAGACCTGTATAGATGTTTAGTATTAACAAACAGATGTTTGCCAAGACATATGTTATAACTACAATAGAGTTTGTAAGATAGTTGTTGAGAGTCTTAGAATAGATGTTAAGATGATCAGATGTAGAAAACATCTGAGAATCTTTTCTGTTAGAAATGTTAGATGTCGCTATAAGGGTGATGTCAGCCCTGATTGCCTAGTAGTTTTTTGTACTTACTATAATAGTTCTTCTCTTTTAAGATCTATTTATCACTTACACACATTCCTTTTGTACAAACATAAATTAGTGATCGGGTTGAGTAGGAGTGATAGTCATAACTTGTGATTGTAATCCTTGGATTATTAATGAAAAACAGTATGACAACTTTCCATATTTGTGTTTGTGTTTATATTTCCACTGCATTCATTTAAATCCTTTTAATTACACTTCACTATTTCATGGATACACACACAAGTACACACTCGTATCCTAACAAAAACAATAAGAAGGAATCATCAACTAACACACCTTATTTGGAGAAGATTCCAGTGTTTCAAGTTGAGAAAAGAACGTCATACCTGCCCGAGCATTCACACTGACCATCTTAGCTTCAGAGTTACCTTAGAAACAAGACAGAATGAGGAGTCTAGATTCGACATTTGACTCTTGCACACAAAAAAAACGGCACACCCTTAACCGATACAATTTCTACACCCAATGTTGTTTTTTTCTAAACAACCTGCCCCTTTGATATTGACGGATAAAAAATTCATGAGGATAATTCCTTCTCTAGTTCCTCCCTGACAAGAGCTCGTGCTTCACATCTAAAATTGACTAAATTAATCCCCAGCTTCTAACACCGTCACATTTTCCTCCCTAACAATCAGGCTTCTCAACGAACGCCCCATCTCTCCCTTGAGTTCTTCATTTAGGTCCTACATAGGAAATATAGGTCGATCCTCGGCACCAACTACGTATACCACGTCTGTTCGGAGGTCGTCGGACCTTACAACCTCTTACTAACCCAACGATAAGCCTTTACCTTTCTTCTTTGCCTTCTTGTTTCTCATAGTGACGTAAGACAACTCTGGCCGCCTAATAGGTTCTAAATTGAAAGGATCGTTATTTATTGCCCCTATAAGGATCTGGGTATAGACCAATAGTAGCTGAATTAATCTCGTTGGGCATATCATTCTTAGGTGGTGGCCCATTCCTGGAATCTCCAAGTTGTTATCACCTTTTTGCCAATCATATGCACGTGTGTCGTCTCTGCCCTATGTATCACCAACCACATCATATACCTTCAACTTCCCATGCAATGACCTATCCCCATGCACCTCTTCTGTTTCCAACACTCGACGTGACCTACTTCCGACATCTTCTTAAATTCTCAATGACATCGGCGCTAAAATTTTTTGCCGCTATGAATCCTCCTTTTCCTGAAAAAAAACCCATCTCCGATAAAGATTCGAAATCAGACCCCGCTACAACTGTACTCTTGATCCTTATCATCATCCTCCATCTTGGACCGGGCAAACGAAGGAGACCAGTCCTGACCAAATTCCAAAATTCATACCAAATATGACTTCCCGTTAACCACTTAATTAATCTCATGTTACCCGTAAGGGTTCTTCTTTTAGCCACATAAGATATCATGTTAACCATATGAGATGTGAATAACTCAAGGCTTTACTCAATGAAATATGTCAAGTTACTCAACATACGGTCAACTTTAATATGCTCGAGAAGTTCACTAAGGCTATACTTTGGTTGGCACAAGACCATAGTATATAGCTTTTTCTAGGATGATATACTTTGGTAGTATTTGTCTAAAATCCTTCTTTTTATTTTATATTATTATGTTCATATGATATTCTCGTATCTAGGATGATATACTTTGGTTGTATTTGTATAAAATCCTTCTTATTATTTTATATTATTGTGTTCATATGATATTCTCGTATATCATTTTCTCGGGTCTATGTAAATATGGTCAAGTGTTAATGAGATCTTCACCTTTTTAATCTTTAGCTTCACAAGGGAAGGATCTTCTTTGCTTTTCTACATTGTCCATTCTTTATAGCGGCTAAATTGTGATCTTGAGGTTGGGGCACAAATTTGGAAGTTTCATTAACAAGTTAATACATAAGTTCGATCAAGTGGTCCCCTTAAACTGATTGATGACAAAATTATTGGTCACGTCATTTCATATACGTGTGAATACATATAAAATAGATGTAAATGTGACACTTTTAAGTTTCTCTCTGCATAGAGCAAAAACAAATGAAATGAAATTGAGAGCAAACTATAGAAATTTAGAAGTAGTAAAGTGTCCTCTGAAAGAATCACAAAATGTGATGTACAATGTTGTGAGTCAAATGTATGGTGAGATAACCATATGCTTTCAATTTAACCTGCTCGGTCGATCACTCCGTAAATCTCCCTTAATAGAATTAATTTGAATGAATCAAACATATCTAACAAAGAATTTAAATGGTACTTGTCTTTTAGTTATTTGTTGACGAGATAACCATATGATTTCAAAGTTAACGATAATTTCAGTAAGAAATTGTTGGCACTGCGGAGCAATAAAGACGTGTGGTAAGAGAATTCTAAATCAAAAGCATTATTTCTATACGGCAAACATTGTTAATATAGGATTTGTGATGTCGCTTTTTCTTGTAAACTTGAGAATTTGTATCCAAGGTACCATTTTTACCCTTAGAAGATTCCATGCCAAAGAAGGTTGTCCGTTACAGTCGATTTTCGGGTTTCACTTAGCTTCATGTTTTCAGTTACAATTCACTAGAGACGGTTACCCAAGTACACCACCAGTTCACCAAGGCTTCGATCAACATGTTTTTAGTCATGCATATTACGATTTTTGAGTATACACGGCTTTAACATCTCGACCAACAGGGTGTAAATACGGGAAAAAAAAACGTTACTACAGTTGTGTGTGAATTTAGTCGCATTTTATAAATTTCAAAAAAAATTAAACTTTCACCACATTATACGGAAGGAAAACAAGATTTCATAACGCTCTACAAAATTTTCAACAAGATATCATAGCTTTTTGTGGTCCACAAACAAAATTGCATAATTATATGAAGCCAAGTACATAATATTTGTTGTTTAATTAATAAGGAACGTGCCTAAATAATTCCAAAATAATTGAGCACCAAATAGTGTATCAAAGGCGCGTGTGAAAAAAAAAACGAAAAAGACGGGGGAAAATAGAAATACAGAGGCACGAGGAACGTGAATATCCACGTGGCCAACAACATTGAGGTTCCCGAATTTTAGCGCCATGTAGGCTAGGCCGTTAGTTGAGAACATTTTGTCGTTTTCCTCAACCACTTACGTGGCCGCAGCGTGACACCAAATAATATGTTTTGTAGTTATCCAAAATCTGTTGGTGTCTGCTTTCAGACCATCATTTGGAGTGACACGTCACCATCAAAAGGAACCCACATCCAGCTATAACGCATTTAGCTTTTTGTCTTTTTTTTTTTTTTTTTTTAACTATTTTCAGATTTTTTTTATTATTTTTGTGATGGTTATGTTCATGGATATGGATGGATATTGGATGCTCAACTCCAAACCAAATATTTCCTTTTGATAATTCATTTTTATTTAATTACTTTGTTAATCTCATTTTATAATTTTAACATTTTTATATATTTGTTTAGAGTAAACCTCAATTTTCGTTCCTATGGTTTACTGGTTTTAACACTTTCAGTCTAATAGTTTAAAAATTGCATTTATCATCCATTAATTTGCTGAATTTAACAGTTTCAGTCTATACCAATGTTAGTTGTGTGGACTGGAACTGTTAAAATCAGCAAAATAATAAACTGAAACTGTTAAAATCAGCAAACTAATGGACGATAAATACAATTTTTAAAGTACTAGATTTAAAGTGTTAAAATCAGCAAAACACAAGGAGGAAAATTGAGTCTACTCTTCTATTTATATGGGGTTTATATTACTTTGTTAATTTCATTTTCTTTATTTTAACATTTTATATATTTGTTTAATATACCCTTAAGCCCTTAACAACTAATGTATAATACTTATTCTAACTTCTCTTTTTCTAACTTGTTAAGGGTTTTTAGAATATCATTTAAATGCCTATGGGCTACCTCATGTTATTCGGTGATTGATTAACGCCTTTAACTTTTATACTTTTAAGTAGCATATTGATTGCTAATAAGTTACTTTCAAAATATTTTATATCATGGTCAATATAAAAGATCAAGGTGTTTTTATGTAATAAGTTACTTTAAAATAGAACCACTACATAAAAATGAATAAATTAATTAACTTTAGCATTTGATCATGTAATGGATAAAATGATGAAGTGTTTCTGATCATGGTTCATAGAGTAAAACAAACATATTAAATGAAAGTTTCAATTATGTATGTAACGTGACCCAATCCCTGACAACTGGTTTTATTTGATATTTAACTATTTTAAGTTTTTACTTATATATATATATATATATATATATATATAGGGTGAGGTTATTGTAAGAAAATATGAAAGTGTGAGAAGGATAAAAAGAATCTAAACCATTAGATATTTAATCTAATGGTTGAGTTATTGATGGCAATCGTGTAAATAATGTTGACTATTAAACTAATTAATTTTCTAGACTAAGGGTATAAAGGTAAATTTAACATTTTAAATTAAGAAACTAACATTAAGGCACATGCAAGTTCTCCCCCTTCTTTTTTCAACGTCAATAACATTTTATACGTAACTCTTTTTTTTTTTAAATTACACTATAATAACGAGTGTTTTTTTTATCTTTAATATGAGTACCATATTGATATACTTATTTAAAGAAAAAATTACGTCTCGCTTGGATGTTTTAGTCCGTGTTTTTTCTATTTTCATACAATGGTGTTTTAATTGTAGGGTGTTATTTCTGTTATATTTTTGTTCTTCGTAAGATGTATGCCTTCAATATACATGTTGTGTTTTTATGAGTTAGGGTGTTATTTCTGTTATATTTAATGTGAGTAAAAAGGTCCTTGATTTATCAGGGTGTTATTTCTGTTATATTCAATGTTAGGGTGTTCTTTATAAGATGTGTGTCTTCAATATACATGTTGTGGTGTTTTTTTATGAGTTAGGGTGTTGTTTCTGTTATATTTCTATTCTTTATAAGATGTATGCTTTCAATATACATGCTGTGGTGTTTTTATGAGTTAGGGTGTTATTTCTTTATAAGATGTATGCCTTCAAATTCGAAAATCCCTACAATAACTGCCAAAATCGGTTACATATATTCATTTCATAATTAGATTTTATTAATTAAATTACACTTATACCCGTAAACTACCAAAATAAAAAGGGACACGTGTCACCTCCAAAATCTTTCTTATTCTTCTCACACTTTTATATTTTCTTACATGAATCTTTACCTCTCTCTCTCTCTCTCTCTATATATATATATATATATATATTGCTACAATTATCCATCATGTTAGCTCTATTTAACTATTTAATCTTGAATCAGAATGTAATGTTAGGAAACACCAAGGGGTTTGTAGCCTAACGGTAACAAAGTATATAGAAAATGTGTCCCCCATGAGGTTGACGTCGAAGTCTGGTAGTGCACAAATATAGCCTTAAGATTAGCATTAGATAGCTTGTGAGTGAGTCAATCAAAAACAAAAACATGTAAGAAAACTTGTTAAAATGTGACCGAAGGAAGATGCATGAAAAACCACCTTTGATGATCAATTTTAAGATATACATATATAACTACCATAATCTTAGGTGTTGTTTGTTTTTTCAGATGTAAAATGTCTGCAATCTGCGTACCACATCTATAGACATTTGTAGCAGAAGAGATGAACCAAAACGTTGCAGGTTGCCAGAAGAAGATTGTTTGTTTTTTGACTTCTGCAAGCTGCTGTCTAATTACCATTTTATCACAATGAACATCATAATCAAACAACATAATAGGCATCACTAATAATCAAATTAACACCAAAATTCAGCAAATTAACACCACATTCTAAAAATTAACACCCAAATTAAGCAAAGTAACACCACAATTCATAAAATTAATGCCAAAATTATGAAAAACTAACATAAAAAAATCTAAAAAATAACACCACAATTTGAAAACTAGCATCAATTTCTAAAAGTTAACACAAAAAAACATAAATTTAACTTACCAGATCTGGATTGATACTGATGAAGGCGGCTGCTGATGATGGTGGCTGCTAATGACTTGATGTCGATTACGAGGTGGCGGATGACTGGTTAGGAGGGAGGGTAACGAGGTGGCGGCGGCTGGTGAGGAGGGAGGTTGGCGGACGGTGGTGGCGGTTACAGAGGTAGGTGGTGACGATATGTGGGTGACGAGGTGGCGGCGGATAGTGGGAGGGTGCCGTCGGTAGGAGGGTGGGTGGCGGCGGTTGAGAAGATGGGGTGGAGGGGAATGGGTGGAGAGGTGCTAGTGTTTTGTGGAGGAGAATGTGTTTAGATTTAAGGGCAAGAAGAGAGTTTGAAGACCAAAAAGAGGACATCCCAAATCTGCATAAAAAAGAGGATGCATAGAGGTTTTTTAATGAAAGATATTCAAGAAAACAAAAAGTTTACGGACCCAAACGTCTGCATATGATCTGTGCGACGTATACATAAGAGAACAAGAAGAGCTTCTGGAAAAAAAAATAGAAACACAACCTTAGTTAATGTATGTGCGTGAGAGGATGAAGGGAAGGTGAGTGAGAACAAAGAAGATCTCACAAATAAATGTGTGGAGTTAAGCGATGGATCAAGTTGTTCCAATGAGAGTCAATTTTGCCTAAACCTAGATAAATGGTCCAAATATAGACTCCTCTATAGCATCTCGAAATTGTGATAAATATTTTAGATTGTTACCTTAGATTTTTTTAAGAGAAATTTACAAAATATTTCCTATTTTTTTATAAGTTGCTATATTTTTGGGGTGATTTTTATTTATTTTGGGTGATTTTAAATGACAAATATTATATTTTGGTACATTCCAAATTATTTTTTTTGGGTGATTTTAAATGACAGATATTATATTTTGGTACATTCCAAAATGAGTGACATCTTAGGATTTCTTACCAAACTGACATAAAAGGAAGTTGAAAGATTATGTCACACTTGCAAAATAAGAAATATTTCGATCTTACCAAAATAGAACAAAAGCATAAAGTTAAAGAAATACATACTTTGTGAGAAATTTTCGGATTTTTCAAGAAAGCATAGAACAATCCAAGGGTAATTAAGGAGTTGTTAAACCATCATCTAGATGCGATTCATGAAAGTAATAGAACGCATTGGTGAGTGTTAGTAATTTAGGGTTTAATCCAAACACTTTGAAATTTATTTAGACCCAATTTTATGTTATATAGACGTGATTTTAAGGCTTATTGGTTAAATTTAATTTAAAGTCAACTATTTTTTAGTTTTTTCCTGTTGTATTATGCTTGATGTAGGTCATGAACAACCAAAATATAAAGTTTTGATTAAAAGGTACGTTAGTCAACGAATTATGTTTTAGAAATGTTTTGAAAAACAGAATAATATTTAGGATGGATACTTGTAGAATTAATAAAGGTGGTTAAAATGGTAATTCTTATGTAAATATGCTTTTGAACAACTAGATGTTCAATTAAAATTAGTTATATTAAGGGGGTATTTGGGATTTCTTTTAAGTTATGATTTATTAATTTTTATAAGTTATAAGTCACAAATTTTAACTTCTTATTTTCTCCTTTCCAAACCATAAAACTCCTTCTTAACCTTTATCCAAACACTATCAAAATGACTTATTAACTTTTTATAAGTCAATAAGTTAAAAGGAGCTCCAAAATAAGCTAACCCAAACACCCACTAAGTAGAAACGAGTCAACAAGTTAGAAACACAAATATAACTAGTTAATAGGACATTCAAGTCCTGAGAATTTGGTTCAATAGTTAATTGGTCTGTCATTCCTAGTGGAGACGTAGGTTCGATTTCCGCTTGGGCCATTTTCGATGGACATCTGGGTGAAAGGACGAACTGGGGCTTTAATCTTGGGTTCGAATCTAACAAGGGCGAGGGTGTACGGATTTCATCCGGTTCCCGCGCATCAGGGGGCACGGTCTCAAGGCGGTCGAGGAGTCGACCTTAGACATAGCCTCAAGCAGGGTAGATTTACACGTGAGATTTTTTGCCGTAAGAAAAAAAAATGGATATTCAACCCGTCTATATAGAACACACCAACCAATGGAACATGAATATGTTGCCTAAGTACTGATCTGCTAAAAATATGTTGGTTACTCATGAATTGGAAATTTAGCATTGTTTTGGTGAAGTGAAAAGATTGATCAAATTGAAGATATAACGAATCACATTACTGGTTAAGTTTTGATTTGACAAAGATAAGGACACTGACATTTTTAAAAGTAGAATCACTCATCAAAATGAGTTTTCATTAATAGTTCCATTTTTACATATGAAAATGTTTTAAAACTTATTTAATTAGTCGTATTGTAATTTGACGGATAAACTGTTTTCTTTTGGTATGCAACTAAGTTTTTGTTATAGTGCTTGTTTAAATTTGTTATAATCATATATCTAAAACGCACATTTTGGAATTAAGTAGTAAAAGTAAGGCCGACCCAATAGTCTTATCAGGTCATGTAAAGGCATAAAGCCTAAAAAACACAGGGCCTCTCAACTTTTATTTTAGTTTTTTAAAAAATAATATGCGTATTTGGCAACAAACAAATAAATAAAGACATAATGACCCAAACAAGTAAAATGTCTACGCCTAAAACTTGATAAATTAATGATCATGTAGCACCCCTTTTTTTCTTAAACCCATCCTCTGCAGCTTCGCTACTATCCTCATTACTCGCGACCTCGCTAAGTGCAACCAACGTGGATGGAGAATGGGGAAGAAATTAGGGGTACTCAATCTCCGCCGATGGTTTCTTTATACTAATTCAAAAGGTTTCGACTTTGCCATGAAATACGCATAGGAAGTAAGTAGATGATAAATGAATACACGGTACAACTGTTGAAATAATAAGTAGCAGACTCATCTCAGTTAGACTTAGATGTTATAAAAAATGAATGAAGAGAGATTCATGTGGTTGAAATGACATAGGATTATACCAATCATTTTAATTGGTTATTTGGTTGGAATTACAAGTTTTGTTTAGAAGGTAAATTTTTTAACTAAAATGGTCTGCCATATCAACTCATGCGGACTTTGAATTGTTTCTGAGTCAAAATATTGTTAAAAACAGTTAATTGTGTGTTAGATTGAACTAGATTGGAAAATTGAGTTTTTGGAAAAAACAAAGGAAACTAGAATGTGATT
Source organism: Scalesia atractyloides (assembly GCA_947069175.1). Lineage (NCBI taxonomy): Eukaryota > Viridiplantae > Streptophyta > Magnoliopsida > Asterales > Asteraceae > Scalesia > Scalesia atractyloides. The sequence continues at coordinate 56,795,684 of CAMTDV010000028.1, forward strand.
TTTGATGAAAAGTTGATTAAGGGTTAACAAATAGTATTGAAAACATGACAAGACACAACTAAGCCAAACATTCACTAATTTATCAACCCTTTAAATTGAAGGATATAACACATTTTGTAAAAATTTATGTATGTGGGAAAAAACATGGAAGCCGTGACCACGTCATGCCCATGCACAGATTATATATACAACATTTTCACAAAATGTGTTTTACCGTAGCAACAGCCAAATGAAGATTTTTTTCTTTAATTTTCTTATTATTTTTTGTGTTTGTATCACTCAATATTTAGCATTGTCATTTATACCCTTTAGCATATAAAAACTTAGTAAAATACTATCTTAATCGAGTTTTAAGTGTTAATTTTTATTTACGTGAGTCAAATATAATATATATCCGTGCTTATTTTTATATATGTTTTTGGTTGGTCTACATTTTGTCAATACGTTTTCGTGTTTATTTTTAGTTAGTTTATGTTTTGTCATGTATAATACGTGTTCACTAGGTGGTATTAATCGAATTACTTTACGTTTCAACGACGCCACGCGCGGTACCATTTTTAACATAAACACTATTTTCTTATATGTTTTTTTAAGTATGTGTCGATATAGACCCAAGTTGGTTTACGTTTTGACGTAAATGGTCCGAGTTGGGTCATATAATACGTTTTCACTAGGCGGTATATAAGTTCAAGTTACTTTACGTTTCGACGCAACCGCAATGCGCGATACCATTCTTTAACCTTCAAAAAACAGGATATTGGATTTAAATAACCTCAACTTTCATCAATTGATCGGTAACACTCCCAACTTTCGATTTGTACACCAGCACTCCCAACTTTCAACTTATTGGTCGATAACACTCTCTAACTAGCTGAACCCTAACTCAGTTAGCTGATGTCACCTGCCACGTCATCAAAAATGCCACATCATAAAAATGACACATCAACTGTCACGTCAGCAAAAGGAGCCATATCAAATATACTGTTTTCAAATCCAGTATCCTTAAAAAAATACTGTTTTCTTACGTGCGGTTTTTGAGTATGTTTCGGTATAAATTTAAGTTGGTATCCGTTTGACGTAAATTTTTCTCGACAATGAGTCAGATCAAATATAATATGTTTTCGTGATTATTTTATGTATGTTTTCAATTGGTCTACGTTTTGACAAAAGTTTTGTTTAGAAACGAGTCGGGTTAGTGACGTGATGTCGTTGTCACACGCAAATTTAATCCCAAAACTGCTATTAGCTAGCGGTAAGTGGGTATCGAACACGAGGATTTGTGGAACTAATGCTATCAAAAGGTTGTACTATTATACTAATTACCTAGTTTGCAATAATTTAAATTCAGATTTTGATTGAAGGATTTAGACTTTAACTACTCAACACTTCAAAAATTGGTTTGTTAACAGATTAATAGGAGAATGATCATCTTGGGTTTCCGGTTCAAAACGCATGTGTTCAATTTTACTAGAAAGAATCGCATAGACATGACTCGTGTTTGGTTAACTATTTGTGATAAAAGGGAACAAAGTACTCGGATTGATATGCGAGGTTGTTACCCGATGACCAATTGATTAATACCCAACCCGTAAACCTTCCCGTGATATCTAGATTGTCAACGACACCAAGAATGTACGAAATAGGCAATAAGCACAATATCAACCAACAACTTACAAACAATCAATCAACACCATAATCACAATAACATAGCAATTATTCTAGAAATAAGCAAATTGAAACACAATTGTTTACCGAACCTTCCACACAAGATGATCACCGAAATGTTTAGCCCCTCATGTTCTTACAATCAAACAAACTTCAATTGTCTTGTTCATACGAATCAAACACACCAAAATATTGTTTAGAACTTGTTAGAATCAATGAAAAACACTCCAAATCGCCTCCCAATTGCTCTACAACTCGTTCCAATGATTAATAATGTGAAAAGCCACCATAACTCAGCTTAAATTGGGCAGTTACACATTTCCCATAGCTCACCACCGTAAGCTACGGTGCCCACCGTAGCTTACGGTGGGCAAAAATTTCATTACGACATCAAACTTCTGTCTTACGGTGATCTTTAAGAGGGGACTCCACCGTAAGCTACAGTGGCCACCTTAATTTTTCCATTTTTGCCCTTGTTCAATCTCTTGAGTCCCATCTTCGATTAGGCTCTTGTAAATACCCGCTAAAGCACATTTAAACTCCCTCATTATACTCTTCAGTACCTGAAAAGCCAAACATACCGTAAACATCAAATCATAACAAATAAACGTTTAAAGCGTGGAATATTTATCATTTTAATTCACTTACGGGTTGTCCAAAAGACCACCTGTCACATCCCCACACTTAAACGTTGCTTGCCCCAAGCAACCATTTCACAAAAGTTTTAAACAAACAAGTGATCATCAGATAAACCAAACACAAACAAGTTGCCCCGTTATCAACCTTTACCATCATAACACATAACACATCCCTCACTAAACTCTTCTCTTGGCGACAAAGTAGCACTAGCAAGATAGTGCTAAATCACTCAATATAAGTGTGCAAATGTGCGACAATAAGCTTGGATAACAATCGAGTCTTTACCTACAAATCGTCTAACATGCTCGTGAATCAGAAGGACTTTCGGGTTGTAACGAGGCTATGTGTATAGGTAGGAATTGGTGGGAATATTTTTGTAGCTTACTTAATCGACCCGATTTATTATTACATCAATATAAATAACACACTCAAAATGTATAACTAATCTTCCTTCTCTCTTTTTCATATTTTTTTTTACTTTTTTCTTTTTTTTTTTCACAATATTGAAAGAGAACATACTAACATAACAAGAACAGCTAACTAAACCGGGTCGATTAAAAGGTAGAATTTTTAGGACATAGGTTCGGGTGACAATTGAAAGACTACAAGCTCAAATTTGGCTACTAATGTCCAACCCCCCGTCCCACTCACTACCAAGCTCATATTCATAATTTATGAGGTCCAACCCCCCAAACCCGCAATCAACACACATCCAGACGAGGCTGCCTAAATGCCCTCATCATATTTACCAACATGTAAACTCAGGTTTCGACAAGCATATATTATCCAAGTTCTATTAACACACTATACATACCGCCACTCAATCAAATAAAACAATAAATTCTCAATGACATATATGTGTGGCTCAATCCTCACCAAGAAAGAATGGAATTGGGATAATGATGTGTCATGCATAATATGGTATTACTTTCAAACTTTAGCAACTGTTTCGTTCGGTTCACAAAAATTTTTCAAAATTCCTAAAAATTTTCCCCATCCCCACACTTGGGATACATTGTCCCCAATGTATGGGTTTAGAGGAATGATCACTTGTTTTCTTCAAAATCACCTTTTGGTAAAACTCTCAAATCCCAATGTTTCTTTTTGTTTTATTTATTTTTATGAAACATGTAAACACCGCCAATATACCACCAACCCATAACATGAATATCAAACACAATACGCCACCCTTCCACCCAACCATAAACAAAACCAAATAATATCTTCAATAGTATACAAGGAAAGAACACCACCTGACGTACTCAAGGTTCCCTTGCTTCCCCATTTCTCTCCATATTCCATCCAATTTCTTGGAAAGTTTGTAATTTCACTCCAATTGGGGTCAAATTCAGCCTAATCACCCCATCTAATCTCACCATCGGGTGGTTTTCCTTTGCCCGCTCTCCTGCTCACATTAGCCTTCTTCCTTGCCTGATTTTCATTGTTCTTTAACTCCAACCTACACGACTCAACACCACTTGCAATTGACCTGACTGTGCTAGCACTTGAAACTTGTTCATTAGTAGCAACTGTGTGACTCAAGTCATTAACAAGATCGTAATGAATGGTTTTTAAAAACACATTAAAGTACAACTTACGATTCTCGTAGTTCATGGTGACCATTCCGTTTCTGCAATCGATTTGAGTGTTTGCCGTATACAAGAACAGACGACCCAACACTACCTACGGCTGCTCATAAGTCTTCAAAGGTGCGTAGTCGATCACCATAAAATCCACATTATTTGGTTGAGTTTAGTACCTTGGATCAAATTTGGACACCGCCCCTTCTTCACAATTAAAAGAAAGTAACAATTGTGTTATACACAGTTGAAATATTGATTTTGTAAACCTAGGACATAAAATAAAATTCTTGGCATAAATTAGACAGTTTTAGAAGATACATATAAGGACTCGTGTTAGAAAACTCACAAGGCAAGTTCCGACTTAAAGGTGAGATATGATGGAGTTTACATCAAAGAAGATTCAAATAAGATAAAGATAAAGATTTTATTTTGTGATTTGTAATTATTTGATTGAACGAAGAAAAATTGTTTTTAGATAGAACAGGACAATTAATTATTAGGTATATAGCATAAGAAGTTGTAAACTGTTTTAACGATTATGATCAATTAATTAGTAGTTTTTTTGATTGAATTGTTACTGAGTGATCTTGATTCTTGATTAATATTATTCTGTTGTTACTTCCAAAAGATTTGTATAAACTCAACTAATATAAATAAGAAGTAAAATGCTAAAATAGTTTCTGAGTTTAAGCCATTTTTATCAATTTAGTCCAAATATGAAACTTTTTGCATCTGGGTCCCTAAGGTTTCAATTTTGTTATCATTTTCATCCAATTGGCAAACTGAATTAGAATTTTCAGTGAACTTCTCTTCTTTTCGTCAGTTTTCTCATTTAAATGAAGGGTATGATCATTATTATATGCCATAATATATTTTAATTAAATGATGAAAACGACAAAAAATGGGAGAAGTTAACAAAAAAACTTCTAAACCTGTTTGTCAATTGGATAGAAATGGCAACAAAAGTGAAACCTCAAGGACCCAAAGATAAAACGTTCCATTTTTGAAATGAAGTGACAAAAGTAACACAAATTCAAGGACATTATGGCATTTTACTATATAAATAACATGTATAATGTATCAACAAAAAGTCTTCCTCAAATGTTGACCAAGTAGACGTTTAAATCTTATTTGCCCTCGAAACAATGTCGTAGCTGATATTTAGAAAAATGAGTACAAAAATTAGTGTTACACCTTCTTCAAGTCAATTTAATATAATGTATTTCTAGCTACTTTATGCTAAATTCTTACAAGTCCTCAGTTGTTTGTGTTGTTTAATCAGTTCCAACGTTTGATTGGTTTTAAAATTCCATATCAATTGGGAATTGAGACTATGATGAAATATTTAAGATATAATATTTGTCGTGTCACGTTTGTGGATATAGTTTCATTGTCGTTTAAAGTCTGATAAATAAATTTATTTCTTACTATTTTCACATCTTTACATTCTATTCTAATACCTTTTTCACTCTATCTTTCTCTTTATATATATGTATGTATAGATAGAAATAGAGAAGAGGAATGTGTGAATATTAAATAATTGTATCTTGATTTTTAACAAAAAATAAATACATTAATTGACTTCATTGGATAGCTTCTTAATGATTTGAATTAAGATCAATTGGTTGTTTGATTATTTTCCTCGTGGATCTACTACTTAATTAGATAGATTGGTGTTCTTTTTTCTTAATATAAAGTTCTTTATATACCTTAAATTTGTGAACAAATTATTATTATTATCACAATTCATCTCTTAATTTGTATATTTAGCCCTTATTAATATGTATTAAGTTTCTTATAAGTAACGGCTTTCTTAATAATCATAGGTGTATGATAACATACATCTAAAAGGGTTGTAGATTATAACCCCATTATATTTATATGGTGCGTGCGTGTTGTTGTTCAGTATAAAATATAAGAGGTATTGAATGAAATGCATTAATAAGACGTGAGTGTCGCCTACCCCTCATCAAGGCCTACGCATACACCACCTCAATAGACGCAAGGGTGGTGGTGGATATGAACAACAATAGCGATGGTACCAACAACGAAGGTGGTGAATATAGTGGATATCTCATGGTTATATATAATATAAAAATGTTTAAATATTTGTTAAGTATTTTGAATTTTGTTAATTTATGTATCCAGAAATAAGCTGGTATGGAAAAATCTAATTTGAAAATTTAGGGAGCATGCCTAAAGATTATAGTCTCTAAGTGACATGATGTGGTGGTAAATTGCCTTCTATTTATTTAAAATGTTAATAGTTTAAATCCTATAAATTGCAAATGTATGAGTGTTTAGAATTAGGTTTTTGTCATTAAAAAACACCTAGCAATTAGAACAATATTTTTTGAATGGTCAACGAATCTTTAAAATGGGCTACTAACAAAATTCGTCACATCGGGTACACTCGCCTCCGAATCGGGGAAAACGCTCACCTAGAGCCAAAGTCCGGGAACACTCGCCCGAAGCCTGACAGTGCGGTGAGGTAAAACCCGCTCAGTTCAAAGATCAAACTAGCGATATCCACTTATTCACATAGTCTCCCATCATCACCAGGTGACGTAGAAAATAACGAAAAGAGTAGAAATCGAACCTGGGTCCCTTAAAACACCAAATCTTTTACTTACCACTCCATCGCCACCTTATTGGCACTATGATTAGAATAATATGTGTCGAGTATTTGAAATTTTGGACATAATACTATGTTCATTGAATAGTAGTTGGTTATGTAGGTTAAGAAGTCAACATCAAGGAAAGGGTTACTTGTTAGGCAAGCAAGCAAGAGAACTTTGTCCATAAGGACTTCCAAAGTTATTTATCGTCATTAAATTAATAAAGCGGGCCAATAGTTTGCCTATTGTTAATTGTTAATCATTACATATTGCAAACTAGTTCATTATATTATATCTAATTAATTTTACAATCATTTCTTTCATGATATATTTATATTTGTAAAGGTTTTGTGCTTCTATTAAAATGAGTCATCTGCATACTCGTAATAAGATACGAATCATAATTTTTAGCTATTTTATATAAATTAGACAAAAACTTTCTTTTACATAATCAATTGTTACAAACTTATGGCCATTAGTATTTCATGCCTCTATCACCGGTGGCGAAACTTGAGATATTATACGGGGTGTCAAAATTATATACCCACAAATTTCTATAGAACTGGGGGGTCGAAAACGTATATACCCAATAATTTCTATACGATAGCTACGTATATAACACTACTGAGCGAAAAGTTCGGGGGTCATGCGCCCCCTGCCCCTTCTAACCTTCGCCCCTGTCTATCATAAAAACATACATATATATATATATATATATATGAATGGTAACGCTTACATAATTATAAATTACACCTAACAAATTCTAATATACTTCTTGTTTGGGATTAAACCATAGATCTTCACTAGCAAATGAGCCTCTACCAAATGAGCTAACTTCAAAATTATCACATAGAGACATTTAATTTAAATGCTAACATTCATTGTTCATAACTATTAGATGAATAGTGGTTTATAAGGTATTGGATTACACATAGGCCTTTTATTTCGGACGCATTCTAAATTAAAGAACAATATTTAGACTCTACTTTTTAATTATAAACAAATTGTTAATAATCATTATTAATCCGCATTATATACCATTTTCACCCTTATTCATGATCATGTTTATCATTTAGTCCTTTCCATTTGTATTGATATATAAAAACATGATGTATGTACAACGAATGTTAATAGGTGAATTCCTTCTTGTTATCAGCATGATAATTCTTTTAAAATTTCTCTCTAAAAACATTTGTGTGATACATGACTTAGGTCTCTCCTATCATATAAAAAACAGGCATTGGATCATTAAGTATGTTGATGCTAGATACTTATCATATCAACATAAAGCATGATGGATAAAATATAGAGTAAATTGTTGTTTTCATTCATGTGGTTTATAGCACAATGCTATATTTTACAAATATAAAAAGTCTTGTAAATTACGCATTAACTTTTCAGTTTATTGCTATTTCATCTAACAAGCTAACTTCATCCACATTGATGTTAAATTCAGGTTACATGTGAAGCATGTGATGTAACTAGCACACAACTTCGCGAAAGAAAGTGAAAATAATTCATTGTGATGTAACTCACTATATCTTTTGAAATCTCCTACGAAGCACCAATAAGGCAAAACATAACCCAGTTGGGATGGAGAGAGAGAAGCGGGAGAGAGGAAGGCGAAGAGACGATGGGAGTCGGACAAGAGAGTCGCTTAGATAATTCAAGCCAGGGAACAACAGAAGATTCGAAACCATGGTTACAGGCACGAGGAGAGATGGATACCAGTCCTTAGCAGAAGACAGAAACAATGTGAAAGGGGGTGGGAGAGACTAGAGGAGGAGAGAAGGAACTCAACAACGTTCGTTATCTCCAACCTTCCAGATGGATGCTCAAGCACGAGGTTGTGGAAAGCTTTCGATTTCTTAGAAAACCTGGAACATGCTTTTGTGCCAAAAAAAGAAAGACGGGGCAGGGAATAGGTTCGGTTTTATTCGTCTCAAAAAAGTCAAGAACAGTGAAGATACTTTGAAGGAAGTCATTATTGATGGAGCCAAGATAGGAGTTAACATTGCAAAGTTGTATTGGGATGGAACCAGTGTTCAAAACTTTAATGAGAAAGACCAGAAACAAAAAAGTAAAGTTAATGAGGGTTGACCGGTAGAGGTGAAGGCTGGTAATGTGGGCATCGATGGCAACGGAGCAACGCACTGATGGGAGACAAACATGCAAAGGAAGAAGTTAAATGTATTCAAGTGAATATGGGTGCGAAAAAGTCTTGTTCAGGCTCATCATTGATAGCGGAGGTCCGAGATCTAGAAACATTGAACAAATTAGAAGACGTCTTGATCCTTGACAACATGATGGGTGCGAAAACAAGTTAATTTGGGGGTCTGAGAGTTCTTCTGTCTTTTCAGGACTCTCTACTTGCTGCTGATTTCCTAAACAACCAGAAGGAATTCTGGACTTGTTGGGCAGTCAATATGGAGATGTGGAACGGGCAGGAAGTGATTTACCAAAGGCTTGCATGGTTAATCATTCAGGGAATCCTATAGGATCTTTGGGACAGAGGGGTGTTTCCTGTATCGGGGAGCCTTTCGGGAGACTAGCTCAACCTTCAGGACCCTCGGTTACTAACGGTTTTTTAGCTTAATAAAAACTTGCAGTTCACGAGAACAAGATTTCGGAAGTTGTACAGATAGTTTGGAAAGGAAGAGTCGGCAAGGTGTGGGTTCAAGAAGAGGTGCCCAAACTTTATCAGTTGGGGATCGGATACCAATGGTGACCGGAATTCAGACTCCGTTAACCTCACTCCGGCGGGCATAGAAGTCTAGAACCCGATGGAAGTCTGAGAAGATCAAGGAGTCGGAAGTTGGAAAGGTGGAGGATGAAGGTGGGAACCCTGAATTTGGAAGACCAAGGTGGCAGACGTGCATAAGTGCTCTTCCCCCACGAATACGACGCTTAGGGAATCGAGGAAGGCGGCCCCTTTGTTTTATTTCAAAGTTGGGCCTGATAAATAGGTGTGTGGACCTAGTTTTAGAGAGCCCATCTCTACCATTGATTTGTGTGGGTTGTAAAAATGAGTAAACCCAGTTCGGGCTTAAGGGGACCTGAACCCTACCTAGATCTCAACTAGTGACTGTAGGAGCTGGAATTGGAGTGGGTTTGGAAGATTTTCAAGATGAAGTGCAAGGGCTCGTGGAAGGGGAAATGGTGAAAGACAATGAAACATGAATTTTTTGTCTGTTAACATCAGAGGAGCCGGTGATGGGGAGAAAGCCTCTTGGGTCAGGAGGTTAGCGTTCGAGTCTAAAATCACGTTCGTAGCCATTCAAAAAACGCAAATGGCAGGTTTGTCCTCTCAGTTTATTTCCAGATTCTTGCGTTACTGCCCGTCGGTTTGTGCTTATGTGGACGCCAATGACAGATCAGGGGGGCTTATCAATATTTGGGATCCGTGTGTTCTGCAAAACACTATGGTGGTCAATCACATCAACTTCTTACTGGTTTTGGGTTTTATGGTTGGGGAGGATGAGCAATTAAACATTTTCAACGTCTATGCCCCCCCCCGGACCCTTCCGTAGCGGCGCCGGGTCTAGGAGGATCTGCTAAAAGCGATGACTAATGTGAAGGGGTTGATTGTTATGTTGGGAGATTTCAATTGTAACATCCGTCGAAAAACGGGTTTCCAAAACCCGCTTCGGTTATTAATCGAATATCAAGTTATAAAATTTCGTTGCGTATTTATGAATTTTTTTAATTCTAAACGATACATAATTAATAAATATATTAGAATTTAAAATCTACAATTGAAAATTTATAATAAATAATGAAATAAAAATTATTTGCGGACGCCGGGTTTCGAACCCGGGTCACTCTCAAGACCAAACACACTTAACACCACTCCGCCATGCACACTAGTTGTATGATTTCGGAAACAAAAAAAACTCTTATACGAAAACTCACAGAGTCACCGGTTTGAACAAATTTTGTAACCGCCGAAACTGACTCAATCATTGAATCCGACGGTTGACTCCGAAATCACGTAAATGTAATTGATGATAAACGTCGGTTATAACCGAAAACTCAATTCAATTTCATTCATGAACCGTGAGTTTCATAACCGAAAACTTGAAATCACATATACTTAAAAATACCTTCAGTCAGGAAAACCCAACTCGCTTATTCACTCGAATCAACTCTCAACACACTCGCTAACCTCTCTACAAGTCCCTATTCAGCAAGAACAACTCGCCTGAAATTTTCTGCGACTCGCCGGACTTTCGCCGGAAAACCGAGACTTACACCAAAACGGTAAATACCTCGACTCTTTCGGTTTCAATCCATTGTTTGACTATTACTAACTTCAATCCATCAACCAGAATCAATCCCAGACGACGTAGCCGGAATATTCTGCACTCGTCGGAAAACCTCTGGAATTTCCAAAATCACGCTATGAATCGGTATAATCATTCAAACCTTCTGTTAATCCTTGTTTAGTAACCCAATTTCATAACTAATCGATCAAAACTGTTAATTGATTCAATCAGACGGAATACACAAATCAGAGCCGACGACCATTGCCGGAATTCTGAGAAAATACAGTCTGATCGGTACATTCGATTCCTTAACTCATTTTATTCATTACATTTCAACCAGTAATATGTTCGATGAACGACTCAATCAAGAACAGAAGAATATCGGTCGTCTGAGTCTTTGAGCGAAGAAGACGAAGTCGACGATGTTTATAAGATTAATTAAAACAAGTTATATAAACGGGTTAGACACACAATCCAGCGGTGGACTGTGTGCAAACAATTAACACACGTCTCGAGTTCGATCCCTGACACAACCTCACTCTCTGAAATAAAAATGTTCTTTTTAAACCGAACCGGATCAACTCGCTGTAAGATGTTAAGTATAATAAAAATCAGTATATTAACCAGGTTAGACACACAGTCCAGCGGTGGACTGTGTGTAACACTAAACAACAGGTCCCGGGTTCGAGACCTGTTGTGTGCACCGGTCCGATATAATTAAATCATTTTTAAAAATAAATGATTTCTGATTAAATTAAATAGTATATAAATATAATTAAAAACAGAAATATTTCGGGTTAGACACGTAGCTCAGTTGGTAGAGCTGCGTGCACGCGTACGGGAGGTCTCGGGTTCGAGCCTCACCCAACGCATACATACACACGTCCGAACCGGTCAACAGTCAACAATCAACAGTCAAAGTCAATGGTCAACGGTCAACCCAAAAAGTCAACATTTTTTTATATTTTTATTTATTTATTTAATTTAAAAATCAATTAAAATACTTAAAAATAATATTTTTTAAAGTTAGAAAATTTCCTTGAACTCACAAAAATAAACCTAACAATCCCATTAAGAACATTAATTAAAAATATTAATCTCAAATAAAAGTTTATTTATTTATCGAACTATTATGTTATTTAGGTTAGTTCCCTTGCCGATTAAATCCGAATTCTTGCGCATTCATCATCAATCCAAGAAACGCACCCACTGTGAGTGAATTCTTACAAATTCCCCTTTTTATTCAAGTTTTGGGGTGTATTATGTGTCGCTTAAATTAATTCGCTTATTCAAACTCGTGCTATACCATATTATGATCTAAACTTAGAATGTAAATATTGTTTGATGTGATGTATTAGATATTGTCAAGTTGTATGTAAATTATTTGTTAGGCCCATCAGTTCCTCGTGGGAGACGAGTTGAACAACGCGTGCCTTAAAACTCATTCATTAGGCCCATCAGTTCGTAGAACAACGCGTGCCTCAAAACTCATTCATTAGACCCATCAGTTCCTCGTGGGAGACGAGTTGAACAACGCGTGCCTCAAAACAATCATTTGTTGTATTATTTAATATTATGTGTTGTGTGAATAAATTTACATCTACATTTACTCATATGTGGTTATGCACTTTATTTTATAATCAATACAATAAACTCGTTTAAATGTTTTCATAGGATTCACTCGCCAACTTTTTGTTGACCCAAAAACATTTTTACACATGATACAGGTGGACAGGATGAAGCAAGGAACACATAGGAAAGTGCCTTAGAAGAAAAATAATGAAGTCTAAAAAGATGTATAGAACATGTTGTACTTGTATGATTTGATTGTATGATCTTCTTTAAAATTGTAATAATAAATATGAAACATTATAATAAATGTCATGAGCTTTGATGAAAACACAATCATGCCCCGATCACCTTTTCCGCTGCGGGTCGGGGTGTGACATCAATGAAGTGCGGAACGATCATGAGAGATTGAATTGCAAATTCGATAAGTTGGGGGCTTTGGCTTTCAATAGCTTTATCTAGAGTTGAATTTCTATGGTGGGAGACAGATTCACTCATATTTCGGATGACGGTACAAAGTTTAGTAAGCTTGATCGATTTTTGGTCTGTGATGGTTTCATGACTAGGTGGCCTCATGCGGTATTTAAATTGATTTATCCTATCACAATCCTATAGTTCTTGCTTGTTCGCAGGTTGACTTTGGGGCAACCCCATTCAAACTGTATAATTTCTGGATGGAACTTGAGGGTTTTGCGGATGCAGTTCAGGAGGCTTCTAAGTTTGCTCACGGGGAGATAAAGCTGTGGTGGATCTCCTAAAAATTATTAAAGTAAAAATCAAAGAGTGGAGGATTGGTTTAAAGGCTAAAGAAGATGGGGAAAGGAAGTTGGCAGTAAACTCGCTAGCTAATTTGGAGAAAATTGCTGAGGGTAGGAACCTTAATAATGAGGAAAAAGAGTCCAGGACAAATTGGAAGGCTTTAATAAAAAAATGGAGAAACAAAAATGCAAGGAGCTAAAACAAAAGGCTAGAATTAATTGGATAAAATATGGAGACGAAAACACAAGTTTTTTCCACAAAATTATAAACCTCAAAAAGGCATTGAATCGAATAAATGCTATTGATATAGATGGGGTGGTGTATTCGGATCCGAAGATCATGAAAGAAAAATCATGCAAACTTTTAAGCGAAAATTTGAAGAAGCGATGACCCGTAGACCTAAGCTTGTGGTCAAATTCTACAAGCTTTCTTTGAACCAAAAACGGGGGTTGATGGCCATGTTACGGAGTTGGAAATTAAGGATGCCGTGTGGGAGTGCGGTGGAGAGAAGGCTCTGGGGCCCGATGGTTTCACGTTTAAATTCGTTAAGAAGTTTTGGGAAGTCCTAAAGCCTAGATTTTTGGAGATGATGCATCTTTTCTATGTGTCCGGAAATATAAACCATGGTTGTAATGCGTCTGTTTTTACCTCGATTCCTAAAGTCTAAGACCCTCAAAAGTTGGCAAAGTATAGACCCATTTCCCTTATCGGGGTCACTTACAAGGTTATTGCAAAAGTTCTCGTTAATCGTCTTAAAGGGTTTATAAATTCGGTTGCATCCCAAACCTAGTCGGCTTTCATTGAAAACCAAAACATCTTTGACGGGCCTCTTATCATCAATGAAGTTATCTATTGTGCAAGAAAGAATAGGAAGGAGGATATGTTATTAAAGTAGACTTCGATAAAGCGTATGATTCGGTGAATTAGGGGTATCTTTTGGATAATATGAACATGATGGGGTTCCCTCAGAGATGGAGGAGATGGATAAACGCGTGGCTTAAGTCAAGTAAAGCGTTGGTGCTCGTGAATGGGTCCCACACGGATGATTTTTTCCTGAAAGGAGTTCTCCGACAAGCGAGCGGTTAGATTGGGATTTCTTGATGGGGTTCAACTTCCTAACGGAGGGCAAACCTCACTCATTTGTGCTACGCCGATGCTGCAATCTTCATGGGTATGTGGTCGAGAAAGAATGTGCTTAATCTTTGGAGGATCCTTAGATGCCTCTATTTAGTTTTGGGTCTAAAGGTGAATCTCGCCAAAAGTAGTTTAATGGGGGTGGGGGTGGATGCGAATGAGGTAGAGCGTTTGGTAAACTCAATCGGGTGTATGACGGGGACGTTGACTTTCACTTTCCTTGGTCTCCCGGTTGGGGAAAACATGAAGCGTATAAAAAACTTGGAGATCATTAACAAATTCACTAAAAGGTTGTATAGTTGGAAAGCGAAGACCCTTTCTATGGGCGGTAGAATAACACTCGCGAAAGCGGTTCTTGGCAATCTTCCTTCTTACTACCTCTCAGTTTTCAAAGCTCCGATTAAAGAAATTAAGACTCTTGAAGGATTAAGACGCAAATTTGTGTGGGGGAAATCGAGATCTAGAGACAAAATGAGGTGGGTAGCTTGCAGTAAAGTTCAAGCGCCTAGAAGATTTGGTGGGTTGGGTTAGGAGAAATTCGAAGTCTAAATTGGGCTCTCCTAATGAAGTGGAGGTGGAGGTTCAAATTAGATCCAAACCAGCTTTGGGTGTGCGTTATTAGGGCCATTCATGGGGGTAGCCTCGGAGGCGACTCAGGTTCCTTTCAGGAAGGAGATGGCTGGAGTGTGGAAGGACATCATATCGGTAGAAAAAGACTTGATAAAAGCTGGAATTAAAGAGCCAGACAAGCTGGGTTTTGACTTAGACGCTGACATTTTTTCAGTTGCAAAATTCAGAGGAGAAGTGGCGGATGTAATTGGGGATAAGGTTCAGATTGGAAATTTAAGGTGGAATAAATGGTTCCCTCACAAGGTTGGGTATTTTGTTTGGAAACTGGTTTTGGGGTGCATTGCTTCAAAAACTGTACCTGACACGAGATGCGCTATATGTGGATATGGGGAGGAGACGGTAGATCATGTTGCCATCTCTTGCATTCTCGTTAGATCAGTCTGGTGGCATGTTGCTATCTGGACGAAAACTCTGGTCGACATCCAAGCCGTTTCCTTTCAACATCTTATGGGTGGGTTGCATTACTTGAAAGGATCAAGTGCTTGGAAGAAAGTTATAGAGCTTATTTTTGCTGCAACTTTGTGGAGGATATGGAAGGCCCGTAAGGGTTAAATTTCGAAGGCACCCCTTTCATAGTCTGGAAGGTTGTCGAATAAATTTAAGAGGAATCTTCGGGGTGGTTAAAAAATAGATCCCCTTTCAGCAATATTAAGTGGGAGAGATGGCGTGATTTCAACATCCGTGACATTGTTATGTATTTTCTTTTTTGTTCGGGTCTACCAGTCGTTTGCTGGCCCCTTGTTCTATTTTATGCGTTTGAATAAAATAGCAGTCGTTTAAAAAAAAAACTTAAATTTCGTTCATGGAGATTCATGATTGGACAATGGGCCCCTCTGTTAGCACTAACTAATGATCAAACAAAAACAATATATAAAGAAAAAACGTTAAAAGGCTATAAAGGCAAAAAACAATACAAGATGTTGAAGGTAGCAAGATGGGCGGGTAGAATAACACGTCAGAACATTATTGGATTAAAACAGGATTGGAAAGAGTTGTCCCACTTGTTAGTCCATCTAGAAAAATATGATAAATTAATATGTTAATTATGATTACAAAACAATCATATATAACCCCTTGATTAAATGATATGATAGGCTGTATGCATTATATATAGACTTATGGTGATTTATAACAAGTATGATATATTCGATCCTTTGAGCTGTTTGAGATAAATTTATTTATTCATAAGTAATTGAGTCAAAACTACGATCTTTACAAGATATCAAGCATGGCTTGGGTACTGGTTTTATACTTTACAAACTATGTAAACCTTTTAGAAACATGTACTCTTAAATTTACTAGCAATAAACATGGAAACCATTATGAACTGTAATAATCCTTTAGACGTTATCCTAAATAAATCTAAATTTGACACTTTTCCTTGACAATTGACAATAATTCTGATAGCTTTAATCCAACTTACCACCAATTTAAAGTTTATTTTAATATTGATTTTTAAAAAATATGAAAAACAGTTTGCAAATGTTATTAAAAATTTTTGTTTGCAGTGATTTTTCTATTAGTTTTTCATACTATCTGTAGTTAAACGAGTAACTTGCTTCAAGCTAGCACATAACTTTGTAAAAAGTATTAAATTTTCTATTTACATATAAGTTTATATACATTACAAAATTGCCCATGTGACCTGAATTTAATGCCAAAGTGGATGGAGTTAGTCTGATATATTGAAATCACAATGTGTTATTATTTGGTGTATTATTATTTATAAGACTTTTCATATTTATAAAATATAGCAATGTGTTATAAACCATAGAGACCAAAACATCAATTTACTCTAAAATATAACTAATAACCCAATTGATTGATCAAAACTCAATTTATTAGGAGCGGAATAACTTAATCAAACGGAAATATTGTTTGATTCAAGAACAAGAATATAAGAAAACATGTATACTAAAAATATCCTCCATTCAATTGTTATCAGAATAATGCTACAATTAACGTGAACAAATGCAATTGATTTTATATGGTTTCTAAAGTTATGATCTAGCCATGATTCTCTAAACATAGTTATCATCATAAGTAAAACAAATCTTCTTCTAATCTTTATTTTAAATGCCCCTAATATTGTCGTAAAAAGGATTGCCTTCATCTCAGCAGTAGGTTTGCTTGTAGGAATGGCAAAAAAAAAACAAAAACAAAATAGAGCGTGATGAGTATCGGATTTCAAAAAAATCCACGGGTATGTGACTGATATGGGATTAGGAGATACCCGACCATATTACCACAAAATATATACTTATTTACACGAACCTTATACCCAAAACATATCCCTTAAAAATGTAAATCTTTATTTGTTTTATCCTTAACCCTTTTCGATAATGCTTCATTCTAATAGCTTCATTTCTTGGAAAATAAACCTTTCTAATGAGGTATATAGCTTGATGATATTATTAATATGTGTATGTTACGAATACGAGTTATCTTTGAAATTTATATCAGCATAATATTTTACATTTTTTGATATTTATACATATATATTAATAACAATATTTATTTAATTAGTCGTATTTTAACTTAATGTAGCTATTTATATAAAAAATAGAATGATTAGGAAAAATATGTACTTGAATATCTTTCGAGAAACTAATGAGTATACCTGACACCTATAAATATGCTTAACTATCAACGTATTTTGGGTCAGATTTAAAACTGCTATTAATAATACTCTGTTCAAACCTGACCTATTGTCATCCCTTATTAGCAACAACTTCCTCTTCCTTAGTAGGGACATCTCATCGACAATAAGTTACATTTATGTTAACTTACGTCTCTAGTAATAAGTTTCTAACACCAGCAAAACTTGAGTCTTATTTAGTAATAACTTGCTATGAGCAATATATTACTTATTTTTTATTGCTAGTATTTTATATTAGTAACAAGTTAGTCTTCAACGCTAACTATTCTTTAGGTAGTGTTTGGTATTGAGGAATAAAAGGCAAAATGGAATAGGTTATTGAGAGGGAATGAAAAAATATATTTGGTTGTTCAAGGTAATAAACATTACATAAGGCAATTAATTCCATTTAAAAACCTCAAATTCATTTCATCCACCTTCTTCTTTTTTTAATTTAATTCCCTCTCTCACCCTTCATCACCACCATTGACCACAACCACCACTCGCCACCATTGACGCAATCGCTACCCGTCAGCGCTGTCATCTGCCACCCCAACCACCGCTACTCATCAACGCTGCCACCCTTGCCACCAACCACCGATGCCACCGCCATCGTCGCCACCCACCATAGGCACTACCGGGACTCACCGCTACCGACCACTGAGGCAATCCACCGCCACTCACTTCAACCACCACCACCACCCACTACCGCTATCTATCGCCGATTCTATTCGTTCGTCTATTTCTGCCTACCAAACACAAAGTAATGATTCATTTGTTTGTCCACTCCATTACCCCGTCTATTCTATTACCACATACCAAATAAACTATTAGTTCTAACTTATTAGTGATGCCAACTTGTCATCATTAGCAAGTTATCTCTTAGACATTTCAGAACTCGCTCATTTCAGTAGGTCGACAATGCGATCCACAATAACAATATCAATAAATCACGTCAAACTTACAATGTTATATCAGTCAAGAATGTGTGTGACTAACATTTATGATCCAACATATATAATAATGATGTGGTTTATACATATAGGAATGATCACGGTACCCATTCGGTACCGAAAGTACTGGTATTGAAAAAATGAGAAAAGTGGGTACTGGTACCGGTATCGAATATACAGGTTTGGTACCGGTACCAGTATTTACTGGGTTTTACCCGTAAATACGGGTACCGAAAAACGGAGAAAGTGGGTATCGGTAACAAATATACCCGGTTCGGTACCAAATGCTCATCCCTAAATACAAATCAAGAAGGATACAATGATCATATATGATGCTAACTAGTTTTTTTTTACTTCGCGCATTGCGACGAAACTGAGCAAATAATGTAAAACAAACGTGTTTTGAAAAGAAAGAAGGATGTTTAAAAAGCTAAACTATTAGAACGGTTTAGTTTATTGTCATACCGTTTTATGCTACCAAATAAATAGTTTATTTTGAGTAAAACTTCGTTTTTAACAAAACTTATAACAGAATATCAGGGAAAAAATTAAACACAACTACGAACTTAAGTTTTTAGAAAAAAGTTATAACCGTAAATTATTAAAGAAACATCCAATTAATCGATAATATATATTCTAAAAAACAAAAAAAAATTATTTAAAAAATGGTAAAGAAAATATATTGTTTAAAAAAAGGAAAAGAAATAGTAAATCTAATGATAAACTATTATAATATATTAAATAAAAAATAATAAAAAGTTATATATTATATTAAAAATAAAGTTACTATTAATCCTCTTTCATTAAATATATATCTATATTAACCCTCTTTCATTAAATATATATCTATATAACGTAGCTTGCATAGTTAATTTCAGAGAAGAGTAAATCAAACTAACTTTAGGGAGAGTATTATATACGTAATATTATTATTATTTTTTTTACTAAGTTTTTTGCAACTAAATTTTTTGAGTAAGGTTTTTAATAAAACAACATAACTAATTTAGTAGTATCAATTTATTGTTCAAAGTCCTGAATTACGGATATAACATTATTTTGAAGTATGTTGTTACTAGTATTATTATTTTTAACATGTACGTGTAAAGATAGTTAATCAATAAATTCTTTTTCTTTTATGATACAAATGATTTTTATTTACGAAAAACTTACATTTTTACCTTTTTCACTTTGTAGTTTTTAGCTTTCTTACATTTCTGTTGTTATTTTTACTACTCAAATTAGGCGACATCATTTAATCAATTAGGTTTTTGAGTTGGCCCGAATAAAGTACATACTTTAAGTACACTCTTCTGAACCCACCTAAATACGAATTTCATCATGTCGTTTTCCCTTCAATTTTAAAGCTTTCTGATTATCCGTCACACCAAAACTCTCCACAAAACGAGTTTAGCATTATAACTTACACAAAATTCCTCTTGCTATTAATTATGTAACTACATCAATATAAATACTTTTAGAGAAAATCATGAATTTTGTAATTTTTGTGAATGTGATATACACCTATAAGCATTGTCCATAATTAACAACTCATACACTTATGTGTTACATGGAAACATGACCGCCTATCCACTTTACCTCATGTGTCCCTAATTATTTATGATCTAACAAAATTTCATATAAAGAGATCATAAACAAAACCACATTCGTATATCAGTTTATGTTTGTTCAAATAAACTTTTTGGTGATAAAATCAAGATAATTATCCGTAGTTCATGTTAGAAAACTTAATAGCATTATAAACATTGGAAGTTAAATGAAGATAATACAATGTTGAAGGACAACCATGATATATTGTTAATCATCTATTTTAAACTTTTATGAAAATCTATGTGCGTTTTTAATCCCTCGAACTATCCATCCAAGTCTTCTCGAATATCTTTGCAACATAACGTACATAAGATTAAGAAGACAAATGTACGCTTGAGTAAACGGGGTTCACTCAGTGGGACAACAACAGTGCAATATATATTTTCTTAAATATTATTGATATATAGATATTGTTAAGAAAATATATATTATATTATTGTTGTCCCACTGAGTGATTTACTCAGACGTACATTTGCCTTCTTATATACATTAGGTTACAAGATTATTCGAGAGACTTGGATGGATGGTTCGAGATATTAAAGACGCACATAGATTTTCATAAAATTTAAAATGTTTTGTACAATATTTTTCAATCATTTGAATTAATATAAAAGTTTTACAATTTATAAAATGATTTTTGAAGTTCCGATATATTGTGTAGTGTAAATGACACGTCAGCACAAACACAAACCAAATTAAGGTGTTACAGCTAAAGTGAGGAATTGTGATGGATTGTCAGCCAATATATGTGAGGAATTGTCATGGATTGTCAGCCAATATATGTATGCATTTGGCCACTATTCACATCTAATCTACTATTTGTTCAATGCATGTGTATGAGGCACTAATTGACATGTAAACCTGAGAGCCGACGCAACCTTAAATTCTTTAGAAATGGCAACAAGACTCAACCCTCAATAAACAAGAAACAAAACAAAAGCATGGCCCATCATTTTCCAACGGGTGTCATGAAAAACTATGACGTGGCATGAGTTTTGCTTTGAACTTTTCATATGTTCATAACATTGCAAAACGACTGATCTTTAATTTATAAAGATTGATTACAAATCATTATTAATAATAGCTATATTATTTAATTAGATTCAAGTATATTTTTAGTTCTTTTTGTTACAAATAAGCTATATTATGATGACTATCCACATTTTAGCTCTCGTTTTTTCATTTTCTTTGTATTAATGTAAAAACTATATATATATATATATATATATATATATATATACATTTCAAGCTCTCTTACAGATTTGCTTTCCGCCGGATTCATAAGGTATCATTGATTCGAAAGGTAACATTTATATAAAAGTGTTACATTCTTTATTTTATATTAGGTTATTTATAATAGTTTTAAACTATCACTTTATCTATCATTTATTTTCTATCGGGTTACGGTAGTAGTAAGGGAATCTAAAGTTAATTGATCCACTTCTTAAAAATATATTAATAAGGTTATTATTAAAAAAATTAAGGTTTTTGAATAAATCCATATATGAGTTTTAAATAAGTATATGAAACGGTTTGGGTTAGAAATTGTTATGAACTTATCGATTGTATATACTACAACATGAGTTGATATAGATTTGTAATTATAATTAAATGTACAATTATTTAATTGATATTCAACAAGCATGCTTATTATTAATAATCTTTGTATTACTGTGTAGATATGATATGTATTATAGTATGTATATTGAATATTATCATATGTGGAGGATGTTGATATTCCTAAGAGTTTGTCAAAGTGAAGGTTTATTTATTATTTGAGAACATTGCTAGGATATACTTGTTTATCTGTTAATAACATACTCCTTTAGTGTTAGTCTTTTTTTACATCTGTTTACAATAGTATTATATGGATCATAATAGAAGGTATGATGCATTTAGTTTAGTTTATGTTTATTTTCGTGTATATAGATGATTAGCCGGTAGTATTTTACAAAAGTAAATATAGTATATGGTAGAAGTATTGTGAATCTTGTGATGCTAATAAATCTAATACGTTTGATGATTAAAAGGTTTATTGTCTACATGTTTTAGAGTTAATAAATACATTTGTCTTCACAATACAATAATAGTATGCATTTGTAAGATGATGTCGACTAGATGCACAGTCTTTGCAGTATATTTTCTACATATATGATTATTTTGATTGCTTATTGAAATTGAATTGACAAGTTTTTCCTACCATATGTTATTAAAACACCATGTGGACTTGATGAAGATTTTCGGTTATTTTTCAAATTAAAGTAAAAATATTATACAAGATATACTTTTGGCTTGGTATACAATTGTACCATGATAGGTGAATTCATACAATATTAGATAACTTATTCGTGATGCATTGTTACCTATAGACAAATTTGTTCGCAAGATAATGTGTTAAATGGTGACATCTTTTTCTAATCATACTTATACTAACCATATAATTATTGTTATTGATATTATTGTCTTGATCATATATAAGTGTATCGTTTGGGTGAATTTAATTGAATGGAATAAGATAGTATGATCAAGATACATGCTTAGTAGTTTTTAAAATTGTTTACGAATAAAATAAGGAAACTTTAAAATTTTGAAACATTGTTAATGGAGTAAGAAGAAAAAAAAGGTAAAGAAAAAAGGGATTAAAATTTGTAAAAAAAAAGATAAAATGAAGGGTTGTTTAGTTATTTTGTTGAGTTTTTAGTTGGCCTGAATATTATTCCTAACTATTTTTGTCTAGCCACTAATGAGCTTCCATGTAAATTTTCTTTAGTTGAATGAGTAGTTTTGATTGATGATTTACTACACAACTATATAAGTCACTATTTTCCTACACATATTTTAGTTGCCTATAAACTAGCTATGTGAGAAATGCATATTTGTAAATAAATTATTAAATGTTGAGAACTTGAAAGCAACATTTGTTTAAGTTTCAAAGTGATAAATATATTGTTTTTACATGATGACATGCTATAAGGTCATATATTGTATGATTTGTTGCTATCTATACCTTGTATTCTATATGCTATCACTTCTTTGCATCGATAATACCGAATAGAATGACTAAACCAAAGTTGTGGTTTATTGTCATTCTCATGAAAAAGTAGAAATATGCTTCGATAGACACCCAAAGTGTCATACTCCTTGTATCTCATTATCAAGTATAAAAGAAATCTTATATGACTCGGACATATATTACTTCTCAATTGACGTTATACGAAGAGAAGTTCATTTATAAGGGAAATATGATAAAACAAATTTTGTTTGTCAAACCTCAAATATACTCCTGAAGTAGCAATATCATTTAAAGGGTATGAACGATTTGAAATGACTGTATATCTATATGTTCGAGAAAATAAGGAAAACCGTAAAAATTATATGGTTTTACTCTGATTCATGAAGTGAATATATATTGATCATTGTAATCATGGGCATCATTGAGAAAATTGTAATGATGTTCATATTAATAATGAGATTGACCATTAGAAGAGCAACAATCATCATGTTAATAAGAGATCAAACTATCAGAAATTATAAGATAGCTAAGCTAATAATGAGATCGAATACCAGTATTATAATGATAGTCATGATAAGATCGACCACCAAAAGTGGTAAACTAGTGATTACATAACACGATAGTTTGAACTTTGAAGTTATAATACATTCTTTCATATCTTATGTTTTGTATTACATACTTGCAAGTAATACATATACAATATCATAAACCATAAGTTTATGGATCTTAATTATATGTTGGCATGACCGGTTAGACCACACGAGCCAATGATGATGTGAAACTTAATGAATAACTAGAAGATTTTTCATGATAATTAAACATGTCATAGTTGCTCTCAACAAAAGTTAATTATTTACCAACCAAAGTAGGGTGTGAATCCCTAAAATATTATGGAATGAATGAAGTATATATATATCCATACATGATATCGTTTAGTATTTTAAATTGATACATCATCTAAATGGTCATCAAATTTACAACTTGAAGTTGTGTGTAGCTTAGCTAATGAGATAGCAAGCATATTATTCCGTATTATCATATATATGGTGGTTATAACATTGAATTTAATTTAATTGTTACTAATGGTTATTGGAATAAGTATTGAACTTTCTAAATGCTTAAGACACATTTTGCTTTTGTTGAAGACGATGATCAAACGTCTACAAATTGATTGCAAAGCCAATAATCAAGAGAGCAAAAGTTCATATTTGAGCACATGTGATTTTACATGCGGTAACATTATTTCACATCAAACCAACATGTTGTAATAGTTTCTCCCCATTATAGTTGGTTTTGGTCAGGAACCAAATATTTCCCATCAAACTTTTTGTTATGCGGTATACTTTGGAATTCATCCACCACAACGCATAAAGATTGAAACTCAAATAATGTTGGGTGAAAATACAATTTATGATTACATACTTGGAGCAATTAACGAGAGATTTATTTACGGATCATTGGATCTTACTTTAAGTAAATTAACATTCCCAACATAAGGGGGGAGATTAATGACAGTTGGAAAAGGAATGAGTATGCATGAATTATCATTGATCCTCAAACTAAATTGTGTGAACGAGAATTTCAAAAGATAATTCGTTACCTAGATTAAAGAATCAATCACCAGACATGTTCACTGGCCTAAATACAGTGACTAAGTAAGTCACATAGTCAACTACTAATGCTCTAATTAAGTTAATTGTCCTATTAGGACAAACCATATATTAGTAATGAGTCTAATGCATGCCTGATACGTGGTAGACTAATCGATTTCAAAAAAAAGTTCCTCAAAAAAATTGGAGCAAGTAATGAAGAAGATGGTCAAGTCGGGTTATAGT
The DNA here is from genome assembly GCA_947069175.1 of Scalesia atractyloides. NCBI lineage: Eukaryota > Viridiplantae > Streptophyta > Magnoliopsida > Asterales > Asteraceae > Scalesia > Scalesia atractyloides. The sequence continues at coordinate 56,820,593 of CAMTDV010000028.1, forward strand.
AAAAAACTGTCTCTTGAAGAGACATTAGACATGATGGTTCTGGAAGAACCTCAGGTACCAGAAAATAAAGAGCTCTTAGTAAATTATATCATGTCTAGAAGTGTATGGAATCGATAAAAATCGACGTCGTTATACTTTTGTACATATAGCGCTTGAAATGATGAAATGACGAGGATCAAGATTTAAGATCTGCCTACGAATGAAAACATTGTACATATAGCACTTGAAATGATGCAATGACGAGGATCATGATTTAAGATCTGCCTAGAATGAAAACATATAAAGGATTGGCCAATGGAAAGACGCAAATAAGGCAGAATTGAATTCTCTAATGAAATGGAAAGTTTCTGGACCAACAGTCCATACAACTGAAGTTGTAAAACATGTTAGATACAAATAGGTCTTTTATGCGATTCATGTGAAATAAATTAAGTGAAATAAGGAAAAACTGGTAGCACAAAGATTTTCGCAAAGACCCATGATAGATGCACACTTTCTAGTGGTGGAGGCAATGACTTTCTAATATTTTATTCGTCTGGTAATATAAAGAAAGAATTGATATGCGTCTTATGAATTTTATCACGTGATACTGAAAGTTTACATAAAGTCTATGAAGGATTTAAATTATCAAACTCATGAAAAGTAAGTTCTCGAGAAGACTATGATTCAGATTTGCATACATTATGGGTATTATGTATAGGCTAAATATAATTACAACTCTTGATGAGTTTACTAAAGCAGTCGAGTACTTAAAAGGTAATATTAAAACATCTTAAGGATGTAATTCTTGTGCACCAGTAAACATACAAAGAAAACTTGTACCCGATGATTATAATATCTCAATGTACAACGTATAAGCATGGTGTAATATGGATTTTATCAATAAGCAAGTGTTCAAGACATCTTTGCATATGATATAAAATCAATGAGAAAGTTTACGTGATGGAACTCTTAAAGAGTATATGCACATACATAATTATTCAAAGTAGAAAGAAGTATGTAAATACTATAAATGCCTAAAGCTCAAAACGTTGGCAATGTATCTTTATAAAGTAAAGAAAATATTTATATGGACTAATATAGTAGAGTCGAATATGGTATAATCGACTTGCTGCTAAGCTTAAAAAGGAGAAATACATATGGTATAGTTGGTCCATTGACGTTGGCGCATATATACATATTTTTACAATGAAATTTACACACGAACTCGGTTTTAATATTTATAAAAATGATTTATACCATAACATTAAAACACACATAAAAGGAAAAGTGTACCCTATCGTATATGTAGTAAAGTATGGGTAAGAACCAGATGTCGATCCATGGACGCGGGCAGGCGCTTATGTACTAAACCGTTGTCATTTATCTAAGGGTAAAAAAATATGTGAAAAGGTTTTTAACTAAAAATTGCCTAAAATTGTATCCTAAAACATAAAAGACTCCAAATACAAAAAATATATTTTTTTTTCTTTTGTCTTGTTTTATAAACAACCTAAGCATGTTAGCTAAGTCGAAAATGTCACAAAGGCACTTGATCAATCCTCCAATTATAAAGACAATTAGTATCCCTTTCGGGAATCATAACATAATAATTCTTCGGAAATTTAACGCGATAAACACACTTTAACCACCTAAAATTATCCATTGACGAGCTATTGATGTATTTTCATGCGAATCTCATAAAAATAAGTTAGTCATCCGTTAAGAGTTTTCTAACCTTACTTTATCAAGGAAAGTAATACCAATAACACAATACAACCACCGAGACAAGCATAAAGTAGATCATATCACAAACTTATCCATTTTGCAAGTCTTGAACACAAATCTACTAAGTTAGCTATTTTAACCAAAAATACTAAACAGAGATTATGAATCATGTCAAGAAATCGCAATAACACCATCTAACCCGCTAGAGCCCTTACGTGTAAGAAAGCATTCTTGATTACAATCAGATTTTTTCTTTTACTAAACCAATACCCATTTCTAGTTTCATGGTGTAAACACATTAACAAGTTAACACTTTACTAACAAATGATTAATTAAGGGGTTTTGTCAACTTATCCTAACTAACCATTTACTAATCATCCAAGATAAACAACCACAATCAAGAATCCAACATCAATGAACCAAGTTTGCCATATGATCATCAAGATTCAAACATGAAAAAGTTGCCAGAGCTTCATTCAAACAAGATTACAAACTAAAGATTGTTCATAAAACAAGTATTCTAATAGCATTCATAATAATAAGAGATAAACATCAGCTCAATGCTTGCAAATGTGCTTAAAATGTATGTTAAGAACAAGATACCAAACCTGAGGAGGTATGATCCCAAATGACCATACCCTTGACCAAGTTTCTACAAGGATAATTTTGCGCGCAATGTGCAATGGTGCGCCTTCCTTAGATCCAATAGGTCACACAATGAACCTTACGCACTCAGCGCAATGGTGAATTAGACCAACGACCTTAATAGGTCACACAATGAACCTTGCGCACTCAGCGCAACGGTGAATTAGACCAACAACCATTATAGGTCACACAATGAACCTTGCGCACTTAGCGCAACGGTGAATTCGACCAATACACTAAAGTCACACAACAAGCCTTGTGTACTTGCCATAACGGCAAGTTAGACTCACGCGCGCAGGCTAGTAGACCCTGCGCGCAACAACATTCCTCTGAGCTGGGAATCCCAAAACCTTGCAAGGACAAGACACACATTAGAAGCGCCTCATAGTCTTAGGACAAAAGGATGTACCCCTGACACCCTGCGCTGGCGGGAAAAACCTTGACAGCCTCGCAGAAGGGGTAAGCACTAAGAGATGTTGACCATACCTTAGGGTACGAAATGGCAGAACTATGACCAAAGGTCACTTGGCAGGTTACGTGTGACAGGGCCCATGGTCAGTGAGGCAGATGTCAGGCCATACACCAACCACGTCTTTGCTAATGACTGTTCTACTTTCTCCATTTTCGGCTGAAAACAGGCCTGGCACCAGAGACGGCTGCCTTTACATGTGGCACCACTCAACATCTGACAAAGCATACCTCTCGATAGTGAACATTAATTCTCCTGCAGGGAGCATTTAATGTCTGAAGCCGAGGGACAAAAAGGATGTCTCTGGCTGTATAGGCCGGGCCCAAGGCCCACCAGCACTTTTCCTTAACATACCTTTCTCGACTATAAATAAGTATCGAATCTCCAGGTAAAAGATACCTTTACATACTTACGATACTCTACACCACACACATAAGCTCTCGCATATACTTGCAATCACTTGCTTATCATCCCAGATACTTATTCTCACGCCGGAGTGTGGTCACGGAGAAAACCACCATTTTCCCCGTGGCGAGACTAACGGCGCTTCTAGTTTTGCAGATCAGCCGGAGCGAGCTTACAACCCAAAAAGTGAAGTGAGGGGATAACCTTTTATGCAGAAACACCCTGGTTGTGACTTATATATCCCCGGATATCACTAGGTTCAACCAAGTGGAAGCGTTTCAGCGTATGGCATCACCCTCAACTATCAAGGAGATGCAACAGTTGGCAGGGCAGCTAGTTGCGCTGAATAGGTTTTTGGCCAACCACGCGATGAAGTCTTTCCCATTCATTAGCACTCTGCAGAATTGTGTGAAGAAGAACAAGTTTCAGTGGACTCCAGATGCGAAGAAGACTTTCACCCAAATGAAGGAATGCTTGATTCAGCTACCAACGCTCACCCCGCCGCAGAAGAAGGAGCTACTGATACTCTACATTTCCGCATCAGATGTCGCCCTGGGAGCAGTTCTGCTAGTAGAACGGGCAGGAGTTCAAGCTTTAGCTCTAACTCTAGCTTTAGTCCACGCATCCCACGGTTGCGCTGATATTTTTCAGGCCACCAACTAACAGTTCTCTCGAACTACCATCTAGGACAAATTTTGTCAAACCGGATATCTCCGGACGCCTAGCAAAATGGGCGATCGAGCTTGGCAGATACAATGTTGTGTATAAGCCACGACCGGCAATAAAAGGCCAAGATATTGGCCGATTTTATCGTGGAAATCCCGCAGAATAAAGCGCAAGAGTGTGAAGAGGTACAGAATCCAGCGCCGGTTACGGATAACCGTGCATGGATACTTCACACTGATGGCGCGTCCAACGACGATGGTGCAGAGGCAGGTCTCCGCCTGATATGTCCCAATGACCAAGAGTTCACCTATGCCATCAGATTGGATTTTAAAAGCACAAATAATGAAGCTGAGTACGAAGCGTTCCTGGCAGGTCTTCGGTTAGCAATCAAAATGGGTGCGCAGAATTTGGAAGCCCACGTTGACTCACTCCTAGTCGTCGGACAGGTCAATGGCCTGTACGATGCAAAGGGCGAAGTAATGGCCTTGTATCTAGAACAGGCGCAAGCCTTAATAACCAAATTCCAACATTTCAAGATAACCCATATTAACCGGAGCGAGAACAAACACGCCGACGCTCTCAGCAAGCTAGCTGCTACAAGCTTCAAGCACCTTGCACGTGAGGTGCGCATTGAGGTACTAAAAAACCCTTCTGTTCCTTTGCGACAAGTCAACATCGTAGAAGTGGGAAATCCATCCTGGATGTCTCCCATCATCATGTTCTTGCAACCCGGGAGCCTCCCCAAAAACAAAGCGGAAGCAAGGAAGGTCCAGAACAAGGCACTCAACTATGAAATGGCGGACGGTATCTTATATTGAAGTCACACCTTGGGCCACTCCTCCATTGCGTTGATGCGCAAGACGCCAAGTACTTGATCCACGAAATACATGAAGGGTTATGCGGAATTCACGCCGGCCCACGCTTGGTCGTTGCAAAGATCATGAACGCCGGATATTATTGGCCTGAAATGCACCTTAATGCGGTTGAAACATTGCGGAAATGTGCATCATGCCAGCGCCATGCTCCAAGACACTTCGCCCCAAGAATCCCATGGTCCCGGTAATAACAGCGTGGCCCTTTCAACAATTGGCAATCGATATGGTGGGACCATTCCCAGACGCTCCAGGAGCGGTGAAATTCATAATCGTTGCAGTCGATTATTTCACCAAATGGGTAGAAGCTAAACCCCTCGCATCAACCACAGCAAATGTAGTGCGAAAGTTCATTTGGGAACACATTATATGCCGTTTCGGGTTACCCCTACGCATAGTCAGCGATAATGGCCCCAATTTCGCAGCCGAAGAACTGCAGCAATGGATGAAAGAGATGCATATCGAACACGTTTTCACTTCGGTCGCACATCCTCAAGGTAACGGCCAAGTCGAAAGGATTATGAAAAGTATAGTCGAGGGAATCAAGACAAGGTTGGGAACATCGTGCAAAGGGTGGGTAGATGAGTTGCCAAGCATCTTATGGGCTCATCAAATCATGCCTAAAACCAACACTATCAAAACTCCCTTTAGCCTTGTGTATGGGACGGAGGCAGTAATTTCTGCAGAAATAGGCCTCCCATCACCGTGCATGTTAGCTGCGCAAAAACAAAACAACGAGGAGGAGCACAGGCTAGACTTGGACTTGCTAGAAGAAAGGCGTGAAAACACTGCCATCAATGAAGCAAAATACAAGTCCAAACTAGAGAAATACTACAACGCGCGAGTCCGCATATGCACCTTCTTACCCGGTGACTTTGTTCTACGCGACAATGAGGCATCTAACGCCGAACATCCTGGAAAACTAGCATGCAAGTGGGAAGGTCCTTATGTTATTCATGAAGTCCTGGGAAAAGGCGCATACACCCTTAACCGCTTTGACGGAACAAGCATCCATAGGACATGGAATGCGCAGCAACTAAGACGATGCTACATCTAAACCTCTAAGTTTATAGTCTCTTGTCTATTTAAAAGGAAAATGCGGCCCTTGCGCCCAATTATGTAATATAGATAAGAGTTACTTCATTTCTTTTTTATCTTAATGTTTTGCTACAAATGCGCGGAACCACCTTGAGTATACGCAAAAACGCTTTGGAGCACAATGACTCGTATAACATAAATCACTACTTACGCAGCACGCACAGGAGCTGATACCCAGGCACAAGTTCATTACCAGTTTCATTCGCTATACTTACACAAAGTTGGTCCAGCTCATGTAATTATGGTAACAGAAAAGAAACATTTCATTAAGAGATAGAAAAGTATGTACATAACCACGTCATGCGTGGCACAAACAATGATCCAACAAGAATATTACATCAAGGATCCTACACTAGTCTTCGTCTTCAGCAGTGACTTCAGCGTCTTCCGGGAAGATATCCTTCAAGCGGTCGACGAAGTCATCATGGGTAAGCGCCTCGCTTACCAACTCCAAGGCAGGGATTTCAAGGCGATTATACCCCTGCTGCGCCTTCTCGAAGACAACTCCAGTATTAACTCCGTGAGTAGAGGCATGGCTAGAATCCCATTGAGTATCCAAGGCATGAGTGACTTGTTGCGCACACTTAGCATAGCCTTGCGCATGCCCATCATGGCGCTCAACAACCACCAGCTTAGCCACTGCACCATCCAACTCCGCGGAGTTGACGATAGAATTAGCAATATGCAAATACAAAGGAAAGATCAGAGCCATCACATAAAGGTTAGAAAAATAACTAGTGAAGACACTTACATGGCCAATCCCATGTTGTTGAAGCCACAACATGTTGTTGGTGAGCGATTCCACCAACGATTCGGAGATGGCGTGGGAGTTTTCTGAATCCTCCAATTTTTTATCTCCCGCTTCCACCTTCGCCTCCGCGAACTGCAGCCTACGCGCGAGATCAGCATCCTTCACCGAGGCTGCTTGGAGATCTTTCTTAGCGCTCGCTAAAGCAGCGCAAGCTTCGACCTGCTTAATTTCAACAAGGTTAGCAGCATAACTTAGACATATCAACAAAGAATGAAACAAAGAAAAGGGGGTACCTCTTTCTGCTCGCTGTGCTCGCATTGCACACTAGCTTGTGCAGCCGAGGCAACCGCCGCCTCCTTCTCCTTTCGCTCGCACACCACATCAGCGCGCAGCTGGGCCAGCTCATCTCTCAGGTATTTCTTCTCCCTGTTATCCCCTCGCAAGCCTCTTTCCACAACTTGTGTTCCTCAGCAAGTTTGGCATCCAAGGCTTTGGCCTGGTTCTTCCACCCCTGCGCAGACCACCCTTCAATTCGCTGATTATTGGCGAAGGCAGTCTCCCTTGCCAACACCGCAACTTCACGCGCAGCCACTTGGGCTCGCTCCTTGCCAAGAGTCTCTTGAGCAGCCTCAAGAATTTTCTTTTCTTTCACTAGGCTCCGCCACTCACGAACAATCTTGTAGGTCACCGAGGCGGACCTGGCAGCTGCTTGGAGGTACGTACGATACGTCTCTTCTTCTTCACGATCAGAAAGCAAACGTACCTCCGCCGAAGGGAAAGCTCCCTTAAAAAACTCACGGCACACCGGCCAGTGATAAAAGTCATCTCCTTTCTCCAACTTCCACACAGGAGTGTGGATCTCTTCAGCTTGAGTAGAAGAAAATGACCTGTAATAATAATCCCCCGGAGTCTCATCCGGGCGGATGGGAGACAAACCAAGGGCTGCAGATCCCGCACCGCCCCTAGGTAACGGTTCCTCCACATGTCCTTGTGGAGCACCAGTCTGAACCTCTTCAGCGGACGCCGCTCCCAATGGCCCGGCCTCACCAGCATTAACCGCGCCACCCAGATGCATGCGTTCTTCCCCGCCACAACGGGTTCTTGCACAACAAACCCCGATTCTTCCACTCCCACAGAAGGTTCCCCAAGATCCACCCGTGATTCCTCAACAACAACCACATGTTCTTCAATATCCTATTGTGGTTGCGTCAATGGAACACCCAAAGTTTTCAAACCGGGGAACCCACATTAGTACCCATACCAAGACCTTCCACCTCCACGTGAGGCGCCTCCCTCATGCCGACCGGTTCTTCTGCCCCAACTGCAGAATTTCCTCCTTGACCACTTGTCTGGGTCATCAGGGATTCAGCTTCCCCAGCGCATGGGCCGGAATCAACAAAAACGGCTCATCCCCCACTTTATAACAATAAGGGTTAGTTACATACAACATAAAAAACCGAAGAAAATATCAAGGGTATAAAGGCTTACAAAGGGATATTCTGGAAGTTAGTGATCCCAAGTCCGCCCGCATCCCAAAATGTGTCCGCGCAACCTTTTTAGGGGGTTGCGCGGAGAGGTTCTCCTTCGGGCGCCTCATCCACTTCAGAGGCACTTCTAGGACCTCTTCAGCCTCCTCCGGGCTAACATGTATGGGGGTAGTAACAACCGCCTGCTTTGGTATAGTCCTCTTTGCACCTACAGGTTCGAGACCCTCCCATGAGTCAGAGATGACCATATAAGTTTTCCACTTGTCAGTGATAACGCGCTTACCTTTGGGAGGGCCTGCCCCGGGTTGAGTTGCCTCCCTATCCACCACCGTGCTTAATCCCGCACGTCTCTTTTTCTTGTGATCTGGGCCAATGCCCAAATCCATCAGAGCGCCTGCATTTAAACAAGGACAACAAATAAGACACCAGCAAAGGTACGCAAGTAAACAGTAAAGACTCACCAGTTGGTGGCGTAGGGGCCTCTAGGTCCGCGTCCTTGATCATGGCAAAATTGCCTAGGACCTGCGCGTACCAGGTAGGCTTATCCGGCTTCAAAAGAAGCTTCTCCATCTGCCCTTCCTTCCTCTGGAAGGCGGCCAAGACCAACGGGGCTCCTGCAAGCAAAATACACGCATGATGAACAAATCTACAACTCTTAATCAAGGAAGAAACAAGAGACTAAGAATGCTTACTGCGATTTCCCTCAACATACACTGGTCGAGACCGGCGGTAAGGTCCCCACACCAGGCTCATCCCCGCCGCCACCAGTACCCTCTCCGACAACTGAATTGCCGGAATCTCTTTCAAGTCACAATACCAGGCGTCAAGCACTGGTATTGGAAGGGTCTCCGCCGGAATCTCTTCCAGCCCCCGGAACAACATAGGCGCCGGTTTAACACCGGCCTTCACAAAAAAGAATTTTGCCTTCCAATCATTGAAGGACTTAGGGGGAGAAAGCAAAATTTTCCATGCCTGCGCACGGTGCTGGAAAGAATAAAACCCCATTGAGCAATGGAGTTGATAAAAAATACGGAACCGATCGACGGTGGGAACAGACCCAGACGACCAACAAAGAAACTTAAAGTGCCTGATTGTGAGAAAGGTGGAATCCATAGTACTGCAGCACTTCCAAGAAAAACTTGGTGGCGGGCAACCGAAAGTTCCCCTCACCAAAGAAGTCAGAAAATAAGGCCGGAGCATCAGCGGCCGTCTCACCTTCCGCCGGCAACCAGGCATCCCAAGTGGGAGGAAACCGGAAACTAGACAGAATCTCATCGAACGCCTACTGGCTCAACTTACAAGCCGGCAAAGGAGGCGGAGCAGAGGCACCGGTGGTAGCCTCAGGCTCTCTGGATGCCATCAGAGACGAAAAAAGAAAAGAAATCTTTTGAAAATTTTTTTTGAAGGACTGAAGAACTCAACAAGACTCAGAGAAAAAGTTTGAAGAAGTGTGAATGAACGAAGAAAACCCTACCGAAGCACCCCTATTTATAGCGCTCACATTTAATACGCCCGGAGAACGTGTCTCACACGTGGTAATGGGAACCAATCATAGACGGACGCGTGGCGAGCAAGTGGGTAGTGAAAGTTAACGTGCGCGCGTAGCCAACACGCTCTCTGCCAATCCATTAAATGAATGGCAGACGAAGCGGCTGAGTGCATGCTACAGCTGCCAGACATCTTTTCAACTCCCACTTTTTCTCACCAATCCACCTGCAACGTCAGAAGATCAGATTTCAAATTCCAAGAGTTGAAGACAAAACGTTTCCTTCACACAAATGTTTCCTCTCAACACTTAACAAAATTTTCGCCACCCTATTAAAGGCGCAGGAAACAACTCTTCTAGTCCAGCACTCCTCCCACTTTACAACATGCGCGTAAGAGCAGCACTGGACTGGGGGGACTTGAGGAGGTATGGTCCCAAATGACCATACCCTTGACCAAGTTTCTACAAGGATAACCTTGCGCGCAATGTGCAATGGTGCGCCTTCCTTAGATCCAATAGGTCACACAATGAACCTGGCGCATTCAGCGCAACGGTGAATTAGACCAACAACCATTATAGGTCACACAATGAACCTTGCGCACTCAGCGTAAGGGTGAATTAAACCAAAAACCATTATAGGTCACACAATGAACCTTGCGCACTTAGCGCAACGGTGAATTAGACCAATATACTAAAGTCACACAACGAGCCTTGTGTACTCGCCATAACGGCAAGTTAGACTCACGCGCGCAGGCTACTAGACCCTGCGCGCAACAACATTCCTCTGAGCTGGGAATCCCAAAACCTTGCAAGGACAAGACACACATGAGAAGCGCCTCATAGTCTTAGGACAAAAGGATGTACCCCTGACACCCTGCGCTGGCGGGAAAAACCTTGACAGCCTCGCAGAAGGGGTAAGCTCTAAGAGATGTTGACCATAACCTAGGGTACGAAATGGCAGAACTATGACCAAAGGTCACTTGGCAGGTTACGTGTGACAGGGCCCATGGTCAGTGAGGCAGATGTCAGACCATACACCAACCACGTCTTTGCTAGTGACTGTTCCACTTTCTCCATTTTCGGCTGGCAACAGGCCTGGCACCAGAGACGGCTACCTTTACATGTGGCACCACTCAACATCTGACAAAGCTTACCTCCCGACAGTGAACATTAATTCTCCTGCAGGGAGCATTTAATGTCTGAAGCCGAGGGACAAAAAGGATTTTTCTGGCTGTATGGGCCAGGCCCTAGGCCCACCAGCACTTCTCCTGAACATACCTTTCTCGGCTATAAATAAGTATCGGATCTCCAGGTAAAAGATACGTTTACATACTTACGATACTCTACACCACACACATAAGCTCTCGCATATACTTGCAACCACTTGCTTATCATCCCAGATACTTATTCTCACATTAGAGTGTGGTCATGGAGAAAACCACCCTTTTCCCCGTGGCGAGACTAACGATGCTGCTAGTTTTGCAGATCAGCCGGAGCGAGCTTACAACCCAAAAAGTGAAGTGAGGGGTAACCTTTTATGTAGAAACACCCTGGTTGTGACTTATATATACCTGGATATCACTAGGTTCAACCGCTGCTTTTTTAAAACCATAAACAAGCAAGGATTTGATGGATTGGATGATGGATAAGCTTGTTGCAACCTTGAGGCTTGAAATCGTCCCAACCAGGAAGCTCTCGGACCTCAGAAATCGCCCAGAAGCTTGGAAAATTACCCAACATTTCGATTAGTAGCGTCTGCTCTGTTTTATAGAGAAATTCATATCCGCACGGCCGTGCACTTTTTGTGCACGCCCGTGTAATCATCAGCGTGACGTCAGCTGCAGGGTATGGCCTGACAAGTGGATGTTTGGGCGGCAAAGTCTTAAGATGTGCACGGTCGTGCACATGGGTCACATGGCCGTGCATAGTCTTCAGATAGTCTGTTGATCAATGTTCAGCTAGTGCACGGGAGTGCACCTAGGTCGCACGGTCATGCGTGCCGAGAAATTATCTGCACTGCCTTGGGCACTGCCAGTGCTTCCGATGTCGTGAGTCGCGCACGGTCGTGCCGATAGTCTGCACGGCCGTGCGTGAGTTGTAACTTCAATAGTTTCTGCAGAATTCATCCTGAACGTTCGTAAAACCCACTTTTTCTCCAACTTTGTCTGTGGCACGCCGTTTAGTATCTGAAAATATAAAAGTGCCTTATTATGTACCTAAACGACGATGTTTTAGCCAAAAACGCATAAAACAGGAGTAAAATGGGGGACTTTAATATGTATATTTTAACGTTTATCATCCATTTGTTCTCATTAAAAGAATAATATGGTGTTTACAAGTATTATTGTATATGTTGATAATGTCATTAAAGATGGCATATCAAAATGGGCTCAAATAGTTAAACTAAGAATTTGCAAATTAAAGATGGTGGCAAATTTATGGCTCAATATGTAGAATATGCATTTGTATTATTATCCATCAATCATAATACATCTAGAAGATGGTGGACATTTTCATATGCACAAAGCTTATGTTATAAGTACATTTAATGATGTCCAGATAGTTGATATAGAAAATAACTCTTATCATCTCTAATCAAAGAAGCATATATCATTGGTCTAGAAGTACCATAGTTAAATTCGAATTGTTTTTAATATATCTTGCTAGTATATATACAAGGGTATATGTCAGGATACTCATTGACAAGATATAACTTGTGTACACCAAGGAGATAATGTAATATAATGTAATGGGTAAAACAATTATTTTTATACCCTTAAGGTACAAAAGATACAGATTCATATTTTCCTAACCTTTCAACAAGTTTAGTTACTTTTGTAAATGCAGATAATATAGCAAAACACATTCATGGATCTTATGCTATCTACTTACAAGAGGAAGTAATTAAAGTTTCACATGAAGATCATACATCAATGTTCACTGAAGGATTTCCCATTAATAGATCAAGCGACATATCAAACTGCACATCAATGGATTACAAAGTTTTGAGCAATTTTCTAAGAAGCCCGACACGAGCCACTTATAGGATATATGTAAAAATGAGGGGGAGCATTATACAAGTTGTACTCTATTTCCCTTAACCAAGTTTTATCCTAATGGGTTTTTTAGTAAGGTTTTTAATGAGGCAACATACCTGATCCAAAATTATCAGGGGAAGGAAATACGCGCTGCACTCTTTTTCCATTAGCGTAGGTTTTGTCCCATTGGGTTTTTATAGCAAAGTTTTTAACGAGACAGCACCACCAAGCGTATAATACATCGTTTTCTTTTATCACGTGGATAGTCAAGGGAGTGTTATAAAAACTATATTATGGTAACTATCCGCATTCTAACTCATGTCTCTTCATTTTCTTTGTATTAATGTAAGAACTCTATATATATAGATCCCTTTGTATTACATGATTACAACTCAATGAATTATAATTATCTATTCTATCTTTCTCTATGTGTTCCTTTGATCCTTGTTCTTATGTTCATATACTAGTCGCTAGTAGGTCGTTGTTTCACAACAGTTTTCTCATTTTTCATTAACTAATAATTTCATCTTCTTTTTTAAACTAAAATAACTTTTATATATATTTTAGTATTTTTTAAATATATCATAAAATCAAACATTTTTTATTATTAATATGAGTATAATATTGTTATATATATATATATATATATAATTTTATCAAAAAAGTTACAAAATAGTGTTCTATAACTATGATGATAATCATAATCACCGCATATACAAGCAACACATGAATATGTATACATACGTATATAGTTATAACCGGCACATATACTATCACATACTTACATGATTATATTATAACTAGCACGAAATTTATATAAACAACAAAAGAGTTTGTATAACCCACACATACACTTATAATTATCACCGACACATGAAGTTGAAATTGCTTTAATGATTTTAGTAATAATTAAAAACCAACTAAACCAATATAACAAAATTCCCTTCATATGTGAATTAGAAGGATGATTACTTTTTTATACACAAATTTCAAAAAAAAAACAAGTTTAATGATTTTCTTGTAATATTATTTCATCTCCTCATAAGCAACAATTTCTTTAAAGATTATTCTATTAGAATTTTTGCATGTGATAGTGACTAATTAACTAGTCGAAATATACAACATAAAATATGAATTCAAAAAATAAATATCATTTTCATTTTCATGTCTTTTATTGCGATTAACATTATTTAAGTTATTTTAATCTCGACGTGGTGTCAGTCCGTGTGACATCAGTTCACCACAACCATTTAAGTTTTGGATTCAGACATTTTTTTAGGAAAAATAGTATGTATAAGTTTGTTATTTGATTTAAAAGAAATAATCTAAACTGAGTTATATCTTTAAACGGCTTTTGTCATATCTAAATCTACATTTAATATAATATAGGTGTTTATACAGCTGCTTGACATTAATCAGCTTTAATTATTGCTATTATTAGTTTATCTAATCCCACATAAACCGTTATTCAGGTCTTATTCCTCTCACAATACTATATTGCATTGAGGGGCCACATGACACATACTTAGTGCTCCTTAAATAATTTTCAATAAATAAGAAACTATAGTCATTTAAGATTTGGATTATAATATAATGACTTTAGGATAACTATAAAACTAACTACATTATTAGAAAAAAGAAAAACATGAAATCTTAAATGTAATGGCACCACTATCACTCCAATCTAATTAAAGATTTTAATATGTCGTTTGGAGTAAAGCAAATGTCATCATTTGATGGGATCTAACCAACAATGCATTCATGGCAATATGAACGTTAGATTATGATCATAAACCGGAAGTTTAAGAGTAAATTGCACAAAACGTCCTTTAAGTTTCACCAATTTTGCTGGTTTCAGCCTTAATCTTTAAAAGTTGCCAAAACCAGCCTTTAAGATTAAATTAGTTACGGATTTCATCCTTTATCACTAACCCAGTTATTAACTCATGTTAAATGGCATCACATGCAAGCCATGTGAGGGTAAAAACCGTCTATTTCATACTTAAAGGACGTTTTGTGCAATTTACTCATATTTTTCATCCTCTTCATCCTCCTCATCCTCGTCTCCTCCGCCACTTTGCTAACATACGCCGACCCTTCGCCTGAAACCCTAACGGAAGTCGACACACTTCTCGATTTCAAACTCAACCTCCATGATCCACTCGGTGCACTCACTAGCTGGGACCGGTCAACCTCTTCCGCTCCATGCGACTGGCGAGGCGTCGGTTGCTCCGGCGGCCACGTCACCGACCTCCGTCTGCCACGTCTGCAACTTCACGGCGCATTGTCTGCAACGATGGTACTGAATCAATGTTTTCCAAAATAAAACACATAAATGAATCACCTTCTAGTTCATCAGTAAACAAGAAATCCAAATTATGAAGCATATTGATACAAGTCTACAAAAATTAATAGAATACACAATTTAAGCTCATAAACAATACATTAACAGAATCAATAGCTTGAATACACAAGGTACGTTACCGTCTGCGTTAGCGAACTGTGTTTCATAAACAAGGTACGTTACCGTCTGCGTTAGCGAACTGTGTTTCACTGCTGCATTTTAGCGCCGACGGTAACGCAATCCGAGGTTGTCACAGAACTGTTTATGAGGTTCCTACAACCATCATCCTCGAGCTCCCAAACTGTTTGAAGTATCGTAAGGTAAATTACTAGAATTGCAGCAAAGGTCGCTACTGATACCGAAACGTTGTAAAAATATCCATGCTTCAGTTTTGCTCTCTTTTGATGCCACCCATCATTGCAGTAGCAATTGATCTTCCAAAGAACATCACGTAAATACGAGTCATCGGCGGCCCCAGCTACCTCTTTACAGAGGTTGTTGACCAGTTTTGCTGCGCATTTGTTTCCACCTAGAGTATGCTGCAAAACACCTGAATAATGAAGCAATCCTATGTCCTCACCAGAGTTTATGAGCCTATCAAGAAAGAAAACATAAGCGGTTACATGTGGTTTGCAGCCAAAGTGGCATTGCTCAAAGGGCACCATGTTTCTAAACAATGTGAATCTGTAGTCATCCATGTTCACTAGAGCAATCTTCAGAACCCCCCTTTTAAAGCTTACATCTAACGGTTGACAGTTTTCCGCCTTCTTGACTTTGACACCAGACTCTTTTAATTCTGATACTGAACGAAACATGCGCGGTGAAGTTGCAGACGTGGCAGACGGAGGTCGGTGACGTGGCCGCCGGAGCAACCGACGCCTCGCCAGTCGCATGGAGCGGAAGAGGTTGACCGGTCCCAGCTAGTGAGTGCACCGAGTGGATCATGGAGGTTGAGTTTGAAATCGAGAAGTGTGTCGACTTCCGTTAGGGTTTCAGGCGAAGGGTCGGCGTATGTTAGCAAAGTGGCGGAGGAGACGAGGATGAGGAGGATGAAGAGGATGAAAAATATGAGTAAATTGCACAAAACGTCCTTTAAGTATGAAATAGACGGTTTTACCCTCACATGGCTTGCATGTGATGCCATTTAACATGATTTAATAACTGGGTTAGTGATAAAGGATGAAACCCATAACTAATTTAATCTTAAAGGCTGGTTTTGACAACTTTTAAAGATTAAGGCTGAAACCAGCAAGATTGGTGAAACTTAAAGGACGTTTTGTGCAATTTACTCGAAGTTTAATAATGAACTTATAGTTAATTTCCGGATAAAACTTGATATGTTTTCGTGTATTACTCACGCATATATTTAAATAAAAATCAATGTTTTAAAAGTCGGTTAAAACCGACCGATTGAACTGTTTGATATACCGGGTTAAACTATTTTTGAGCCAAATCCGATACGATGTAAAAACCAGATTTCAAACATTAATAAAAACCAAGACATTCGATATGAAAACTTATTTATGAAAAGTTAGGAATATTATTTTAGCGTTCATGCAATATTGTCGTAACATTTAAATAGACGTTTCTTCCATGTTAATAAAACTAAAAGGGTGTCCGTGTGATGTGGCGAGAAACACAAATACTGCCAGGATATGCATTGTTCAGTTGGTGCAGTTATTCTCCTCAACCAAAACTGAAGTCACCAGTTAGTCGATTTTATTAACCAATTGGTTTTTTATTAACCGGTTCGGTTTTTTTGTTAGATTGACGGTTTTTTGTTTGATTCGTTTAATTTTGGTTAATTGCCAAAACCAAACTTACTCATTTTTTAAAATGTAATTAGTGTTTAAAAGACAAATTTACCCTATTTTAAATTGTGGCTTATGTATTAAAGAAAAAAATGTTCTTTTTAACTTTTGGTATCTTAAGATAAACTTCTCTTATTCATTACATATACTATAGATGAAGTATGAACATCAAGGTTGTTAAAGTGTGTGGGTTTGTGATCAAGTATATAATTGATAAGTGACGATTTTCCCAACAAAGGGATAACCATGAATAAATAGAACAATTTACATAATACATACATGATAAAATAAATAAATACATACAAGTATATGAACTATAGAATAATTGCTAAGTGTGTCTAGCATCCCCTTTAAGTGGAACAGTGGTGGACCGATACCAAGCCTTGAGCATAAGAATTCAAACTTGGGACGAGAGACGCTTTTTGTGAATATGTTTTGCAACCTGAAGTTTGATTGAAATGAACCTGGTATAAAGTCTTCCAGATAAAACAGTTCCTAAATAAAGTGGTCATTCAAGTCGATATGCTTGGCTTGTTTATGAGCAACTAGGTTTTGTATAAGGAAAAGGGCACTCTTATTATCACATAACAAAGTCCGGTGATCAAGTTGAAGAGCATTGCAGTTTACGAAGTAGGTGAGTCACCCAAACTATCTCGTTCGTGATGTTGGCCATATCCCGATACTCATATTCACAACTCTATTGAGTGACTGGTGGGTTGTTTCTTTGCGCTCCAGAAGACAAGATTTCCACTCAAGAAAATAGAGTAACCATAGGTGGATCGTCTAGTTTTAAGACAACGCGCCCATTCGACATCAGAATATCCAAGAAAGGAAGTGCGAGGTGATCTGGAAAATTTAAGCCCAAACACCTTGGTGCCCTTGATACATCAGAGAATGCGTTTGACATTCTGAAAGTGACGGATACTTGGATGTTGTAGGAACTGATTGACCTGGTTGACAACATACAACCAAATATTAAAGAGCACCTACAAGAGAGTGATAGTGTGTCAGGTCTTTGCAAGGTTTACCGATGGAGCTGAAAGACTCATGAGCAGCCAAAGGTGTGTGAACCAGTTTGGAATCGATGAGATCGGCCCTTTCAAGAATGTATCGAGCATACGTGATTTGACTGAGAAAAAACCCATCATCGGTGTAGGTAACTATACGTCCAAGAAAATAATCTAGACTGCCAAGGTTTTTTATAGCAAATTCGTTGTCCAATATTTTGATGAATGAGGTCATGACCATATCCTAATTTCCAGTTAAATTTAAGTCAACAACAAACACCAATAGGTACATAATGCAAGTATCATGTTCAAACACGAAGAAGGAGGTATCATCCTAACTACAAGTGAAACCATTATGAAGTAAAATAGTGCTTCACTGATGAAACCAAGCCAGTAGAGTTTTTAAGGCCCTAAAGGGCCTTCCTTGAGCGATATACATGATTCGGAAAGTAAGGGTTGACAAACCCGGGTGGTTGCTCCATGTAGACTAGGTCATTTTGATGCCCAAGAAAAAAGGCATTGTGAACATCGAGTTGATGTAATTTCCATTTATTAATAACAACAAGAGATATGGCCACCCTAATGGTGGAGGCTTCTACCATTGGGATGAATGTTTTGAGAGAAATCAATGTCGGGTACCTGACTAAAGCCTTATGCCATAGGCAAGCCTTGTGACGATCAATGGATCCAACCATTTGGTATTTGATCCGAAATAACCATTTGACACCAACCACATTGTGAGTGGTGGGACGAACTACTAATGTCCAAGTGTCATTATTAAGTAAAGGAATTAATTTTTTGTTCATAGCATCTAACCTTTCGGGGTGTTTAGCTACAAAATTAAAGTCTTTAGGTTCGGTGCTAGAAAAGAGAGCATATGTTTTGCAATGAGCAAAATCTGCCCGGTGTTTGGGTTTGAAAATGCAAGCTTTGGCGCGAGTCAGCATTAGGTGAGTTGATATAGCTTGCGAGGCAACAACAGGAGCAATTGGCCCAGATTCAGCAAGAGGTTGTGTAACATCCGTAAAAAAACGGGTTCTAAAACCCGCACCACTTTGTAATCAAGTTTAATGTAATCTTTTTGTTATGTATTTATGTTAATCGTTTAAGAGATTCGTGATATTAATAATATAAAAAATAATAATAAAGATAATAATAATAATAATAATAATAATAATAATAGTAAATAAAATATATATATATAATAGATATAAAATCAAAAGCAATAAAAAGGGTAGACCGTGGGAATCGAACCTGGATCTCACCGCTAACAAAACACACAACACACCACTGAACCACTCCTTCAATATCTGACATGTTCTAATCGAATAATCATTTATATACTCTTATCTCCTTGAAACTGAATTCAGAGTTTGCCACCTGTAAAGGCACAATCAAACCAGTAATCAAGTTGCCATTTTTGTAAAATTGACCGTGAAATCTACTCCTAATCGTGAACTTGGACTCAATTACGAGTCAAACCGCACTCAAATTAAGATTGCAAGCAACTCACCCCTACTCAATTTAAGCCGAAACCTCTGCAATCAACATTTAACCCTCTGCGATCTTCCTCAAGTATAAATAGAGGCTTAGGGAACTCATTAGAATGCACCAACGCACTCCCAAAGCTTCTTGCAAACCTCTGTTTGTCAGAACACTTCGCCGGAAGAATCTGCAATCGCCGGAATCCTCGCCGGAGAACTAGAGCAATCTCTGTTGGTATATCTTTACTCTAATCTTTCAATTTTAATTAATCTCATTTGTAGTCACCTAGATTTTGATAAAAGAAAAGTTAAACGGATAAAAAACAGTCGGATTTTAACAGTTCTGTTTTCTTTTGAAATGAAGAAGATGAACCGGAGTAATAGTATAAAGGAATTTAACCGGGTTAGTCACACAGCCCAGTTGGTTGGGCTGTGTGCATATGAAGCCAAAGGTCCCGGGTTCGAGTCTTGTACATGCTCAGATTCTCTGTAATAACAAAACCTTTTTATAAAACTCAATTATGAAACACAGCAACAAGATTATATAAGGAATAAAAATCAGATTATAAACGGGTTAGACACACAGCGCAATTGGTCGGGCTGTGTGCACATACGAAACTAAGATCACGAGTTCGAGTCTTGCACGCATACCTGTTCACAGAAATAATGCACCCTTTTTATAAAAGCCAAATTCTGAAACATGCTTATAAATATATAAAAGAATAAAATACAGATACTAACTGGGTTAGACACGCAGCCCAGTTGGCTGGGCTGCGTACACACGAGCGAGAGGTCGCCGGTTTGATCCTCATACGTAGCGGTTCTTGAGCGATTTATCTGGTTTAATTCATAGAAAAACATATTTTTATTAATTAACTAAATCCTTAAATATTCTCCCCAAAAATATATTATTTTATAACCAATTAATCTTATTTACAAATAAAGTTTAAAGCAAATAAAAATATAGTAATAAAACAACAAAAATTAATTTAAATTATCTAACAAATAATAAGTTAATTAAAAATATTAAAATCAACCAAAGGAATATATTTTTAGCTAAACTGTTATGTAAATATTTAGGTTAGCCGCTTCGTCATTTGGTATCTCAACTTCACACTTGTGCGGTATCTCCAACAAATCTTAATCGCACCCACTGTGAGTGAATCTTACAACTCTCCTTTTTAATCATGTTTTGGGGGTGTATCATGTGTCGCTATTATTATCTCGTTATTTTAAATCTCGTGTTATTACCATTATGTGATCTAACGTGCTATTTGATATTGTTTTGTTCATTGCCATTTAGTGTTTATATTCTCATTGCAGTTAATTTCTCACATTAGGCCCCCTTGTTCCCCGTTACCTACAGGTGGAGCGTCGCGTAGCATAATATACGAGATCGGCTCCGTTTGATTGAGTCTTGATCTTGCAGCACATCACTTACCGTGCACACATGTACATTATTAGATGATGATAGATGAGATGGTTTGTGATTTATACATACACGACGTTCCCATATTTGGTTGATGCACATTTTTATAAAATACAAAATAAAACGTTTTCTTAATGATAAAAAGGGATTCACTCGCCAACTTATGTTGACCCAAAACTTTGTTTTTACATATGATACAGGTGAGCAGGTTTGAAGCGTGGATCACCTAGGATATGGGCCTTAGAAGAATTAAAAAGTTATTTGCAAGTTTGTTGGGAACAATATTGTGTTTATTTGAATTATGTGTTATTGGAATATTTTAATTAAGTTAGGAATAATAAATATTAAACCTTTATAATAGTAAATGTCATGAGCTTTGATGAAAACCCAATCATGCCCCGACTACCTTATCCGCTGCGGGTCAGGGTGTGACAGATTGGTATCAGAGCGAGTGACTATAGGGTATGGGATAGGTTATTAGACCCTTAGAGCCTATACTATAGTCAATTAGAATTTAATTGCTTACATGTTAAGTTGGTCACATGCAAACTTACTGTATTTTTATTTCACACTTCTCTCACACACAATTACATACAAACACTTTTATTGCTACTTGATTATATGGAAGATACAATGTGTTATAAACCTTGCCAATATAAAGAGGAATATGTGTCACAACAAGTGTAAGACTTAGGCTTTGATTGTGGCTAGGTTTGGGCAGGTTTCTGGACGATGTGGGGTAACTGTTAGTTATTGATGTTTGTGAAGGTTTCCAAAGGTATGTAATTTTGGAATTTGTGTGTCACTTGATTATTTAACATTACAATTATTGTACGGTCTAAAGTGTTACATTTTGAAGAACAGATACAAATAATACGTTTAATAGTTAAATATATTTATAATACGATACACAGTATAAAGCTATGGATATTAATTATCCAGAATAATTAATATATTGTTTAAAGAGTTGAACAAAACAGAGATGTTTATTATTGGATAATAAATATTAAGAGTTAATCACAGGGTTTTAACTTGGAAGGAAAGTTAAAACATTAGGATTTAGTTTGTAATTATATGAGATAATACATGCTTAAACCTAAACCCTAATATCAATTTTAATAACAAAATAACAATTCAATCTGTTTCGTGTTTGGTTTAATAGCGAAACTGTATGTCAATGAATCGTGTGATCTCTTAATTTTTCAGTGAGGTATATTTACTGAACACTCTATGGTTGGTTATAATTGTTTAATTGAATTGCATATGGATCACTACAAGGAATCAAATGATTTAAATGTATATGTTCATGTTTCTGCTTATCTGATTAATATGTGATATTAGTAATTATAAAATTGGATTTATAAAGAAAACTGTAATCCGGTACACTAACATGATTCCCATCAAGTAGATAAATATTCCCATCAATGGATGTTAGCGTTGATGATCCCTATAAATCACAATGTATTAAATCTAGAGGTTGTAATGCACATTTAAGTTCAAAGGAAAAATGATGACTTTGGACAAAGCACAAGACAAACAAATAACCAATTTAGGAAGAAATGAAGTAACTGAAAAAAGCTTATTTATTTTAAAAGGGAAATACTATCAAAGGAAACATGTCCTAACCGTAAGTGCCAAAGTTCTAAAGGTACTTTCAGAGAAGTGGCGGTGTTGGCAACAAGGGCTTGAGGACCGATATACAATATGTATAGTCCATCTTCACACTGACCTTAGGCGAGAACTCGTTTCGTACTTTAGTTCATATGTAGAAATGAGGATGGGAAAACAAGACATCCATATGATAGTAAGATGCTAATTAACTAATAGACAACACGTTTTTTCGTTAGATGAGAGAGCACAAAAAAACTTTTAGACAGATATTATTAGAAAGTATGGTTTGACCAATTTGAGATATAGAAAGATATTTACTATTCCCAAATATGAATTTGGCATCTCCCTAATAAGGTGAAGCATTGTAGAATTGTCGGGTGAGGTGGTCATGTGGTGGTGGCTCACGAGTTAGCAAACCAATCGTGACCTGAGCATGATACATGACATTGGGCATGGAAGACCTTTGCCAAAGAGGTCTAGGGAGTAGCAGATTGAGAGGCAAATGTAGCAAGATTTGGACACATATTGGCGGATTGGCAATCCTTAAGACATAGTTGTTGCCTATGAGGTGTGCGACGATCACTACACGGCCACCAGATTATCCACCAGCTTGATGACCAACCCCCACGGCCATGTCATAGATTGGTGGACCGAGAGGATTGTTTCACCGTTATTGTATTTGGTATCCAACCAACCAAATCGGGTCATCATTTCATATTCGTTTTCAGTTAAATAACGCTTGGCCCGTTATTCATTCTTCCATTTACATTCTCATATTTCTTTACTGTTCACTCTTGGTGAAACATTGATTCAAGTTATCTTCGGAGTTACACGGTTTATTTATCTATGAATGCATCTACTAAAGGCCTTTCTCTTAATTTGTCTCTTTATATTATTTCCTAGAATTTCTAAATTTATCTCGATTACACTTTTATAAAATTAATAAAAAAAAGTCCACGTGTTACAGCGATAGAAAATTACCGGAGAAAATAAGAAACAACTAATAATATTTCACCTCACTTTGTAAATCAATATTAGTTATTCTTTTATAATATTAACATTTCCACTTATATGTATATTAAATCCATTAAAGAGGTATATAAATCCATTAAAGACGTTGTAGCTTAGTAATACTAACATAAAAGTATTGAGAGTTTAGCCTTAGGATTAATATTGATATAGATTTAAAAGTAATTTTAAAAGGTGTGAGTTGATTGTTTTAATTTTTTAATATCAAACCCATAACTCAACTGAAGGAACATAGTGACTCCTATACGGCTCATTATGCGGCTAATGCGATGAAACTACTGAAAAATTTTTCTCCTCATGTTGAATAGCATCTTATGTTTGGCAGACTATTAGCATGTGGTGTAAGACTCCCAACATCCTCGCTTTTTCGGTCAAAGATCTGCTCGAGTATCACGACCATATCGGTATTGAGGACAGAAGGAAGAGGTTGTCAAAGTAATCATAAGCATAGACTGTTGGAGCATTTGGAGAGCGAGAAATGAGGGCGAAATTCAATAACAAAATGGTAAAGCTCGAGGGAATTATGGGCAAAATAAAGTCGGTGGGTTTTTTATGGTTAAATAGTAGGTCGAAAGAGATAAAATTCTTATGGGATGACTGGTATAATTTATTAATATGTAATTTCGTGTTATAGTTGTTCGGTGTCGCTTCGGTTTGAGATTTTGACGTGTTCGTTATGAAGTTAACTTAAAAAAAAACCCATAACTCAATTAAGTAAAGTAGCAAAATAAAATCGAATGATTGATTGAATAAAAGAAATTATTATAATTGTAATTTTAAATGGAAAGGAAGAAAGAAAAGTCAAAACCCTAGTCCACAGCGGCTAGGGAGCTATATTAGTGGTTTGTCAAAAGTGGTGGATCCCTTTTCCATAACTCACCCTTCCTTTCTGGTCTTCGGTTAGGTTTGGTGTCATCATCTTCTGTGCTACGCCCAAAATATTCAACATTATATAGTCAATCACATTTATGAAAATTATTCATATAAAGTGTATGTCTCAATCGACTTTCATTTCCAAATATTAATATTAATGTTTGGCCTCTTGATGCTTGGTTCAAATACGAATTAGATTTTATATGGTGTAGGTGAAAATGTATAGAATATTGATAAAAAAAAGAATAATGAACAACATGGTGTACCTTGTATTTCATCAACCATAACTTATAAGTTCAAACTAAAACTTAGAGAGAGCTTGAACTAGAACTTGCTTCCTTTTAATTTTTGTATCTAAAGCTTGATTTGAGCCTGTAAAAAAATTACAAAGTTCAGTTTGAGCTCAACTAATTTTATTTTATAATGTATAGAATTTTTTTGGCTATGTATTTATACATTTTTAGATATAGTTAAATCATAATATATACACATATATAAATGGATGAGTTAAAATCAGAACCACCTTAGAACCGTGATAACTAGGCCATCTAAAAAGTTTTCCCAGATTTTTTTAGAAAAAGTCATAAAAAATCACATGTTTCAGCAAAAAAAAATAAAAAAAATCACTTATACCCACATTTACACGAGTCGTAAAAATATTTTTTATCTTCGTACAAAATTTACTCCAGCGCGTAAAAAAAACTTGTATCAGTGAAACTAACTACTCGACAATATTTTTTACTTTTTTTACAGATGTGTTTATAATATTTTCATCTATAATTATGCAAAAAAATTGTCCTAACTCGCGCGAGTAGAAAAGGTTCTCACGGTTCTCACAACTCGTGGTGGTTCTCATTTTAACCAAGCATATATATATATATATATATATATAATGGATGGTTCAAATAAGAAGAAATTATTTGTAAGAATAAATTTTAAACAATAAGAATGCTTTATTTTGTTTCATCAATATTTGTATTTTATTTATTGTAAGGGTATATTAGTAAATTACATACATCATCAATTTGTAGTTTTTCTCTTTAATAGTTAACAATATTAAATTTGTAACTTATTTTCAAAATATATACTTTAAAAATATATTTTAGAGTGTAGATAAATTCCGAGTTGTGTAGAATAAAATTCGATATATGTAAGAAATTTTTTGAAATATGTAGAATAAATTTTGATGTGTGTAGATAAAAATTTTATATGTGAATGATGATAGTATTTATAACGAATTAACTAGTCAAATATAATAACAAATGAGATAAAAGAAAAGGTATAAAATGTTTTACAATTTTATCATTTGTCTTTTTTCCTCAGTTAAATTTTATTCTCAAATGTTTTACCGCCACCACAACCACCACACCCACCACTACCACCGTCCACCACCTACCACCACTACCACCCACCACCGCCATCCATCACCACCACCACCCACTACTACCACCGTCCACCACCCACCACCACCTACCACCACTACCACCCACCACTGCCGTCCATCACCACCACCACCACCCCACCACTAACCACTGTCTATCACCACAACCACCGTCCGTCCGCACACCACCACCAGTTTATTTTAGAAGTTTACATGCGTTAAAAAACAAATAGCCTTTTTCTTGTGGATTGAAGAGGTTTGGTCTACCTTTTCTTTTATAGATGCTTGCAGATGTGGTCCGTAGACTACAGACATTTAACCTCTTAAAAAACAAACAACATCTAAATATACCCCCCTTTCTTACTTTTTATACCCCTTCTTATAAAATCAAATTAAAACTTGTCATATTCAGCCATTTATAACATTATTATTTAAAAAAAAGTTTTTTTTTCATAGTAAAAGGGTTTAAAAAACACTTTATATGAACAAGAAAATGTTTTTTTGAAAGAAATTAGAAATATGTTTTTTTAGTAAGAGTTAATTACGTCGTTAGTCTCTATGGTTTTTAGAAAGTAACAAGCAAGGGTGCTAATAGCTTAAAGTAATATTCTAAGTTATTAACTTTTCAATTTATAACAAACTAGAGTACTAACGCTTAACCAGGTTTAAATTTAACATGGCTTAAGAGTAATTAAGTCCTTCTGCATTCTCTATTTATCAAAACTAATTAAAGACTCTTAATAAAACCCTCATTCCCCGTAAACTCAGATGAAACCTACGATCCCACATCACCCCTTCTCAAGCATTCTTGACATTTAAGCGGTGAAGAACCTACAATGTAGTCCCAAAATAGAAAACAACTATAATAAAACATATTAACAATAATCCAAAACTTACATCTACAATTTAATTATAGTAGGATTGAGGCTAACTATGGATCTACAATTTACGAAACAGAAGAAAAGAATCAGAACATAACCAACCTTAGGTAATCATCTTAAAAAAATGCCAACTGCTGCTTCTTAACGGATAAATAGGTCTATCATAGGAAAGTCAATTTCTTTTTCTTTCTGTAGAAGTGGTGTTTGAATGGATTCATAGACATACCAGTTAATGATAATGATGAGACACTTTAATTTATATGGAGTTTATGGGAAATGAGGGTCGATTCGGATAAAACAAACATCTTTAGTTAAAAACATACAAATTCTCATACAGTTCGATAAAAAAAAGGACGTAATACCCTTGAGCTTTGTTAAATTTAAAGTGGGTTAAGTGTTAGCACCCTACTTTGTTACAAATTGAAAGGTTAATATCTTAAAATATTATTTTAAACAATCAGTACCTTAGGTTGTCGCTTTCAACAAACCATATGGACTTGCGATGTAATTAAGTTTTTTAGTAACAAAGAAGTTATTTTTATTGTTTACTTAAAGTTTATTTCCTTATTGAAAAACGTAATTTTTAATTATTTTTCAAAAAACGTTTCCTTTTTCACATAATGTTTTTGAAAACGTATTAAAACTTTAACTTTTTCTTATACTAGGATTTTAAGTATTTATAATTGTTTTTAAATAATAATCATATAACTTTTATCTAAGAAATAAATAACAATTTATTTTTTGGTGTACCCTCTACACATATAAACAAATTGAATGTAGTGAACCGTTCGAAAAATCCTTTGTATGGAAGTTCGTATTAAAAAAAGGGGATACCTTTAGTAAAATTCAAAAATCTAATAGTAAAAGATAAAAAAAGGGCAAATAGAAAAAAGAAAAAAAGGTTCAACTTATATTAATTTGAAACTTAAAGAAGGGGGTACGTTTGATAAAATTCAAGGAAGGGGGTACATTTAGTAGCCCCATTTTGTTAAAAGTTGATTTATGCATAATAAGCGCATCTACACATTTGATATTTAAAACTAAATATTTGTTAAAAGTTGATTTATGCATATATAATGATAAAAATGTTGTATTGATTGTTTAAACAGTCGCTATTAGCATAATGTTGATTCGTTTCAACTATACATGGGTAGGTATTAGAGATGGGCATAATTGGTTCTTTTTTATACCCGGAACCAGTTTCTAACCGGACCCGGTTCCTGAATGTGTGTCAATGGAACCGGTTCTTGTTGTAACCGGGTCCGGTTCCTACCCGGGTTTTAACCATTAAAACTATAACCGAGTGTACCCGGTTCGGGTCGGGTTGGAACCGGTTCCAGTTCCTTAGAAAAACCGGTTCCTAATGTTACAATTAAATGGAAAAGACTGCAAAGACTATTAGAAACCTATTCATTCAGTTAATTCAATGAAAAAAGCTGCAAAACTATTAGAAACCGATTGTAAATTCATTGCCGTCTTGCCTCCTTGCATCCCATATCATAACTTACACTTTCAAACTTCCACAATTAAAATGGCGTGCAACGACGAGGTTGTGATGGTTTATATCTTGTAGGTGTAAGTTAACGGTAGAGATGGGCATATCGGGTTTTTTTGTAATACCCGGAACCGGTTCCGGGTAGGAACCGGGTTCCGGGTACGCACCGGGTCCGGGTAGGAACCGGGTACGAACCGATTTTATTTATAAAATGTAGAACCGGGTTGGAACCTATGGGTTTTTTAAACCCGAAACCGGTTCTACTATTAGCCGGGTAGGAACCGGAACCGGTTCCAGGTCGGTTCCACCATTGGAACTGATTATTATGCCCATCTCTAGTAGGTATCGATAGAAGTGGGCCTCCATCTATAGCCGTCTTGTGGACCCATTTGATTCAAATGATGGGCTCTCTTCTTTTGGACGGCTGTCTAATAGTGGCCGAACTGCTACTTATGTTAACACAAATATTTTAAAAATAGTGAAAAATAAGGGTACAAAATGTTTAAAATTCTTCAGTTGGTTGTCAAAATATTCATAAAAACCCATGCTATATAAATCAACAATATATTATTTACAAAAAAGATAGATGTCGTTTTAGTTGTTAAAAATCCAATATTTTCCCTAATCATTAGATTTACGAAGTCTTATTAAGTAATATATATGTGGACAGGTGAGTGTGGGAGTGCACGTGCTCGTCACATGATGCTTAATTGTCGACAGTCCATTGAAGGGTTATAATCGTTCCAATGATGTCGAAATGACCCTGTCAACATTTATACAAAGCAATCTTTGAGAAAATAATTAACAAACTAACATATTTGTCACTCCCCTTGTTGGTCTAATCGATTTACGATTTTATCCTTGTCTTAACATTATGATATTATAATTTAGAAGTAAGAACCACTGCTAATTGGTATCCTTTTGAGAATGACAATATAATTTACGAGAATATTATATGATTTCGTTTTGCATAAAAAATATACTATGCTGATATGTAAACAATACAATTACACAAAGATAACCAATTTCAAGATTGAGCCAAACTCGTTTAAGCTTGACTCGCAACGAGTCTGTCTTGAGTAGCTCAAAAGGATCTCGACAAAAGGAAATGGAGCATGTATCAAGAAAGTTTTGTATTTCCATATCTCACTCTTCCCCTCTTTTATCTTTCAAAGAAATAAACTAAAATGTTATATCATAGCCATAATTCATCTTACTATAATAGATATTTAACTGAACGACAATCCTCAAGTTAATGG
This sequence comes from Scalesia atractyloides, assembly GCA_947069175.1. Taxonomy (NCBI): domain Eukaryota; kingdom Viridiplantae; phylum Streptophyta; class Magnoliopsida; order Asterales; family Asteraceae; genus Scalesia; species Scalesia atractyloides. Next base: position 56,849,821 of record CAMTDV010000028.1, read on the forward strand.
TAATCAACGAATCATACTTTTATAGTAACTTTTTTAAAGCCGGTAATTTGATTTTAATTTGCCTCAAGTTTAGGTTTTCTCAAGTCTAATTCAAATACTAAACTCCCGCGTATCAAGTTGACTGAACAACTACCCGACGAAAGTGCTTGCTATTCGTCTTGCCTACTTCCTTACAAACAACCCCTAAACATCATGTTGATTCCTTTTAAGTTTATCCACCACTTTCGTGACAACTTTCGTTGACTCCCTCCAATTTTGCCTAAAAACATCACATTATCATATTGTTAGTAGATATATCATACTCTCATTCACCTTAGGTCTAATTTTATGCATCTTGGATCGTTGCGAAAATCTCATCTATGAGATGCAAAACTATAAACTATTAGTTATATAACTCTTATAATACAATTTTTTTCTATGTATTTTTCGAAATTGTGGATGGTAGATTATATTTCAAAATTGTGAGGTGGACTATAGAAAAGAAACTGAAAACCTTCAACATCCCTTGAAAATCAAATAGAAAACAAAGGGCCCATACAAAAGGGTTAACTTCGCGTATAAAGTGACTTATCGTACAAAACATACAAAAGACATGAAAAAACCAAAAACATGCGGTAGGATTTACGTAATTATTTGCTCGTATGGTCATTATTAAAAGTACTCTACAAATGATTTCTGTAGAGTAGTTTTGATCTTGTAGGGTAATTATCAAAATTGGTCTACAAGTGTATCAAAATTACTCTGTAAGTTTATTAAACAATATACAATTCAAAATTACCAAATAAGAACATTTTACAAAATTACTCTACGAGATCAAATTAGCCTACAAGATCATTTGTAGGGTAATTTTAATGATTACATCTATAAGTAAATAATTACGAAAATACCACCGCATTCTTTTTTACAATTTTATTCAATTCATACATTTTACCATAAAATTGCTTGTATTTGATACTTTGTCACGTACAAAATAACCTTACTAGCCCACAAATATATGATTTGGGCTATATTATATGACCCATACCAAAGTGGGTTATTAGACCAACACGTGTCTTATCAATTTGACTCCAATGTTGTCGAGCATCAATGAACAATAACAATAACCCCCAACAACCCGACCAACCTAAAAAACGGGTCCTCGTATGCGGCGGCGGAGTCATCGGAGTTTGCACCGCCTACTTCCTCTCCAAAAAAGGCGCCGCCGTGACACTGGTGCATCAATCATCAATCGCATGTGCAGCATCAGGAAAAGCCGGTGGGTTTTTAGCCCTTGATTGGTGCGACGGTGGGCCCGTGTCTTCACTCGCACGTGCCAGCTTCAATCTCCACCGTTCACTTGGTCAAGAGTTGGATGGAACAGAATCCTATGCTACCGTCCGGTTAAGACGCTTAGCCTCACTGTTACTGAATCAGAAAAGGTGAAACGGGGTCAGAAGTCTACTGTTCCGGAGTGGATTGATGGCCCTGTTAAAACCCCAAGAACTATTGGTACAGTATATAGAAATCCGGTTTTTTTCTGGAAAACCGGTTCGGTGTGAACAAAAAATAAAAATCCGGTTCCGTTATAAACCTGTTTAGAAGGGAAAAGGTTCCAATCAGGAACGGGGTACCGGTACCGATATTTTTGGCAGTGCTACTCGTACCCTTTTTCCTGTTTTTGGGTATTAGTAGGCTTATTAAATCGATTGGGGTTGGGTTCAAGCCGGTTTAGGACAAAAAAATAACCGGTTTTTTGACATGTTTTTCGAATTGGGTTGGTCTAAACCAGTGGCAGGTAACAAGACTACGAAACTGGTATATGAACTAGCGGGTTGAGTCGGGGCCAAACCAGTTTTTCTGAGGTGGGTTGGGTTATAAACCGGTTTGTCGGGCTGGTTTTTTACACCTCTACGAGTCTAGAGGTGCACATTTTGGTCTGGGCACCCAAATCAAACTGGTTTGGGGGAAGCACGGTTCAGTTTCAAAACGGGTTGACATGTTTGAAACGTAAACCTATGAACCGGTTTCGGTTCCTAAACCAGTTTATGGGCGCACATTTTAATTTTTTTTTTTGAGAAAGAAAAACATCAAATTCAACTTTTATTAATTTTATGTACCTCTAGGTACGACGGAGACCACGGCCCAAGGGCACCCGCAGTTGTTTACTCGGAAGTTGATGGAGAAAGCGGTGGCGGAGTATGGTGTGGAGGTGGTTACTGGGAAAGTGAAGAGTGTGGAGACGGGTGTAGGGAAGGTAACGGTGTTGGTAGAAGGTGGTGGTGTTTTTGATGGTGATGCGGTGGTGTTGGCTCTTGGTCCTTGGATGAGTAAGTTTGAGTTGTTGTCGTCTTTGATTCGGGTTCATGGGCTTAAGGCCCATAGTTTGGTCTTGGAGCCTAAAGATGTGGATGCGATTTCGGCTGACGCTTTGTTTCTTAGTTATCTTCCGGCCCATGGTGGACAGCCGATGGATCCCGAAAGTTATCCTCGTCCCACAGGTAACTTTTAGGTTCGGGTGTATTTTGAGTGGTGTGGGTTCATACGTCAAGCACGATTCTCGACTTCGTGTAGAAATTTAGTGTTTGTGTCGGCTTTTACTCACCAACCGACAAACACTACCAGCCCTAATTTAGTTGCGTTAGTTGGTTCTCATAGTTATGTTACAGGGGAGGTGTACATATGTGGAATGTCTTCCCAAGAAGAGGTTCCGGACGACCCAGAGCAGATCGAACCAAACCCAGATTCCATCAGGGTTTTAAAACGGGTAGCTGGGACGGTCTCAAGCCATTTAGGGGAAGAAAGTCGGGTGAAAACCGAGCAGGCATGTTTCCTACCTTGCACTGACGACAATATTCCTGTGATCGGTGAGATTCCGGGCATGAAGGGATGTTATGTGGCTACTGGGCACAGCTGTTGGGGGATACTTAACGGGCCCGCCACCGGAGCTGCCATGGCAGAGCTTGTCATGGATGGCTGCTCCACCATTGTGGATCTTACTCGGTTTAGTCCGGCTCGATTTGTTAGAAAATAAGTTGACACTGAAAGGTAAGGTGGTGAATTGCATTACAATAAATGTTTACTTATATATTTTGGTTTGTCTCGTGTATATGTTTACTTTCAAAGTATTTAAAAGGTTTTCATTTGTCATTACTTACGAAACTTTATTATTTGTATTTTTGCTAGTCTTTGTATAAACTTAAGTGTACTTCCTAATTGGCTACAAGGTGATTGTATTGTATGTTGGTCAACTTGTTATTGTTAATCCGTGGTTTTGTTTTTCTTTAAAAAATGTATGTTAGTCCAAAGTCAAACTGGAAGGTCAAAGTCAAAGATTCGAATAAAAGATCCAGTTTGGGCCTTGAAGAGTACAAGAAGCCAAGAACTACTATAAATCTGTAACCATAAATCTGTCTTGATTTCCTTGACGATTGAGTTGAGTTGTTTCACGTCGTTTCGAGCTTAGAGTTACCCTACATATGTTAAATGAACCTGTTAGGAGTCCTAGAACGGAATCTAAAGAAATAAGAACCACCATCACCATCTGACGATTAAATGCGTATGAATCGTATATATAAAGAAGTATGTACATATTGTAATTGTTATTTAGTTATATAAACTGTTTTTCAGTCATGGATGATAGAACGCATAAAAGAAGAGAATGGCCACAAATCCACGATTGAAGTGGAAGATGTATAAAAAGTTAGTATCACTAACCATCTATTGATATATGATCTGAGATATAAAAAGTGTTTCTTTTAATTTATATAAATATTATTATAATTCTTGTTTAGGATAACATGAACACAGTTTTAGTAAATAATATTATATGGGGGTTTTTAAAAAATATGTTCTCATTATACTACTTAACTCATATATGAATCCTTTGGTCTTATTTCAAATTACAACAACACTCTTAATTTGTATTTTAAGCTTTTCCATTAGAGTGTCGCGACTAGGCGACGATTAATCGCTAGTCGACCAAAAATTGAGTAATTTTTCGTTAATCAGTCCATTAATCGCTAGTCGGGCTTAGTCGGCCAGCCAAGACCTCTAAATTCCGGCCAGTTTTCAACCAAACCATGTGAATTCCGACAATTAATATTGTATACTTAAAAAAATGAGTTGAGTAAGAGTTAAAAACTAGCTACTTAAAATCTATAAAAATATGTATACATAAAACTGAAAATTACACATAAAAAACCTGATCTGATTAATCCCGAGTAGTCACTAGTCCTGTCAAAATAACATGATATCTGCCAAGAATCTGAATATCTAACGCAAATACCCAAACCAAAAATGTTTTATTCCCAAATATGATGATAATGATTCAAGATAGAAGCCCTAAAAAAACTCTATACAAATATCAGAGACTATCACACAATAATCTCAATATGACAGAGACTAAAACAAGAACCACAAACAATCTGATTCAAGATGAATCAGATTCTAGACCAGATTCTAAGAACCCGTCAATCCTAACTTGAATCCACATGTACGACCAAGGCATCTATCTTTCTTTTAAAATCAGCTACATGCCAGCCCACTAATCTTTTAACCAGCAACAAGGCCAGCCCACGAGTCCATGCTTCCATCCCATGAACAGCCCACGAGTCCATGCTCCAAGTTAGCCAGCCCATTTCCTCATTATTAAATAAAACAAACAAACACATATAAGATATAAAAGAAATGATAACTATAAAAGTGAAAAAGATCTGTTTATTTTTAACAAGTCCCCACCTCACCGGCCGAAAAGTCCTCCAACCTTGGTTTTGTGTATGGTGAAAGTTCATTAGAGAACATTAATAAATTATTTTCGAGAACAATCGTAAATATTATTAAATCTTATATGCTATGTATATAAAAAAACCATAATGCTACCATGTTCATATGTTTTTGATCTTTTTATTGTTTATCTAGTGAATTAAACAATTAATGATTTATCTTATACTTCTTGTTATTGCAATTAAAGTGATCTACAAAGATCCACTGTTAATTACAACGTTTCATTCAAAACTGTTACAATTATATATATAACTATTACAATGATACATCTAAATTTTCAGTTCCAGTTTATGAGGACTTTGTGACCACAACGGTGTGCTCAACTTATTATAATGACGCTTTAAACTTCGTAACCACATGTGGTTAAACGATCACCACTATCCTCTTCTAAAAACTCACGAACATCTATGTGTCGCATCTTTAATCCATATAGTTTCCTCCTTTTCATTCTAGTCACCTTTATATATGTGTGTATGCGGTGTGTGAAAGCGTATATGAGGAAAAAAAATGTTTTGTTTTGATTAGATTTAGGGTGAAGGTAACCTCAACATTATACAACATAAACTTTTTTTTTTATCATCGACACCTCATATGCTTCCGGGATTAGGAGGGCAACACTCAGGAAACCGAATCCTCTAGGTAAAGGGACGGATCTAGCACATATTTGTGGGATCCCAGGATTGAAAAATAAATGAGAACCTTGTATGATTTGGAAAAAAAATTAGTGAGAATCTTTCAAAACAAAACCATTGAAAAAAATTCATGAATCCGCATCTTTTAGACAAAACCTCTAAACTCCTATAGACATCCTTTGTCTGGATTAGCACTCAGGACCTCCAACTTTTACTGAGAGGTAACTGTTCAAACAAAGTTAATTAATTAGTGTACGTAAAAACTTAACAATGAATTATTTGGTCAAAGGTTTCTAATATTGACCTTTGAATGTAAAAAAACTACCAAAATTTCTACTGACAACGACAAATAATAAAATTGGCTTGCGTATATTATCTCGTTAAGCGTTTCTCCAGCTTCTATGTCCAAAGTCCAAATGGCTTTTATTATCACATAATAATATCCTATGCAAAATGTTTTACTATTATCATTTAACACTATAAGATTGTTTAGATCGAGATACTACCAGGGCGTATGTTGTTTAGTATGAACGTATCACGGTTTAATAAATTTATATATTGTATATGTATCCAACACTCAAGTAACAAGTTATATTTTTCTACAAATATGAACAATGCTAGTTTTTTCGTATCCAACAACACTCAAGTAACAAGTTATATTTATCTACAAATACTGAACAATGCTAGTTTTTTTTTTCTAAAAGGGGTTGTAGATTGCAAGCCTTTATCACTAAAATACATTTAATAAACACAGTATATTAAAATTCGGGACTCAAACTTTTACTAATTGGTCTATACCACTCCTAACTTTCGATTTATATCACACCACTCCAACTTTCAACTTATGTTTTTTGACACTTCCAAACTAACTGAACCCTAACTCAGTTAGCTGACGTCAGATGCTACATCACTAAACAAGTGTCACGTCAACAAAAATATCACGTCACTAAACAAAGTGCCACATTAGCAAAAAAAAAGTTTGGTAGTATCAGAGAAAATAAGTTGAAAGTTGGGAGCGGTGTGGTATAAATCGAAAGTTATGAGTGTTATCGGCCAATTAGTGAAAGTTTTGGTTACTTAAATCCAATATCCATTAACATTACGTTACTAATAAAATAGGGTTAGCTGAATCGAATATAATACATTTCACATCTTTTGTATCATATGTAGGTATCAAAAAAGCTTTTATTATAATGTATGTAAATTTTACCTTTTTGTTTTTTAACATATGACCCGAAGCACCAATTGCCTGTAGCTTTTCTTAAGAGAATAATAACCACTTGTGTAGTTTGCAACCAATTAGTCAGTCTATGTCATAAAATCACTCAAACCAGTTTAAATATTGTTTACATTACTATATATATTACAAATTTACGTTAGATTCAAAATTAAAAATATAATTCAAGATTTAAGAAACTTTTTTAAATGTGTTTACATTTAAGTTATTATGTTTAAATTTTTTAATTAATATCATTCACATAAACCTAACTTCTAATCTATTTTTATGTTTTTTCAAAGGTTTTATCAAGACATTTTCTTTTATAATACTTTGAAAATCATTTAATATATATATTAAATGTTGCTATATTTTGTAGGCAATGAATAAATCATTTCAAAAATAAAAACATGTTAATGTTTCTATTATAAATACTTAAACATTCAACAATAAAACTAATAATTCCTAAATCAATATATAACAAAAAATAAAAAATATGATTTTTTTTAGATATTTGGTTCGGTTCAGTTCGGTTCGGTTTCATAAAATGCAAAACCGTAACCGAACCTTAAATTTTGGTTCGGTTTTTTTCGGTTCAGTTAAATGTTTTTCTGATTTCGGTTTTTAAAATGCAAAACCGTAACCATATTTTTTCAATTAAGGTAGGAATGTGGTTAACTTAATGGTAAAACTTTGTTTATTAAATATTGCAATTGAAACAAACAACTCCAACCACACCATCTTTGAGAAACATTTTATGAACCTCTTAGATCATCTTATAAGGCAAGTTAAAAATTTATGAGCTTTGAACTATTTATGCCAACATCTTCACCTTATACTTCTCACTTTAGTGTTTTTTTTAATTGACTTATCTATAGAACACACAACAAATAATTGCACCCGTCAATCCGCTATCATCACTTTGGTGGGGTGGTAGAGGTTTTGTGCCACTTGAGGAGAGACCAGGGTTCAATCCTGGTAATAGATAAACTTGATGTAATTTAGAAATAGGGATTATATAACCTTTGCCATTAAAAAAAGATACATTGCACCCTTTCACAAAATGGCACACATTTACAAAGTTTAAGTTTAATATATAGTTAAGGTTACAATATTTGTTATAGAAGTTTAGAAGATAGCTTCAAGGTTGATGACGCATTAGATTTTCGATGTTTTGAAAGTAAGAGGGTAATATATGTAACATTTGTGTAAATCGGGTTTCGAAAACCCGCCCCAAGTTATCAATCAAAGTGTATTTATTTATGTCGAGTGATTTCTTTAGCATTTTTGTTTACTGTTTTATATATTAGAATTCTTTTTGTTTAAAATAACTTTAATAAAATAAAATAAATAATCAAATTTAATATTAAATATTTAAATTTAATAAATGATTTAACTTATAATAGAGAAAATAAAAATAACAACTCAAAAATGGGCGAGTCGGGGATCGAACCCGGGTTCCCCGGGTTAACACACAACGCAAACACCACTGAGCCACACACACCTTTTGGTTAGAATCTGGAAACAACTTATACTTATAAACGAACCGCCTGTGCCTGCAAATTCAAATCAGCGAACCGCTGATCTCGCCCTGTCTGGCAATCCATAATCCACAGCTGTAACCGCGTCGAATCCTTCCAAATTCGAACCAATTTACCTTAATATCAAGAATCAATCATGCGAACTGGTTTCCAAAAAGATCGAAATCAACACCCCTGTTTTCTCCTATAAATACCGACCTTTGAACCTTTAGAAACCCGCTCACACTCATCAAAACACTCTGCAACACTCTGTTTTCGAAGTTATACTTCGCCGGAGTTATTCGTCGGAAAGTTCTTGCTGCCGGAAGTTCATCGGTGAAATCAAAATCACCCCTTTGTTCGGTATATCCTCCTGAATCCTTGATTATCTTTCCATTATGTAATCATTCTAAAATATATAATAAGTGCGCTGGAAAATTTTCAAAACAATATGAATCATGCGAAGAAGATGAAGTTGCTGTTAATATATAAGTATAATTTAAAACGGATTTTTAATCGGGTTAGACACACAGTCCAGTGGTGGACTGTGTGCAATTATAAAACACATGCCCTGGGTTCGACTCGTATACGTTACCGATTCTCTGTAAATAAAACCAAACTTTTTAAACTCACTCAGATCACTCTGGAACAAGTGTTTAAAGTTAATACAAATAGGGATTCATACGGGTCAGACACACAGCCCAACTGGTTGGGCTGTGTGCACGAGAACTAAAGGTCTCGGGTTCGAATTGTGAAATCTCAACCGGCTTTGAAGATTTATAAATCTTTTTAAAATAAATAAATTATGTATTAACCTAACTAGTATATATATAATTAAAATTGATAATATTTCGGGTTAGACACGTAGCTCAGTTGGTAGAGCTGCGTGCACGCATACGGGAGGTCGCGGGTTCGAACCTCACACGCTGCCAATTTCTCATTCAATCCGACATGTTGACCCGGTCAGACCTGACAAGGTCAACTTTCTTTTTTTATTCATTATTATTGTTTTATTTATTTCTTTATTATTATATTTAAAAAAAATCATTTAAAAATGCTTAAAAATAAGATTTTTAAAGTTAAAAATTATATTAATTACCATAAAAATAAATCTTAAAAATCTAATAAAAAGGCATTAATTAGGAATATTAATTTCAAATAGAATATATATATTTATCGAATTATTACGTGATTATTTAGGTTAGTTTTCCCTCGTCGGTTGAATCATAAATTTGTGCGCATTCATCATTATCAAGGAACGCACCCACGGTGAGTGAATCTCTACAAATTCCCCGTTTTAATCACGTTTTGGGGTGTATCATGTGTCGTACAATTCCTTTATTTTTTTAAACACTTGTGCTTATATCATCTCATGATCAAATGTGTAATGGTTGTTGTGCGATTATTATGTGGATTAAGTTTATCATTTCAGTGCACTCATTTCATTAGGCCCATCAGTTCCTCGTGGGATACGAGTTGAGCATCAGGTGCCTCATTAGATCGGCTCCGTTTGATTGAGCCTTGATCTCAAATACATCGTCATTCATGTCATATATTCATTCAACGTGGTTTGTGATTGTTTACATGTATATGTTTGCTCACATGTGATTTATGCACGAATTTTCTTTAATAAATAAAACAAGCAATTATTTAAAATGTTTTATCAAGATTCACTCGCCAACTTTTGTTGACCCAAAATCTCCCCTGTTTTACACATGATACAGGTGATCCAGTTGAGGAAAGAAGCACTTAGGATGGCCTAGAAGAATAAACGAGTTATTGCGTTGGAATAAACATTTAGTTTTGTTTCCTTTGTATTTGTATGAATTTTGTTTATTGGATATTTAAGTTTGTAATTTGAATTTAATAAATATGAAACTTCCTAGTAAATATCATGAGCTTTGGTGATAACCCAATTATGCCCCGACTTTTATTCCGCTGCGGATCGGGGTGTGACAATATACAATAGAAGTGACTTATGACATCCATTTACATATATATATATATATATATATATATTAATGGGGAATAACGTGTGATATACAATAAAAGGCTAAAAGGATGATATGCAAGTTCTAATCGCTTAGTACATGCATTTACGGGATTAGAGTATGAGAATACATGCATGTGTGTTATACGTGTATGTGTGCTTGTGAAGTAGTAATAGTCAGCCACTTGTTAAAAATACTAGATCTGAATGTAACAACAATAACAACAACAGAAATAACGATAAAACGTGACGGAAAATCTTATTAAACCAACCCAAAAGAATTACCCCCTGAAACCCTAGATCTTACGATTGTAAGATCTTGAAACAAATACAAAGAACAATAACCAGCAGATGGTCACCAATCGACGATCATCAACACCAGAATACAACGATCTCTCCAAAATACAAATACAGACGAGAGATCGAAAATAATGCCACCAACAAACCCTAACAGAACAACAGAAAGTGATTGTAAAATATCTAGAGAGTGAATGAATAATCAATCTGCCAAAGCCCCTTTTTATATGCTGGCCAACAGAAAATAACATCCAACTCCTTAGACTTTAAAACATGTTGACTACAAACCCTTCAACTTTACACTTTACACACAAGCCCTGCTAACTTCTTTACCTGTACACAATTCACCCAGAGTTTAATAGCACAAATAACTGAGCGAACGTATGAATGAAACATCTGCCAAAATTATACTTTTTAACATCCCCCCTTCATTCATATGTCCTAAACAAATCAACCAAACCAAGTTTATCACAAACAAACTCATGTTGGGTTACACTGAGACCTTTAGTAAACACATCAGCCAGTTGACTTTCTGAGTCAACTTTCTCTGTGCTTATAAAGCCGATAGATATTTTTTCTCTCAAAAATCAGACCAATTCAAAATGCTTTGTGCGCTCACAGAACACCGGATTTGCAGCAATTGAAATTGCTGCATTACTGTCACAAAACATCTTTATAGGTAACTTGCAAACAACCTTTAACTCGTTAAGAACATTCACAACCCATACCAATTCACACGCGGCTAAGCACATAGCTCGGTACTCAGCTTCCCCTGTAGAGCGAGAAACTGTACTTTGTTTTTTACTTTTCCAAGATATTAAGTTTTTTCCCAAAAAAACACAAAAACCTGTAACTGACTTTCTGGTACTTTGACACTTTGCACAATCTGAGTCAGCATAACAAGTCAACTCAGAACTTGACCCTTTTTTGAACAAAATACCCTTGCCAGGACTAGACTTTAAATATCTTAATAACCGTAAAGCAACTTTTGAATGTAACTGCAACTGACAATGCATAAATTGATTCAAGTATTGTACACAGTAGCTAATATCAGGACGTGTTAACGACAGATATATTAGTTTACCTATTAATTTCTAGAAATTGGTAACTTCTTCTAGTTTTTTATTATGCTCATCAGTTGCATTATTTAAAACATGATTTAATTCAATAGGAGTTTTAACTGGTTTACAAGCCAAGTATCCAAATTCCTGTAACAGTTCAAGGCAATACTTTCTCTGGTTTAAACATATACCAGAATCATCATATATGACCTCTAGGCCTAAAAAATACTTAAGTATGCTCAGATCTTTAATTTGAAATACTTGGCTAAGTTTTTATTTTTATTTTTATTATTTCAGTTTCATCATTACCTGTTATCACTATATCATCTACATATACTAATAATACAACAAAGATATCATTTTTTGAATATATAAACAATGAGTGATCACAAGCACTTTGAACAAAGCCAACATCAATAAGCACATTTGTAAGTTTTTCATTCCACTTTCTGGGTGCTTGCTTCAAACCATACAACGATTTAACAAGCTTACATACTTTGTTATGATGTTTAGAATAATATCCCTCAGGAAGCGTCATATATACATCCTCAGAGATTGACCCATACAAGAAAGCATTGTTCACATCCAATTGGAATAACTTCCAATTATTTTGAACTGCCAGACTTAGAACACAACGAACGGTAACCATTTTTACAACTGGTGAAAATGTTTCACCAAAGTCTATCCCTTCTCGTTGGTTATACCCTTTTGCAACCAACCGAGCCTTATACCTTTCTATCTCCCCACTTGACTTATATTTTATTTTATAAATCCACTTACACCCTATAGGTTTTCTTCCTAAAGGTAATTCAACTAGATCTCATGTTTTATTTCTAAGTAACGCTTCCATTTTAGGATTCATAGCTTCTACCCATTTGGGATCCGTAACAGCTTCACTATAAGTACAAGGCTCAACAGACTTATTCAACTGAGAAACAAAACATTTATTTTCAGATGACAAACAAGAATAATTTACATACTTTTGAATACCATACTTGACTTTACTGTCTAACACAAAATCATCCAACTTCTTAGGCACAGATACAACTCTTGAAGACTTTCTAATAGTTTGATTAATACCCTCAGATGGGTTGGTCTCAACATTTGGAACTTCAGTGTCCTCTGCCCTGCCAGAATCCCTTCCACTACTACTCACATTCCTAGTATTTTCGTGCTGACTTTTGTCAGCTTTACTGGTAGTGGCAGATGTAGAGGGATTAAATGGCTGCTGATCATCACTTAAAGATACTTAAGAGCCATTTTACCCCTCTTCATCATCGGGTGTTGCAGAAACTTTAGGTGACAAGTTTTCAAGACAGTCAAAAAAGTTAACGTGATCTAGAAATTTATTAACTTCATGTTCTTGATTATTCAACAAATTTGATTTAAAAGGATAATGTCTTCATAAAATTTTACATCCCTAGAATAAAACTCTTTTTTATCCCCCAAACTCCACAGTTTATAACCCTTTTTTAGATTTGAATAACCAAGTAACACACATTTTTCAGCATTCACAGCAAACTTATCAGACTCATTTAACACAGTATTAAAACAAAGACACCCAAAGTTTCTTAATTGTGAAAGAGAGGGTTTAAAATTAAACAACATCTCATATGGACTCTTACCACCTAATACAGACGATGGCAACCTGTTAATTAAGTACACAGCAGTTAGAACACAATATGACCAAAAACTTTGTGGCAAACCCCCTTGAAACATCAACGCCCTAGCTATATTTAATAAGTGTCGATGTTTACGTTCTACACCATTTTGTTGTGGTGTGTAAACATATGTAGTCTGATGCAAGATCCCTTTTTGTTTACAAAAATTTTCCATTTGACCATTTACAAACTCAGTTCCATTATCACTTCTAAGTACTTTTATTTTTCTCTCAAATTGTGTATGAAGTAACTCATAAAAATTACACAAATTTTCGAACATTTCAGTTTTATTTTTTAACAAATAGCACCAGACAGTTCTCGAATAATCATCAACAATTGTTAAAAAAAATTTATAACCTTCTCTACTAGTTACCCTGTAAGGACCCCAAAGATCTAAACGAACGAGTTCACCTACAGATTTAGTCTTATGCTCACTCAACGGAAAAGGAACCCTCACTTGTTTAGCCTTATGGCAAACTTCACATAATTGTTTTTCAATTTTATTAATATCAATATCACTTTTCAATATAGCTAGAACCTGATCCGAGGGATGACCTAACCTACTGTGCCACATATTAAATTTATGAACACTATTAAAACATTTATTACTATTATTACCAGATTTTTCAACATAATAAAGACCACTATCTTGTTTACCAATCACCAGGACTTTTCTTAATTTCGAATCCTGTAACAGGCACTTATCCTCATTAAATATAACAGAAACCTTATTATCTCGTCCTAATTTAAAAATAGAAATAAGATTCACACTATACCCAGGAACATAAAAGACATCTTTCAACACAATTTCATCATTTAATTTTATGTCACCAATCTTGTATACCTTAAACTAGTACCATTAGGATGACTGACCGTTAGATCAAATTCTGACACATCAATACAATTAAACATATTATGATCACTTTTAACCATATGTTGATTTGCACTAGAATCAACAATCCAATCACCATCAGACTCAAAAGAACTAAAACTAGAACAACTCAAATATTTGTTAACACACACAGACATATTAGAAGCATTACCTCCTAAATTCGAACTTGAATGATCAGACACAGACTTTTCTCCTACAAGATTTAACAGCTTTGAAATCTGCTCAGAAGTAAACGGAGAACTAACAGATACAACATTAACTTTATTTGACCCAGAACGGTTCCCTTTTGACAATTGCCCTATACTTCGTTTTTTAAAACCAGGGGGATATCCAACAAGTTCAAAACATCTATCAATGGTATGACCCAGCATATTACAGTGAGTGCACTTGAGGTTTGGGTTTGGACCTCTAAACACCTTCTTTTTTGGATCAAAGACTTGATACTTTTAGACACAAAAGCAACTTTTTGATTTTTAGACCCAGTATTAGAACACCTATGAGACTCTTCCCTTGAAACAATAGAGAAAGCAACCTTGATTGACGGCAATGGTTCTCTAGTTAATAAATTTGTTCTGACAGGTTGATAAATATCATCCAACCCCATAAGAAATTGCTTTAGTTTAATCAGAGAACTAAAATCACTATAATTCTGTGCAGCCTTACACGAGCACGTGGGTAGTTGTAACATTGCATCAAATTGTTTCCACATAGTATTCAATTTATGATAATATTCTGAAACAGAGCTGCCATTTTGTGATATACAATTAATTTTTTTATAAAGATCATACATTACAGAACCATCAACCTTATCATAGGTTTCTATCAAGTCCACCCAAACCTCAGATGCCAGTTTAGAAAATACCTGACCTAAGTAAAGTTCTTCGGAAACAGAATTTAATAGCCAAAGTTAAGACAACTGAGTTACATCTATCCCATTGATGACCTAAGACTTCATCACTTTCAGACCTCTCACACTTACCATTTATGAATCCAAATTTATTTTTAGCCTCTAAGGCAAGTTTCATAGTACTGGACCAGACTTTATAGTTCTCTGTATCTTTTAATTTTATACTTACAACAGTAAGACTACTAGAATCACTAGGATGAAGATACAAAGGGTCACCAATATCTAGCTTACTAATGAGAGTTATAGAAGTATTAGTTTCACCCATGACAGCACAAAACCACAGACACCAAAGAATAACCACAGAATTAACAAAAAATACACAAAAAAACACCTAGCAGTGAAACTGTGTCAGGGACCAGATTTCAGGTTCGTCACTCTTATGGTGCCTGAACAAGCCTTTACACAGGAGCTGATACTATAATGTATACTGACAAAAAACAGTAAGAAAATGAACCACAGAATGCACAAGTAGCACAGAGACTCGATCAAGGCCAGTCCAACTACCCCGGTAACAAGAATGCCTAGACACAATGCAAGTGTGATGAGAAGTAACAAGAGTAAAGGTTAGAGTGATCTCACAGACGTGTTTATCTCGAAAAAACGAGAATCAGACTGGTTAGTTTGCCCTGTAATCTTCGTGGATTACAGAGACTAACGCAGATCTGAGCAATGTCTTCAAGAAAGTACAACTCCCACAACACAGATCTAAGATAAGATTTCTTGTCTTCAAGAAAGTACAACTCCCACATCACAGATCTAAGATGAGATTTCTTCTCTGAATAAGCAAAGGACAGCTCCCACGGTACAGATCTAAAAAACATATCTGTATCAAGAACTCCACTAATAGTTTCCAAAGCAAGAAACCCTAAAAGAAAATCAACACAAACATCAGTTATGAATAACAGCGGAAACTTCACAGATCTAGATCGAGAGTCACAACAGGCTCTGATACCATGTTAAAAATACTAGATCTGAATGTAACAACAATAACAACAACAGAAATAGTGGCAAAACGTGACGGAAAATCTTATTAAACCAACCCAAAAGAATTACCCCTGAAACCCTAGATCTTACGATTGTAAGATCTTGAAACAAATACAAAGAACAATAACCAGCAGATGATCATCAATCGACGATCATCAACACCAGAATACAATGATCTCTCCAAAATAAAAATACAGACGAGAGATCGAAAATAACGCCACCAACAAACCCTAACAGAACAACAGAAAGTTATTGTAAAATATCTAGAGAGTGAATGAATAATCAATCTGCCAAAGCCCCTTTTTATATGTTGGCCAACAGAAAATAACATCCAACTCCTTAGACTTTAAAACATGTTGACTGCAAACCCTTCAACTTTACACTTTACACACAAGCCCTGCTAACTTCTTTACCTGTACACAATTCATCCAGAGTTTAATACCACAAATAACTGAGCGAACATATGAATGAAACATCTGCCAAATTATACTTTTTAACAACATCCACATTCATCAATCATTATCACCAACGTTCTTTTACTACACCACAACAACCACTATCGTCGGCCACCACATATGAGCACCTAATTAAGAGGCACCTTTCTCAATCAATCTAACCCTAACTTACATCGTATAGGCTAGTTGTACCTAAATAACGATTGATGGTACGTACATAAATATCAGAAGCTAATCATTCCAAAATCAAACCCCAACGACACACAAAACTAAGATATTCAAATGAAAGGCAAGCCTAACATGCAAATTATTCCCAACACAAATCCACTTTCAAAACCCATAACATCAAATGAAGGCTATGATTTTTCATACCTATGACTTGTTACATAATGATAATGATGATAATGTCAGCAACAAGATGTACATCACTAGTGATGACACTTCTTTTTCTTCTTAAGCAATCTTAAGGGGAGACCCGATATTTTCTCCGTAATTCATCGTGTATCATATCAACGCCATATTAGCTTTTCTTTCATTTCCCCGGCTTTCCCCACAATGCTTGGTATCAATCCTAAATTTCCCCCAATAGTAAATTGTTTTAATTTAACTTAAACTTTTAACATCACTATATTTAATATAACTAAAAACTAAAATAAAAAAAGTACACAACTCAAATAAAAAACTATGTAAATAAATAAAAAAAACTACATATCTAAAGTAATAAGTACATAATTAAATAAAAAACTACACAATTAAAATTCTAAACATTGGTTCCCCATTCTGAATAGTTTCTTAGAATTTGCCACGTAGAAATGTGAGTAAACCTGCGTACGTAGTGCGTTTGGTACTCGTGATGGGTCGCGTCAATTGCTTCCACCTCCGTTAAGCCACCACCTCATTCTTCATTTCTTTGAAGAGTCGATTAAATCTAAGACCCTTGACATCGATATCCCTAAACTTTGAATGAATTGATCCAACAAGCAATCGGTGTTACACAAATGTTGATGGAATTAATGCAAGATTGCATTCCAAAATGATATAGCTCTGTGTGTCAGCATATCCTCCATGACATTCACCCAAGTCGTTACCGAGGCTATGGTTTCTTTCACAGTCCAAAGTCTCCTTGCAATTCGAGAGAGGATAAAAAAATTATTTGAGAAAAGAACGAGTATTGTGGGTAAAATTGTCATGAAGTGATATTATGAAATCTTGGGAAGATTATAAATTATAAGGTGATATGTATCTTTTATATTAAATAAAAGGAGTTGTCAAAAATGTAAAGCATGCATATACTTTTCTGGACGATTAGACACAAGACTAGTTTAATAGTTATACATCTATTCAATTAATTGGTAAGATGGACACATCAAAATTCAAAACAAACCACGTTCTCTTTCTCCCTTGAGATACCCAAACCACCGAAAGAAAGAATACGGACCTTTATTGTATTTTAGAGTTTGTTTTTCAATTTGAGAGCAACAAGGTCTTATGGTCCCTGTAAATCTTATTTAAATACGTTCTAATTGTTGTTGTTGGTATCTTAAAATTCTTGTCTTAATCTCCTTTACTATAATTATATTAACTTAGGTAAATTAATATGTAATCATGTTACCAATGATCTCTATATCAAGTAGCGGAAGTCTTGTATTTCTTTTGAGAGATGCAGGTTAAATTCCCACTTGGTGTAGAATGAGGCACTGGTGGGATAGAAGACCCAGGAAAACCTGGGTTCGATCCTTAAGCTAAACGGGTTTTACCGGTAATTTCACCGTCATGCCTACGGACGGGTGGGTTACCGGGTTTTCTCTGGAATTGGTGATGAACTCGGATTACTCTAGGGGTACTCCGTTTGTTCCAATGGATACCCCAAGAAAACTCGTAATTGATCTGTTGGTAGCTCAACAAAAAGAAATGTAATCACCTTAATTATTATGTAAATTAAATGATGTTAAGTGAATAATTAAAAGTGAAATGCTAGTTATATTATATGCCTCTTCCAACATCCCTCATTTATCATATCGTTTTTAGTTTGTATTAAAATTTGTTACATTTTTTAATTTTGTGTTAATTATGTTTCTGATAATGTGTTCGGATAATTATGTTAATGATTATTTATTTTTTGGTGGATTAATTTAAAATTTTGTTAAGAAAAAATGCATACTGTATTTCAAAATGAATGTGTGTTCATGAGTTATCATTTATGTTCATAAGCGTTATTTGTGTTCATTTATGTTCATGAAAATTTGTTTGAGTTTATTTGCGTTTAGGTAAGTGTTTGTGAACAGTTCATGAACACATTCATTTCCTTAATGAAAGAACACGAACAAGAAATCTCATTCAATAAATGTTTTCAGTAAGTGTTCGTCAACAGTTAATGAACAAACTCCTTCCTTAATAAACGAACACAAATACAGCTTTGTTTGTATTCGTTGGATTCTTTTACAACCCTACACCCCATAGCCTGGGTGAGTGACTTTCATTGTTTGTATACTTATGGAGAACGACATCCTTTAGTCCACCTTTTTTTTGTAAGAAAGTAATTCGTTGTACGTGGTCCAAAAATGACCTTTTAACTTTATAATTAGACCTAATGGTCATATTTCTTGAAGAAAAAATTAAGGTTTAAATTCTAATATGGGGTATTTTAGTATATATTGATTTAGTTTAGAAGTAGGAGTTATGTAACATTTGTCATTAATATATATATATATATATATATATATATATATATAGTAAAAGTGTATTGTACAATTTTGCTTAACGTACGTTGCGTACGCTGATGAAATTATAACATGCGTGATTAGGTTTTTTTACCCCATGCGTGATTTCTCAATTTGTATATATGTGATTATGTTCATGCATTATGGTTTTCAACATGCATGATTAGTGTTTTTGGGTTTTATAACGTGCGTAATTTCATCTCGTACACATCATACGTTAAGGAATATTGTATGTTAACCAACCTCTATATATATAGAGATATATATATATATAGAGAGAGAGAGATAGAGAGAGACCTAAAGCATTGTAAATTTTAACAAAATAAAATATGGTCAAAGTTGACTAAGAAGGAGATAGACAAAAGCTTGATATGTTAAAGCATCTTTACGAATGTTGTGAAAACCGTGACTAGCCGGTGACTAGTCGGCGATTAATCGCTAGTCGGCCAGTAACTAAGTAATTTTTCGTTAGTCGGTTCATTAATCGCTAGTCGTGCCTCGTCGACCAGCCAAAAATGGCGATTACGGCCAGATTTCGGCAAAAAACTTGTATATTCCGGCCAAAACCTCTAATTTCCAGTCAGTTTCCAACAAAAACCATTAGAATGCTAACAATTAATCTTGAGTACTTAAAAAATGAGTTGAGTAAAGTTAAAAACTAACTACTTAAATATTTACCTTTATAAATGTGTATACGTATAAAAAAACTGAAAATTACATATAAAAATCTTATCCAATTAATCTCGATTAATCCTAAATAGTCACTAGTCTCCACCTCACCAACCGACTAACAACTAGCGAGTTCTCCAACCTTGATTTAAAGTAAGTCTCTGCACTTGGTTTGTCTATGCTAATAGCATTTTCTTTATCATAATATAAGTTTCTTATAAATATATTACGTTAAATGTGAATTTTAAACTAATAAAAAGACCGTTTTACAAAAGAATACCAAATCTCAAATCTAAATGTACCTATTATTATTATTATTATTATTTTATTTTTTTAAAGTTAAGAGTTAAACAATTTTTTAGTTTTTATTTTCTCTTTTACGTAAATTTTTATCTTCCGACTTACTTATTCTTTTTTTATAATGCTTTACATTTTGTTCCGAATTATTTTACGACTTAACACGCTGCAGCGGGTGTGAGTGGTTCAACATTTTTACGTCTATCTTTCTACAGTTTAACGGCCCCATTGCAACACACAAGTACTATGTTAACTTATTTATTCTCTTCTATGTGGAGGGGTATGGTCCCAAAAACCTTGCGCCTACGCAATGGACCATACCCTCAACAGCGAAATAAGTAACCTTGCATGCAACATGCAATGGTGCGCTTTCTTTGGAACCAATAGATCACACAATGAACCTTGCGCACTCAGCGCAACGGTAAATTAGATCAACACCACCAATAGATCACACAATGAGCCTTGCGCACTCAACGCAACGGTAAATTAGACCAACATCAATAAGTCACACAACGAGCCTTGTGTACTTGGCGCAACGGCAAGTTAGACTTACACGCGCAGGCTACTAGACCCTGCGCGGACCATACAACCCTCTAGTTATAAATCCTAAAACCTTGCAAGGACAAGACAAACATGAAAGCACCTCATAGTCTTGTGGATAAAAGGATTTATCCCTGCTACTCTGCGTTGGCGGGAAAATACTGACAGCCTCGCAGAAGGGGTGAGCACTAAGAGGTGTTGACCATACTCAAGGGTATAGAGTGGCAGAGCAATGACGAATAGTTGCTCGGCAGGTTGCGTCTGACAGTGTCAAATGAATAGTGACACAGACACCAGACTGTACACCAACCATATCTACGCTAGTGACTGTTCCACCTTCTCCACTTTCGGCTGGTAGCAGGTGTGATGCCAGAGATGTCAGTCCTCACTATCTGTACACGTGGCACCATTTACCGCCCGACAGACCATACCTCCTGACAGAAAACATTAATTCCCCTGCAGGGGATATTTAATGTCTGACCCAGAGGGACAAAAGGGATGTCTCTAGTCGCTTGGGCAGGGCCCAAGGCCCATCAGCCCATCTCCGGAGCCCACTAACTTTCAGCTATAAGATAAGTGTTAGGCCACCAGATAAAACGAGGAGCTATCATCTACAATCTCTGGAAATCACATTTACAAGCTTTCTCGCTTATTACTTGCAACGACCTCATACTTATCCACATGCCAGAGTGTGGTTACGGAGAAAACACCCTTTTCCCCGTGACGAGGCTAACGACGCTGTTCGTTTTGCAGATCAGCCTGAGTGAGATCACCTTGAGAGACGAACGATGTCACACCCTGACCCGCAGCGGAAATGGTAGTCGGGGCATGATTGGGTTTTCATCAAAGCTCATGACATTTACTATAAAGTTTCATATTTATTATTTCTTTTTAAAGAAGAAAATTACAGTAAACATATAAGTACAACATGTTCAAATACATTTTTCATGACTTCATTATTTTTCTTCTAAGGCAATTTCCTATGTGTTCCTTGCTTCAACCTGTCCACCTGTATCATGTGTAAAATAGGGTTTTGGGTCAACAAAAGTTGGCGAGTGAATGTTATGAAAACATTTGAACGACTTTATTATATTGGTTATAAAAAGGTGCATAACCACATATGAGTAAACGTAAATGTAAATTTAATCACAATACACATAATATCAACTAAATGCACACGCACACACCAAATGATGAACAATGAGGCACGCGATGTTCAACTCGTCTCCAACGAGGAACTGATGGGCCTAATGAATGATTTGCACGCAACTTGACAAAATGTAAACACACATCACAACAAACAACATAATCACAATACACATAATATCAATTAATGCACAAGCACACACCAAATGATGAACAATGAGATCAAGGCTCTATCAAACGGAGCCGATCTAATGAGGCACGCGATGTTCAACTCGTCTCCAACGAGGAACTGATGGGCCTAATGAATTATTTGCACGCAACTTGACAAAATGTAAACACACATCACAACAAACAACATTTACATCACAAGTTTAGATCATATAATGGTAATAGCACAAGTTTGAATAAACGAAGTAATTAAATCGACACATGATACACCCCAAAACATGAATAAAAAGGGGAATTTGTAAGAATTCACTCACAGTGGGTGCGTTCCTTGATAATGATGAATGCGCACGAATTTATGATTCAACCGACAAGGGAAAATTAACCTAAATAATAACGTAATAATTCGATAAATAAATAAATTTCATTTGAATTTAATATTTTTAATTAGTGCTCTTAATGAGATTTTTAGAATTATTTTTGTGAATTTAATCAAATTTTTAGGCTTTAAAACCTTATTGTGGGGTATTTTTAACTAATTTTCAAAGAAAATAAAAAGGATTATTAATTAAAAAAAATTACACTTTTTCCTAGGGTTGACTGGTCAACGGCCGGTCAGACTCATTTATTATAGGCAGCGTGTGAGGTTCGAACTCGTGACCTCTCGTATACGTGCACGCAGCTCTACCAACTGATCTACGTGTCTAACCCGAAATATTCCTGATTTTAATTATATTTATATACTTGTTAGATTAAACAGAATTAATTTAATTTTAAAAAGAATTTTAAAATCATTGTACCAGCGTAGGGACTGGCCTCGAACCCGCGACCTAAATGTTGCGTTGCACCCAGCCCAACCAACTGGGCTGGGTGTCTAACCCGTTATATTCTGAAATTTTATTATACTTAACATCTTACAGCGAGTTAAATGGTTTCGGTTTAAAAAAAACATTTTATTACAGTGGATAGGTGTTGTGTCAAGGATCGAACTCGGTATCGATAGTATGAAATGCACACAGTCCACCACTGGATTGTGTGTCTAACCCGTTTAAAAGACCCAGTTTAATCATATATATATCTTTCATAACTTCATCTTCTTCAATTTAAATAAAACCCAGAACTTTATCCGCCTGAATAATGATTGTTGCTTCTGATTGACTTAATCAATTACATATAATATTTATCTGGAATGCTTAATAAATAGAAGAATTTGAAGGAATCAATACCGCTGAACAGATTTCGACAGTGAGTGGTGGTTCCGGCGACTTGCAGCCAAGGTTCCGATGAACGGAGGATTCCGGCGAACAGAGGAAGTTTAAATGTGTTTTGAGCGAATTGAGAGTGTGATTTCTGTCCAATATTTATAGGCGAGTAGAAGGGAGCGTCGAATTCGGTTTTTGGTAACAAGAGTCGATGATTGATAATTGCCAGCAAGATGACAGCCGGATTGATTTCGATTTGCCAAAATGGGCGCGGTTAAGCTGACGGAGGGATTCAAAAGAAAAAGGAAAACGCGTTTGATGGATTTCGATTGTTCCCGCTTCAGTTGCAGGTTTTAAGTTTGGAGTCAACATAAGAGTTTTGAAATTTCAACATATACACAACTGGCGCGCGTAGTCCAGTGGTGTTTGTAGTGTGTGGGCGGACGGGGGAACCCGGGTTCGATCCCGGTTTGTCCCATTTCATTTTTTAGCTTATTTTCTTTTCATTTGCTTTATTATTATTATATATATTTTTTATATTAATTATCTTATTTATTTATTAATTATGAAGATTATCTAACATATTAAAATAAATGCGTAACGAAGTATTTAATAAGTTCTAAAATTTTAAACAGAGCGGTTTTTTTTTGGAACCCGTTTTACGACGGATGTTACAAACGAAGTGCTAACCCTTTTATGCAGAAACACCCTGGTTGTGACTTATATATCCCCGGATATCCCTAGGTTCAACTGGTGCTTCTTCACTATGTTTTACATTTCGATCTGATTTATGCGAGTTAACACGCCCTAACGTGCGTGCATGGCTCGATGTTTTTACGTTTATATTTTATTCGCTTATATGGTCCCGCCGCAAAACGTAGGTTCTAAAACTAGTTCTATTACGCTTTTTAAACTTATATTCAAACTTTTGATTTATCACAAAAAGGAATTACTTAAATAGAAACAAAACACATATTAATTTATAAAAAAAACCCTATATAAATGGCTTGATTTACACCCAAGATCACATAGGTCGGTGAAGATACACCAAGTCTAAATTATGAGTTTATCTTTGTGGAAATGATCTTGTCAAGAAGGTTAATCCTTAATCTTTTCCTTGATCAACGGTTTAGATGGTAATGAGAGTAAATTTGCAAAAAAAGAGCATCGTGGAGCTCATTACAAGAAGGAAAGGTGGAGGGGGTTCTCCTTGTACCCATCCTCCAGCGTGAGAAGAAGTATCGCTTAAGAAGAGTAAATGATTGTGTGTTAAGAGTGAGAGAGTAATAGGATCCATCCTTAAACATGTGGTTGAAGGCTTGTATTTATAGCCGAAGAGTGTGAAGAAGGAGATGAGCTGGTGGGCCTTAGGCTCGATGTCGCCAACAAGGAATATCCTGTTTGTCTCCCCTGATATGATCGTTAGTATTTGTAGAGTATTGAGACGTTGGCACACGGTGATCGGAGCCACATGGCCTGTCGAATGTCCTTGTTGTCGAATCGGTCACCAACTGTGAGTGGAGATCATGGAGCAATGAATGGCGCACTCTAATTGGTTACACGTCACTGTTCTTTTGTACTTCTTGTCTCTTGCACGATTGATCGTCGTAAGAGTTCTGTGGGCAGAGCCTACCGCATGGTGAGTGGCTACGGCTCCTCCCATCTTTACTATTAATACTTGTATAAGCTGTCATCGCATTGTATGCGCTGATGAGAGCTTGCACACTAGCTCTAGTTATAACTGAGTGTCGGTTGCTATGTTTGGATATAGTCTTCTGTGTGCATAACCTGCAATGCCTTGCATAGAATTTAAGACCATACCTTTTCAGTCGGTTTGACTAGTCAAATTTGGAATGTTGATTCAGATAATGTGGGTTGTCAAAGGTTAAATTAACTAGTTTATCGTTTATTTGTAGTTGAACTAGAAAACAGTCACACATTTTTTTTACTTGATCGATTCATTTTTTATTTAGCATATTATTGGCATAACTGTCTCTTCGTGACGTGGTACTCCTCTCAGCTTGAGTTGTTCTGGCGTTCGCTCGACTTCTATCGACCACACCTTGACTTAAGCTCGCCGTGCCATATAATTGTTTAGAATGCTAGCCAACTGATTTATCAAACTATATGTCAAGTCGGATCTTATTTCCTTAAAAAATAGAAATATAGAGTTAAAAAAATTCAAAGAAACACTCTATTAAACTTTGTTTTTATCTAAAAAGAAAGGAAAATACTATGCGTAATCACGTGGTGTAACAGCTGGGATAAAGCTTTTTGACTAAATTAAGATTTTGGAATGTAATTATTTACACAAGTCTTTAGAAAGGTGACTTTTTGAGTAGTGGAAGGAAGTGAAAGCTTCCACTATGGCCTACCCTCTCACATGTTACAGCATTTCTTGCACAACGTACAAATATTCTTGCTGCTACTTTTAATCCACTGGCAAAGAGTATATTTATAGGAATTATTGGTCTTCCCGAGCATAAACACATGGTTAACGACAAGTATGTTTATTAGGGTGAGTGGGGTGCATGCCTAACCTTTTTAGGCAAAGTTTTCTCCACCCAATTAAATTGTGCCATGTAATTTGCCTAAACTTTTTGCTTATTACCCAAAAATCACAAGGGATGCATGCCTAGTTGAGTTTAGGCAAACCAATTTTTTTAAACTTACATTAAATTAAGAATGAAAAAATCATTACACTAAATTAAAAATAAAATAAAATAAAAAAACATTACACTAAACTAAAAATCAAACAAAAAAAAACATTACAATAACTAAATAACTAATCTTCGTCGGAATCCACCGATAGGTGTGGTAAATTCATTCTTCCGAGATGCTCAACGAGATCATTTTTAGAAACAAACTTTTTGACATACGAAACCGATAACGGAAAATTTCTTTGTTATATTTCGGTTCCTCGACAAAATAATCCGCCATAAGGATTTCATGCCCACTCTCACGACAACGACGAACGTAACGTTTCTTACTAGATGTGCCCGTGTCTTGTAGTTCGGTATTTCTTTCACCATTTTTATAAAAAATAGAATAGATTTGGAGTAATGAGGATGTGAGTTGGTGTGAATTTGTTTAAAATGTGTGTGGTTTATATAGGTTTAAAAAAATACGTTTTTTTTAATTCAAACGAATATTACCGTTGAAACAATTAAACAATTAATGCCCCTTGTCCCATTTCACCATTAATACTCCTTATCCATTTCACCTCGGCAAAAATACGCTGATTTTCTTCAATTTCGGCACGGCAAATTTTGTGGCGGTGGAGTTGTCTATCGGCAAACGGTTTGCCGATGTAAATTCCCGCATGCACCCCGTTGGCTCTTATATATACAATATAAAACATACCATGTTCGGATTAAAAAGTTTATAATCTGGTTTGTCATAGGCCACTAAATTATAAAAAGAAATCTCTTAGGTTTGAATGAAAAAAAAATAGTTGTTCTAATTGATTTTTTTTATCAAGAGTAAACGGCCAAAATAGTCTCTGAGGTTTGGCCACTTTTGCTACTTTAGTACAAAACTCAAATCTTTTTAAATCTGGATCTCTGTGTTTTCAATTTTATTGTTATTTTTATCCAAAATCAAAATCTGGTCAGATTTTTCAGTTAACATCTAGTTTTTTTGTTTTTTTCTTCCCTTTAAATGAAGGGCAAAATGGTCCTTTAACGTTTTATTATAACAAATTAAAAAAATATGACCATTTTTTCCTTCATTAAAAGGGAGGAAAAAGACAAAAAGCTGGATGTTAACCGAAAAATCTGATCAGATTTTGATTTGGATGAAAATGACAACAAAATTCAAATCACATAGACCTATATTCAAAAGATTTGAGTTTTGGATTAAAGTGACAAAAAATAACCAAACCTCAGTGACTATTTTCATAGTTTACTCTTTTATGAAAAACTATGTTTTATAGGCGTTTTTAATAATCAATATGAGATGACAGTTTATTTAGATAAACAATTTGTATCACTTAAAAATAAATAAAAGGTTAACTTTATAAACAGTTATATTTTAAATTGGTCGACACTAAAAATTTTGTTTGTGGCAGAAACTACATTATCGGACAGTTGATTCATCATGTTTTATATCTAGAAACTTTTTCAAACATAATTATTAGTTTAAAAGTTATATTATTATATTATTAGTTTTTGACTAACATAATTTTTAACGGTTTGTCAACTTTTCAACACATATACAATGGTTTTAACTGATTTGCGCAAACCATTTATAATTAGGTAGACATAATTACACAACTTGTAATAATAATAATTACGCAGCTTGTATGATGAAAGATAACCTATTCATGATTACATGTATAAATAATTAAACATGATATAAACGCAACATATTGACTTTAAAAAAAATCAACTTTTTTAAAAGTCTAGAAAAATTATACTCAAATAAAAAGAATATAATACTTGATTTTATGTAGAAATTTTTTCTTTAAAATCATAATATCAAACATGTAATTAATACATAATTTTCAATATCTATGTTTCTTCCCGTGGATTATATATAACATATGACTTTTAGTTAGTAGATAGAATTTTTTAAATTTATTGCCTTTCTTTTTTATTCATTAATTTAAACTTTATTCTAATTATATGATTAGGGGAACTATTACACATTCTAATAAATATTGTTAGTAAATCACTCATGCTAACATGATAACGACGTGACAAGCCATTTCTCATTTTTTTATGAAACTATTATGTATAGCTTTGATAACGTTACTAAGTTTTAAATTATGTTAATTGGTGATTGGTACAATAGTTATGATATAGTCACGTGATATTTTTTATGAACAGCTAATGTTACTTTACAATAATCTACTTTTTGTCAAGAATTGAACCTAATTGAACCCAAGACCTCTTACTACAAGGTTCGTAACTCTACCATCTCGACTAGTTCCACAATAGAAGTTACGTGATATAGCCAAAGGCCTTTTAGTCCAATGGTATGATTGTGATGGTTAAGATTTAGGATTTCTAGAGGTCTCAATTTCAAAACCCGTTAAAAAGAAGAAGTTACGTGATATATGATTATATGAGGCCAGTCAAACGAGGATTTAGAAGTCAAAGTTTGACCTCGCTAGCAACAGCCTTGCTCAGCTTTCTATTGGCTTGAACCCATCATGGCCATGGGAATGGACGGGCAGGCACGTGAGTAATGAGTGTTTGGAAGTTTTATTCTTATTATTTAGTTCGTTAATCATTTGATGTCTCGAGTGGGATAATGGGGCGTCGTTTGATGTCTCGAGTCTGTTGTAATTTTTCTATATTTTGATCGTTTTATACTGTTTTTCCGCAGTTTCTTGTTGGGCTCTATATATTTATATATATAGTGTGTTTGCCGCTAAAAAACAGTTCATTAATCATTTAAAGTAATTATACCTATTGTCCAAAAAAATAAAAAAAGAAATGGAAGACAAAAACATAAATCTTTAAGGGTGCAGTTTCGATGTACTTTGTTTGGGTGTGTAATCTGTAATTTCTGGTGGTTGTAATATGATGTGGTTAACATTTTTTTGTTAACCCATTTGATTAATAAATTTGTTAGTTGGTCATTAAAAAGATATGTTTCGACAATTGTAAAAATTATGTGTAGGAATGTTTGGGTTAGTATATTTTAAAAAGCTATTTTTTTTAATAAAAAAATTAGCTTAATTAGGCATTCTTAAATAGCCCCTACAACAAAACTTCATAAAAGATTGAAGTTAAGTGTATAATAAGCTACTATCTTCTCAAATAAACTCACTCAAACACTCCATTATTGTTATCACTGCTCATTTAGTTCTTGATGGTTTAGGGTTACTGATTCAGAAAATTGATCAGGTTTGTGTAAATAAAATTGGCGTTCTTGATATTGCTACTTGATTTTCATCAAGTTCAATTTTAGGATCACTAATTGATTTTAGCAAGGTTCGATTTTGGTATGGGACTTTCGTTAAATAATTGTTTGTTCTTTGGTTTGATAAGTGAGTTCTGTATTTTTATTTTTTTTTATAATCGTTTTCATTAGGTTTGTAACCGATTTCAAGAGAAATATTTAATGGGGAAGAAAGGCTATAAGGGTTTTTTGGAACTTTTCCAACATTCCATTGAAATGTTTATTACTTCACACTCTGAAGGAAAGTGAAAAACCTTTGCTAGAGGGAATTGAAAGAAAAGAATTCCAATTTCATTACTAAACAACAAAACACATAATTTGATTAAATGTTTTTGGATTTTTTTTAGATAAAACGCGGTTAAGTGAAACCAATTAACTTCAATACATGCAAAGGTTTCGTCAGGTAAATTATTTTTTTTTGCAAGATATGAGCATGTTGTTAGCAATTGTGTTTTGGTGATTCTTGGCGATGGTAATATATATATCGGAGGCAATAAGCCAAAGGTAGAATTAAAACCGCAACGCTTGGAATAACCTAAAAATGGCTTTCAATTAGTTATAACAAATAGCATTAACAAAATGGTGAATTGACATTGAGAAATATTAATTATAATAATTAAACTCTTGGAATAACCACAACTCTTGTTAAGTAAAGTTCATCGTTACACGCAAATCCAGGTAAAAAGGACCCGATATTTTCGACGTTCTCAAGACTCGAGGAGTCTTTCTCGAAGAAGGAGATAATGAGACTTAGCCACCTAGCAACCAAAAAGACCCAGGTGCTACGGGTCCAAAGTCAAACAAGATGACCCGTGGAGTTGAATAGTTTAGGAAGGTCATGATGATAATGAATAAGAACCGAATTGATGTTTCTTGCAATCCAAGTGATTTTGGTTCGGATTCTTGTTGTCGCGCTTACAAAAAACTTGAGTTCATTACCCAACGCAAGAGATGGTCCTTAAGGCCAGTCGGGCCACCAACGTGGTGAGGATTGTGATGGCGTGGTCACCGGGATCACACCATCGCAAATGGTGTGATCATGGTAGTGATCGTGGTCACCATGGTGGCCATCACAATAGTGGTGGGTTTGATGGTTGTTTTTATTATATTTTTTTTTGTTGGGATTGTTAAAACTGGTTGGTTTTTTTGTGGGGAATGAGATGACATTGTTGTGATTGGTTGGAAATGATTTAGTGATGGGTGTGATGAGTGGTTCACATGATATAATGATGATTGATAGGCCATCAATTATACATATTTTAGTGCAGAATTACCCCCTAATTCTAATTCTTTCCGGGATGAAAAGAAGTGAAAAAACGAGCATACATAAGCAAAAACTCAAGATTCTAACGAAATAAGCAAGTTATCAAATAGGCACAGTCATGCCAGGCTATGGGCACGGCCATGCACTAGCATCACAAAGTCAACGCAAGAACAGTTGACAAAAGTCCACCGGAGGCGTAGCACGCCCGTGCTCAAGGAAAAGATAAGAGACGAAGGTTCGAGAACCGATGAAGAATGCCACTTGTTCAAGACCTGCCGGGATTCCTCAGCATGCACGGTCGTGCCCCTTAGGTACGTCCGTGCTCGTAACAGAATCACAACGGACTCGCTCTAAAAAGGACAAGAAGGACAAGTAGTGTTGGGGAATCCTCACAAAGAATGGTCGCGCCTCTTAGGCACGCCCGTGCACACCTGGTCTTATCCAACCTATAAATAGAAGGCCTTGGCTGCCCATTTTCACTATCCCATTTCACCCATTCATCTTCCATGTTTCACACACTAAACCTATGCTCTTAAGAGGTCATAGGAAGTTTTGGGACCACTCCATTGAATACTTTTAATAGCTTAGTTTGAGAAAGAGAGTACTTGTAATCAACAACCCTTCCTTAAGTTGTTTTAACCTATCATACTTGATCCATTATGATTCACTCAATAATCATTGTTTATGGAAAGGTTATGGCCATTATAGGCTAAACTTGTGTTTCTTGGGTTGAAAATGAAGCTTGGTATGAATTAAGTGTTTAATCTTTGGCAAAGAGGTGTGTTGTGTCTTTACTAATTCCTTCTACTCTTCTTTTTTCGTAATGCTTGTGATTGTTTTGGTCTTTGATCTTGTGGGAGTTCATGAAACCAAAGGAGGTTAAGCTTATTAGTACACTCATGGTGTGTAACAACCCATATACTAATAAGGGAAATCCGATCTTGGAGAAGTGGTTGATATTTTGGTCAAAAATCGGTTTAAGGATAATGTAACCAAATCTTGATTGTGAGGTTGAGTGCTTAAGTGTATAAACAACAATGTAAATGATTGTAAAACGAAAATGAGAATTAACCCTGAAATTTGTACGAGGAAAAAGCCCTTGATCCTTGATAGATCTCAGGCACAAAAAAACTTGGGTGATGGAAACTACCATCACCAAATGTATAACAGAATAAGTAATAATCCAAGTACAACTTCAAAAGACAATGAGCTCAATACAATGTTATCTAAAGTGTGTGGTTTGCGAGAGAGTATCAGAGTATGGTGTGTTTGTATGATATATTAATCTGCCTAAAATGAGCTCTTTATCCCTTTTGAAAAATAGAAACTATAACATAACAAACAAAGCAAAAATGGTGCAAGTATCCCCACGTTCTCCATAACGGCTACACTCTTCCATGCACATGCAAATAGAGAGCATATTCACCAAAGTATCAGCATTGACCAAGTCCAATTCATTATATTCATGCAAATATAAGTAATAAACAAAGGATACAGTTGTTAGTGAACATAATAATAATAATAATAATAATAATAATAATAATAATAATAATAATAATAATAATAATAATAATAATATAATAATAAGGATCCGTGATCCTCAATCTTCCTGCACCATCTGTTAATGATCATTGATCCAGGCCAAATCTAAGGATATGTGATCCAGTATATCAAAAATTAACCCCAAACAGTTGACCCATTTGTGGAAACACATCTTATGATCAACCCTCGTTTATCAAGAATATCGTTGTTGGCCTGCATGGTCTATATGCTAGGCCTCAATGATAATCCAAAAGTTGGTCTAGTGACTCATCTAACACTATCTATATGTTAGACTTTGCCCGGTCCAAGAGTTGGTGAACCTATGTTAAAATACTATACGTCTATATATATTTATTATTATAACACAAACCGCTAAATAAAGATCAATCACACTAATTAATCATAAGTGTCATTAGCATCCGGGAGGATCACTTTGATATATTCTTGCTACCTTTGAAGCTGAACAAAGGTATAAACAGAGAATCGCAGGCTATAGGAACAATGTAAAAGAAATAAGAGTAGTTGGATGTAAAAAAGATGAAGAAGTTGGCGATGGTTTATCCCAAGTTTAAATTGAAGATTCATTTAGTTTATTTTATTATGAGAAAGGTTATTGCACAAGATGGTGAACTCATGCGAAGTGTAGGAGAGAACATGAGCCTTTGATCTAATAATCCAATGGTTGAGATTAAGTGGTCTTCAGATTTATAATTCACGTAACTAAAAACAAGGAAAACAAGAGGGAAAGGGCATGATTGAAAAATCCAATATTATTAACTCATAAACCTACTTTCCCATGATTTTCAAACAATAGTAACTTTTTCATACCATAATAGTTTTTTTTAATTACACCGTATTAACGAGCATTTAATTCTCTTTAATTTGAGTATGCTATTGCTATGATTTTCTTAATTTTTATTTTTTTGTGTTTACAAGCTATAAAGTTACGTGATTGTGCAACGTAACGTAACTATGTTCCAACACGTAATTACGTACCAGAATATAATCAATGACTACCTAAATCATGTAGCATATGTGTGCAAAAGCAGTAACAAATTCTCAATATAACCAATTTATATGATCAACAAATTCATATGATCAATAAATACCTAAATTATGTAACAGTGCATCTATAATCACATCTGTAATCACGTACCAAAATGGTCAATGAGTACTTAAATAACATACAAGATACTCAAATATATGGTCAAATATAATACATTTTCATGCTTATTTTTATGTACGTTTTCAGTTGGTCTACGTTTGACGTAAATTTTGTCGGAAATGAGTCATGTCAGACATAAGATGTATAAATTCGAGTCACTTTACATTTCGACAACGCTGCAATGCGTCATACCATTCTTTAACTTAAAAAACACTATTTTCTTATATGCTTCTTTTTATGCATGTGTCGATATAAATTCAAGTTGGTTTATGCTTCGACGTAATTTTTTTTCGAAAATATGTCGGGTCAAATATGATATGTTTTCGTGGTAATTTTTTATGTACGTTTTCTGTTGGTCTACGTTTTGACGAATTTTTTTATTCGAAAACCAGTCAGGCCAAATATAAT
Organism: Scalesia atractyloides; assembly: GCA_947069175.1. NCBI lineage: Eukaryota > Viridiplantae > Streptophyta > Magnoliopsida > Asterales > Asteraceae > Scalesia > Scalesia atractyloides. The sequence continues at coordinate 56,883,225 of CAMTDV010000028.1, forward strand.
ACGTTTTAATTATATTGTATAAATTCAAGGTACTTTACATTTCAACATCACAACAGCACGCTACTTTTCCATTTAAATTTTGCTAAAACCGGGTCGCCCTCACCACAGATATAACCCACTAATTATAAATCGGGTTGCCCTCGCATGACTGTCGATTTAAGTTATGTTACGGAGTTTATCTTCAATACCACTTTAATCAATTGTTTTGTTGGTACTTCACATAGGGATATGTAATGAAACTAATCTTAGAATTAGGAATACAAGTCTATCTCTTGAGAATTAAGAGTTATCGTTATAAAATTTTGATTATAAATTTAACTAGTAGAATTTCCCATGTATTGTGATGGAAAATCAGTCCATATCTACTTGGTTTATTACAATATTGATACAATCTTAGAAAGTCAACATAGCAATTGAAATATAAAAGTGAAAACATATAGTTATGGTATACCAAAAAAGGATATTTACAAATATTTTAGATAGATCGAAAGCCACAAACTAATATCAATAACCTTTCCGAAATAACTATTGGTAACGGTTCTAATAGTGGTGATACCAGTGCTGATGTCATTTGGTCAAAGTTGACGTGGTATCAAAATTGTTAGGACGGTATCACGTCGGTTCGTCATGGTACCGGTACGAAACCGACACTCATTATAGCTTACGATACAGATATAGATACTCTATACCGCTACCAAAGTTGTTCGGACAGTGTCTGTTTAGTTCATCATGGTTGAGCAAAAAAAACAATTATATTTAACTCATTTAATTTTAAACAAAGCTTTTAGTAAAACATAGATACAAATAAGCACGTCGTAATGGTATATTCGAAATTTTATAAAGCATTACACTATATTATTAGAATAACAAAATGAGTAAATGACGTCATTTAAAAAAAACTTAATGTGATTTAGTTTTGATAATATGCACATTTGTGATTTGATTACTTGTATATTATCACTCACAACTCAATTTCAAATAAATTTTCGTTACAACGTAAATAAAATTATGCACGTAACAACGGCATACTCGGAATTATATAAACATCGCATCTTAAAAACTATCGAAGAAAAACAAAATATGTTTAAAATTAATATAATAATAAAAAGTTATAACTTCAAAAAATACAATAATATAAAAAATCCTAGTTACTATTCTTGATTTTGAGATAGATTTATGTTGAGATGTAAATAAAAATATATACTCGTAGTAATGACATATTCTAATTATATAAAGCATTGTATCCTAAAAGTGATAAGAGACAAACAAAATTTGATTAAAATTAATTTTTATAATATAATAATAAAAAATAAAAGGTAAAGAAATTTACATACATCTTTAAGTATGCCTAAACCGGATACTCAAATTTACGTATCAAAATGGTTATGATACATAATCACGTGACATTGCACTTGTTTCATATGGTATATGATTATAGATGGAGGGTCACATTGAGCATTTGTTATTACTTGCACATATGGTACGTAATTACGTATCGGAACATAATCACGTAACTTTATACAAATCATGTAACTTTATAGCTTTTAAAATATTTTTTTAATTAACGATAATAATATAATAATAAACAGTTAAAAATTCAAAAAACACGATAATATAAAAAATCCTAGTTACTATTCTTGATTTCAAGATAGATTTATGTTGAGACGTAAATAATAAATATGCTCATAGCAATGACATATTTAAATTATACAAAGCATTGTATTTTAAAAACGATAAGAGAAAAACAAAATATGATTAAAATTAAATTTTATAATATAATAATAAAAAATAAAAGGTAAAAAATACAGTAATATGAAAAGAAAAACTTAGTTATACTGATTTACGGTTAAAAAAACTAATCGGAGTTATATATATATATATATATATATTATATATATATATATTATATATATATATATAGTGAGGTTCATTGGGGAATACTAAAAAATAAGAAACTGGGAAACACTCTTACAAATTCAACTTAACATGTTAAAAATCATTTTTCTTAAATTTTTTTGGCGTTTTTCCTTATGAATACATGTAGAAGCATTTTTAATAAAAAAAATCAAAAAGTAAAAATATAAAAAATGTTTAAAAACAGTTAAAAAAGGTTAAATGTTTTTTTACAAAAATAATTTTTATTGGAATAGTTTCTACCCATTTTATAAGGAAAAACGTTGATTTTTTTAAATTAATTTTTAACATGTTTAGTTAATTTTATAAGATATAAATTTTAACTGTTTCTAAACATTTTTTTTATATTTTTAGTTTTTGATTTTTATATTAAAAAATGCTTATACATGTATTTATAAGCAAAAGCGTCGAAAAAGATTTAAAAAAAATAACTTTTAACATGTTAAGTTGAATTTTTAAGAGTGTTTCCCTGTTATTTACTTTTTTTAGTATTACCCAATAAACTCTCCAGTATAAATGTTAAAAGGGTTGTATGTATATGTATATTTACTTAACAGGCTCCTAACTTTCATGTTTGAACACCGGTTTTTCTTTTTGAAATCCAATTTACACACTATTATACACGTCGACTACCTTTCTTAGTCTTTAAACCTTTTATATAAAAACGCAAGCGGTTGTTTCCATTGAGTTTACTAAAAACTCCAAAATTCTATAAACACAACTACTATAGTACAAGCGATTGTTTCCACAGTAAACTCCAAAATTCTATAAACACAACTACTATAATACAAACGGTTGTTTCCATAGAGTTTACTAAAAACTCCAAAATTCTATAAAGCTAGTCTTGTGTTTATCACATTGTGAATATAACGTTTCATATACACAGAAATCACTACTTTTTGTTAGTAGCGATACTTTACTTTTAGAAAGTACAATCATTTATGATATAAAGTCAACTGTATGATTATGAGGTTTTGTAACATTACCCAAATCTACATGTGCATGTTATCACCTACCAATTATGCTATTCGTACATTTAGCATAAACCTAAAGTCTCAGAATACCAAAATATAAAGAAAATATAAAATTTTATTTGTTTTTACTCAAACATAAGAGTCCTCTTCACCATACCAAAAATTTCAAATTACTTATAAAACTAAAGTAAACCCTTATATTTAAAGGTATATGATTCATCATCTATCCCATATGTTTAGGAATAAATATGTATTTTAGTTAAACTAAATGAATAAATGTTATTGTTGGTGTATTAATGATTATATGTTATTAATAACTATGTTAGATTTCTGTGTTTACGTATATTAAAGAAAGAAAATATTAAATAGTTAGTAATGAAAATATAAATAATAAAATGATATTTATAAATAAGATGTGATTAATATTATGTTTTAGCATATTATGTTTTATTACTATTGTTTTTTATTTAAGAAAGAGGATATGAATGAATAAAATAAGACATGCAAAAAAACTTAGGTCTTAAAAGTGTACTATTCATAAGGTTCATCCATTAGATGTGTGTATATACGGGTGAGTTTTCTCTACAAAGTGTTTTTTTTTTGTAATGAAGACTCTCTTGTGTTAAGTCACCGCACTTCTTAAGTTGGAGAGCGCCGTTGCCCTACTACGGCCAGACTACGTTGTATTAACTGAGCCACGCTGACCTGAGAGTTTGGCTTGGGCGTTCGCCTAGGAAACCATACCACCGACTGCTATTTGACATGTTTTGTGCCACCATAAGAGTTGAACACTCTTTAACGTAACACACGATTGGACATTCTTGTAATATCTTTGTTTTAATTAATGATTGATTTGATTGATAGAGGACATTTTGGTAATTAAGCATGTTTTAAGCCATGTGTATAGTGGATGGAGCACCATAACAGCCCTAGCAATTATTACTATTTTTTAATTTTTAATTTAAAATATATAAAAAAAGACATAACATTCATAATATAAAAAATAGATTACAATAATTAAAAAACATTATAATGAAACTAAACACACTCTAAATTTAAATAACTAAAAGCCATGTTTTTTTCCGACAATCACCATGCACTTTAAAGCCAATTCCAACATCTTTCCGGTTGGACGGTCGATCGATTTCGAGTTGTAACGCCTCAAAACTCCAATGCTTATATTCCCTAATATGTTTCCATTGATATAAATAAAATAAATTAACTAGGCTCTTTAACTTAGTTATTTACTTAGTTAAACAAGTAAGAGTGAAAGTTGGGACAATTGTGATCAAGGACACACATGAAGGCTGAACTTAGAGATTTGACATGAAGTTAGGATTAAATAGAAAGTTCAAAATTTGGTGTGAGTAGTGTGTGTGTGTGTGTGTCGTGTATAGAGATGGAGAAAGAGGAGAAATACCCTCAAAACAAGAATGCAAAATCAGCCCAAAATCAAGGTTAAATTGAATGATAAACCTTGCATGAATGAAAATTTCTCACCATCTAGCTCTAAAAATCATACGGTAAGTTGTAATTTTTGATTTGGTGATTTTGCAAGAAGTGGGTTTATGATTAATCCATGAATTGGTATGAAATTAAGCATGAGTTTGCGTTGGAATCACCAAATAGAACTTGTGTTATTAATGCTTTTAAGTAATTTGATGTTTGAAGGTGAAACCCACTAGAGATGGTGAAGATGATGACATAGGTGTATCACCCATGTCCAATCCTTGTTCAATCTTTATGTGTCATGTTGTATGTAATGAATTTTTGTAGGTAGATTGAATGTGATATGAAATTTTAATGTTTTGATTATATTTAATGAATGAAAGCAAGAAGTTGGAAGATAGGCATGAAATACTTGTACATTGTGCCTTAATTGTGGTACGCACACCAAGTGTTTTATTAAAAGCCTAAGTGACAATTTTAAATGAAATTGTGTTCAAGTGATGGATGCATATGTGTAGAATACAACAATGAGGAAATTAATGATAGGTTAGCATGAGATTTGTATTTTGGATGAAATACTTGCGGGTATTAGTTTGATGAAATAATTTTGGTAAAAAGCATGCTTTACGAGTTTGTGCACCATACTTGAATGGTGTGGTGCACACCATATGTCGGGCTAGCTTCATAATGGTAATTTAGAAATGGATATGTACTAAACATATAGCTTGTGGACTTACTAGTAAAGGATGATGTTGGGATTATGTTAAATTGGCTAACTTGACTGTAGTCGACAATTGTGGTATCATGAGAGCATAAGTACGAATTGGATTGATTATCTTATGATTGATCATGTGTTGGTATGTGTCCAATAACATGAGTATAGACTGCGTATGGTATTAATATTATGGCCTACCATATTAAGATGGATACATGTTCATAAGTTGAATGTATGTAAGTAGGACAGTTGACTTTCTAAATGTCAACAATGTATGAATAGCATGGTTAGGCTTTCAGACACAATTATAAGAGTGGAGAACTCATGTGTTATGTACTAGATGATTTATGTGATGTGTATGATAATAATTGAGTTGCATGAATGTGGAACAAGGTAACTTTTAGTCTACGCCTTATGTATGTAGTATGTGGTATTTGGTTAACAAAAAGTCAAGTAATGTGTGAATAGAAAGAAATCAATGTTACTATGAATGAACTTGTGTGCAAACCAGAATGCGATTGTGATGACATGAATGGATAGAAACTACATTAGCATGGACTCAAGCACGAAAGGCTAACGGGTCAAGAGGAGGCGAGGAAGCAAGGATGAATACGGACGCTTAAGGTAAGTGATTCCCGAGCCCACTTCTTGTTATTTAAATGAAGTTATGTATGCTTGATTATTGGGAACCATATAAAGATGGGTATGTCATGGTAGTATCAAGGTAAGTATGATGGAAATTGATTATATGGTGTTGATTATGTTTGAAACTGTCACACCCCGGATTTCCAACCCAAATCCATACACCGGTGGGCCCGGGTGAGGAGTATCGTGACGTCAGTTGATAACATCATTGTCAATTAAACACGGCACAACGGAAGTCTTGGAATAAAATTACTATTACAAACCGAATGTTCGAAATACAAAATAATATACAGGCTCGTAATAGAAGATCCACATGCGGATCATAAAATATACAAAGAAAGAACATAAAACAGACTTTAGGGCAGATCTAAGGATTTGCAAGATCCTCTTATTTCACTACCGAGCCGCTTCTGGCCTATTTCGTATTGTACCTGCAAGCTTAATCTTTTGAAAATACGTCAGCTTTCGCTTGTAAATACACCCGACTGACTCATTTTGAAAACATTTTTAAATTTATATTTAAGTGCACGGAGCACAAATCTTTTATAACTTGGGAAAGTTACTTTGTAACCTTGTTAACAGATTCACATGTTTATCCATACATACAGGGCCTAGTACAGAGACCGAGACATGATTAAATACACACCACTTAGAACTCACAGAGGAGTTATCCCCAACGTCTTAGGTAATTTGCATTTGAGCGTCTGTCAGGTGTATGCCTACACCCCGCGCTAAGGTCGTGGCCATTATCTAATGTAATGAGCCGAGGATATCCAGGACACGGTAATTTAACCCCTGATGTTTAAATTATCAAACAAAACTGAGTAAAACGGAATATGCGGATTTACTAGCCACAATCCGGCATTCGATTGATCCCATTTCCGACCAAGCGGTAATAATTTACCGTATCCCAAGCCCGTATAGGGAAAATAAGTCAAGAGTATTACCTGAGCTAGCCTTGATTTTAAAATGTAAGATTTAATATCTCAGCCGTATCCAAAATGAATTAAGTGCAGATAGCATTTACCGGAAGGCTCTAGTCTGGATTATGGCATAAGCTAACCAATTAAATACTAACAGTCTTATTTAAGTCATAGACTTAGACCGAGTAGTGTACAGGATCAAAGACGTATAGCGCTTGATTAAGCAATGACCGGATAGAACGTAGTTTAAACCCGACAAGTACTTTGACTTGCATAATATGGTTAAACTATAAACATTCTGGATTTTGAGCTTAAAATGATAAGGTTAAACCCGTTTTGGTTAAATCCCGTAAACTAGTTACGTATAATCAATCGTACGCTTATAAGCGACAATGGGTAACCGGATAAGTCATGGAAAAGTTCTATATGCCATTATACTTTAATTAAGTTGTAATATCAGTAGGATATCAACTTATATGCCCGTTAAGGTTTTAAAATGAAACTAATTTCGGTAATTTCATACCGTAGAAAAGGAATTTGAATAAATTAAATGTTTATAATTATAAATATTTTGAAAAAAATAATTTATTTATGATATAATATCAGTGGGATATTAATTATATGTGTAATTTATCTTTTATGACCAAACTATGCACCGAAGGGCATTTTGGTCATTTTACACATAGTTTATAAATTATTTGGGATTCTGAGTTTGTATCATTACCTACTATAAAAATATTTAAAATAAGTTTTAAAATCAATAGGTAACAAGTCTTGGTTGATAGTTATGGTTTAAAACCATACTATGCGCCGAAACGACGCTTATGTCGTAAAATGACGATTTATGCGATGTTTAACGAAAATTGATGTTAAGGTCAGATTAAAATATCTTAGATATTTTATTTAATATAACATATCAGTAGGTAAAATATTAATTTTGAAAAGATATGATTAAAACTATTTTATAAGCCATAAGGGCTTTTCGTCATTTACCGACATATCACAAGGACTTGTTCATAAACTCAGTTTATAATCTGATTTAACATCCCAAATAATCCTACTTATAATATTACATCAGTAGGAAATTTCAAGTTCATTATCATTAAAACCTCTTTTTATGCAAAAAGGGCATTTTAGTCAAAATGGCATAATTACGGAACTTGTGCATAAACTCAGATTCTGATTATGATTATGTAATATAACCTCAGAGGGTTATGCTACATTATATGATGATAATAATACGACTTTAGATCAGTATCTAACTAATCTAAATCGGGTCAGAATCAAAAGTCAAATCAGAAGTCAAACTTCGCGACTTTCGGTTGCGAACCGACCCTAAAACTGAAATTGACGAGCCGAACATGTTCTTACATGTACTAATAATTATTACCAACTTGTTTAAGTGTCAAAAAAGGTTTCATAACATATATAAGATCCATTTATGATTTTTCCGAAAAATGGCCTGTTTGACTTTTTAATATCATAACTTTGACCCGTCAATTGGTCTAGCAAACGTGATCTTTAGGTGGTGCCCTTTATAGGGACTAACACCTACCTTATTACGATCACTTAGCCATATTCATTACGAACAATGGCTCGACCATAATGGTCTTAACTGAAAGTCAAGGCGTTTTCCGCAAAACGCTTGACTTTTGGCTATAAAAGCCTATAAACGAAAATGCAAGAGCAAGGAACACCTTCAAGCGGTTCCCATAATGCAATAGAACTATGTTGGATGCTCCTTTCAGTTAGGAACTTCCAGAGGAGGGAGAAGAGTTGAAAATGAGAAAGGTGCAAGTTCAACGGTTGAACCTTTACACCTATTTATAGTTGGAGAGCTTGAAGGAGGTGATGCCAGGTGCTAAAGGGTGTAAGAGAGAGCTTACTAGTGTCCCAAAACGTGGCATAGCAGTTTGGGAATCCATAGTTTCGAGTTAATTGGTTTTTGGCACTTTATATGGTGGCCAAGGCAATTTTCTGCAGATACGGCCCTCTGGCGGGCCGCGAGAGGCACATGCCTTACCTCTCGCGCCCCTATGCCACTTTCAAAAGTTGACACTTTTAGCCCCTTAACTTATAAAACCTCCTAAAACATCTTTTTAGCATATTTAGCCCTCCGTAGCCAATATTTGGCGTACTCGGGATTATGCCCGGACATTGTCGAGCTCTCGGTTCGTTGAAAGGTCACTCAGAGGTATAAATTAACATGTTGACACTTTTAGTCCCTCCAATGTCCAGCTTTTATAAAATTACGGATTTAATCCCTCTCAGCCACAAATGGAACATATGAGAGTTAGGACTTCGTAAAAGATCACTCAGAGGCTTGTTATAAGCATGTTGACTTCGATGTCACTCAGAGGCTGGGCATGTTGACACAAGGTCACTCAGAGGCCAAGTTTTAAGCATGTTGACACTAACGGTCATTCAGTGGCTATGTTTTAAGCATGTTGACACTAACGGTCACTCAGATGCTATGTTTTATGCATGTTGACATCAGAAGATCACTCAGAGACTTAGTTTGAGCATGTTGACGCTTTTAGTCCCTGTTAGTCTTTCATAGACTAAAATAAAAATATAACACGTGTCGCTATGTTATTGGACACGATTTTACAAGGTGTTACATCCTCACCCCCTTAAAAGAAATCTCGACCTCGAGATTTTATTCAAAAAGATGGGGGTACTTTTGTCGCATAGTGGACTCAACCTCCCATGTATACTCGGGACCTCTAAAGGCGTCCCATTTAACCTTTACTATAGGTATCAATTTCCTTCTGAGCTTCTTAACCTGCCGATCCTCAATCGAAACTGGCTTCTCAACGAACCTCAGGTTTTCATCTATTTACACATCTTTATGTGACATTGCTAGCGACTCATCGGCTAGACATTTCTTAAGGTTAGATATGTGGAATACATCATGGATTCCACTAAGCTCCTCTAGCAATCTGAGCTTATAAGCTACAGTGCCGACACATTCGACTATCTCGAATGGTCCGATATATCTTGGGCTTAACTTGCCCTTCTTCCCGAAACACATTACACCTTTCCAGGGTGACACTTTTAACATGACTTTGTCCCCCACTTGGAACTTAAGAGGTTTACGCCTCTTGTCAGCATAGCTTTTCTGCCTATTCCTGACAGCCTTGAGACGATCACGGATTTGCACAATCTTTTCCGTGGTCTCCAGGACAATCTCTGGTCCTGATAGTTGGGCTTCCCCAACTTCTGCCCAACACACGGGCGTTCTACATTTTCTCCCATACAAGGCCTCAAACGGAGCAGCCTTGATGCTCGTATGATAACTATTATTATAGGAGAATTTTATCAGGGGTAAGTGGTCAATCCAACTTCCACCTAAATCAATTACACATGCCCGAAGCATGTCTTCCAAAGTTTGAATAGTATGCTCACTTTGTCCATCAGTCTGCGGATGGTAAGCCGTACTAAAGTTTAATCATGTGCCTAAAGATTGTTGGAAACTTTTCCAAAAATGAGAGGTGTATCTAGTATCTATATAAGATACAATAGATACTAGCACACCATGTTGGGACACAATCTTGTCCACATACAACTTAGCCAATTTGTCTGAATTATACGTTTCCTTTATTGGCAAGAAATGTGCTGACTTAGTCAGTCTATCTACGATGACCCAAATAGTGTCATTTCCACTTTTGGTCTTAGGTAATTTGGTAATTAAGTCCATAGTTACCATTTCCCATTTCCATGTGGGAATTTCCAATTGTTGTAGAAGTCCTGACGGCTTCTGATGTTTGGCCTTAACTTACGAACACGTCAGACACTTAGCTACATTCTGTCATCACCTGGGTGAACTGAGTATCTTGAAATATGCGCTTCTTGGAGAATTAGATCTCTAAGTCCCCCAAAGATTGGAACCCAGATTCTATCATTAAACCTAAGGATTCCATCTTTTCCAAGTACTAACTGATCAACATTCGCCTAATCCCTATTAACCTTCTCTATAGAGTTGCTTTTGCGCATCCAATAGCTTCTCAATTCAAGTTATTTCTAAGCTCAATGCTCTTGGCATTAATCCTGTTAGGTTTAACCCTTTCTTTGCGACTTAAGGCGTCAGCAACTACGTTTGCCTCGCCGGGATGATGGCGAATCTCGCAATCATAGTCGTTAAGTGTTTCCATCCAACGGAGGGAGAAGAGTTGAAAATGAGAAAGGTGCAAGTTCAAAGGTTCAACCTCTGCACCTATTTATAGTTGGAGAGCTTGAATGAGGTGATGCCAAGTGCTAAGGGGTGTAAGAGGGAGTTTACAAGTATCCCAAACGTGGCATAGCAGTTTGGGAATCCATAGTTTCGAGTTAATTGGTTTTTGGCACTTTGTGTGGTGGCCAAGGCAATTTTCTGCAGATACAGCCATCTGGCGGGCCGCGAGAGGCACATGCCTTACCTCTCGCGCCCCGCGAGCGCCCCCATGCCACTTTCAAAAGTTGACACTTTTAGCCCCTTAACTTATAAAACCTCCTAGACCCTCCTAAAACACCTTTTTAGCATATTTAGCCCTCCGTATCCAATATTTGGCGTACCCGGGATTATGCTCGGACATTATCGAGCTCTCAGTTCGTTAAAAGGTCACTCAGAGGTATAAATTAACATGTTGACACTTTTAATCCCTCCAATGTCCAACTTTTATAAAATTACGGATTTAATCCCTCTCATCCACAAATGGAACATATGAGAGTCAGGACTTCGTAAAAGATCACTCAGAGGCTTGTTATAAGCATGTTGACTTCGATGTCACTCAGAGGCTGGGCATGTTGACACAACGGTCACTCAGAGGCCAAGTTTTAAGCATGTTGACACTAACGGTCACTCAGAGGCTATGTTTTAATCATGTTGACACTAACGATCACTCAGAGGCTACGTTTTATGCATGTTGACATCAGAAGATCACTCATAGACTTAGTTTGAGCATGTTGACGCTTTTAGTCCCTGTTAGTCTTTCATAGACTAAAAATAAAAATATAACACGTGTCGCTATATTATTGGACACGATTTTACAGGGTGTTACAGAAACTGTATGGAATAAGTAAACGGGTCACAAATACGGAAGTAATTAACCAAGTTGTGAAAATTGGATGTTGGGAAATGAGAATTAGAATACGAATGATTTGGAGGCTTGGGAAAATGTCAATTCATCTTTTGGGCCCTCGGGGTGCACGAAAAGGGATCGAAATGCTCAAAAGAAAGAAATTCAGCGTCAGACCTGCAGGTTGCGTTGCCGACGCCCCTTCAGGCCGTCGACGACACCATGCCCCATTTCTAGATTTTCTTGGTTTTCAAGATCCTGTTAAGCTTCCTAAAGGTACCCCAAGCCTACTATGGAGTTTTGTGGGGTATAAGTAAGGACAAAACCCGTAAGGGAGCTTGCACGAAGATGTAGCATGTATGTTGGTGCGTGTAAATGTGGATTTCATTATGTATATGACTAATTTTCTTAGGAATGATTGTACTTGGATTTCATTATGTATATGACTAATTTCTTAATATTTTTAGTGGCTCAATCTAAATACATAACAATTTTACATAATATTTTTAGTGTTTTCCGTCGTGAAGGATTTCTTGAAGTAAGACAAGATATGTGGGGGTTTGGGGTGTGTCTCTCATTCAAGTCATTGGAAACATGTATAAACTTTAAGCAATAGGGGGAGGACGTACATAACCTGATAGGTTCAAATTCAATGGGTCCTCAACCCTGTCTAAATCACATGAGTTTGAAGGTTAAATTGATGGAGGTTTTGTAGATATTGGCATTTCTAAGTTTGTGTTATGTTGACTTTTGAACCTTGGGTTGGAATTTGAATTTTGTTACATTTTAATGTTAGACTTCGCTATGTTTGGTTTAAATTGTTAGTCTAGCACTACATGTGATGCCATATTACCAGCAAGTGGGGTTCTCAGGTTTTTGGGCCTTACAAATGATTTGAGTTCAAGTTCAATGGGAGATAGGTGGATTTGAGATTTTGATGGAGATGAGTCATTTTCGGTTAAAACATTAGAAGGCACATAGATAATATTTCGTTACTAGAAGTGAATATGGAGATGAGGTGTTGACGTGGAATTTGTCAATCAAGAAAACATTTTGGATTGGTGGGTGTTAGTGGAAATGAGTATTGATGTTCCAAGTGTCTTGTATCTGATTTGTTAGTTATCGAAGGAGTCATTGCCTCATTTATTTGGGTTTTGGGATATAGCGAGTAGTGTGTGGGACTCGATTTTCAAGTGGTTGCACGCCCGTTGTTTCGTTTACGCTGATGGAGATCATTATATGGATGGATTTAAGTGGTTTGCATAAATGGAGGAAACTTTTGGTTCATGGTATTTTTCTTACTATGTGGTGGAATAAATATATGGAGGTTTCCTAACGACGTGGTTTGATAGTAAGGGACATTAGAAAGGAATCGATTTTATAATATTGTTAATTTTCTGTATATGTGGATTGTGTCTAGAAATAGAAAAATTGACGTTACTTGGACGGATTGATAATAAAACCCACTCATGTTTGTGTAATGTTTGGCTAGCTGTTAATATCATGTTATTAAAAAAAATGGAAAAGAAAAGAAACAATCTGCATTTATAAATTGGATTTGATTAAGTATTAGATTCAACACCTGCTCTACTGGTAGAAAACGAAAACAGTTGTAAAAATTTATATTTTTGAGTTTTTTTTCATATTTAATTTTGATGAGTAAAGTGATTATAAATTTTAGAGTGCAACTTATAAAAGGAAAACTTAATGATTAAACTTAACTCATCTCTCATTTTTCATATCTAATAATCACAAATATAATGAGTATTATATTTCTTTGTAATCTAAGTGATTTTAAGTATAAAAGTGTAATAATTAAATGCAACAGAAAAGCTAAAGAGTAGAATCTTTTGATTCATGCCACTTATACTTAGTTATCAAGAAAAATTAGCTTTTCTATAAAAATCAAAATCTAATAATAAATGAAGATGTAATTAACTATAAGATTTAGAGGAGAAATATCAACTCTTAAGAAAAAAAGACCATTGTACTCGTGACTCATTTTTCATTTCTTCATACTTTTTTTTCCATTTGACTATTTTTTTTTCATTTTTTTCATACTACTTTTAAAAAAAAAGAAAACTTCATCAAAACACACATTCGACTCAAACGGGCAAAAGGCCAAACAACAACAACACCCTGACCCAAACGGGTAAAGGGCAGAAAATTACAACATATACATATGGTATTTACACCAATCAACCCAAATAATATAATTACAAGACGTTCTATTTTTAACCTAAGCGAAACCTCTCAATTTAATCCCCTAAAATATTTTGCGGACTTCGTCTAATTTGATTGAAAACCATCTCGTTCCTTCCTTTCCAAATGCGCCAGCACGAAATTGTCACCGAGCCTTGAATGATCTTCTTTGCTTTCTTTCCAACTTGAGAGAAATTGTGTATATCCAAAATGTATTTGAAGTCGAAAATATATGTTGGAGGGATTTTGCACCAAACACTAAACTCCGACCATACCCGACTCGCCATTGAACACGCAGTAAAAAGGTGCTCCACCGTTTCCTCAAAGTGTCACAAAAAGGGCTCATAACCAATATCATATCCACGTTCCTTATTCTTAAATTAACTCTCGTAGCAAGCTTATCTAGACTACCTCTCCAAGCCACAATATTACATTTGAGAGGCACTCATTTACACTATTCAAAATTAGGAAGATGACTATTTCCCCTTTCAGCAAATAACGCATTTTTGACTGCCTTCACTGAGAAACATCCTAACTACCATCGTTCCAAAGCCACGTATCCTTATAATAGGAAAGCATAACCATATTAAGAACCTCTTGACATTTCTGCCATTCCTTAAGCTCCACGTCAGACTCGGGCAGTCTAGACCAATTCCACGCCAATCCACCATTTTCGCTGTTCACATCCATTCTATCTGCAACCCTGCAAGTTTTAAACAATTCCAACCCGAACAGAAGTGGCCATCTTTCCAAAAAAGACAGATCACCCATCCAGGTATCTATCCAGAATCGAATATTCTCCCTGTTCCCTACCTTACCCAATACCAGGCGATTTAAGCCCTTCCCGTTTATTTTAATATTAGAAATCGTCTTCACAATATTATTCCAACACCCTGCAATGTTACCGTTAATTGGGAGGAAACTCCTTTGATTGATTTTACTATGGCAAGCTTCCATCACTTTCCTCCAAAGGTTTTGATTTTCAACCCTGTACCTCCATCCCCATTTAAACAGATTGACCTTATTGACCTTTTTGTGTCTGTTGATACCCAATCTTAAGACACCCAGTTTAATTTGTTATTACCACTAGAATCCGCCCAAAGAAATTTTCCCATTTTAGCTTCCAGAATCTTAATGATTCCAACTGACACTTTATATAATGAGAAGTAATAGAAAGGGAGACTTTCCAACACTGAATTAATCAGGGTAAGCCTCCCCCCTATCGAAATAGTTTTAGCTTTCTAAACCGACAAACTTTTATCAAAAACCTCTATAATAGGGTTCCAATTATTTATCCTATTCATGTTAGCCCCCACCGTAATCCCTAAATAAGTGAGCGGGATATTATCAGTATTACACCCCACCACCTTAGCCATATCCTTAATTTCACCATTTTCCACTACCAACCCGTATAAGTTAGATTTGTGCAGATTAATTTTTAAGCCCGAACAAAGATAAAAAATTCTTAGACATCTAGCCATATTCAACACATTATCCTTATCCCATTCTCCCATCAAGAGACTATCATCCACATAAAAATAATGAAAATTTTCGGGCCATTGTTAGGTGTTTGAATATCTTTAAAGAACCCTTCGCTCTCTGCTTTATAGAAAATGCTAGAAAGAGCTTCCATAACCACAAAGAACAGAAACGGCAACAACGGGTCTCCTTGTCTAAAACCTTTGGAGTAACTAAATTCAAAAGTAGGAGACCTGTTGACTAAAACCGAGGACCTAACCGAAGCTAGAACCCCTCAACCCATTTACACCATAAACTAGGAAAACTCATCGGCCCCATAGTATCCAAAAGAAACTTTCAACTAACGTTATCATAAGCATTTTCAAAATTAATTTTTAGCAAGAAAAGTCTTTTATTATTTTTTAATCCAGACAATATTTTCATTTATCCAAGTTTTCATTACTTCATTATTTTGTCTAAATATAAAATTTAGTATCAAAGATGTAATAATTACCTACTATAATTCCACAATATATGTTAATACAATAAGATACGCTTCCTACGAGGCATGTTTGACCAGTTGTATTTATTAATGAGTGAATTACACGTCGGTTGTTTAATTTGTCATCCTTGATATACTACATGTCTATATTTTAAGAATGATTAGTAGGATTTTTCACGTTTAGTAACGGTTTTTTGGTCGGTATAGGTTTGGTTCGTTACAATACCTTACATCGAGCGACGATATAAAAAAAGCTAACGATGATATTAACACGTACTTTATATCGAGTAAAAAAAAAATACCAGTAGCAATACCAATACCGATGTTCGATTGGTATTGATTCGGCTACGCGCACTCGATATATTTTACGATACTAAAAGATAGTATATCAAGATAAGTAAAAAAAAACATAAAAATGAATATTGTATCGGTACCAATTTGATGAACGACATCAATTCGTTTTGTCAAAGTAAAGGAAAAATAAACTCTATTTAAACCTTTGAATTTAACTTTTATTGCATCATAGTGGTAATTATGTAATAAAGTTGTAATAAGGTAGCAATTATGTGATCAACCTAAAAGTCTTCAAACTTTCATAGCAAAAACAAAAATGAAAAACATTACTGGTGCCCTAACCCCTTCATTAATAATATATATAATATATAATATATAATAATATAATATAATAATAATATGCTAGGCAATTATTATTTTTTTTGGCCAGGTAATATGCTAGTTAATTATTATTAGATTGTAATCACAGTTGAGTTGTTGGGTTGAAAATTTTGATTGGATGGTAAAGAGGTAATGAAAAATCAGTTGTACAAAAAAATATAAATCGCCTTTTTAATGTAATTGAGGTCTTCTATCTTTCTTTTTAATCGATGTCTTTATGGTTGTTTATCTTTTATTTCTAATTAATAAACTTTAATTTATATACTTTATACTTGATAATAAAAAGAGGCCGAATATAAAGGATTGGAGAATATGAATATGAGAATTAGTTGAAAGGCATAACGTTGCTCTCGAGAAATTAAGAGTTGTTAAAGAGTTGAAGAAAAATATTTAATTTCGGAAGAGTTATATATAAATTAAAAATAAAAAACTTTAAATGTTAAAACTTTTCTATTAAACCCATTTAAACAATCGAAACTTTTTAAATGGGTAATTTTATCAAACCATGTCATATTCGTCTGACCAGTTTTATAAACATGATATATGAGCTAATACAAAACAGGATTATATTATATATATTTTTTGGTCGTGTCAAAATTGAGGGCGAGTCACTAAATACTGTTACTAAAAAAATGGTTTATGAAAGCATCAAACTAAATAATATTATGCTGAAACAAACGACAGATATTAAGTTATAATATTATTCTTTTACAACCTTTTATGTTCGAAAAAGTTGTATAAAAATAATACTATTAACTTTTTCTTCAATGCAATCAAAACTATTAAAAAGAAAGTCTTCAAAATATATATTTATAATAACTTAAATAAAAATAAAACATTTTATTTTATATATCCCAATTGGACCAGTCAAATTAGGATTTTGTGCTGTTAAAATTTAAAATTTTGTCATTGGTTTTTTCCTTCTCTTAGGAAATTGCGATTTTGCTCTTAGTTCAAATTTACAGTTTTGTCATCGTTTTTGTTTTTTTTTACTGTCAAATAACGATTTTGCCCCAGTATAAATTTATAGTCATGCCATGGTTTTTTTTTTGATAAAATTATGGTAATGTTTTATTTTAATTGGTTGACTCGGCCAGACAGCAGTTGTCTAACACACGCCCATTTGTTGACTCGGTGTAATTTTTTTAGATAGTGTTATAAGTTGTATGTACAAATAACCAAAACATAGACGTATATTTTATGAAAGTGAAATATTCTGCTTAGAGCGTCGTTGGGTGGGACAAAAACTAGTTAATAAAGGTATAAAAACCAAACAAAATTTTTGTGAATTTAACACAAGATCGAGATGAAAAGTACAATTGATCAAGTTAAATTCTTATGGTACCAGAGTTGAACATCTGTTGACATTTGCCAATAATCTCTCTCTCTCTCTCTCTCTCTCTCACTCATATTATTCTGCTTGTAACTCAAAAGTTGTCATAAATCTCACACAACAAACACCAACAACAGGAGATGTGTGATTCCTCTTCTGAAGCACCATGAACAACAACCGCTTCAAAACCATTCCATTACTTGTTCTACTAACAATCCATCAAACATTTGGCCTCACAATTGACGGCATCCTCTTACTCTCATTCAAATACTCTGTTTTAACAGACCCTCTTAACGTCCTAACCACATGGAACTACTCAGACGAATCTCCATGCTCATGGAACGGCGTCGTATGCCAAACATTCCTCACCGACACTCGCGTCACCGGAATATCACTCCCCAATTCCAGACTCACCGCCTCCCTTCCCGCCAACTTGGGTTTAATCGAACACCTTCGTGAAGTCAACTTATCAAATAATTCAATCAACGGAACCATTCCGCTGTCGTTATACAATGCGGCTGAACTCGAGTCTCTTGATTTATCAAATAATTTACTCTCCGGAGAGATTTATGAGTTCGTTAGCGGGTGGAAGAGTCTTCGGATTCTTAACGTTTCCGGTAACTTGTTAGCCGGAAAACTGCCGGTAAACCTTGCATTGCTTCCCAACTTAACGGCGGTTTCGCTGAAGGGTAATAATTTTTTCGGTGAGATCTCCGGTGGGTTTGATTCGGTTAAAGTTTTGGATCTGTCGAGTAACTTCATCACCGGAAAGTTACCGGAACATTTTGGTGGTGGGGATGTTGAATACTTTAACATTTCGCACAACAATATTTCCGGCGAGATCCCGGAACAATTCGCGACTAGATTCTCAACAAACGCGACGATTGATTTGTCGTTTAATTATCTGACGGGTGCAATTCCGGAATCTAGTGTTTTCTTCAACCAAACTGAACGATCGTTTGCCGGAAATCCGGAGCTTTGTGGGAAACCATTGAAAAATTTATGTGTGATTCCTTCGTCTTTTTCTGCTCCACCTAATGTGTCTTCGGATTCTACGACGTACCCTCCGGCTATCGCGGGTATCCCTGAAACGATCCCGTCGTCTCGTTCGAGCAATTCGTCGGATACGAATACGTCGTCGTCGAAAACTCGGTTTAAAACGAGCACTATTGTGTGGATCGTGGTTGGAGACGTCGCGTTGGTAGCGGTTTTGGCTATGATTTTTGTTTACATTATGAAAAAACGTCAACGCCATACATCGACTGATCAGCAGAAAGGTACTGTGTATTATTGATCAACTATTTATTTATGTTTTATATAGCAATAAATGTATTGTGTATTATATGTTTTAACTTTATACTAAATATACACTCTAACTAATATATTTTATGAAAGTCTAAATAAGGATAACGATTGTGCAGCATCATCGGATGATGACGAGCGTAAAACGTTACGCTCATGGGGATGTTTGATGAAGAGAAAAAGCACGGAAGGCGAAGAATTAAGCGAAATTTCAAGCTCGGAAGGCTCGGATACCGAAATGGCGCAATCAGATAAGGATAAACCCGACGATTTGACTGGAAAAGAAGGGAGAAGAAGGGGTTGGTGACGGTTGACGGGGCGATAAAGAGCTGGAACTAGAGACGTTATTGAAAGCGTCAGCGTATATACTTGGAACATCCGGGTCGAGTATAATATACAAGGCGGTGTTGGAGGACGGTACGGCGTTGGCGGTTAGACGGATCGGGGAAAACGGGTTGGAGCGGTTTAGGGACTTTGAGAACCAAGTTCGGGTCATTGCGAAGCTGGTTCACCGGAATCTGGTTCGGATTCGGGGATTCTATTGGGGTGCAGATGAGAAGCTTGTTATTTACGATTACGTTCCGTATGGCAACTTATCCAATGCACGCTATAGTGAGCCATCTCACTCTTTTCTCTTTATGCGCATTTTAGCATTCCATGTGTTCACGTTAGCATGTTACCACTATTATTTAAAAATGTGTTCGTTTATTGACTAGTCATTCTTTTTCTTATACAGATAGAAAATCATTTTACAAAAAATATATGCTAACAAAGTAACAAGTAGAATTTGGTAGGAATAACATTTGTTATATGTAGAAAAATAGTTGAAATACATTTTTTAAAAATTGTGCATTTTTTTTTTGAAAAAAACATATGGATACTTTTGTTAGTGTTGTTTTTAGGGTGGAAGGGGTGTTCCTTAAATGGAGAGTGGTAAATTTTTTTTAACTAATAATATCATATGAACTTTTTCATTCACTCCCCAATTTGCACTCAAGCACTAGGGATGCTCAAACACGAGTGGTAAATATTTAAAAAAAATTGTGATTGATTGAAAAAAGGTGGAACCCACCATTAACCCTCTCGCTCTCCTCTATCTCTTTTCTTCTTTTTTTGGTGAGTATTCACCATTTGAGGGAGTCACCGAACTCCGATTTGGGGGTGGCGGCCCAATGCTGCTCGGTAAAATGGGGTTACCGAAGGGGTCACCGAACCACCCTTATTATATAATTTATCGTAATTGCATCTCCCTAGTCTGACTTTCTAGGTCTTGAAAGTTATAAGTCATTTGACATCTAAGAGGTGGTTTTAAAAAACCAAAAGTTGGTATTGTCAACTTCATCTTTAGGCTAAAGACGGGGCTACCATGGCCGATTCAATTTATAAAAGACAACACATTTAGACTAAAGTCAGAACTAAAAATTCAACTATACTTTTTTTGCATAAGCTCAAGAGAACTCATTTGATTTGCATTTTTAAGACTCCAAAATCGGACTTCCAAATCCGATTATGGAATTCAAGATGTATAAAAGAATCCAAATCGTTTTCCAATACACAATATTCTCAAAGTTTTAGAAATAGACAGGCTTGGTTGAAGGAGTCAATAAAAAGTTTGAGATAATTTCTTAATGTTATTCTAATTAATAATAAATTACATACTACAATAAATATTATTGTTATAATAATGATTATGTTTAACAATTAAATTACCAAGTTGCATTACTTAACGAGTTTGGAATTTGTTAATTATTATTTTACAAAAAGCTAAGATTTAGAGAATATAAACCACCGAATATTGTTAAAAGCTTAGAATATAATATATATCCATTATATTATGTTTCCACAAAATTCCCAACACACGTTAATCAACATGCACATGCGCAATCTAGCTTTCCAACATTTCTAATACTATAATGAGCTGTTGACGGGGACCGAGTTGGAGTTGTTGTAACTGAACCCTTTGTTTTATTGACCTCATGCACCACAGGTCAACTGTCACGTAGCGGGTGTTCTCATTGTCATTAGTATACTTTTGGCCCATTGCGTATGATAGCAATAAAGGTGCTTGCTTCCACGAGTTGTAATAAATATTATTATTACGTAATTAAATTATTCTTTACAACTTTATCAATCGAATTAGATGATATACTTTTTATAGAAAGTAATTTAATCATTTATTGTTGTTGTCCCAAATCTTTAACATGCTTTATTGGCTTGTACTTTTGGTAGGGAAGGTTGGATCCTCACCTTGTCCGCTACCGTGGGGTGTACGGCTTAAGATAGCAATAGGGACGGCCCGTGGGCTGGTTTACATCCATGACAAAAAGCAAGTGCATGGGAATCTCAAACCAAGTAACATTTTGTTAGGATCTGATATGGAGCCTAAGATAGGAGATTTTGGACTTGAAAGGCTACTGGCAGGCGATCAGAGTTGCAAAGTGGGTGGATCAACCAGAACATTCGGTAGCAAGAGGTCAACCACATCTCGAGACGGCTTTACCGATATGGTCATTGGAGCAAAGTTGAGCCCAAGCCCAAGTTCCATAGGCTGCATTTCCCCGTATTATGCACCAGAGTCGCTAAGAAACCTAAAGCCCAACCCAAAGTGGGACGTGTACTCGTATGGTGTTGTATTGCTTGAACTTCTAACGGGGAAGGTTTTTGTGTCAGATGAGTTTGGACCGGCTAACATGACGTGGAGTGCCACGTTGACGGTTGAAGAGAAGAAAAAGTTGTTACGAACGGTTGACGTGGCAGTTCGTGCTGACATGGAAGGCAAAGAAGTGGCATTGTTGAGGTTGTTGAGAGTGGCTTACAGTTGTATATCACCGGTCCCACAGAAGAGACCACATATGAAAGAGGTGCTACATGTTCTTGAAAAATTTCCTTGTGGAGATATGTGTTTTTATGATTGATTTAAACAAATAATCGGTTGTTTGAATTTAAATTCTGTTGTCTTGTCTATAACTGATTTTTTTAAATAATAATAATAATAGAGCGGGTGTAGGATGGAAATTTCAAAATTTGTGTATATAATAACTTTCAATGATGATTGTACACTATTTATTGATTAATCTATTATATCTAATTATAATATAATATAATATAATATAATTATAATATAATTATAATTATAATATAATTATAATTATAATATAATTTGACACAGGTTAGTGATGTTTTTCCTTTGTATGTTTTTTAGTTTATTAGTAAAATGGGTTCCAACCATAATTGTTAGGTTAAAATGAGTCGTTTTAAAAAAAAAATATTAAAATAGTTTCATTCGTATTTTTTTATTATGGAGGTGGTGTTGGGGACGATTAGGAAATATTGTTGGGGTCGCCGTGGTTGTGTTGACATTGGAGGCGACAACAATGGTGGGGAGACATACATATGGTGGTGGTGGTGAGGATGATAGCGAAGGTGTTGGTGGTAGGTGGTAGAAGCGGCGACGATGGTGGGCGTGTCATTCGTAGTGGCGGCGAAGGTTGCGGCGACGGTAGAATGACGATGACGGTTGTAGCGTGTACGCCGCGGTGGAGGGCGTGTCAGCGATGCTGGTGATGGTAGCAGCAGCATTGGTGATGACGATGGTAGTGGAGTTGTGGTGGCAATTGTTTTGCTAACAACCTGGTTGTATTCTTATTAAACTAAATAGTTCCTCTTTTTGTCTCGTTGTCTAATATGAGCACACACAAATTGACCCCATAGAGGAGTGGGGGCGTATAGGTGATGGTGCGTGGTGGATGGTGACCACGCGTGGAAGATTGTCGCCACCCATGGCCATCACACATGGACCATTAACGCGTCGACTATATCACGCGTTGAAATAATGATGACCGTTGTAAATTCGAACGTTGGAGGTGGCTTGGTGACTGTTTGAGCATTTTACTTTTATATAAAAAAAACCCTTTAAACACTTTATATAAACCCATTCAATTTAAGTTTTTAAACACATAAAAAAAATATAAACTCTACAATCACATTCTTTAACCAAAAAAACGGAAGGCTCAAGCAAACATGGTTTGGGTTCGAAGAAAAAACAAACACAATTAAAGGTTCGAGCTAATCTTGGCAAGCTCGTGAGATTTCAAAACGAATTGTTTCAAAACCAACCGTTTCCCAACCAACCCTTTCCTCACCAACCCTTTCAACACAACCTGTTTCATACCCAACTGTATCTCAACCAACCGTATTAAAACCAAGCGTTTATTCCACCGTATCCAATCCAAACGTTTCAAACCCAAGCTTTTAATCAAATGTCTATCGACCCACTTGAAGATAACAATCTTATCCACCAATTCGCCCGTGCATATCTCGAACCACAACAACAAGATCATGACGATGAAGATAGTGAACCGGTTCAACAAGAAGAAGAAGATGGTGACAATGTAGAGGTTGATATCGTCCCAATAGCCGTGGTCGGAAAGCTTGGATGAGTGCCGAAGAGGTCGCCTTGGTCAAGGCATACTTGCACATCTCCGAAACAAAAAACATTCAAACGAACAAAGAAGAGAATCGTTTTGGCGTCGAGTTATTGCACATTTTTACAAACTTCCCGGTTCGACCTAACGCGACATGGATCAAATGACGTTAAAGTGGGGAGATTTGAACCGAAAAATAAGTAAATTTATCGTTTGCTTCATTCAATTGGTAATTACTTTATTTTGTTATATTTTTATCTTGTTTGTAAACTATTCTTATCTTGTTTATAAAATATTTTTTTATGTTTTATATAATTTATTTTTGATCTTGTCTATAGAATATTTTTGTAGTACCAAAATCCACAAAGCGGAGCAAGCGAGACGAATATCATCAAAAACGCCTTAGAGGAGTATTTCCGGACATACAAATGTAAAACTTTTCCACACATGGCATCATGGGAGGTTGCGATACATCACCCGAAGCGGGAACCAGTTGACTTGGTCAACATGCATGGTCCGACGGCTCAAAAAAAGAGGAGTTTCAAAAAGATCAAAAACCTCCGAGTCCGGGAACTACACTACTTCCGAGTCCGGGAACATACCCGAAATGAATCTCAATGACCAACCCGACAAGATGATAAACCCACTAAACCGAATCGCAAGAAAAGTGGTGAATCATCATCAAGAGGAAAGGAGGCGGTGGCGGAGTCCCCCACCGAATTCAAAGCCACCAAGTTGGTCGGAATGGCCGAAACCAAAGAAAGAAAAGAAAAAATTGCAGCTTCAAAACTTAGACGCGACGAGGCGTATATTATAGACTTAACCGAAAACAAAAAAAATAGTGAAAATATCATGTTACAACCGCGCGAAACTCTTAGCGAACCGGCTAAACCGATCCTACTTCGACGAAAACGCGAAATATGTGAAAAGTGGTGTTGGGAGATGCCGTAGAATTTTTAGTTTTTTTTTTACTTTGTAACGTTTATTTTTTTAGTTTGTAATTTAGGGTTTTTTTTAATGTATTATTTATTTAAATGAAATTGTTATTATTAATTTATTATTTAAAAAATAAAAAAAATCATCACTAGTGATGGGCACCCCACTAAATTTCATCACTAGTGATGGATGATCCTCGATAAAATGACGGAACTCGATTGGGTATGGTGAGTGATAGCTAGTAGAGCACCCCCTTATATAACTGGAGTAAACACATTAAGTTGTTTAATTTTTGGTGGCCTATATAAGCGCATACACAATTTACTCTTGACGAAATAAATCAGTAATACATTTTTATTGCTTGGGTCAGCATTCTCTAAGATAGCAGGCTTATAGTTTTGCAAAGAGAATGCATTCAGTCCATCGGATCCGAGCAAGGCATTCAACACTATGCAACTTAGCTACATGGGACCAAACTAGTCAATTTGTGTGTGTTCATATTAAACAACGAGACAAAACGAGCAACTATTTAATTTAATAAGAGTAGAACTAGGTTGCTGCAACTTAACTACATGGGACACCATACGGACCGTTTGTCCATTGTTGTTTCTCATTCCGGGCCTATCCAACAGTTGGATGTCAAGAACGCTTTCTACATGGAAATCTAAACGAGTTAGTATTTATGCATGAGCCCCCAGGCTTTGCTCATAAGCGTTTTCCTAATTTTGTGTGCTAGTTGAAAAAGTCGCTTTATGGCCTTAAGCAGGCTCCTCTGTGACAACTCACTTTTTGTCTACACACAAGGCTCTCACTCTACTTATTGCTTCTTTATGGTGACAATATAGTTCTCACAGCCTCTTGTGATGAGTTATTACAAGATATTATTCGCATGCTCTCACGAGAATTTGCAATTACCGACTTGGGCCATTTACATCATTTTTCAGGTATTCAGGTGACCCGAAATTCTACAGGTTTATTTTTGGATCAGACCGGTATGCGAAGGACATCATCTATCGTGCATCCATGTCCTCCTGTAACCGTACACCACACCGGTTGACTTGTCAGCCAAACTTAGTACATTTGATGGTCCTTTGTTTCATGATCCGACTCTCTATTGTCGTCTCGCTGGTGCTTTACAGTAACTTACGTTCACACGCCAAGATATCTCATATGCAGTACAACAGGTCTGCCTTTTCATGCATGAGCCTCGGGATCCTCACTTTGCCTTTCTCAAAAGGATATTACGGTATTTACAAAGGACGATTGATTATGGCATTCGCATTGGTAAGTCTACTACACATTCTTTGGTAGCCTACTCTGATGCAGATTGGGGAGGTTGTCCTGATTCCCGTCGTTCTACTAGTGGTTACTGTGTTTTTCTGGGCGACAATCTTATTTCGTGGTCATCTAAGAGGCAACCCACTATTTCCCGTTCTAGTGCTGAGGCAGAGTATCGTGGGGTTGCACATGTTGTGGCTGAAACCACTTGGTTATAAAAGTTACTTACTTCTTGAGTTATAGCTCCCGCTTCGACAGACATCCGTAATTTACTGTGATAATGTTTCAAATGTCTACATGTCCAATAAACCAGTTCAACATCAACGCATAAAACATAATGAGGCAGACATTGGGCAGATTCGAGTTCTTCATGTACATTTGGCCCTACAGTATGCAAATATTTTTACTAAGGGACTTGCTCGTTAGCTCTTTCGGTTTTTTCGCTCCAGCTTGAGCGTCTATCCACTGCCTGCTCAAATTGTGAGGGAGTTTTAGCCGATATATGTTTATCTTTATAGAATAATATTTGAATTGATATTGTAGAGATAGATTTGATCTTTTGTAATTATATGGGGATTATGTTTCCTTGTTTAGAGACAGGGCACATTTGTAGTCTCCATATTTAAATGGTTGTTTTCCTAGATCATCAAGCATTCTAAACCATAAACACTTTTAGTTATTTGTTGAATTCAAAACAACTAATATTGATTCAAGTGGCAGCTAACATCAAAGTCGGTTCTAACCAGATCGATATGTGAATTGAGGGGCTATACGTAAACGATAAATTTGATCAACAGATATTTAGCAGTCTAGTCATCGGTTTGATTTTTTAGATAATCTATACTTTTTAATACGAGGAATGAAATAAAACCATGATCATTGTTATCCAAATCTGCACGGGTTGGTGAGAGACTCTCGATTGCAGTCGTCCTTACGAGAATACTGTTAATCTCATCATGAAGGACTGAAGGGGTATGGTTCTGAATCCTACACAAGGCTTACAAGCCATGCGCAAGGAAGACCATATACAAACTAAAACACCACAACACTCAGCTACTTCCACCGCTGACACCCCTTCCGCCCGCACACAACACTGGCAACTAGTGTAAGTACTGATAGTACAAATGGAAGGAGCCCGGAGCCAATCAGCGTACGCCAGGCTCTCTCCATACAATTCCCACAATGACGATTCTGGCAGGAGACAAGAAGTATAAAAGGACAGTAACGTGTAACCAATCAGCGTGCGCCATTCACTACTCCATGATCTCCACTCACGGCTGATGACAGACTCGAAAACGAGTACACTCGGCAGGCCACATGGCACCGGTCACCGTGCGTCAACGACCCCTTACCTCTACATACACCATCTGTCGTGTCGGAGGGGACCAACAGGATATTCCTTGTTAGCGACGTCTGGCACAAGGACCATCGGCTCATCTCTTTCTCCACACTCTTCGGCTATAAATATGAGCCTCCAACGACAGTTTGAAGGATCGACTCTCTTACTCTCTCAATCTTAACACACACTCGTTTATTTTCTACAAACGAATACTTATTCTCACGCCGGAGAGTGGTTATAAGTAGAACCCCCACCTCTCCTCCTCGTAACGAACTTCATGGTGTTCTTGTTTTGTAGATCTACGGAACAAGTCCAATTGCAAATCAAGAAGAGCGAAGGATCAACCATCTTGTTGAGACCACTCATCCCTCAAGCCTAAACCCTATGATTTGAACTTATTATTTCTTCATTGGCGCCATTTTCTATTTACTACTACCTTTTCATCTTTTTTCTCTTCATTTCGATCGAATGGCTGATATATTCCCTTCCCAGCTTTTGGTTCAAACTCCAAGTCAGCAGTGATTGAGACCGCTCCGCGCGGCAAAAGCCATCAATATGATGGATTTGGACGAGTTAAACACAATACTGGCACTGACGTGGTTGAGTGCGAGTATAATTTTTGGATATATTTTTAGTACTTGTTGGGCTTGGAGCTTTAAAGATTTATTCATTTATGATGTATCTGGGCTATTGGGTTAGTGTGGGCTTCCTAGTGCCTAATGAGCCTAGGGTTGTACTTATGGGCTTTATGATGGTTATAAATAGAGGTGCTAGGTCATTTAGTAGGGGTTAGAGAGTTGATAGTAAAAACTTGTATCTGACATCTTTGGTGTATGCAAGTTACAATTATTGAAGTTATTCAAGTTGTTCTTCTTCCTAATCATAATTTCCGCTATTAATTAGGTTAGTGATACCTGTTTGATCCGTACACGGGACTTACAATTGGTATCAGAGCTTGCTGTTCTAATACAGGCTCTGGGTATTGCTGATTGAAGAAGTTTTTGAAGTGGATTGCTGCTGTTTGGATCGGTTTTTGGTGTTTTGGATCACTGTTCATCGTCGGAGGCTACTGTTCCGAAGAACTCAAAGAATTTGTGAAGATTTCGGATCTGGCACTGTTCCAGATTCTGAAGAACACGAAGAAGGTTCTCATAATTCGGATTTTCTACTGTTCCGAATTCCGAAGAACACGAAGGAGATCGTCCATTTCGGATTGATCCCGGACTGTTGCTTGTTTCGGATCGTGATCCGAGTTACTGTTGCGGTGTTTGACTTCCTTGAATTTCGGAATTCGGTTGTAGAAAAGGCGGGGCCACTGTTACGGATTGGATCACTGTTCCGGATTTTCAGAAGATAAGACAGGCATTTCGGATTCTTCGTTCCGGATTCTTGATTCCGGATTTAAATTCAGAGTTGATTATTCCGTATTTTCATCTCGGATTCTTCATTTCAGATTTGGATTTCAGATCTGCATTTCGGTCTTCTTATTTTGGATTTCTACTTGGGTTTTCTATTTTCGGATCTTCAAATCGGACTCAGCAATCCGGATTATTCATTTCGGATTCTTTAGTCCGGATTGCTCATTATTTCGGATAATTTATCCAGTTTGACCAACTTGGACTTCGGATTGCCATTTCGGAAAATCTTTTCGGGTTGACCATCTTTGACCACAGATTTGACCTTTCCGGATTCAGTACTGTTCGTCAGAATCATTTAAAATTAATTAAACTTTAATCAATTTGGTAAATTTTTAATTAATTAAAGTTCAATGGCTGGATTCATGACCGCACAAGATCTGACAAATGCCACACTGGCTGCATTACAATCGCAAACGCCCTCCACCAAGAGTTGGATCAGGTGATTGGCACTTCCACCAAAGTGCCACGTTTATTGTACGGAGATGAATACTATGAGTGGAAGTTTCGCTTCAAACAGTACTGCAAGGAAAAATAACCTGGAGTGTGGAGATGCATCATGAATGGTCCAAGAACCATAGTGTACAGCACAGAGCAAGATCCTGAAACGAAAATTCCTAAACCCATGCACCTATGGACTCCAGAGGACATCAAGATCATAGAGGAAGATGAGAAGGCTTCTGCAACTCTAACCGTGGCTCTAGGACCTGATATTTATATCACGGCCAGAAACTTTAAAAATGTAAAGGAGGTTTGGAGTGAGTTGCAAAATCTCTACGAAGGAAATGCTGACATGAAAGCAAGTAGGGTGAATCAGCTGAATCAGCAATTCAGCTCGTTCAATCACATATATGGGGAAACCATCGAAAACCAGATACGTCGCTATGTTAAGCTGGTTTCCCAGATGATTTCAGCTGAGATCACCCTCACCAACAGCGCCATGAACCGACAGTTATTGAATTCATTGCCCAAAAGTTGGGATGCAGATGTGGGCATGATCAAAAAGACAAAGAACTTAAATGATGTCACTCTCACTGAGATGATAGCTACTATCAAATCATGTGAAATTGACAACAAGCAGAGGGAGATCAACCATTAAAGCAGTTTGATGGCAGCAGGGATGATAGGGCAGAACGCGGCTTTAATGCCACAGAATCTCGTCTATAGTCCTCTGCAAGGAAATGCACAAGCACTTGGTGGATCAAATGTGGTGTACAGTCCTATTGCCACGCCTCAGAATACCCAGTATGCGTATGGTTTTCAATCTCCAAATCCTACAACGGTTTCAGCTGCTCAAGTTCATACACAGTACCATGCTCAGTATCCTAACGTGGTTTTCAGTCCTGCAACTCGTCAAACAGTGCAACAAGGCGTCATTTGTCACACCCCGACCCGCAGCGGATAAGGTGATCGGGGCATGATTGGGTTATCATCAAAGCTCATGACATTTATTAAATGTTTCATATTCATTAATACAAATTAAATGAAAGTTTACAATGATTGCTACAACATGATCTAACTAACAATCTAACTCCTTTGTTCTCTTCTAAGGCATATCCTATGCTATCCTTGCTTCAACCTGTTCACCTGTATCATGTGTAAAAAGGTTTTTGGGTCAACATAATGTTGGCGAGTGAATCCTATGGAAAACATTTGAACAATTTATTTAAATTGATTATGAAATATGTGCACAACCAAACATGAATAAAATTAGATGTACTTGATCAACAATCATAATATGTTAAATGAAACACTCATGAATAATAATGGAACAATTAAAGGCACGCGATGCTCAACTCGTCTCTCACGAGGAGCTGAGGGGCCTGATGAATGAATTGCATAAACATGATTATATGAATAACACAACCACAAACAATATAAACTCAATGATACACACATGAATAATAATGAATTTGAATTGAAGCACGCGATGTTCTACTCGATTCCCACGAGGAACTGATGGGCTTAGTGTATGAGTTTCATGTAATTTGACAAACGGTATATAAATAAATCACAACGATAAATCAATCTAAGTTTAAGTCATGATGTGGTATGGCACAAGTTTAAATAAATAAATTAATTAATTCAAAACACATGACACACCCCAAAACGTGTAATTTAAAAGGGGAAATTGTAAGATTCACTCACAGTGGGTGCGTTCGGTTGATGATGATGAATGCACGCGAAGTGGTTTTAACCACGAGTGAGATTTAACCTAGATAAATCGTATTATGGTTTGGTAAGTAAACGGATTTTATTAAACTATTTTAGTAGGATTGTTGGGTGTATTTTTGTGAGTTTGAAGCTATTTTCAAATCTTAAAAATGTTATTTTTAAGTATTTATAATTGATTTTTAATTAAAATAATTAAATAAAATTAAATAAAAATAATAAAAAAAATTTTTTTTTTTTTTTCTGACCGTTGACCGGCCGGTTGACCGTTGACCTGACCGTTGACCGGTTCGTTGACAGATTATTGTGCGCTGAGTGAGGCTCGAACCCGAGACCTCTCGTACGCGTGCACGCAGCTCTACCAACTGAGCTACGTGTCTAACCCGTTATATATCCGATTTTAATTATATATATACACTAATTAGTTTAAACAGAAATCCTTTTTATTTTAAAAACAGTTTAAACGAAACGGTCATGCACACCACAGGTCTCGAACCCGGGACCTGTGGTTCAATCCAACACACAGTCCACCGCTGGACTGTGTGTTCAACATGTTATAATATTCGGTTTTTATTATACTTAAATACAAAATAGATATTTCCTTTTCTGCCTTATTTAAAAGAAAAGATAATTGTCCGAGTCGGTGCTGAGGACCGGACTCGAACTCGTGACCTGTGATATAAACAAACACACAGTCCACCGCTGGACTGTGTGTCTAACTTGGTTATTATTCTGGTTATCAATATACTTAACATATAACTAAGGCGATCCGGTTCAGTAACAAAAAAAATGCATTTTATTAAGGCAGCGTGTGTGAGACGGGAATCGAACTCGAGACGTTTTGCGTTTTATATGTGCACACAGTCCACCGCTGGACTGTGTGTCTAACCCGATTAATTTCATGATTTTAATTAAACTTATATGATAACAAGTCTTCATCTTCTTCACCGAAAGAATAACCAGAAATCGGTGACAGACTGGTTCAAGATTTTATCCGTTTTATTAGTGTTTTACCGTCGATTAAGATAAGATAAAAGTGAAAAGGAAAGGAAACTGAGCGGAGAAATATACCGACTGAACTCTCTGTTTTCCGGCAGAAAATCCGGCGACTGAATTCAACTCCGGCGACGTGTTCCTTGTAGTAGC
Organism: Scalesia atractyloides; assembly: GCA_947069175.1. Taxonomy (NCBI): domain Eukaryota; kingdom Viridiplantae; phylum Streptophyta; class Magnoliopsida; order Asterales; family Asteraceae; genus Scalesia; species Scalesia atractyloides. The sequence continues at coordinate 56,915,084 of CAMTDV010000028.1, forward strand.
TAGTCTCCAGAAAACTTGGAAAAAGGTAAGGGTGACTTCGGTGAAGGTTTAGGGGATTCAATAAAGCTCAGGGATTAAAACACGGTTTTCCGGCGAAAAACAGGAAAGTTCCGGCGAGTGAAAATACGCCGTGAAAAGATGTGATTTTTGTGCGAAAGTGTTTGTAGACGGTTGTGGTTGAATTTATAGGGGAAAAATGAGATGTATTTGGTCTGATTTCGGACTATGTTCGATATTTAAATTTTTCCGGCGGTTTTGGTTTTGGTCGCGGACTTCAAACATCGGTTATAACCGATAAGTGATTAAAGGTTTACGTTATAACGTAAATTGTAGTTAAGATTCGCGGAAATTCCGGGATTCCGACGACTGAAACGATTGGGCGCCGGTTTTGAATTTGTAAAGTTATTATATCAATTAAATGTTTGAAATATATAACAAACAAAGCAGTTGGCGCAGTGGTTTGTGTGTGAGTTGTTAAGTCATTGCCTGACTCGGTACAGACCCGGGTTCGAAACCCGGCTGAAACAAATCATTTTTATTTTGCGTTTTTTGACAGTTTTTCAAAAACTAAATATATGTTCGCGTATAATAATTGATTACGGATCGTTTAAAAATATTTTGGGCATTTAATTCGCAACGAAAATTTTGACTGACTGTTCGGTTGATAAACGGAGCGGGTTTGGTAAATCCGTTTTTGACGGATGTTACAGTATCCCCTGCTTTTTAGAAATTTCGTCCCGAAATTTAAATAATGATATATTTTGACTATAAGAATAATGATGTTTTGTTTGACAGTTGTATGCTCAGAAAAATGAGGGTTTAAATTTTTGTTCGAGGCGGTAACGTTCCTTGTAAAGGTTAAGTACCCTATTCAGGAATCGCTTTTTGTTGCCTACTGTATGAATATTGATAAACAGGAATGATTCGCTAAAAATGATATCATGCATAAGGGTTTAGATACGTTTGGGAAAAATATGGTTACATCCTAAGGCAAAACTTCTAACACTACAATCTACATGGAACATAAATAAAAACACAACAGCTGATATCCAAACATGAATGAACACATCATCAAATATTTGAACATGAATATAACAGCAAATATTCGAACATGAATGAACACATCAGCAAATATTTGAACATGAATAAACACAACAGCAAATATTTGAACATGAATAAACACAACAGCAAAAATTCGAACATGAATAGACACATCAGCGAATGAATAAACACAATAACCAATATTCGAACATGAGTAGACACATCAGCGAATATTTGAACATGAATAAACACAACAGCAAATATTTGAATCCACATTCTGATAACATATATGTTTGAACGATGGAAGTTCCTCTCTCGTTTGTTATGATGAGAGGTTAATTTATGTAGAAATGGAACACAATCCAATCTCTTTAAATAACATGATGATATAAATGTATCACAAATTCCAACCAAGGCAACAATAAATCCTACATGGAACTTCTCATAACCGCCTGATAATGCCTCTGATCCTTTGGCAAGAATACTTATATATAGGAAGTACCAGCGGCGTATCCACCATATTCTTGCCAAATTTTCATTAGTTTTATCCACAAGTTATGATTGGTTACCAAGAAACTAATAAATCCTACATAGAACTTCTCATAACCATCCATTAATGCCTCTGATCCTTTGACAAGAATACTTATATATAGGAAGTACCAGCGGCGTATCCACCATATTCTTGTCAAATTTTCATTGGTTTTAACAGTGAATTATGATTAGTCCTATAACTCTACAATCAATATAACATACATAAATTACCGAAATGAAACATATCTGTGCGATCAAGGCTCAATCGAACGGAGCCGATCGTATTGCATGTACTGAAAATGAAATTGTGTGCTCAAGGCTCAATCAAACGGAGCCGAACATATTGAATGTACTGAAATTGAAATTGTGTGCTCAAGGCTCAATCAAACGGAGCCGAACATATTGCATGTACTGTATATGAATAACTTAACCACACAAACAGCCTATGCATGGAACCTCTCATAACCGCCTGATAATGCCTCCGATTATTTGACAAGAATACTTATATATAGGAAGTACCATCGGCGTATCCACCATATCCTTGTCAAATTTTCATTGACTTTATCCGCAAGTTATGGTTAGTTCGATGCGACTCTACTACAAACACCACAACCACAAGATACTGATAATGAAATTGTATGTGTGCTCAAGGCTCAATCAAACGGAGCCGAGCGTATTGCATGAACTGGAAATGTAAATAAATCTGTGTACTCAAGGCTCAATCAAACGGAGCCGAGCATATTGCATGTACTGGAAATGAGAATAAATCTGTGTACTCAAGGCTCAATCAAACGGAGCCGAGCATATTGCATGTATTGAAATGTAATATTACGTAACCGATCAAGGCTCAACAAACGGAGCCGATCGTGCGGGCACGCCAAGATCAACCACATAATAAAATGGGGATCAAACTCAACCTCGATGGATGGGGAGCTACGGCCTCAGCAAAAGCATATACTGAAAAACAATATATAATATATAATATGCCATAATTTCTCTAACAGTCTACACAGGTGATAAAGAAAGACATAAGACTAAACAATAGGAGTTGAATCTGGATCTTCGGCGAAAAGGACTAGCTGAGTATCTTCGTTTGGGCCGTCATTATCTTCGACAGGGTTGGCGTTGATATTGAAGACTCTTCCTCTTGCTGGTGGCATAGTGGTTGGGTTTTCTTGGTTTACTTGGTTAACTGGGTTTGATTGGGCTTGAGTGTTGATAATGTTAACCAATTGAGGGCATGTGTTTCTAAGGTGGGTAGGGTCGCCACAATTGAAGCAAGCTCGAGCATATGGAAACATGGGGTATTGAGGTTGGTGATAAGCTTGGGCCATGTTTTGAGTAGGGGAAAAGGTTTGGTCTTGAAAGGTGCGACAAACATTGCTCAAATGACCATAACGTCCACAAGTTGTACATAGCCGGCAAGGTAAAGTAAGGGGATGGTGATAAAAACAGTGGTTGCATTGAGGGTGAGGTCCAAGATATGGTTTCTTATTTGGGTAAGCTGAGTTGGGTGCCACTTGGGTGATTGGGACAGCTCGGATGGGTATAGCGTGAAAAACTGGTTGATTTCGTTGAGTAGCAGCGAAAAGTCGCCCGACTCTTCTTCTCTTAGGTTTGGGTTGAGAAGGGGATTCGGGTTGAGAAGGGGATTCGGTTTGAGAAGAGGATTCGGAGGTTTCAGTTGATTCTTTATCCTTCTTCTTCTCTTCCTCGAAGTCTTTGTTTCGGATTCGGTTCTCGGTGAGCTCTATTGCTAGCTCCATTGCTGCTTCCAAAGTTGCAGGCTTGGTACTTATCACGGGGTCTTGAATCTTTGACGGAAGACCACGAATGTAGTGCTCGATCAAACGGTAGAGGGGAGTAAACATGTTGGGAACCATTTGATGAAATTCGAGGAACCTTTTGTTGTAGGTGGTGTGGTCTCCTTCCACTTGCTTCAATGAGTAAAATTCATCTTCTAGCTTCTTGATTTCGCTCCTTGGACAAAATCGTCTGGTCATGATTTCCTTCAATTCGTTCCAAGTTAGGGACATAGCATCTTCAACACCTCGTTTTGCCTTCTCTGTATTCCACCAAGTAAGTGCTATCCCATATAGTCGACCGGTAGCATAACGCACTTTGCGATCATCAGGGCAATCGCAATTTAGAAAAGTATTCTCCATTTCTTCAAACCAATGGAGGAGTGTGGTGACACCTTCAGTCCCTTTATATTTCGGAGGGTCACATGATTTGAAATGCTTGTAGGTGCATTTAGTGGTGTTTGGGGAAGAGTTGAAAATGTTTTGGTTTGCTTGGTTGACAGGATTATGGGTAAGTGCTTGTTGAACTTGAATTACAATGTTGGGTATTACGGCAGCCATTTGTTGAGTGATTAAGGTAGCCATGCGTTCGCGGGCTTTTCTTGCTCTCGTCTTCCTACGGGCGAGGTTAGAAGACATCTACATTGAATACAGGACAAGAGTATGAGTTGGATGCTTTTGAGATCATGGGTCGCATTCAAGAATGAACATTCATAAAATAATTATACAAAAATACTACATCCATAGGATGTCTTGGGCTTTGCTCGCTGTTAGGCCCGTCGTGCCGCCATACTTTACCTTATGTAATCATGTGGGCCCCCATGAATTACCGGTTTTTCATATGGTTCGCACGGTTTCTGCCTGGTTGCGTACACAAAACCCGGTGAAAATCGAGAAATATGTATACAACGTGTGATGTTTGGAATGTGTCCAGGTGTAGACACGGTGACACCTCAAAGTAGGGTTAGTTCGAACGACGTTTGGTGTGGCATGCTTTGGCCTAATAGGTCCTTCGTACTCTCATCGTTGGTCCCCAGGTAGGCAAACTGGTCCGTTATATTGGATTTATACGAATGCCAGCCTAGACAGGACGTTCCGACTACCGGTACTTGTACCCTTCCAGTTACTACATGCCCGTCGCAGAACTTACTTTGATGAGAATTGAAAATTGCATAAAATCTTTGGATAGCGAGAGTATGAAAATAAATTGAACACATGAACATCGATATATGTATAATGAATATGTATATATGTATAATGAACATGTATATGAGCATGTATGTTTGACTGAAATGTAAACAAATATGAAACAAATAAATATCACAAGTTTGTATGTAACCACCTAATCAATTTAAAATTTAGGCAGACTATAGTATAGGCTCTAAGGGTCTAATAACCTATCCTATATCCCTATAGTCATGGCTCTGATACCAATCTGTCACACCCCGACCCGCAGCGGATAAGGTGATCGGGGCATGATTGGGTTATCATCAAAGCTCATGACATTTATTAAATGTTTCATATTCATTAATACAAATTAAATGAAAGTTTACAATGATTGCTACAACATGATCTAACTAACAATCTAACTCCTTTGTTCTCTTCTAAGGCATATCCTATGCTATCCTTGCTTCAACCTGTTCACCTGTATCATGTGTAAAAAGGTTTTTGGGTCAACATAATGTTGGCGAGTGAATCCTATGGAAAACATTTGAACAATTTATTTAAATTGATTATGAAATATGTGCACAACCAAACATGAATAAAATTAGATGTACTTGATCAACAATCATAATATGTTAAATGAAACACTCATGAATAATAATGGAACAATTAAAGGCACGCGATGCTCAACTCGTCTCTCACGAGGAGCTGAGGGGCCTGATGAATGAATTGCATAAACATGATTATATGAATAACACAACCACAAACAATATAAACTCAATGATACACACATGAATAATAATGAATTTGAATTGAAGCACGCGATGTTCTACTCGATTCCCACGAGGAACTGATGGGCTTAGTGTATGAGTTTCATGTAATTTGACAAACGGTATATAAATAAATCACAACGATAAATCAATCTAAGTTTAAGTCATGATGTGGTATGGCACAAGTTTAAATAAATAAATTAATTAATTCAAAACACATGACACACCCCAAAACGTGTAATTTAAAAGGGGAAATTGTAAGATTCACTCACAGTGGGTGCGTTCGGTTGATGATGATGAATGCACGCGAAGTGGTTTTAACCACGAGTGAGATTTAACCTAGATAAATCGCATTATGGTTTGGTAAGTAAACGGATTTTATTAAACTATTTTAGTAGGATTGTTGGGTGTATTTTTGTGAGTTTGAAGCTATTTTCAAATCTTAAAAATGTTATTTTTAAGTATTTATAATTGATTTTTAATTAAAATAATTAAATAAAATTAAATAAAAATAATAAAAAATTTATTTATTTTTTTTTTTTCTGACCGTTGACCGGCCGGTTGACCGTTGACCTGACCGTTGACCGGTTCATTGACAGATTATTGTGCGCTGAGTGAGGCTCGAACCCGAGACCTCTCGTACGCGTGCACGCAGCTCTACCAACTGAGCTACGTGTCTAACCCGTTATATATCCGATTTTAATTATATATATACACTAATTAGTTTAAACAAAAATCCTTTTTATTTTAAAAACAGTTTAAACGAAACGGTCATGCACACCACAGGTCTCGAACCCGGGACCTGTGGTTCAATCCAACACACAGTCCACCGCTGGACTGTGTGTTCAACATGTTATAATATTCGGTTTTTATTATACTTAAATACAAAATAGATATTTCCTTTTCTGCCTTATTTAAAGAAAAGATAATTGTCCGAGTCGGTGCTGAGGACCGGACTCGAACTCGTGACCTGTGATATAAACAAACACACAGTCCACCGCTGGACTGTGTGTCTAACTTGGTTATTATTCTGGTTATCAATATACTTAACATATAACTAAGGCGATCCGGTTCAGTAACAAAAAAAATGCATTTTATTAAGGCAGCGTGTGTGAGACGGGAATCGAACTCGAGACGTTTTGCGTTTTATATGTGCACACAGTCCACCGCTGGACTGTGTGTCTAACCCGATTAATTTCATGATTTTAATTAAACTTATATGATAACAAGTCTTCATCTTCTTCACCGAAAGAATAACCAGAAATCGGTGACAGACTGGTTCAAGATTTTATCCGTTTTATTAGTGTTTTACCGTCGATTAAGATAAGATAAAAGTGAAAAGGAAAGGAAACTGAGCGGAGAAATATACCGACTGAACTCTCTGTTTTCCGGCAGAAAATCCGGCGACTGAATTCAACTCCGGCGACGTGTTCCTTGTAGTAGCTAGTCTCCAGAAAACTTGGAAAAAGGTAAGGGTGACTTCGGTGAAGGTTTAGGGGATTCAATAAAGCTCAGGGATTAAAACACGGTTTTCCGGCGAAAAACAGGAAAGTTCCGGCGAGTGAAAATACGCCGTGAAAAGATGTGATTTTTGTGCGAAAGTGTTTGTAGACGGTTGTGGTTGAATTTATAGGGGAAAAATGAGATGTATTTGGTCTGATTTCGGACTATGTTCGATATTTAAATTTTTCCGGCGGTTTTGGTTTTGGTCGCGGACTTCAAACATCGGTTATAACCGATAAGTGATTAAAGGTTTACGTTATAACGTAAATTGTAGTTAAGATTCGCGGAAATTCCGGGATTCCGACGACTGAAACGATTGGGCGCCGGTTTTGAATTTGTAAAGTTATTATATCAATTAAATGTTTGAAATATATAACAAACAAAGCAGTTGGCGCAGTGGTTTGTGTGTGAGTTGTTAAGTCATTGCCTGACTCGGTACAGACCCGGGTTCGAAACCCGGCTGAAACAAATCATTTTTATTTTGCGTTTTTTGACAGTTTTTCAAAAACTAAATATATGTTCGCGTATAATAATTGATTACGGATCGTTTAAAAATATTTTGGGCATTTAATTCGCAACGAAAATTTTGACTGACTGTTCGGTTGATAAACGGAGCGGGTTTGGTAAATCCGTTTTTGACGGATGTTACATCATTCCTCAATCTGCTGCATTAGTCCCTGGATCTGCTCAACCCGCGCCCAACTCTGCGTTTCTCACTAAGGAAAACGAAGAGAAACTGGCTATTGCTGCATCAATGATCAAAAGCTTAAACGCCTTCCTGGCAGGCGATCTGACCCCTCCATCTATTCTTCCAACAGAAGTTGACCAGATCATGGAGGAGGACCTGGACGAGATCGATGTCTCCTGGAATTTAGCAATGGCTGCTTTTCGGGTCAACAAGTTTCAGAAAAAGTATGGAAGGCAACCCTTGTCAAACCTGAAGACTGGTCTCACAAAGGACAAACTTAGATGCTACCGATGTCACGAACCAGGACATTTCGTTAGGGAATGCAAGAACCCACCGTCAGGGTATGTATTATCCAGGGTCGCTGATATACAGAGCAGTGACAGACAGCTGGTTCCCGTCTCTCCTTCCAAGACAACTACGAGTCCATCAAGTAGCTCAGGTGGGAAGTCTACAGCACTGGTGGCCCAACAGCATGAGGGTTTCAACTGGGCAAATGATGCAGCTCAAATGGAAACCTTGAATCTATCCAAGAACAACAACCACTGCATGATGGCGCATACAACTGAGACACCCGATCTTTCGGAAACGGTAAATCGAATACTTTGTTCTGATAGTTGTCGTTTTAAATTATCACAAATGTGCGCCCATAATTCAACTCTTGTGGCTGAATATCAACAAGCTGCGTCACAGAACATCCCCCTTAAACATAAGAACAAGCTTCTTATGGAGAAGGTCGAAGCTCAGAAACAGGATGTAGCTTAGCTAAAGCTCGACTTGAACCAACAACAATGTTGGGTCTACGGCTACAAGCTAAAACTAGCTGAAAAGGACGTAGAACTTCAAGCAGCCTTAGCCAAGCTGAATTCCTTGACAGGGAAGTTTCACGAAAATTAAATAAACACTAATAAATTTGAAACTTCCAGTAAACTAGTCAAGCATTTATGTGACCTCCAGCTTAATTATCAAAAGAACGTTACTAAAGGCCTTGGGTACAATAGGGTGCCTCCACCATATAATCATAACTATACTAGAATGCCTGAATCTGAGGAAGAAATAGAAATGCTGAAAAAATGATGTATGGTAAACCGTCAGATTACTCATCCAAACCATGGACGCCCTATTACCCAAAGTTCTCCAAACGCACTGAACTCAAGAGGGATGATGTTCTTGTGGCTTCTACACCACGTCCTCGTGAGACTGGTAATCATCCATCTGAAAGTACAGTTGGATTGGAGAAAGAAGTACCTGACGCAGAAACATCCACATCCTCCACAAAACCTAACGAAAAGGAATCTTCTGATGCTCAAACTAACTTTGTGAACGATACTAATGTGTCTAACTCATGTGCAGAAGAAATTTTAGTTGAGGATATCACACAGGGTGATGAAGAGGAATGTCTGAATACACATTCAGACAATTCAGCTGATGATTATGCTTTTTACAAACATGCTTTTGACATTTTAAATCATTTTCTTGCTGAACAATTTACATGCTCAAACAGTGTTGGTTGTGTTGAGAATTTAGACAGTTTTAATTCCAGTTTTTCATCAAATTCTGATGTTTTGAACAATGCCAATCACTGTGATAACTTGTGTGATGAGAAAATGAATTTAGCTACAGGGTCTGCATCAACAGATGATTCAGCTTCAGCTGAGGATACCGAATGTTCATCTTCAACTGAGGATACTGAATGTTCATCTTTAGAGGCTGCATCTGTTGATGCCTCTCCTAGGGTTGAAAGTGTGAAGAACGACCAACCAACTGTTTCTGTCAACGTTGATGGTGACATAATTCTAGAAGACTTGGGCGACTCAACACAAGGGACTGATTCTGAAACGACAGAAGATGAACACACTGTTCCAATTGACTCAAACGAAAATCTTAAACCTGATCTTGAATCGGAGCCTCAAACTTCTCAAAATTGCGAGGTTCCCAGTCATCTGCTGAAGTTTCAGAACAGGACGTCCCTGGAGAGTCACTCGTGTCCTCTACAGAATCTGTCACGAAGTGTGATTTGGAGAGTAAGACTAAAAAGAGGAGAACACGCCGATCTAAAAAGAAGAAAACTAAACAAGTGTTTACAAAAGCTGAAATGGCAACTACTGAGTCTTCTCATCAAACTGAGGAATTAACTCAGCAGTCGCACACTGAATCTGTTAAGCAACCAGCTGAACAGATATCAGTTAAAATGTTGCAAAAGTCTACATGTCCAAAATCTTTCAATTCATATCGTAAAACTAACAAGTGTACTGATGGTTGTGCGCAGGACACCGTCAAGATCAAGATCGTGCATCAGCCGTCAGTAAACGCCAGCAAGAAATTGACAGACAAGTTGCCCATAATTTCCCAAGCTGAACGGACTGTTTTCTTCCAGAAGAGGCATACCTGTTTCAATTGTGGATCTGCCAGGCACATTGCTCGAAATTGTCAAAAGACCTTTACCTCTTTAAAATTTTGTATTCCAGACATCAGAAGGCCATGCCTAATCGCCAACCTGAGGCTCGATTTGTGGCTAAGTCTTCTGATCAAGACTGGAACTTGGCCAAGAAACAAACTATTGAACCCTTGAGACCTTCAGTTTCCCAGAATCCCTCTTGCATCATCAACCTCATCCTCAACTAATTTAGTGGCCAAGAATTAGTCTGCTAACCCCTTGTCTAATAAATCAAAAGCATCATCAACCTCATCCTCAACTAATTTGATCTTTCGTGAGGTTACTTATGTTGATGCAAATGGCAAACCCAGATCTTCCATGGCCTGGGTTCCCGTTTCTAACTAAAACCTGTTGAACTGTGCAGGAACAGCTCTGGCGCGCTCTTGTTCGATTATGGTATATTGATAGCGGTTGTTCTAGGCACATGACAGGAGACATCTCGCAGTTGAATGACATTCAGTTTTTCGATGGCGGGTTTGTTTCCTTCGCAGGTGGAGAAACAGGGAAAATCACAATGAGAGGCACTGTTTGCAATGGAGCCCTGAGCTTTAAGAATGTCAATTATGTACCAGAATTGAAGCACAGTCTGTTGAGTGTGTCTCAACTCTGCGACAATCATCTGGATGTTCTCTTTACAAAGAAAGGTTGTTATGTGCTAAAACCAGGTTTAATCATTCCAGATGATTGGATTCTTCTGAAAGCAGCACGAAAAGGAAATGCCTACGTAATCGATATGAACCAGGCTCCTTCTACAAGCTCACTTGCCTTTTCTCTTCGACAGCCGAACATGACGCCATGCTATGGTATTGCTAACTGGGTCACATCAACATGAAGAATTTTGATCGTCTTGCAAAAGGTGGTTTAGTCAGAGATCTACCAGTTCGTGATTTCATGCAGATCGAAAAATATGAATCATGTGCGCGTGGGAAACAACATCGTCAGCCGCACAAAACCAAAGCCATACCCTCCACTTCTCAGGTCTTAGAACTGCTCCATATGGATCTCTTCGGTCCAACAGACATCCGCAGCATTGGAGGGACGGCTTACTGTCTAGTTATTATTGATGACTACTCTCGATTCACCTGGGTTTTCTTTCTCACACATAAAAGTGAAACCGCTGAGCTAGTCAAACAATTTGTCACACTTACGGAAAACCAGACAGATTCTACGGTGAAGGCTATACAGTGTGATATGGGAGGAGTTTAAGAATCTTACCTTAAACTCCTTCTGCTCCTCCAAAGGGATTGACCGACAGTTCAGTGCTGCTAGAACCCCACAACAAAGTGGGGTTGCAGAACGCAAAAATCGCACACTTATTGAGGCTGCACGCACTATGCTTGTTGAATCTGAGCTACCTCTCATCTTCTGGGCTTAAGCAATTAACACTGCCTGCTATATCCAGAATCATGCCCTGATCAACAAACGCCACATGAAGACTCCCTACGAAGTGGTTGAAGGTCGCAAACCTTCGGTCAAGCATTTCTGCAAATTTGGGTGTCCTTGTGTACTCCTGCTCATGGACACTAAAGGAAAGTTTGAAGCACGCGAGGATCCTTGAATTTTCGTTGGTTATTCTAAAAATACGACATATCGCATTCATCACAAGATCAAGAAGATGGTGGTTGAAACCTACAATGTGGGTTGACTGGAAGAAAATCCCAAGGACAAACGCATTGGTCCCGACTGGTTGTATGACTACTCCCTTTATTTAATCATTTTGATGTGTCTTCTAATGTGCCTATAAGAAATAGTTCGAATTATCTCCTTCCATCGGTGCCCATTATCTCTGAAGATGATGCTGACGCTGCCATGCTAAATGAGACTTTAAAGCAGCTAAGTGTGGATCCTCCTGGATTCAATGACACTATCTCGTCTTCCTCCACAGTTTTGCATTCTCAAAACCCACCTATCTCTTTGACTGCTCTGCCGAATCATCCTGACAATGTGGTTTCTGATCCAGAGCCTCCTAGGACAAATGAAGGCCTTACCCCTGATGTTTTGGGTTCCTCTTTGTTTCCCGATCCTACTCCCCTCGATTGTGCAGTGGATTCCTCACCGCATACTTCTACTAGTGCCTCTGTTGAGGGGGAGACATCTGGAGTTGCTTCAGCTAGTGTCACCAACTTGCAAACAGACGTTTTGGTTCCCGCTACACCAATACCGCAGCATTTACAGCGTGATCACCCCGTTGATAATATCATTGGCCCTGTCAACGCTGCTGTTCGCACACGCAGTCAATCTGGGGATATCAATACATGTCTCTATTCTTTCTTATTTCCCAAATTGAACCTAAAAGTGTTGATGTTGCCTTGCAGGAACCAAGCTGGGTTGATGCCATGCACGAGGAACTAAATCAATTTGAAAACTTGGTGTTTGGCAATTAGTGAAGCTGCCTCAGGGAAAGCGTGCTCTTGGAACTCGCTGGGTTTTTTGCAATAAACAGGATGACACTGGAGTTATCGTTCGGAATAAAGCTAGACTTATGGTTCAGGGGTTTCGACAGATTGAAGGTTTAGATTATGATGAGGTCTATGCACCTGTCGCACGTTTAAAGGCTATAGTATCTTCTTGGCATACGCATCTTACATGGATTTTACTGTCTATCAAATGGAAGTCAAGACTGCCTTTCTATATGTCAAGGTGAAAGAGGAAATATACGTGGCACAACCACCGGGCTTTACTGATCCTGACAAGCCAGATTATGCCTACAAACTAGACAAGGCTTTGTACGGGTTGCATCAAGCGCCTCGCGCATGGTATGCTACTCTTACAGAGCATCTGCTTACTCATGACTACACATGGGGAACCATTGACCAAACTCTGTTTATCAAACGCGTTGATAAGGACATTATCCTCATCCAAATCTACGTTGATGATATTATTTTTGGTTCCACCAATGATGGTTTGTGCCGTGAATTCGAAGAAATCATGAAGAAGAAATTTGAGATGAGCTCATTGTGGGAAATGACCATGTTTTTAGGACTTCAAGTTCGTCAGAGCCCACAAGGTATACTCATTCATCAAGAAAAATACATACACGACGTTCTTGCCAAATTCAAGCTTACAGATTCCAAGCCTATGGCGTCCCCAATTGCAGAACGGCCTCTGCTAAATGAGGATGCTGAAGGAACGCTTGTTAATCCTACCATGTATCGCTCAATGATTGGATCACTCATGTATCTCACTGCTAGTCGGCCAGACATCATGTTTGCCGTCTGTCAGTGTGCTCGTTATCAGGCTACTCCTAATCTCTCTCATTTACATGCTGTTAAACGAATTTTTAGGTACCTAAAAGGGGCTCCATCACTGGGCCTCTGTTATCCTAAATATTGAGAATTTGAACTATTTGCTTTCTCTGACAGTAATCTTGGAGGTACAGATAAGGACATGCGCTCAACTTTGGCTGGTTGCCAATTTCTGGGAGATCGCTTAATCTCATGGCAATGCAAGAAGCAACAGACGGTTTCGCTTTCCACTACAGAGGCAGAATATGTTGCAGCTTCTGCTTGCTGCTCCCAGGTTTTATGGATGCAACATCAGCTTGCGGATTATGGTTTGACTTATCTAAACAGAACAATTTATTGGGATAATGATGCTGTAATCCAAATAGTTAAAAACCCTGTTTTCCACTCCAAAACCAAGCACATTAACATTAAAGTTTATTTTATACGCGATTGCTATGAAAAGGGTCTCGTAAAGCTTGAGCAAATCCACACTGATGCAAATGTGGCGGATTTGTTCATGAAACCCGTAGCAACGCACGTTTTCAAGTGCTTGTGGATCTTCTCAAAATGATTCGGTTTTCTACCTAGGCACCTGCTATCTTCGTGTTTGTTTACTGTTTTTCTTTTCTTTTTGTTGCTTCACAAATTTGTTCATATATCTATGCACAAATTAGGGGGAGAAATCTTATTAAAAAAAGGTTTTGCAAGGATAGGGAAATGAAATGAATATTCATGATAAAATGTTTGACTAACACATGTAAGGTATAGAAGCGGAAAGATTTGGATCGAAAGTGATGTGTCGGTAGGTCTAAAACTCAACCGGATGGGGAAAGTCAAATGATATAAACATAACAAACTTTGCTCTCAGTGGGTCACTTACTGTAGGCGCATGATCTTATGGTCTTGAATCTTGCGTTGATAGATAGCCAACATCTGAGGTTTCGGGTCTTTGTGATGTTGAGTCATCCGGGGATATCTTGACTGCCCTTCTGTTGCATCCAGATTATATGCAGACCTAGGCACAGTCAGGATATCTTTATAAAAGAGCCAAAATGGAAAGGCCAAAACCTAAGAGAACAAAAATTTCTTTCTAAGTTCTTACATACCTCATAAGGTAGTTGCCTAACCCTCGTCAGTCACTATTGGTCTTTCTACTGTACGAAGTACTGACCTGTTCATCAATAGCCTAATGTTGTACAATAAAGGATGACCACGATATACTCACCTGCTACGATGAACTGTTGTGCTTACCTTGATCGCGGGGGTACGTCATGGTATGGGACACACGAGTATCTTAGTATAATATTACCTTAAGCGTATCATAATGCCTGGACTACAAGGGTTGAGTTTTAGATTTAAGTGGACAAGTATATTGACAATCGCTTAGACCAACTGAACCTGCTCATACTGAAAGCTGTTCCTTAGTTGGCGTTTGAAATGATTTGATCCCTTAGCAAGGCTGTGTTAACTGTTTATGTCTGTTTCAATAAGTTCTCCTTGTGAAATGTTAAAAGATGGTTGGATGCTTGGTTAGTTTACTTGATGAATTTTGGTGGGATGTTTTTCTGTCAAGAGTTATTGGACTGGTCCGGTGTGCTTTGGGATTGGGTCAGCCTAATGAAATTGGTTTAAAGTCTGAAAACTGAAGATTATGTTACTGTTCCGAATGGGGCTCACTTGGGCCAAAAGGGTTACTGTTCCAGATTGGGCTTTTCCGGAAAGGCCCAATTGGATCTTTCCGGACAGGCCCACTGTGTTACTTTTCCGGATTGGGCCTGTCACAAGCCCAATCCGGATTCAAAATTCCAGGCCCAAGCCCATTTCGGAAATATATGTTGGCATCTCTGATTTCATTTCAGATTATTTGAAATCCGAATTACAATTGTCTTCTCTGATTCTCTCTCTCTCTCTCGAATTAAGCATTTCGGACAGCTTTTTCCGGATTAGGTATATGTGTATTCCGGATGAAATTAATGAATATTTAATGCATTTCGGATTACATTCCGTATTGATCTTCAAATTCTAAGCATTTCGGATTACATTCCGGATTGGTATTCATCCGAAATGATGAACTCGGATATCATTTCGGATTGGATCTTCATCCGATATGCATATCTATCCGAGATACATAATCCGGATTGTATCTTTGACCATGCTATTTGACCTCCTTCAATCCGGATTGATGAAAGTGTTTATTCCGGATTCATTTTGAACTGTCAATAATTCGGATGTCAAATTTTGGACCTTTTCAACTGTTGAACCCCTTAATTAATTTGAACTAGTATTAATTTGAACCTTGACCTCTGTTTGACCTATCCAGTTAGTTTTAACTACCATATAGCTAAACTCAGTTAACTTCTGTTAGTTGGTTTTAACTTTGTTGATTTTTAACAGATATGGTGGAAGAAGCTTTTGACGCGGTGATGCTGGTTGAGGAACAGTTTCACAACCAGGCCGGGTATCTCCCAGACCCGCCAGCTGAGTATTTTCAGCAATTTCAGGCAATGATCGTGGGGCTCAACACTTGCAGAATTGCTTACGCCCTCCGTGCTAACCCCGTGATATACATAGATCTAGTCCACTCGTTTTGGAAAAGAGCACGGATTCAGCCGAGGGGTGAAGATGGTAGACCTTTTATACGTTTGCATATTCAAGGGAAGGAGATTGTGGTAAATGAGGCTTGTGTGAGAGAGGTACTACAGCTGATAGATACTTTCAGTGATCAAACTACTTATGCTAAAGAGAAGGTGCTGCCTGTACTTATGGAGATGGGATATGAGGGTTCTTATCCGCCACTGCTGAAGAAGATGTTTCCGGCATACTGGAGGTTACTCATACACATGTTCATGCAGTGTGTGTCGGAAAACAAGGGCGGACTGGATCAGCCAAATCAGGCCCAGACGTCTGCGATAGTCTCATTAGTCATGGACTGGAAGTATAACTATTCTAGTTATATCTTCGATAACATGAAGAAAATCTTAGAGCACTCCAAGAAACGGATGTTTCTATTATACCCACATTTTATCCAGCTGATACTTGATGCCCGTTATCCAGATTTGGCGAAGGATGCTACAGACGCTAATTTACTGAATATGAAGCCAATGGGGCCTACTATCTTTGCAACAATGAAGAAGAATCGCTCTACTTCGAAGACGGTGTTTGTAGGTCGCTTTCCTCTGAAGAAGTTTGGAACGTTTTCTGAAGTTGTTGGTTTGCATCCTCCACCACCTCCTCCTCCTCCTCCAGTAAACGCGATTGTGGCTGAAGAACACGATATACCGGCAAAAGCAAAGGAGATAGAAGTAGAGGATTTAGTCACCGATGATGAGGATGATGTTGGCCAAGCCTTTCTAGATGATCTTGATGCGTTCAATGCCACTTTGACTCCTGTTCTACCAGAGTTGTCGTCTGAAAACCTAGCAGCCTTGATTGCTCAATTGAAGGATATCCAAGAGAAACAGGGTGATCCCCCACTTGACATTTCGTCTGTTGTTGCACCAACCGTTCAGACTGAAGAAGATGACGAAGACGAAGAAGATGAGGTATCGTTGATCAAGAGGCGAAGAACTGGGCCGATCATTTCATCTAGTACACCTGAAGTTCCTGTTGTTGTTAATATTGCTGCTTCTGATTTGATTACATCTACTGCTGCTGAGATCACTGTTGCTGAGGATACTGTTGCTGAATTTGTTGTTCATACATCGATGGTTGACACGTCTATTATTTCTGCACAGCAAACTGCTCCTATTATTACACAGTCCACAATTGTATCAATTCCTAATGACACAGCATTGCAAATGATGGAATTTGGAGGTAGTTCATCAGGTGTTGGTGGTTCGGAAGCGGGTGGTAGTGGAGTCGGTTATTCTGATGATGTTGCTGACGATTATATGCGTAGATCTGAGAAGAGGGCATTCGAGTTTGGGGGATTGGACAGTGATGATGATGATACAGAGGTGGATGTAGTTGATTTGAAGAAACAGGTAGTAGTGCTGGAACAGGAGGTTATGTTAAAGGATGCTTGGATTGCCTCTCTGCATAATCGCTTAGATGTTCGAGATCAGACAATCGATCAGCTGCAGGGGGATCTAACGATGCTTATGACTATTGTGTTCGATTTAAGGGGCAAACTGGAGAACAGTTTGGCAGGGAGTTTAGTGATCCTACCAATGATGCGATGAATGTTGAAACTAGACATCGTGCAGCACAACAGCGTATGGCAGAAGAAACTGAAGAGCAGAGGTTGGCAGCTTAGCAGTTGGCAGCCGAACGTCAAGCCGGTCTCGATGATTATTTAAGCGATCCACGCAGAAAGTTCACTGCCAGTCAGAAACGTGCTGCAGATCAGAGGAAGAAGAAGCAAATGGTGTTGATGAAGAATTTTAACGTGAATCCTTTGGACGAGAATTTTCAGCTGAAAGATCCAACCAATCAATCTGAGAGATATGTGATGGAGTTGGGATCCAGTTATTATAGTATGGTGGGAAACAAGTCGAAGGTGCTGAGTTGGATGTATGATCATGTTAAAAACATGTGGATCATTGTGCGCCAGGATGGAACGAGGGAATATTATTCGAAAGAATTGCAGTTTGAGACATGGACTAAAGTTTCACTGACTGATCTTTTAAGAGCTCCATACACTGATGCCGACACTACAGAGCGTGGACCAGGTTGGAAATTCTTTAAGAAGCTTGAACGTGAGGTTAGGAGCGGATTTAAGAGTATGAAAACTGTTGAATCGTACTTGAGAGCAGCTAAGGGAGTTCGCGATGCGCACACGGGCAAAAGGTTCAAATCTGTGATGTGGCCGCCAACAGACAAAGAGTTAGTTATCCCTGTTGCTCCTACCTTTCCAAAGGGAATTCTGAAGAACTTCAACTTTTGGGTTGTATGATTTGAAAGTCGGAAGTGTTGCTATTGTGACAAAAGAGAAGGCATTTAGGGTAAACGATGTGGTGGATCTGGTTAGCTTTCATGATGAAGATTTACAAGTTCTGGCTTCTCATCAAATACGTAGTGTAGAGCTATATGAGGTGTGTGCTAAAGATTGGACGGCTGCAGTTGCTGGTATTATTGATGGACGTTTAGGTGTGGATGCTGCACCGAAGGACAAATGAAGAAACCTAGGGGGAAAATTTTGGGCTTGGAGCTTTTAAGTTTTATTCATTTATGGTGTATTTGGGCTTTTAGGGTTAGTGTGGGATTCCTAGTGCCTAATGGGCCTAGGGTTGTACTTATGGGCTTTATGATGGTTATAAATAGAGGGGATAGGTCATTTAGTAGGGTTAGAGAGTTGATAGTAAAAACTTGTATATGACATCTTTGATGTATGCAAGTTACAATTATTGAAGTTATTCAATTTGTTTTTCTTCCTAATCATAATTTCCGCTATTGATTAGGTTAGTGATACCTGTTTGATCCGTATACGAGACTTATAGTACTTTTCACTTGTTACTCAAGCTTTAAATTTATAAAACATGATATAACACTATCACTCTCTACAACACATCAGGGCAAGTGCACCCATCGTTGACGTAGTATAGTGATAGTAAGATACCGAGATCGTCCAACGACACAAGAGCTTTTAGTACCAGATTATTGTCAACGTCGAATCCACACGAACTTTGAGAAAATGATTTTTTGATAAGTAAAATAAAGAAAGTAAATAAAGTAACTAAGAGAAACAATTAAACAAGATAGAATCACTTGGTTCCGACTCATCTTTCATGTATCCTTTGATGATGGTTTCTTAAGAGATTATCTTGGTTATAGTGGAATGTCCCTTATTTGGAAGCAATGCTACCCTCCGCCTATTGGTCTAAGTCAGCAGAGATACAGTCCCGTAAGGCCGGTTTAAAGTTTTCATAGTAGTTTATTCATAAGGGATTCAAGTCATTCTTACTTCCCCCGATTTGGTGCTATCTGCCTCAAAGGAAGCCCTAATAAGCTTGAATCAAGTCCTCGCAGGATCTATACATTGAATGAGGCAAGAACTATACCCAAACCACCCTTCTAACCCCTTCCATACAGTTAACGCGCTTTATATAGACCGTAAAAACGCGAATGATAGGATAAAATGCACTTTCAATATAAAAAAACTAGTTAATAAAGTCATTAATACAAACCCAATTTAAAAGTTAACCAAAGATTGGAATTAAAAAGTAATGCATAAAAGATTTTGTCTTCACCAAGTGATGTAAGAGATTAGCCAAGCATGGCCATTGTTTGACGAAGGCTCTAACGATCAATCTTGGAACCCGAGACTACTACACACTCTAAACTCTAATGATTGTGGTGGATGATGGTGGTGGAGTGGTGGCAAGTGTGAGAGAAATGGTTTTCCAAGGAATTAGTTGGAATGGAACCAAGCACCCCTAGTTATAGCTGGAAAAGAAGCCTCACACGGCCCCGTGTCCTCCATCTTCTTTGTCTTCATTTAATGAGCTTATCAGTCCGGATGCTTACACGGTCCTTGTGTCAGCGGCACGGCCCCGTGGCCATTGTACTTGCTGTACTATCAAATATTTGCATATCCGGAAGTTGACCACGGATCCTGTCCAAGGGACATGGCCCCGTGTTTGTCTTCTTTTATCTGGAATCTTGAGTGGGGCACGACCCCATGCCGGGCAGGCACGACCCCATGCCTATCCTCTGATCCGTTGTTTTTGGTCTTGGGGTGAAGCTCAGAGGGTTGGTATAGTGTATTATTTTTCCTTCTTCTAGATTCATGCTGGTTTTTTGCCGTTAATTTGTTCCTTTTGTGCATTTAAGCTCTTTTAATCCTGAAAATCAAAGTATAAAAAGAAACACACTTTTTCCAACATCAATACTAAAAAGGGTTGATTTTATACATTATTTGATATAATTTATATGTTGCATTTGGTGCATATCAGCACTCTCCAACACCCAGACAACACCGCGCGTGGGAATCCCAACCCGTCCATCCAAGACGTGGATCCTACCACACAGCTCTTGTCTTTGTTACCAACAGGGAAAACACTTGCCTCCTGGCTCATGAAATAGTAGGCAGCGATAACTGCTTTCTACGTGTAGATAGTTCCTCAACTTCCATAAGGACCAAATGCGCGCACCTTAAGTTATGGCTCTTCACCTCTTGACCACTCATCGTCACATATGTCGCCCGGTCACATGAGTTGAGGTTGACATGATCTCAGTCACAAGGATGCTCGCCACACCATTAATGTTTTGAGCAACACACAATGCAAGGAAACCAGTCCATATGTGTCTGCAACCATGAACTATTTTTGACGACAAATGGGACATATGCACCGATGAGATCGATGAAACATTATTTAATGAACGATCAAATGTATGATGAAGCAAACAACACTAGCATGTACTCCACCACCAGGGTGCAAGACAACACAAGTGTTTTAAAACATAGAGTGCACGACAACCGCACAGCTTATAAACCACACACCCGTGTGGCTTACAACCCGTCTATGAAAAATGATTATAGCTTGGTGTATAGATCAATGAAAACAGCTGAGCAATTAAAGTTCATCCTAGACATAGCCTTGGGAAAAGGTGAAATTGCCACCCAATGTCCGGAAGTTTGTAGGTCTATTGGACCCGAACGACCACATCCAGTTGTTTACCAGCGCAGGTCTAATCGGATGTTGGACACAACCCATGTGGCGCCATCTATTCGTCCAGACGCTATAAGTCCCGATAATCCGGATCTAACACTGATATCACACAAGGATGGGCGGAATCCAAACTTGGTGATGATTCAAGAAAACCGAAATGATGAAGAACAATACGAATTCATTTTAACACCTTGCACACGATTCTATTACTTGAACAAGCAAAACCGTCTAGTACAAGATGGAGGTTCTCTCTAGAGAAATCCCAAAAGCTTAACCCTAGAAATGAATAAGCTAAGCTTGTATACCTAGGGTAAGGCATAACCCTAATGGGCTTGCCTATGGGCTTGCCTGGCCCACATGGCCTATGGCATGCCCAAATGACCTATAAATGTCCAAACCTAATACAAACTAACCCAGTTAACCCGAGTTAACTACCATAGACTGTTGTGTATATTTGATGCTTCAGTCTCACACTTCTAGGACCTAACAATCTCCCCCTAGACTGATGCATCAAATTGTCTTCACAGTGTAAATTTAGCAACGTCTTCAATAGAGACTATAGTTGTCGCTATGCTGTAAGTGTTGTGGAAGTCAGTCCCATACTTCTTGGACCTCATACTTCAACGAACTCTCAGCACTGGGTATTTTTCTTTAGCTCTTGTGGTTAGCTTCATATCCGGATCTCGATCAGCTTTGCTTGAAACATCTTTGTCAAAAAGAATGCGAGAGGAGGAATCTCAGTAGCTCTTTTCTTCTTCAATCGTTCTCTTTTAAGCAAGCAGGTTCTCAGGTACTTCTTCAAATGTACTATCACTGTCAGAGGATGACTAGAATCTGGTTCTTCTGACTCAGGTACACTTTGCTATTGCGATGCTTCATGCTTTGTCGGCAACTAACATCATCTCAATTTCCGCAATCCCTGTTTCTTGATCTGAATCAAGATCTGCACAATTTTCAGAAATTTATAAGCAAACATTCTTATGCAACAGGGAGAGTACAACATGAACACTTGGTACATCCAAGTACTTCTACTCGGATCGAAATTCAAATTTCTTTCATCCTTTGATGATTAGTCAAATCTTCAAGAACGGTTAATAATTTTTAATAAAGCAAATAAAGCACTCTATTTTTTTGGATTTCTTGAATTTCTATTTTTTTAATTTTTTATTTTTAAATAGAAGAATATAAACAGAAACACAAATAAAGAAAGAAACTAACTCAATAGTTACAACTATACAAATACAATGGGATCAAAATCGTTTTCAGACAGACCAAGGAACATTTTTCAGTGCGAACTTATTCAGACTACTCTAAGTGATTGCCAATATGTTTGTCCACTTAAACTTTAACGCTCAACTTTCATTTTTCAACTTCATGATATGCTTAAGGTAGTATTATACTATAGTATCTGTGCGTCCCACACCATGACATACCCCCGCGATCAAGGTAAGCAAAACGATTCATCGTAGCAGGTGAGTATACTGAGATCATCCTTTATCTTTTACAACGTCAGACTATTGGTGAACAGGTTAGTACTTCCGTACAGCAGAGTGACCAATAGTATCTGGCGAGGGTTAGGCAAATACCTTATTTGGTATGTTTGAATTCATGGAATTTTCTCATGATGAGATTTCCTTTCTTTTAAGGTTTTGCCCTATTTTGGCTCTTTTAAAGATATCCTGACTGTGCCTAGGTCTGCATATAATCTGGATGCAACAGAAGGGTAGCCGAGATATCCCCGGATGACTCAACAACATAAAGACTCGAAACCTCAGATGTTGGCTATCTATCAACGCAAGATTTAAGACGATAAAATCATACGCCGATGGTATGTTACCCACAAGATACATAGTTCGTTATGTTTAT
Organism: Scalesia atractyloides; assembly: GCA_947069175.1. NCBI lineage: Eukaryota > Viridiplantae > Streptophyta > Magnoliopsida > Asterales > Asteraceae > Scalesia > Scalesia atractyloides. Next base: position 56,937,717 of record CAMTDV010000028.1, read on the forward strand.
ATAACTTAGTATCTTTTAATCACTTTGAGCGTAAAGCCTATCGGCATATCACATTAGATCCTAGTCTTTTCAGCTACGACACCTTACATGTGTCAGTCACGCCCTTATCACGAATATTCATTTCATTTCCCATGACTTTTTAGTTTTGTATTTTTCTGTTTTTCAAATATTGTTTTTGTATTTTTCTAATTTTCTCCCCCTCAAACAATACATATATACGTATATCACCATCTTCCCCCCTAAATTTGTGCATCATCCTTTATGCACAAATTTACCTAATAAAGAAAACATATGCACAAAGTTTTAAACAAGAGGAAAAGGGAAATATTTTAGTTGTTTTTGCTTAACCGTTCCGTCATTAGATCAAAAACTAATCAATTTCAAAATTAAAGCACGAAATTCAAATTTGTACCTTTTCGCTGATCTTTTCTTACCTCATCTCCTCCAAAGGAAACATCACAATCGGAAAAAATTTGAACCTTTTTGCAACAGTGAGATGTTATCCTTCATGTCCCTGGAACAACCGCTATTAACACTCCAGAGATTGTCAACAACTCCTCCTTGGCTGTTCCCGAGAAAATAAAGAGATTAGTAAGACAGTGGGACCCAGGCCATCGTGGTCCTGGGTTTCCCTGAAGCATATCCCCTTTTGTTTCAAGGATTGGTGATGTTGTTGCCGCTTTGAATTTGGGTTTCCATATCTGTTTCGGTTTAGCAAACGCGGTTGTTGCCTTTGATTGAGCAATTTTGGATGTTTCAGGTTTAGTCATTTTAGAAAAAGATTTGTGTTTCTGAACAGCCTTGCGTTTGTTTTTGGCAACATTCCAATCCCCATAAAATGGTTTAACCTTGGAATTCATATTCTTCATTGCCTTAGGTGATCATTGGCTTGGAATGATAGTTATTCTTTGGTGTAACCTTCTGATTTTTAGCATGACACGAAACATGGGGACCACGTGTGCAGTTACGAGCAATGTGACCAGGAATGCCGCAATTGAAGCACGTTTGTTTCTTTACATAAAAAAACATTCTGATCAGCTTGATTTGCTCTTGCAGGCCTTGAAGGATGAGATGATCCCTTCTGTGCTCGCCTTCCTTGCACGTTTCTTGCAGACGAAGATGAATTTGGATGTTTGTACTTGTCGTTTGCAAGGGCCTTCTTCTGTTGTGGAGATTTCTTTGGATTCTTCTTCTTTTGTTTAGACTGTAAGTCTTGTTCAGAAATCTCCCCAACCTTTCCAAAAGCTTTGCTGGCACGGACAAAAACATATTTTTCACATTTGCCATTAACAACCGGCTTAACAAAAGCATTTTTCACAACACCAACCTTTTGAGGCTATTAGTGCCCACTGATGATCTTGGAGAACGTGACTATCCTTGACGTTTGGACTTCTGCTTTCTTCGTCTCCGATTTGCTCTTTTTTGCTCTTTTAGCTTGCTCTGAACCTTTTCATCAGTAGCAGAAAGTTCAGATTGTTCAGTTTGCACACATAGAGTCTTGTTCACGTCAGCGCTTTCTTCATTAGCTGAATCATTTGAAGAGTCAACGACACCAGATGGTTCCCGTGTGTTTGGCGTATAATCACTGGGTTTGCCATACACCATATGATGTGCTTTCTCAATATCTTCATTGGTTTCAGCATTGTTGTGTAGTTGTGATTATACGGTGGGGCAACCTTATTGAATCCCAAACCCTTCCCTTTGTTCCCCTTATATGCCAGCTACACATTGCACACGTCTTGAACAAGCTTGCTGGATGTATCAAACTTCTTTATATTCACTTCGTTTTGTTGATATTTTCCAGTAAGAAGTCCCGGCTCAACTCTTACCAAGTCGCATTCCATGGTTTTTGATTCTAATCTGGTTTTGTAATCATGGACCCAATATTTCTGTTGATTTACATCCAGGTGGAGCTGAGCTATATCTTTCTTTTGTGCTTCAACCTTTTCTTTGAGTAACTTGTTGCTTTCTCGAAGGCTGATGCACTGAGCCATTGCATTGTTGTATTCATCGGTTATGTTGGAATTAAGAGCCCGGAGTTGAGCAACCCTATTCCTGCAAGGTTCAATGCACAAAAGATAGTTGACTGTGTCAATGGGCGAGCTTGATGTGTCAGCGTTAGTTTGGGCTTGAGGTCGAGTTTGGGTTGCTGGATTGCTGATTGCTGCTTGCTGTGGTTGAGGTTTCTGCTCAGACACTTCTTCAGGATTAGACTCAGTTGATTTTGCATATCGATCTTGGAGATCTTGGTTTGAGTGTAAATGATCCCACAACCAAGAAACAAAGGAGTCTTTGTAATCTCCTAGAATGCTATCCAACTCATCTCTTACTTCCTCTTTTTGCCTCCCATGTTCAAGCAAACGCATAACATAGTTAGCAACCGGATGAACATTGTAGTCTCCGATAAGCTCATTCAGCTTTTCCTTCACTTCATCCCGTAGGCTCGAGTGCTGAGTTTGGGCTGCAAACATCTTCGGATAATCGAAATCGGACCGGTAAACACGATAAAAAATGTCCGAAAACTGTTTTTACCAAAATGTACCGTTAGACTCGTCTCGACGACATGATTCCAACGATATATACTCGTCTCGATGGTGTACTGTTAAAATTGTCTAAGGATCAAATTCTATGTATGAAAACGTTTAACTCCGGTTACGTCAGCTGGTTAACTTTCCACATTTTTGGGTACAACTCGGAACAGTACCAAATTCGGAACAGTAACTCGGATTAACAATCCGAGATGGAATCTCAAACAGTGATCCGAGATGGTAATCCGATATGGTGATTTGGAACAGTATCCGAGATTGAATCCGAGATGAACTATTTCAGTCTGGAATGGGAATCCGGAATAGTAATCCAGAATGCTATCAGATACACAGCAACAGTCAGAATCCGGAACAGTAATCCGAAATGAAAGTCTATCCTAATTCAGAACAGTTATAAATCCCGAATCTTTGAAGATTTATCCGAAATCCTTGAAGAAAATCCGAAATGCTTGAAGATTTATCCGAAATCTAACAGAATTCAAGATTTTAATCCGAAATGCAGCAGAGTTAAATCCGAAATACAACCAGAAAATTCGAAATCCTTGAATCTTCTTCGTGTTCTTCGTATTCTTCAGAAGAAAACCGAACAAAATCTTGTAATATCAGATCTGAGCCTGGAAAACAGGTTCAAACAGGCTCTGATACCACTTGTAAGTCCCGATAATCCGGATGTAACACTGATATCACACAATCACCAAGGATGGGCGGAATCCAAAGTTGGTGATGATTCAAGAAAACCGAGAAGATTAAGAACAATACGAGTTCATTTTAACACCTTGCACACGATTCTATTACTTGAACAAGCAAAACCGTCTAGTACAAGATGGGGGTTCTCTCTGGAGAAATCCTAAAAGCTTAACCCTAGAAATGAATAAGCTAAGCTTATATACCTAGGGTAAGGCATAACCCTAATGGGCTTGCCTATGGGCTTGCCTGGCCCACATGGCCTATGGCATGCCCAAATGACCTATAAATGTCCAAACCTAATACAAACTAACCCAGTTAACCCGAGTTAACTACCATAGACTATTGTGTATATTTGATGCTTCAGTCTCACACTTCTAGGACCTAACAGACGCTCACTGGCGCGGCGCTTTCATGGCATGATAGTTTATACGTTGGCAAGATAAAAAGTTGGACAGATTTGGAGACTATGTTTTTGCAACATTTTAACCAACAACGCCGCCATACAAGAGGCTCAACTGATGTCATGAACATTTGAGCAAAGATAACGAAAGTATCGATGACTTCATTACAAGATTTAACAAAGAGTGCCTAGGATAGGTGATGTGAGCGAAGATCTGATGCGCACACATTTCTATAAAGTAGTGTGTTGCAAGGAGCTCATTCGTACAATTTCGGGAAGGGAAGGCGTACCCAAAGATTGGGATAAAATCATGGTGACCATTAAGGTTTATGCACAGATTGAGCGGACCCTCACTAGCAGAAGAATCCTTTAATACGACCGCAAAGCGAGAACAGAGTGGGCACAACAGGAGAGGTAAGAACTCCTCATGGAAGCGCAACCAAGCAAACAATCATGACGTGGACAAACCCAGTTTGCAAACAGGCACTCGTACGATGATCTCCCGACTCAGCTACAAGAACAACGTCAAGCATGAGGATAAACAATCGAACTAGACCCCACTCACAAAGACTCCGATGGAGATCCTTAGTGCTGAAAACCACACATTCAAACCTGCTCAAACCACGCGTAACAAAAAGGGCCAAGACCCCAATCAGTACTGCGAGTATCACACGGATAATGGCCATACCACAGAAAATTTTACAGTCTGAGAAAGGAAATAAAAAAGCCATGAAGAATGGGAAACTCACTTATCTAGTGCACAATGCTCGTAAAGAAACAAGTTAAATGGAGCGTAAAGATGTAGGACCGCGTAACAAAAAAATCCAGCAGCTTAAGACATATATGGTTTAGGGAAAACCCAAGAAAAACAGGAGAAATAGAAACAAGAGGCAACACCAGCAGCATGACAGTTGGCGTAAGCAACAAGTTGCCTTCCCGATAGTGCATGACGACCCACGTGATAAACGTCTCGTCGTCATCACCGGCATGATAGGCCATTACCGAACCGATTACGTCTTCGTCGATGACGGAAGCACGGGTGACATAATATATAAACGATGCTTCAACCAATTCATCCTCGAAGACAAAGCACGCCTTGAGTCAGTGGATTACCCACTCACAGGTTTCTACAATAAACCAGTCCTACCCCTAGGCCAGATTTCTTTTTCCGTTACACTCACTGACGAGAAACTTTCGAGAATGGAAGATGTTAACTTCATGGTCTTACCTGCGAATTCCTGCCATGACATACTGTTAGGGAAGGAATCCCAGGGAGATTATAACATGGTGTCATCCACACCCCATTCCGCAATAAGGCTCCCTAATGAAATGGGGATGGTGATCACTGATGCCAAAAAGGAAGTCATTGTGACAGAAGAACCACGTCTAGCAAAGATGACAAAGTCTGCGCCTCTAGCAGAGCTGAAACAACGAATTCTCAACCGCAAATGCCCAGAGTAGACAATCACCCTTGGTCAAGCTATGTCTAAAATATTTGCGCACACTTGAAGCAACTCTTAATCAGGATCATGAATTTTTTCGCGTGGACATATACAACTATGGTGGGAGCTCCACGTGAGTTCATGGAACATCGTTTGAAAACTTTTCGCTAGGTCAAGCCAGTGGTACAAGCAAAAAAGAAGTCTCGACGTAGAAAAAACCAGAGCGATGAATGAGCAAGTTAATGACTTCCTCAAGGAAGATATCATCTGAGAAGTCATATATCAAACATGGGTCGCCAATCCATTCATGGTGCCCAAATTGAATGGAAGCTGGCACATGTGCCTTCATTATAAGTATTTCAACAAAGCGCGCCTTAAAGACTGATATTTTCTCCCTGTGATTGAGAAGAAGTTAGGCTCTCTTGCGTCTTTCAGGTGGAAATGTTTCCCCAATTGGTATAAGGGTTATCATCGAGTTCAAAGGGCCCTTGAAGATGAAGACAAGATAATTTTCCACAAAACATTAGGATCTTCTGTTACACCAAAATTCCTTTTGGGTTGCGAAACACAGGCGCAACCTACCAGATATTAAGGGATAAGTCGTTCGGGGATGACATCAACAAATACGTCAAGATCTACATGGGTTACCTGGTCATCATTGTAACATTTGTCAAAAACGGGTTTCCAAAACCCGCTCCGTTTTGTAATCGAATACCAAGTTAGAAATGTCACGTTGTGTATTTATGGTTATTTTGATTTTTAATGATACATAATTAATAAACAAACTAAACTATAAAAATTATATTTGATAAAAAGTGAAAACAAAATAAATAAAAATAAAAGGTTGCTGCCAGGGCTCGAACCCGGGTCAGCCGGCATTGAAATCGAAAGACTTAACACACACACGCATAACCACTCCGCCACTTGTTTGTTTTCTGTCAACATTAGGAAACAAATAAGTTTTATACAAAAATATAGTTAAACCGGTTGCGCCAACTGAGAAACCGATATCGGCAATTCAACCGTCTAATCGTTTGATTAATCGCACATTCAGGTTTATAACCGATGCACCAACGATTTTAATCAATTCGGATTTGAATGAACTTCAATTTTTATCATCATCGGTTTTTATAACCGAAAATAATCAAAGTCCAAATTACTTCAATCAAGACCCCTCTCGCGACTCAGAAACATCATACAAACCTTCCATTTCACTTTCGTCATACATTCAGTCCATCAGAACTCTTAAATCAACTAGCCGCAAATTTCTGCAAGTTCGCCGGAAAACCGTATTCATCATCAAAATGGTAATTCTTTCAATACCGTCGTAGTCTAACAATTGTTAAGCTATTTCTAACTTAAACCTGTCAATTGAAATCGAATTCAGACACCGTTATCAGATAATTCCAGTTTGTCGGAAAATTTCTGGAAATCTTTATTTCCGTCTGTGAAATGGTAAGGACCTTCAAACACACTTTTAACGTTTGTTTATCACTTCAATTCAACGATTGGCTAATAAAAACGGTTATTGTTTTGTTCAGTTGAGGTGCACAAAAACAGAGCCGACGCATTGCCGGAAATTCTGTGATAAATCATTCCTACGGTATGTTACTTCCAACACCGTCTCTGCCATTTCATTTTAGCCTTAAGAATGATTGTTAATCGTAAAAACAAGAAAACGGATTAGTAACACCGTCGACTGTAATTTGAGTGAAGAAGACGAAGATAGTTAAGTTATAAGTATAATTAAAATTGGTATTTTAAACGGGTTAGACACACAGTCCAGCGGTGGACTGTGTGCAAATAATACGCGCATGTCACGAGTTCGATCCCTGATACACGCACTCCCTATGTAATAAAATGCCTTTTTTTTGTTTAAAACTGAACCGGGTTAACTCCGTTAGTTGTTAAGTATAATAAAAATTGGTATATTAACCAAGTTAGACACACAGTCCAGCGGTGGACTGTGTGTGATGTTAAAGCACAAGTCCCGGGTTCGAAACCTGTTACGGGCACCGGTTGAACGAATTAAAATATTTTTGAAATTAAAAGAATTTTGGTTAAATCGAATTAGTATATAAATATAATTAAAAACAAGATTATTTCGGGTTAGACACGTAGCTCAGTTGGTCGAGCTGCGTGCACGCGTACGGGAGGTCTCGGGTTCGAGTCTCACCCAGCGCATTCATGCACACTGACCGGACCGGTCAACAGGTCAACAAGTCAACGGTCAACGGTCAACGCAAAATAAACAATTTTTTTATATATTTTTATTTATTTAATTTAATTTAAAAATCAATTAAAAATACTTAAAAACAATATTTTTAAAGATAGAAAATAGCCTTAAACTCACAAAAATATATCTAAAAACTCCATTAAAATCCTTAATAAAATCCACTCATTTACTATATTTTTCCGTTATTATTTAGGTTAGTAATTCACGTTGTTCAACTCTCCCGACTCGTGCGCATCTCATCATCTCCAATCAAACGCACCCAATGTGAGTGAATCTTTACAAATTCCCCGTTTTAATCACGGTTTGGGGTGTATCATGTGTCTTGCTATATATTATATTTAAATCATTGTGCATACCTCATATGATGAACATGTGTATTCAGTTTGTTTCAACTGTTGTGTGGTTATCGTTAGATGCAATTTATTATTTTCAGTACATGCAATTTCATAGGCCGCCGCTCCCCATTACATTATGAGCATTGAGCATGTTCCCCATTTCATTATGAGCGTGAACCTGGCGTGCCCACATACGATCGGCTCCGTTTGATTGAGCCTTGATCGCACAGACATTTTTCATTTTCAGTACATGCAATACGATCGGCTCCGTTTGATTGAGCCTTGATCGCACAGTTTCATTCATGTTATTTATCGTATGATGTTGGTATGTTAATGTATGCTATCATGTGTTATTGTATGTTATAGTTGTGATTGCTATTGCTACTGCTTGGTTATTTACATTTGCTCATTTATGATTATGCATAATTTTTCATTGATAAACTAATAAGTAAATCAATAATAAATGTTTATCTAACAAGGTTCACTCGCCAACTTATGTTGACCCAAAAACCCCCATTTTTACACATGATACAGGTGAACCAGCTGCAGCAAGAAACACTTAGGATTGGACTAGAAGAATAAAATGATTTAGAGTTTGGGATTGTTTTGTTTGGTTTATTTTCTTTGTATTGTATGGACATGTTTGGATATTTGGGAATGTAACTTTGACTTTAATAAATATGAAACATATTAGTAAATATCATGAGCTTTGGTGATAACCCAATTATGCCCTGACTCTTATTCCGCTGCGGGTCGGGGTGTGACAGATTGGTATCAGAGCCATGACTATAGGGATATAGGATAGGTTATTAGACCCTTAGAGCCTATACTATAGTTGATTAGAAACTTATAAGATTTTTGTGTGTTACATGCCAAATTTCATGATTTTTATATGTTTTATGTTAAATGTTACATTCAATATTATGCAAGCATGTTCATAAGTATGTATTATCATATAATGCCTATCATGAATCATATTCTCATAACACATCATATCCATGATAGCACACACCACATCATGATTGTTTTTACAATGATTTTTGTGTTTTCAAATCCCATCAAAGTGAGTTCTCATGACGGGCATGTAGTAACTGGAAGGGTACCAGTACCGGTAGTCGGAACGTCCTGTCTAGGCTGGCATTCATATAAATCCAAAATAAAGGACCAGTTTGCCTACCTGGGGACTAACGATGAGAGTACGAAGTACCTATTAGGCCAAAGCATGCTATACCAAACGTCGTGTGAGCTAACCCCACTTTGAGTTGTCATTGTGTCTACACCTGGACACATTCCGACCATACATCTCGTAAAAATATTTTGTGGTTTGCATTCGGGTGATGCAAGTGTTAAATCGCCAATACTAATGTGAATCCTACCAAGCCAATAGCCATGGGGGCCCACATGACTATATAGGTGAAGGTATGGGGGACATTTGAGGCCCAACATGAGCAAACCCAAGACATCCTATGGATGTGGTTACATTATTGATATTTATGTTATTTTCATTTTTCTTAAAGACACATGACACCTAAAAAGACTCCATAAACTCACAATCTTCTTATGCATGTTCCTGTAGATGTCGTCCAGACAACAACGAAGGGGTAAAAGATCAGGAAGGTCTCAGGAACGCTTGGCCACACAAATCACGAAACAAATGGCCACGATACTGCCTGATATTGTGGTTCAAGTACAACAAGCCCTCGCTACAAATCCTACTAATCCTCCCCAACAACATGACCAGAACATCGACAACCCTCCTACCAGCAAGTGCTCATATAAACATTTCAAGTCTTGTGATCCTCCTAAATTTAAAGGGACCGAAGGTGTCACCGCTCTCCTCCACTGGTTTGAGGAGATGGAAAACACTTTTCTCAACTGCGATTGTCCCGAGGATCGCAAGGTTTGATACGCCACCGGAAGACTATTTGGGGTAGCTCTTACCTGGTGGAATACTGAAAAGGGGAAGAGGGGAACTGAGGATGCAATGGCCTTAACTTGGGAGGAATTAAGGGAAATCATGACTAGGCGTTTCTGTCCTAGGAGTGAAATTAAAAAGTTGGAGGATGAATTTCATGCTTTAAAGCAGAAGGAGGGAGATCATACCACCTATAACAAGAGGTTTTTAGAGTTGAACCAAATGGTTCCAAATTTGTTCACCCCAACTTATCGTCTGATCGAGCATTATATTCGAGGACTTCCCTCGAAAATTCAAGATTCGGTCCTCAGCATTTCACCGGTAACACTTGAAGCTGCTATGGAGCTAGCAACTGAACTGACCGAGAATCGAATTCGCAACGGGAAGTTTAAAGAAGAGAAAAAGAAAGCCCCTGTTGAGGGACAAACTTCAAACCATTCCATCTCCTCCTCTAAGTTTGCTAACAAGAGGAAGCGCAACACCAGAAACTTCGCTGTTACACAAACCAACTCCCCTATTCCTGCTGCACCCATTACCCAAGTCGCTCCTTCACCTGCACCATACAAAAGACCATACTCTGGCCCGTTACCAAAATGCAACCGTTGCCAATATCACCATTCTCCTGATTATCCTTGCCAACATTGCATCGGCTGTGGTCGTGCAGGTCATACTGTTCAAACCTGCCGCATGCCTCAGCGAACGAACCGCCACCAGCCTTCAACCCAAACCCACCAACAAATAATGGGTCAAGCCCAACAACCCCTACTATTACCACCCACCCAACATTTAGCCCAGAGATATTACCAACCCAATTATCCTATGGGTCAACCTATGCGGGCTTGCTACAATTGCGGAGACCCAAGCCATTTCAGAAACACTTGTCCAAGGTTGGTAAACATTATTCATGCTCAGGCTCAAGCCAACCCGGTGAATCAAGCGAACCAAGCTCCTCCACCTGCAAGAGGAAGAGCTTTCAATATCAACGCTAATCAGGCTAGGGTTGACGACAATGTGGTTAACGGTACGTTCCTTATAAATGGTAGATATGCATCTATGTTATTTGATACTGGTGCGGATAGAAGTTTTGTGTCCTTAGAATTTGAACCTATCTTAAACCAAAATCGGGATAAGCTCATGGAATCCATAACGGTAGAAGTTGCTGACGGGAAGCCAGTTTCATTAAACTCTGTTATACGCAACTGTACACTCACTTTAAACGACCACGATTTCTCAGTCGACCTTATTCCTATGAAGCTGGGAAGTTTTGATATCATAATTGGTATGGACTGGCTCAGTCAACATCAGGCAGAAGTTGTATGTCGCGAAAAATTTATACGTATTCCTCTTTCAAACGGTCAGACTCTTCGAATCCTTGGAGAAACCTCGTCGAAGGGGCTCAGCTTAATGTCTTGTCTTCAAGCCCAAAAATGTCTTCGCAAAAATTATGTCGCTTTTTTAGCTCATATCATCAACAAGGGAACCATGGAGAAGAAACTTGATGACATCCCGGTAGTAAAAGACTTCCCGCAAGTTTTTCCTGATGACATTTCAGGACTTCCTCCAGTTAGAGAAGTCGAATTCCGTATTGATCTTATACCTGGTGCTACACCAGTTGCAAAGTCTCCTTATAGGTTAGCCCCCTCTGAAATGCAAGAGCTAGCCAGTCAATTACAAGAGTTGACTGACAAGGGATTCATACGTCCTAGTTCAATGCCTTGGGGTGCACCTGTTCTTTTTGTAAAGAAGAAAGATGGATCGTTTCGTATGTGCATCGACTACAGAGAGCTCAACAAATTAACAATCAAGAATCGCTATCCATTACCTCGCATTGATGATCTTCTTGACCAACTTCAAGGTGCCAGCTACTTTTCCAAAATCGATCTTCGATCTGGTTATCATCAACTTAGAGTACATGAAGAAGACGTCCCAAAGACCGCATTCCGAACTCCTTATGGTCATTATGAATTCATGGTCATGCCATTTGGTTTAACCAACGCTCCAGCAGTCTTCATGGACCTAATGAACAGAGTCTGCAAACCTTATCTTGATCGATTTGTTATAGTCTTCATCGACGACATTCTTATTTTTTCAAAGTCTAAGTCTGATCATGAGCGTCATCTTCGACTCATCCTTACACTTCTAGAGAATGAAAAGCTTTACGCCAAATTCTCCAAATGCGAATTCTGGTTAAAAGAGGTGCAATTCCTCGGACATGTAGTCAATGACAAGGGAATACATGTCGACCCCTCAAAGATCAAAGCGGTACAAGAATGGCAAGCTACACGTACACCAACTGAAGTAAGATCTTTTCTTGGTTTGGCTGGTTATTATCGTCGATTCATCTCAAACTTCTCTCGCATTGCTGTACCACTCACGGCTTTAACTCATAAGGGAAAACCTTTCATATGGGGACCCAAGCAAGAAGAAGCCTTCCAAACCCTTAAACAAAAACTTTGTGATGCACCAATCCTCACTCTTCCTGAAGGTTGTGATGATTTTGTGGTCTATTGCGACGCGTCAGGGCAAGGATTAGGTTGCGTTCTAATGCAAAGAGGAAAAGTTATAGCTTATGCTTCGAGACAACTCAAAACGCATGAGAAGAACTACACCACCCATGACCTAGAACTTGGAGCCGTTGTGTTCGCTCTTAAGATATGGAGGCATTATCTCTATGGTACTAAGTGTGAAATATACACTGACCACAAGAGTCTTCAACATGTCTTCAATCAAAAGGAGTTAAACATGAGGCAACGAAGATGGGTCGAACTTCTAAATGATTACGACTGTGAAATTCGATACCACCCTGGCAAAGCAAATGTGGTGGCTGATGCACTTAGTTAAAAGGGTTATGCGAACTCCATTCGTCTTCTATGTTCGCAAATCATAACTGACATTAAAGATCAAATTCGAGAAGCCCAACATGTTTCAGTAACAGAAGATGATGTACGAAAGGAGATGTCCTGTGGAGCTGAACTTAAAATTGAAACTAAATCTGACGATATTCTGTACTACCTAGATCGTATCTGGATTCCTAACCACAACAATCTTCGTGAAATTCTTATGAAGGAAGCTCACAAAACGCGATACTCTATACACCCAGGAGCCGATAAGATGTATCAAGACCTACGATATACCTATTGGTGGCCTGGAATGAAAAAGGATATTGTTGTTTTTGTTTCCAAGTGCCTTACATGTTCCAAGGTGAAAGCTGAACACCAAAGACCCTCAGGACTTCTGGTCCAACCTGAAATACCTGTATGGAAGGGGAAAATATAACCATGGATTTCATTACCAGGTTACCTCGCACTTCTGGTGGGTATGACACTATCTGGGTAATAATTGACCGACTTACAAAATTAACTCACTTTATTCCTATCCGCGAAGATTTCAAGAACGAAAAGCTTGCTCGTATTTATATCAGCGAAATCGTAAGCCGACATGGGATACCGTTAAGCATTATTTCTGATCGTGATGGTCGTTTCACTTCACGAACATGGCAAGCAGTACAAGCCGCTATGGGTACGCGATTAGATCTCAGTACCGCCTATCACCCTCAAACTGATGGTCAATCTGAACGCACCATTCAAATTCTTGAAGATATGCTTCGAGCATGTGTTATAGACTTCAAGGGAAATTGGGACGCTCATATACCATTAGTAGAATTTTCGTACAACAACAGCTATCATTCAAGTATCGGCATGGCACCTTTTGAAGCCTTATATGGTCGTAAGTGCCGATCTCCAGTATGTTGGCATGAAATTGGGGAAGCTCAAATCACTGGTCCAGAATTGATCCAAGAAACCACAGACAAGATCCATCAAATCCGAAACAATCTTCTAGCCGCTAAAAGTCGTCAAAAGAGTTATGCAGATAAACGACGGAAGCCTTTAGAGTTTAACATTGGTGATCATGTACTTCTAAAAGTATCACCGTGGAAGGGAGTAGTTCGTTTTGGTCAAAAAGGCAAGCTAGCACCACGCTACGTAGGACCTTTCAAGATACTCGAAAGATAGGACCTGTAGCATACAAGCTTGACCTACCAGAAGAACTCAACAGGATTCATCCCACATTCCACGTGTCGAACTTGAAGAAGTGCCTCGCTGATGAAAACCTCCACATTCCTCTGGAAGATATTCAGATTGATGAATCTATGCATTTTATTGAAAGACCAGTAGAAATCATGGACTTCGGGGAGAAACGTCTACGACGGAGTCGCATTCCAATTGTTAGGGTTCGCTAGGAGTCGAAACGGGGACCTGAGTTTACTTGGGAACGTGAAGACTCAATGCGCGAAAAATACCCGCATCTTTTTCCTACTACTTCTACTACTTAAATTTCGGGACGAAATTCCTAAAAGTAGGGGATACTGTAACATTTGTCAAAAACGGGTTTCCAAAACCCGCTCCGTTTTGTAATCGAATACCAAGTTAGAAATGTCACGTTGTGTATTTATGGTTATTTTGATTTTTAATGATACATAATTAATAAACAAACTAAACTATAAAAATTATATTTGATAAAAAGTGAAAACAAAATAAATAAAAATAAAAGGTTGCTGCCAGGGCTCGAACCCGGGTCAGCCGGCATTGAAATCGAAAGACTTAACACACACACGCATAACCACTCCGCCACTTGTTTGTTTTCTGTCAACATTAGGAAACAAATAAGTCTTATACACAAATATAGTTAAACCGGTTGCGCCAACTGAGAAACCGATATCGGCAATTCAACCGTCTAATCGTTTGATTAATCGCACATTCAGGTTTATAACCGATGCACCGACGATTTTAATCAATTCGGATTTGAATGAACTTCAATTTTTATCATCATCGGTTTTTATAACCGAAAATAATCAAAGTCCAAATTACTTCAATCAAGACCCCTCTCGCGACTCAGAAACATCATACAAACCTTCCATTTCACTTTCGTCATACATTCAGTCCATCAGAACGCTTAAATCAACTCGCCGGAAATTTCTGCAAGTTCACCGGAAAACCGTATTCATCATCAAAACGGTAATTCTTTCAATACCGTCGTAGTCAAACAATTGTTAAGCTATTTCTAACTTAAACCTTTCAATTGAAATCGAATTCAGACACCGTTATCAGATAATTCCAGTTTGCCGGAAAATTTCTGGAAATCTTTATTTCCGTCTGTGAAACGATAAGGACCTTCAAACACACTTTTAACGTTTGTTTATCACTTCAATTCCATGATTGGCTAATCAAAACGGTTAATTGTTTTGTTCAGTTGAGGTGCACAAAAACAGAGCCGACGCATTGCCGGAAATTCTGTGATAAATCATTCCTACGGTATGTTACTTCCAACACCGTCTCTGCCATTTCATTTTAGCCTTAAGAATGATTGTTAATTGTAAAAACAAGAAAACGGATTAGTAACACCGTCGACTGTAATTTGAGTGAAGAAGACGAAGATAGTTAAGTTATAAGTATAATTAAAATTGGTATTTTAAACGGGTTAGACACACAGTCCAGCGGTGGACTGTGTGCAAATAATACGCGCATGTCACGAGTTCGATCCCTGATACACGCACTCCCTATGTAATAAAATGCCTTTTTTTTGTTTAAAACTGAACCGGGTTAACTCCGTTAGTTGTTAAGTATAATAAAAATTGGTATATTAACCAAGTTAGACACACAGTCCAGCGGTGGACTGTGTGTGATGTTAAAGCACAAGTCCCGGGTTCGAAACCTGTTACGGGCACCGGTTGAACGAATTAAAATATTTTTGAAATTAAAAGAATTTTGGTTAAATCGAATTAGTATATAAATATAATTAAAAACAAGATTATTTCGGGTTAGAGTCTCACCCAGCGCATTCATGCACACTGACCGAACCGGTCAACAGGTCAACAAGTCAACGGTCAACGGTCAACGCAAAATAAACAAATTTTTTTATATATTTTTATTTATTTAATTTAATTTAAAATCAATTAAAAATACTTAAAAATAATATTTTTAAAGATAGAAAATAGCCTTAAACTCACAAAAATATATCTAAAAATTCCATTAAAATCCTTAATAAAATCCACTCATTTACTATATTTTTCCGTTATTATTTAGGTTAGTAATTCTCGTTGTTCAACTCTCCCGACTCGTGCGCATCTCATCATCTCCAATCAAACGCACCCAATGTGAGTGAATCTTTACAAATTCCCCGTTTTAATCATGTTTTGGGATGTATCATGTGTCTTGCTATATATTATATTTAAATCATTGTGCATACCTCATATGATGAACATGTGTATTCAGTTTGTTTCAACTGTTGTGTGGTTATCGTTAGATGCAATTTATTATTTTCAGTACATGCAATTTCATAGGCCGCCGCTCCCCATTACATTATGAGCGTTGAGCATGTTCCCCATTTCATTATGAGCGTGAACCTGGCGTGCCCACATACGATCGGCTCTGTTTAATTGAGCCTTGATCGCACAGACATTTTTCATTTTCAGTACATGCAATACGATCGGCTCTGTTTGATTGAGCCTTGATCGCACAGTTTCATTCATGTTATTTATCGTATGATGTTGGCATGTTAATGTATGCTATCATGTGTTATTGTATGTTATAGTTGTGATTGCTATTGCTACTGCTTGGTTATTTACATTTGCTCATTTATGATTATGCACAATTTTTCATTGATAAACTAATAAGTAAATCAATAATAAATGTTTATCTATCAAGGTTCACTCGCCAACTTATGTTGACCCAAAAACCCCCATTTTTACACATGATACAGGTGAACCAGCTGCAGCAAGAAACACTTAGGATTGGACTAGAAGAATAAAATGATTTAGAGTTTGGGAGCGTTTTGTTTGGTTTATTTTCTTTGTATTGTATGGACATGTTTGGATATTTGGATTTGTAACTTTGACTTTAATAAATATGAAACATATTAGTAAATATCATGAGCTTTGGTGATAACCCAATTATACCCCGACTCTTATTCCGCTGCGGGTCGGGGTGTGACAATCATGAGCATGGAAGAAGATTTGATGCTTAAAGGTATGGAAAAGACATCAAGAGGCTAAGGATTCTCAATATAAAGCTTAACCCGAGTAAATGTTCTTTCGAATGGAAGAAGGCAAATTCTTGGGCTTTATTGTTACGAAATACGGATTTCGTGACAATCCAGAATAGGTCCAAACTATTGTGCGCATGCCTTCTCCATCCATGATCAAGGAAATGCAGACTTTAGCTGGTCACCTCGACGCGTGATGTATTGAATAATACATGCATTTATCATATAGAGTTTGTAAAGTTTTAATTAATTTTCGTTTCGGTTTGTCAAGAATTATCTACTTTTAATCTAAATACATTTTACAGGTCTTGGTTCATGAAAACGGTTGGAAGGATGGGAAAAACGAGCTAAAATGATAATTAGAACTAAGCCGGAGCGTAATTGGAGCGCGAAAGAGGTAACGAATCGAAAAATGGAGGTTTTTAAGCCTCTGGCGGGCCGCGACCGCATCCTTATTAACCTCTCGCGCCCCGCGAGAGGTTAATAGTTATCCCGGTATCATCACTCGGTCGCGGGGCGCGACCGAGTCCCCTACTCCTTTGGCAGCCGGCGAGAGGAGGGTTTATCCAGAAAGTTTCGAAATTGATCAGGAAAAGGGTTGTTATGTTATTTATTTGAGTCATATTACAATTGCAACACATCTTGGATCAATTGGACGAACTCGGATCTTGTGGAGCAGATTTTCTGGAGAAATTGAGCTGAAAGAAGGTGATCTAGGCTACGGGAATCATTCGAGCTATCAAGGAGTTTCGAGGCAGGAGCATATACAGTTTATTACAACATCTCGATCCTTCTAATTCCTTGTTTAACTTGTTTATGAATTCCTGTTTGAACCTTGTTTATTCAGTTTTTAAAAACATGATACTTGGCTAGATTTATTTTAGTTACCTAGGTTTGGATTATGATTTTATGAAAGTTTGGTTTATTTTAGTTTAATTATGGTTTGAATGTGTATTTGGTAAAGTTCGGAACTTTAACTTTCTAGTTTAGTGTATTTGCATGATCTAAATTGATTTGTGATTGTTTATTTGTTTTACATGAATCTAGGTGGATGTCTTCCATATAATAGGTTTGTGTTGCTTCTTCGTGTCTTTAGGGATTCGAGAAACAATCGGTAAATTGGCCATTAAGACCGGGAAAACAATTAAGTAAAATATAAAATTAGTTTAATCATTATACGTAAATTAATTATTGAGAAATAATAATTAGTTAACTGAATTAATTAGATAAATTGTTAGGTTTAGGTTTTGAGAAATTCCCGAATCTAATTTACTTGTCATAATTGAGTCGGTTAAGCTAAACTAGAAGGTGTAGTTGGTCTAGGTTAATTATTGAGAATTAGTTAACTAATTAGACACTTTACTAAATTAAAAGATAACTGAAAAGGAATCTTTAAAACCGGTGAACAAATAATAATTTTAGGTTATCGTAGGTGTCTTCCTGAGAAGGGTCGGGGGTCCTACTCGGTAAACCTAGAGTTTAATATTTTAAGATCCCGGTAAATCATTTAACCTAATAAATTTATTATCAAATCAAATAAGTAGTAATCTAAAAATCCAACCTAGGTAACCAGTTCATTATTCCTGATTTAATTTCCAATATCTAAAAAGTTCAAAGTTCAATTTATTCTAATTAAATAGTTTTAGTTTAATTAATAATTTAGAATTAGTTAGAACCCCCCCCCCCCCCTTAAAATATATAAATTTGTTTTAATTGAGTCTAATTAAGTAGTCTTTGTAATTAGAGAGTCTGGAAGGTTCGATAATCCAGACTAACTTAAGCTATTCTACAATTGATCGGTTCACTTGCCAGTTAGTAGTATAGTATAATTTAGGATTCTAGAGTTTAATTTGAGTCTAGAGTTAGAGTAATTTTAATTGTTTTTAATTAACTACTTTTAGAACATCAACGCGCTAAACAGGTTTGTTGCTAACCATGCTGCCAAGTCATTCCCATTCATTAGCACTTTGCACAATTATGATAAGAAGAACCAATTCAAATTGACGTCTGAAGCAGAATACGCATTCCAAGAGATGAAGCAGTGCCTAATCAAACTCCCAACTCTTAATTCTCTGCATGATAAGGAGCCTTTGACCTTGTACCTATCCGCTTCTAGTAGAGCGGTAGGTGTAGTGCTCCTTGTTGACATGGATGGGGTGCAGACACCAATTTACTACGTTAGCAGAATGCTCACCAATCCTGAGACAAGGTATTCAATCATGGAAAAACTCGTTTTGGCACTTGTACATGCATCCAGGCACTTGCGCTGATACTTTACAGGTAATCCCATTAGCGTTCTTAGCCAAACCATAAATATCGGCCAAATCTTAGCCAAATCATAAATATTGGGTCGCTTATCAAAGTGGGCTATCAAGTTAGGAGGCCTCAACCTACTCTATAATCCTAGACCCGCAGTAAAAGGCCAAGTGCTTGTAGATTTTGTTGCAGAAGTACCAGAAGACAAGGCAAAAGAGTGTGAGACTGAATAGGAATTCTCACTGGCTGCGCCATCTATTGATGTCTGGACCTTATACATTGATGGGATCTCAACCGAAGATGGTGCAGGCCTCCAACTAGTCAACCCAGAGAAGCAAGAATTCACGTACGCAATCTGTCTAGATTTTAAAAGTACCAACAATGAGGTAGAGTACGAGGCTTTCCTCGCTGGGTTGCATCTTGCAGTCAAGATAGGGTATAAAATTTAGAGGCTCGTGTCGATTCACTTCTCGTGGCACGTCAAATAAATCGGTTGTATGACGCTAAAGGTGAAATAATGGGTTTGTACTTGGAGCAAGCCAAGGAGCTCATCCAAAAGTTCCAATCATTTAAAATTACCCACATCAACTGAAGCGAGAACAAGCCAGTCGACACTTTGTGAAAGCTCGCATCAACAAGTTATCAACACTTGGCAAAAGACGTACAGATCGAGGTCCTCAAAAATCCGTCTATACCCTTGCGCCAAGTGACGGTAATCGAAACGGGGTCTCCCTCTCAGATGACACCCATCATAGCTGACCTGCAATTTGGTACCCTTTCGTAAGACAAGGCCGAGGCAAGAAAGATCCAACATAAAGCTCTACATCATAAAATGTCAGATGGAGTTTTATATAGGAAATCTTTCAGGGGGCCATAGGAGTCCAGAAATATAATTGGGAATACATCATCTGCTGATTCGGTTTGCCATTGAGCATCGTCACTAACAATGGCACCAACTTCACTCATGAAGACCTTCATGTGTGGCTAAGAGACCTACACATCGAGCACATTTTCTCATCTGTGGCACACCTGTAAGGGACTAATAGAAAATCATCAATCACAGCATTATTGACGGTATAAAGACGAGGTTGGGAACCGTGCGTAGAGGATGAGTCGATGAACTACAAAGTATCTTGTAGGCTCATCACACCTTGCCTAAAACTAGAAATGATAAAACACCCTCCAACTTAACTTATGGCTCCGAAGCGGTCATTCCTTCTAGGATTGGTCTCCCATCCCCGCGCATACTAGCGATAAACTCCATTGACAATGAGGCAGAACGTCATCTAGACTTGGACTTACTTGATAAAAGGCGCCCAATCAAGCTTGCCCCTAAATGAGAAGGACCATATGTCATACATGAGGTCCTAGGAAAGGGCGCATACAAGTTGCGGAAGATAGACGACACCATCATTCCACGTACATGGAATGCTCAACATTTATGAAAATGTTAGACGTAAGACACAAAATCTATTGTAATCAAGGCATTTCGCCAAACAATCTTTATTTATACAAGAAATGTCTTTTTACATTACTTTTCATGCCTACACTTATATAAACTTTATTACAAATACACACAACCACCTTGGGTATACGCGAAAACATATTGGCTAAACTACAACTTCATGAACACTAGTGATATTCATGACTAGCCGTAACTCCATGTGCATTGACAGATCGTGTGTCGTTCCCACATGAATTCGAGCCAATCTTCATTCATGACACCTGCACAAAGTAGTAATATATACGTAAATATTGTAACAAACAGTTTAACATACTAAGTTACTATTTACTTCCGCCCCAAGAGGCCAAAAAATAAATCTATCATGCGCTGAATTAATGTTAACTTTTCCATAACCAATAGAGGTTATGGAAAAGGTGGAACGTGTTCATGCCCGTAAATGGCCAAATCCTCGGCTCGCAGGTCGTGCGGATAAAAGCATGTTTCAAACCCAAGCCCCAACAAAGGCAACATGGGGTGGAACTTATCTTTAAAAAACCTAATACTATTACAAGGGCTTAAGCCTACCCATGGCGCGCAAGCCGACTCCTCAAGCATCTAGAGCATCCTTGTCACCTTCTTCTTGTACGCCCTTGTTGGCAGGTAGCTCGAAGATAAACTTCAGACGATCCACGAAATCGTAGTGTTGAACTGCCTCCATCACCGAGAGTTGAAGATTGTTATAAGAATCTTGTGCAGATGTCAGTTTGCTCTGTATTTGCTTGCCTTGCATTTCCCACTCAACTTTCAAACAATAAATATTTCAACATTGGAACAAGACAAATCAACAACAATACAATAAATTTGTTTAGATTTAAAGCTAAGGCAAAAGGCTAGAGAATCCTATGTGACAACAAATGTTGAAGTAATCAAACTTTTCCCTGAAACATATGTACAATCATGTGTCAACTAAAAATAGTTGGTGAGCACATATAAGTTTGCAAAATATTGTAATAAAATGATTTTGTACAATTCACATGTAAAAAACACATCTAAAGTTAATATATGAGAACAAATACAAATAACAAGTACGTGCGAATGTCATGTAAGCCAAGACATAAAGCATAAAGACAATTAAGCAATGGAATATAGTCAATTGTCTAGGTTACATGAATAGGTTGCATGAATCAAGGTTGCACGACTTAAGGTTGCATGGATCAATGTTGCGTGAATCAAGATTGCATGAACGAAAGTTGCATTAATCAAGGTTACACAACTTAAGGTTGTATATAAGTTGTATACCAATCACATGTCAAGCACATCTATAGCTAATATGTAAGAACATGTACACATGCACAAGAACGTATAACTACCATGCAAGTCCAAGACATAGAGCATAAAGATAGTCAAGCAAAGACATGTAGTGAATCAAGGTTGTAAACATATTTCATCCCAAAAGTTGTAGTAAAAAGGAAATGTATACTCACTTTAGCAAGTAAGGGGGTGTTTGGCATTGCTTATAAAATGTCACAACCCTTGACACGACCCTGGACGGGACCCGTGAACAGACCAAGTGATACCGGTGTTTATTTAAACTTTTGCAGCGGAAATTTCATCAGGACCGGGTGTCAGGAAATTATTAGAGTTTTCAAACACCAAAATTTTCATTTCATAAACTTGTGGGATAAAACCCATATTTACATAAAAGGTTTTCATAGAGATAAACCCTAGATTACAAAACACGTTTTATTTAGGTGACATAGCCACTTATTTAAGCTTGCGTGCCTCGTAACACTTTTTCCTTCCCTTCACAGTAAATCAACTGAAACACGTTTAAAAACATTTAATCAGCGGAAAATAATGGGGAGTTCATTCATTTGTATGAAAAGCAGATTCCTTATAATTATGGCATTATGGGTTTTTATATTTGTTTATATATTACAACTACCCAAATGAATTTGTCACTCGGCAGATCCTATTATTGTGGTCATCTCACTATTTGGCTATCCCATTGTCCAAATAGCAAAGTATAGCAAGTAATGTATACAAAACCCCGCATATTGACAGTAGTTTTCCAAGTAAGAATACAAAGACTTAATCACTGTAATATAAGTAATGATTGGAAAAAATATTTAGGATTTTGAAAGCATTTGACAATAGAGAATGGCTCACATTACAGAATTCAGGGTTTTTAAGCCTCCTGGTTCCTATATAAACACACAACGTAACACGTATTAGTGCTAGAACCAAATCAAACTTTGATGATAATCACGAGATCAAAACCGCAACGTATAAAGTCTCACCTTATCCAGGTGGAACTTTAGCTTTTCATCGCTAGGGTTTCGGATCAATCGGATAGGGTATCGTCTCGGAATTAGGGTTTCGTACACAGGAATCATGGCAGAGATTCGGGATTCAAGATAGGAGATTTGAGAGTATGAGTTTTTGAAAGTGGATGGTACACTGAGACTGCCTCTGAATTGCTCTATTTATAGCTGGAAAATGGCTCCGTCACGCCATGCGACAGGATAAAGTTTCCCTGTCGCAACATACGAAGGGGCCATGTTTATCCTGATGGAATCTGACCTTCTTGTGCCACGTGACGGACAAAAGTGGTCATGTCGCGTCACGCGACAGAGTGTCCTAGAGCTAGGTCGGCCTAGTCAGCCACGTAGGCTTGCCACATGGCGACACGTGGCATCCTGAGAATTCGGCATCCTCGCGCCACGCGACAGTCCAAGACTGTCTTGTCGTGCCACACGACAATGATTTTTTTAACTCTTTTTGTTTTTGATTTTCGTCGGCACGTGTTCGGGGTTTTGATTACAGATTTTTGTGGGATCTTTTAGAGAGTTGTTACATAAAACAACTTATTGACTTATAATTTTTTGGAAAATGAGTTTTTTAGAAAAATGATGTTTGGGTAATGGGTTGAAAAGAGGTTTCAATACTAATCGGTGTGGTGGACGACCCAGGGCCGGCTTGGTGCAGCGCCGTGCCTGCACATCGGCCCCCTGGGGCTATCCCCGTCCTCTCCGTCGACATAAAGACATTGGTGTTAGGCCTGATTTTAAAAAAGAGCCGTTTATAACGGCTAGATTTTAATCGAAAAAATATTTAATTTCTTTATAGATATTAACAACTTACCCCACTTTTCAAAACAATTCAACCTAATTTCTCTCTCTTTTTATACAATTCTTCAACTTTTATAAAATTTTAGCCATGGATTCATATAATCAGAACAACCCGAACCCGAACCAATATCAGCGTGTATCCGAAAGAAGACCGTCACATTTTGTGTAAAATGAAAGAAAAAATATTCAAAAAATGGAATTCTTAAGTTTGTTTTAATTTTAGCAATATAGTATTTTTTTTTAAGTTAAGGTCTTTTTTTAAGTTATATAATTTTTTTAAGTTTTCTGATTTTCTTTTAAGTTATGTAATGATTTTATTTTATAAGTTATGTAATTTTAAAAAAAATGTGTTTTTGAAAAAATATAAAAAAAGATGAGGCCCATCCTTGAATGGGCATCCTCCTTAGGTGTTGACATGGAGGGCTATCCTCAAAGGATGGGGCTTCTCCACTAGGGTTCTGTAAAAAGAACATTTATCATACAAAGTTTAAGAATTCTATATAGGCGTGGTGTTTTAAATTTTAGGTATAATGTATTATATTCTTTTAGCATGATATTATATAGAAAAATACTAAACATATTTAAAACACAATTAAATGTATTTTAGGCATGAAATCTAAAACAGCATGCGAAGAAACTAAATCAGCATGTTTTAAATTAAATGGCTAGAATACATATGACTGTCTTATAAATTGTTGTGTTTGATGTTTTTCTATATTATATCATATCAAAAGAATATAAAACACCATATGTAACATTTAAAACACCATGCTTACATAGATTTTTTACATTTTATACAAAAAAATTCTTTCTACACTAACTTTATCATATATATATATGTATATATATATGTATATATATATATATACACATATGGTTTAGCACCAAAACAGACTAAAAACGACCACCTGGGCTACAACCTTTTGTTTATGAACAAAGTGTCTTGTTTTGATTTTAAGGTTAATTTGATAAACGTTGTTACAAATTTGAAAATTTTCATATATACCAAACTAAAACTAAAAATATTATATTTGCCCTTATAAAATAGTTAAAATATCAACTATACTAAATTTATTAAAAATATCTAATATATTATTATTTTATTCTTATTTTCTAACTTCAAGTTTTTATAAATGCTCATCTTTTAACTTTATATTTTTATATAACACATCTTAAATTTAAATTTATTTTTTTTACCTATTTTAACTTTAATTTTTCCTATAAACAATAGTAGTGTCCATAAATAATATTTATATTTGAGCTAAATAAATTAAACTATAAATGAGTAAATATAATACTTGAAGTTAGAGGTCATATATGATATTTCAAAGTTTTATAAAAATAAGGGTAAAATTATCATTTATTAAATTGTTTATAATAAATTCTGTGTGTGTGTAGGGGAGGGATAGAAAGAAACCCACTTGAGTTAAGAAAACTAAGATTACCTTACGTAACAAACTTTTTTTTTCAAAAAAAAATAGGGAATGTAAGTTAAATGGTGTCGAATGTTTTGATAAAAAACAAAGAGTGGCAAGCGGGTTTTATTAAAAACATTTTTGACAATTCTGTTTTTAACATACATATATAAAAACACTGAATTTTCAAAAAAATATATAAAAAACCACTCAGTGCTTTTCAATTTTTTTTGCTCAACACGTTCGATAACATGTAACTTACAGTCCCTAATTTTTTTAGAAAAAAATTTTATTACATAAGGTTTTTTTAAGTTTTCTTAACTTAAGTGGGTTTTATCTCTACAATTCCTCTATATATACACACACACACACGACGCTTTTTAGTTTTTTTTCCCAAAACGTTCGATAACATGTAACTTACATATCCCTTTTTTTGGAAAAAATATTATTACACAAGGTTTTTTTTAAGTTTTCTTTAACTTAAGTGGTTTTCTCTCTATAATTTCCCCTACTTTATATAATAAGGGGTGGGGTTCTAGAGTGAACACTAGTTATTTATGAACCAAGTGAACAAAGCCTGACAATTGATTTACATCATCAAATCGTAAAATACATTCATCATCAAATTTTGGCCATTGATTTACATCAGTGTATTGATAATCAAGGGCTAGAATTAGTTCACTAGTGTTCACAATTAAGTGGGTGTTCACTAATGAACCTAACCATATATATAGGGGATGGTTATCTTGAGAACGATAAATATTACCAGAACTGTGAGAACGAATGAAAAAACCGATCAAAACTAATTTTTTTAATAAAAGCTCATTGTCATTAAAATACAAAATCATAAAAAGAATTTACTACATAAATTAATTCATGTCTTCTCTCAAAATCACTCTTATAATTTTTTACACATGTGTAAATACAACAAATTAATGACAAACTTACACATGTGTAGATTTTCTTTATTTACGAATAAATATTAATTTAAACGTGTAAATTTAATTTCTAACATTGTAGTCGAATAATAATGATAAGTGTAAAAAAATTTGAATTGTTTTGGTCAAGTTCTCGCGGTTTTTCATTTGTTCTCACGGTTCTCATAATATTTAACGTTCCAATTAAAACCTTCCCATATAATTAATTTAATTCAAAAGGGTATTTTAGTCTTTTTCTTTCAATGTCACATCCCCCCTCTCTTACACCTCTCTTATCTCTAAAACAAATCACATCGTCAGTTATATGTTTGACATAACAATATCTCTCTTCTTAAATCTCTTTTGTACTTTTTATATTTAAAATTAGAAAAAAAACATAACTTAGGTTTTAAATTCAAACACCAAAATTATTACGTAATTTATAAAATAAAAAAAACATTAAAAATGATATATATTTCTTTTTGCTCTATTTTCCCTAATTATAGCATAATGTTCTTTATAAAATGCAAGCTATATTTTTCTTATATGTTTATTAGAAAATACAAAATTATCGAAAATGGTATCTATTTCTTTTTGCTCTATTTTCCTTAACTCTAACACAATGTTCTTTGTAAATGCAAATTATATTTGTCTTATATGTTTCTTGAGAATTTCCATTTCATTCGTTAACGTTTGATAACTTTACACTACAACTTTAAAAAAAATCGACAACGTGCGTAAAAATGTTTGACAACGTGCATAAGCATTTACATGAATTGAGTATTAGAACATCACTATGTAAAAATAAAAATAATTTTTTTTTGACAACGTGCGTAAAAAAAGTTATTTTACGCCCCCGATCGCCGGCCCGAGCTCCTCTAAACGTCACGCATAAACCTAATTTTAAACGTATGTAAAAACAGAAGGTGTAAAATAGTTTTAACGTATGTTTGAAAAATGTTTTTACGTTTGTTGTTGAATGTAAAATATTTTTTTGCCACAGTGTCGAATGAAAAAAAAATATGTTTTTATGCCCCTTATCGTCGGTACGAGCTGCTCTAAACGTAACGCATAAATCTATTTTTCAAACTTTAACAATACTTTGGCTGATATTAGTAGATGCTACTCGAACCACGCTTTTTTTATACATATCGGCATTTAGGTTCGAATCCTACTTAGGGAGATTTGAAGATCAATGTATGTAAAAATGGTACGCAAAAATGTTTAGCTTTTAAATACGTTTAAAAATTTGTTTTCTCGTACGTTGTCGAATGTAAAAATAATTTGCGCACAGTGTTGAATGTAAAACATGTTTTATTATTACACACGATAAAAAAATGTTTTTTTACGCTCTTGATTGCCGGCCCGAGCTCCTCTAAACGTTTGTGGACACTCTGTTTTTTTTTCTTTTAATATTCGTAGGTGTTGGGCTTTTACGTTCACATGACGAGGATAACGTACAAAAAATGGAGATTGAGATCAGAGATTGTAGACGTTTTTTCTTATACATGTACTATATTTTTTTGTATAAAAATCATATGTTATATTTAATTCTTTTTTAAATAGATAAACGTAATTAATGTTAAATGAAGAGTGATGTAGTCTATGGTGTTAATTGGTCAGTTTGACAAGTTGATATAAATAGTACAAAAGTCAAATTTTCAAAAATACACTTTTTGTATTATTTATTCTTTTTTAATTAATAAAATCACTATAAGAAAATCAAAATTAAACATTCAATCTCAACGACTCATAAATGAGAGATCTAGGGTGAATAATAGTTCCTACGGTCCTTGCATCTAAAGGTGGTTCCTATTTTAACCATCCCTATACATATATATATAGCTAGGATTTTATCATCAAATCATAAAGTACACTAATGTATTTCATCATCAAATATTGGCAATTGATTTACACATGTGTATGGTTAGGATTAGTTCGCTCAGTTCGCAAATATATTAGTGTTCACTCTTGAACCTAATCCTATATATATAGATATATATAGAGAGAGAGGGTTAGGATCGTGTGAAAAGCACTAGGCTAATTGAGAAACTTGAAAAGCATTCTATGCCACATATTTTCCTTAAGTTTTTCGTAATATAGAAATATGTATAGTTTAAAATTGACTATATACATATGTGTATAATTCAAGATTTAACAATATATATATATATATATATATATATATGTTTATAGTCAATTTTAAACTATACATATGTGTATATTACGAAAAGCTTAGGGAAATGTGTGATCCATAATGCTTCTCAAGTTTCTCAAATAGGGTGCATTTCTCTAAGAATCTCTACCATACACACACACACACACACACACACACACACACACAAGGCTCGGTTCAAATAAAAACCACCACGAGTTGCGAGAACCGTAAGAACTTTTTGTTCCAACGTGAGTTGGCCAAATTATTTTTGCACAAACGTAGATGAAAATATTATAAACACATCTGTAAAAAAAAGTAAAAAGAATTGTCGAGTTGGTAGTTTGGTTGATGCAAGTTTTTAACGTGCTGGCGTAAATTTTGCATGATGATAAATATTTTTTACGCCTCATGTTAATGTGGGTATGCGGCATTTTTTTTTAATTTTTTTGTTGAAACAAGTGATTTTTATGACTTTTTTTGATGTTGTATTTTAATTAAAATGTTGATTGTATTAAAAAATGGTTTTGATTGGTTTTCTCATTCGTTCTCACGGTTCTCACAATATTTAGCGTTCTCAAGATAACCCTCCCACATATAGAGGAGGGTTTAAATGAGAACACTCATCTTTTGTGAGAACCATGAGAACAAATCTCAGCCACTCATTTATTTCCCTTGTATTTTAATTAAAAGGGTAAATCGGTAATTATACAACCCCTTTTCCATTTAACCTAAAAATCATCAGATTCCAATGAAATCACGTTATCGTCATAACCAAAATAAGGAAATCACACATGTCTGATTCCTTCAACGAGTTCTTCAATCGTTTGATTCTTCAACGATTCTAGGGCTTATAAAATCTAATTGAAGGAGCTAATCGATATATGGGTTTTATGGACTAGTCCTTGAATCGTGTAAGCCATGTATCAATCGATCTCTGTTTTTAAGTTTGTTTTTAAATCGCTTGTTTTCGTTAGTTTTCTGCAATTACCATGGTATATTTGTTGTTTGACTCTTGAACTTTACCTAATTGTTGTTTTGTTTTCTCAATTTTGGGTAATTTAGTGAATATGGCTTTTAATATTAGGTGGTTCTACAGTGATAACCAGTTTTGAGTCATACTCATTGTTTATTCATCATCATGATTGTAGATTTACTGATTTTAGGTTGCTATCTGATGTATTTTTTATGACCTGTATTGAAATCTTGACAATTTGCACTTTGTTATTAATTAGATGATGATGAAGATAAAGGATTAGTTTTTGGCTAATTGTTTCTTCTTTTCCATTAATGTCTTGATTTTGTTGAATTTAAGGATAAAATATGAGTATGGATAGGAATGATTGTGGTGTCCTTTCTCGATGCACATAACCTGTTTGTTAAAATGCCAAAGTGACTTTTGTGTTTTGCTTCTAATTTGCATAGTTTAAATAAAGTTCCAGTGGTCAAAAACATTATATAAATTCAATATCCTATAAGCTAAAACAACGTTTAAACTAATTTATGTTTATGTAAGTGATAGTTTGTATCAAACTTTTTTTATTTTAACTAAAGTTCATTTATTCTTTTGTAATAGGTCTTACACATGTGTAGATTTGTTCAGTGTTACTAGCCGGTGGCGAAAACCATATCGGTACTGGTGGGGTCTGAAAAAGCATAACTGGCGAACGAGAACTATGATTGTTAATCGACACGAGTCATGTTTAAAGACTTTTGATGTATGCTACCATTGTAAAAGACCATTTCAATGCTAGAAAATACAAGGACATGTATGTATACATACGTACGTGATACTGAAGTGAAAAAGTTGTCTGCAAGACTACATCGGATGGATGAGAGTGTTGATGGTGCTGCAAGGATTATTATGTGTCTACTCATATTTATGTATATGTAACAGTTGATTGTACATATGTGTAAGTGTATGTTTTACAAATATGTGAATGTCATGTATTATTATGATGTTAACCTTCATTTTCATGGGTTGTTTATACAATGAATTTCGTTACATTTGAGATAGAAATATACATGTAATAAACAAATCTGGTTTATATTTCAATGTCATGTATCTTTGTTTGTTTTAAATATCTATTGTTGAATTACACATGCATAAATAGTCCGCTATCACATATTTGTCTCAGTTTTACATGTGTGTAACTGATATACACATGTGTAAATTGTTCATTGTTACATATATATGTATGTATAACATATGTGCAGCTGAATTATACATGTACAAATTGTTCTCTATCGCATATTTGTGTTTATTTTACATATGTGCAGCTAAATTACACATGTGTAAACTCTTCATTATCACATTTCTTTGTTTGTAATACATATGTGCAATTGATTTACCCATGTATAAACTATTCACTGTCATCTATCGACGTACGTTTACATATGTACAGCTGAATTACACATGTGTAACTGTTCTTTGTCACATATTTGGGTCTCTTTTACATAATGTGCAGCTGATTTATATATGTGTAAAATCTTCAGTGTTACATATCGATTTATATTTTTATGCAAATATAGTAAGTATTTTACTTACCAACAAGTAGGATTTAAACCAAAAGAGTATTATCCATATATCAAAAGTATTCAACTTTCCAAACAAGTCATATAATCTTTTAGATATACAGTGTCAATGATAACATAAGAACAAAAGTCATAATCCTCAACACGCAGTATGCATGATAACATGAAAACAAGTCATGATTCAAAATAGAAACTAGTCTCTCTTTTCATTTAGGATTCTCTCAAACTCCAATTCTTTCTTAATCACATCTTCTCGGTGAATATTCGCTTTCTAAAGTACAATCTTCGTATCATTTTATGGTCTTCTACAACTGAACTCCCAAAGTTCTCTTTGTCATTTTACAACCAACAATAGGATGTATCATTTTTTTCCCTGAAAATGTGCCTGTTCAAAGTGACAAAAGTAAACAAATAATCTGCTGACTTACACATGTGTAAATGAGCAAAATTGCTCACTTACACATGCGTAAACAACCTACTTACACATGTGTAAATTGCATAATTACACCTATTTAATCATACTTATTTGTAATTCTAAGATATCTTCTCTGTTTTGTAATTTTCAAAATTCGATGACTTACACATGTGTAAATGAGCAAAACTGCTCACTTACGATATGTAAACAACCTGCTTACACATGTGTAATTACATAACTACATTTATTTAATCATACTAATTTGTTCTAATATTGTTGTTACAATGTGCACATCTTATTTACGCATGTGTAAATTGCTTATTACACAGATGCAGTAGTAACTAAGCTGATTTACACATGCATAAATAATTTTTAAGCTTAATCATGATGATGTAAACATGTGTAAACTTCATAATTACACATATTTAATCATACGTATTTGTTCTAATACTATGGTTTTTATGTTCACATCTTATACACCTGTGTTTTTATGTTCACATCTTATTTACACATGTGTAAATTGCTTAGTTACAAAAATGCATTAGTAACTAAGCTAATTTACACATGTGTAGAGATCTTTAAGCTTAAAGTATGATGATGTACACATGTGTAAACTGCATCGTTAAACCTGTTTAATCATACTTGTTAATCAAAACTTAATCACCAAAATAGCATCGTTCAGAGCAAACAGAGCAATATTAAAAACAAATCAAAACTTCAGCCATTTATTTGCATAAAATTAAACATCAATTTCTCTTCTAGCTACAAACAATAGTAATCCAATCACACTAAAGCACAAATTAGGTTCACATGAACCTGCAATTCCAAACTATAATCCACCAGCAAACACAACAGAGCTAAAATTGAATTTACAATTAACATAGTTTATCGAAAAATAAGACCTTACTAAACATAATTCAAAATTTCTGCCATTAAATAGCTTAAAAACCTAATAATCTAACAACAAATCCACACAATTTAGAGAACTAAATCCGACATATTTGAATCACTAACGACACGATGACAACGTTACTGATAAGAGATAGAACTAGCCACAACTGATAGAAGAGCAATCTTGTGAATGTTACCGTGTCTTTAAACCCTACATAGGAATGGTATAGTCTTGATCTTTTTACCATCTTCAATCGATAAATAATGTAAATCATTGGTATGGTTGATCGATTTCATGAGCACTGGTGCTACAGAGTGTGGCATGATTGAAGATGATGATGATGTTCGATTAGGGATGAAGGGGTTGGTGAACGAGACTGGGGTTCAAGATTGGAAGATTGGAGGGTTTTGACAATAAAGCCCCTTTAGTCTTTTAATTTAAGTTTCCTTCTTATTTAAATCT
This sequence comes from Scalesia atractyloides, assembly GCA_947069175.1. Taxonomy (NCBI): domain Eukaryota; kingdom Viridiplantae; phylum Streptophyta; class Magnoliopsida; order Asterales; family Asteraceae; genus Scalesia; species Scalesia atractyloides. The sequence continues at coordinate 56,969,941 of CAMTDV010000028.1, forward strand.
TCTCTAATTTTAGCCCTTAATTTTTGATGATCTATGGATGGAAATTGTTCTTAATGTTCTCACAAATATCTTTGTTCTCAAGATAACCATCACCTATATATATATATATATAGGGGGGTTCATTTGAGAAGAAAATTAAATTAAGAAGAAAAAGAACAAAGACTACAATTGTAAAATATTAAATTGTTTTTCTCTCATCTCATTTATTATTATATTTAACTAATTAATTAGTCACAAAGACTATCATCCTACACCCATCAAAATTTATCATACACATTTTGAAATTTATCCTACACATCTCGTAATTTATTATACATACATCGTAATTTATCCTACACTTTAAATTATTATTTTTTTCTTCTTTGAAAAAATATATTTTTTGAAAATAAGTTATAAATTTAATATAGTTGGCTATTTAAAAGGAAGACTAACAATTAATGATCTATCTAATTTTACCAATATACCCTTACACTAATATTAAATAGAAAAATTAAATGGAGTAAAATAAATGATTCTTATTGGTTGAAATTTCTTCTTATTTATTCTTACAAAAAATTCTTCAAATTTGAACCCTTCAACGTGTGTGTATATATATATATATATATAATTCCCAAATCAAGAACAGAATTCACCAAGGTTAGTGTAGTTAATCTGCTGTTTATCCAAATACTCAGCATGGGTTTCGATTAAAACAAGTAAACAAGAAAAAGTCACTAAAAAGTATTACCCGATATGGCGCTGTTCAGGTGAGTTTGGAAGACGCCGGACAGTGCGGTTCGGATGAGGTCAAGAACTTTACAATAAAACAACGTGTTTCTTCTACAATCGATCACGCATCGAGTACAAAGTGTAACGACGTGGTGGTAAAGAATAACGGTTGACCGATCCTAAAAATGGTTAAACAAACGTTATGTAGCTTTTAAACGAGAAATAATAGAACGGATGGAGCAGCTTACCAAACGCTCAATTAATTGTGGTGGTGGCGGTTTTGTTTCGGCTCAGAATGTGAAGGAGGCGATTATCGGAACGCTTTTGACTCTCTCCGGAGTTTCACGGTTCCGGTGATCTTCGGATGTTCACAAGTGTATGGTGAATAATAATAAAGGATTAAGTGTGTTGGAAAGATTCGAAGGATTGACTCAGAATGGATCTTTATACTAATTTAAAAAAAAAGAAAAAAAAGGTTAATCGGATTGATTAGAATAATTACTCCAAATTATGGTTTCTAAAAAAGAAACGGATTCATAACTTAAACGCGTGGATTAAAACTTGTTTAATCCTATATAAATATTACATAGTGGCCCTTGATTCCTTAATAAAGTTAAAAATAAACTTATGAAACGAACTTTATAACAAGTCTAATATAACTTAAATAAGATTAGGTAACGTTTGGTATGAAGTAATAGAAGTGAAATATAAGAGATCAATCTAATGTTTGGTTATAAATAGTAATGGAATGGAGTAAATAAAAAAATGTAACTCTTTTCAAATAAAATAATTTTTATTTCTTGTTAAGTGATGTTTTTTTTTCATTTCTTCCATTAATGGAAAGAAATATATCATCATCATCATCATTTTTTTACAATTTATATATTACTACTACTAGTAGTAATATTACTAAGGCAATTATATTCTTGTCGTTTATAATAAATCGTGTTTCGTTATTTCATCTATTTTTTGTCTATCAAACTGTACAAAGTAATTATTTATTCTATTCACATACGAGTAACCAAATATCATAATGGAATAGAGTGATCCATTTTATTTCATTGTTCATTCCATTACTTTATTCTTTTTATTCTCTCGTTCATTTGTAAGACTTTTATAGCTTATAAACTTAAAAAAACTAATTTTTTTAAATTTTTACTTTTATTATAAATACTGATTTAATATCATTAAAATGTAGAAGTATAATTTCTATAAATTTTATAAAAATTAATCAAATAATTCTTTATTTAATAATCTTTCTTTATCATAATACTAAAAAAATTAAATAGGATATATTTTTGTGAAAAATAAAAATTACATACGCATATGCGATTAAAATGACTACAAATAACTAAATCGACACCTTTTTTTTGTTAAATGGATTTTTAAATGCAACAACAAATAAAAATTCGAGGTGTTATTGACCAAAATAAGGTTTCAAATGTAACGGGGTAAAATTTGATGACAAATACATGTGTGGGATATACCGGATGTTACACCCCACAGTAGGCCCATAAAGTGTTTTACAACTTAAAAACAAGTTACAAAACAGACTCACAATACACCTTAACAACTATAAACAAGTTACAAAACGACAGTGGTGGATCTAGCAAAAATGTTAAAGGGCAACGTTTCTTTTCTATAGGGGCAACAAAATCGAAAAATCATCAAATTTTTCCAAAATTTACACTGTTGTCGGAGCGTCAAGGGGTAGCGGAGGCTACCCTTTTTAAAAGGCTACATCCGCCCATGCAAAACGAGTCTTTAAAGTGTTTTACTACTTTAAAACAAATTAAAAAAATGGCCCATAAAACACTTTAACAACCAAAAACAAGCTGCAAAGTGAGCCCATAAAGTGTTTTACAGCTTAAAACAAATTACAAAACCGACCCATAATACACTTTAACAACTAGAAACAAGTTATAAAGTGAGCTCGTAAAGCAGCTTACAACTTAAAAACAAGTTACAAAACCGGGGCATTATACACTTTAACAACTAAAAACAAGTTACAAAGTGAGCCAGTATGAAAGTCTTGGAAACGGCGGGTTAGACGGAAGTTTGGACGGGAAATCAATAATTATTAAAAATGGAGTAGAAGCGGAAGTCCAGCATTTGCCCTCTAGGAACTCCAAAACTTAACAAATGACGAACACACAACACTATATATAGACCTGACTACCTCGTGCGAACTGAGACTTTTTACTCGTACGAACTGAGCTAACTTCGTACGAAGTGAAACTAGTTAACTTCATACGAACTAACCATGTTACCTTCGTATGAAGTAACTACCTTCGTACGGAGTGGCCTACTTCGTACAAAGTGACATTTAAATACCTTTCTCGTCCGCACTTAAGTCATGTGTTCGTATCTAATCTATACAATATTCAACACACGCTCTATCTAGCCTATTCGTATAATGACGTACATAATATGCACCAACAATTTCCCCATTGGATGTGTCAAATCTTGATCTTAAAATAGGAAAGCCGTGTTTGAATATTCTACAACTTCAATCAGACATTTGTCAATTCGTAGAACGCGTCAACAAGTTCCCCTTTAATTCATGATTCGGGTTTGCAATTTATTGAATAAATTCCCCCTAGAATAAATCTTCAGGTCTTTGTTTTCACAGTTCCTGACCTCATCTGATTTGATTAACTGTAATCTTCAAGAATAATCACCAACTCGAAACTAATCAATGCAGCATCTCTGTTTCTACGTTAACCACATGCGCATTCGGTTTTAGCCCACTCCACTACTCAATCCTCTGATTTTCAAAAACCCAACCAGCAATCAAAAGAAACTTCAAATCACCACACCGGTAACTTCAAGTCTGTGAATACCCACAAAAATCTAAAATCCCGTTTTCTGTAATCACTTTTAAGCACACTCCTAAATGATTGATCAGCAAAACGTTATTCTCTCTAATCAACAAATCTTCATCGGATCAACAAAACATCTTGTAACACAATCAGATCAAAGAAACATTCTTCCATGATCAGATTCACATTCTTCATCTTCAGTTACAATAATAGACGTTTAGTCTTCTCTGTTAGTCCCGACAGCAACTTAATCAACAGACATCATCATTTCCCGGCGGTTAGTCAGAAAAACAATTCCTCTGCTCGAAGATTAACCATTCTGACACTTTAGACTATCACAAAGCTTTGATATCTTTTAAGTATCGACAGTACGAGTGCATCTCCTGGCTTTAATCCTACTAAACGGCTTGACGAGGACCCGGGACTCAAACCCTAAGACATCAATCTGTATCACGATCCGAAGACTCTGAACTTCCTATGATCACAAACTAACAAATCCAGATCTTATGCATCCTTGGATAATATGAAGTCGGAACCACCCGAATACTGTTGCAAGTCACGAATTTCAAAAATGCCAGAATTTTAATATATTCTATGAAATTTTTATTCCACCTCATTTTTTGCAAATTCTGACCTCTCTAAAACTTATCACTGAATTTCCCTCTCAAACTTGGCAAAATTTAATCCTATCTTTTACTGAAAAACTCCACTATGCGGAAAATATTTCATTTTGGTCCACAAAAGTGTGTTTTTCATCAATGCGGATTTTTCGTTAAGACCCATTAATAGTCACTATACCAAAAAGATAATCTTTCTACATCAGTATCAATGACTACCCCATTATCTTCACCACTCTGTGATCGTGTCATCATATCTGTTCTCTAAAGCTCTTAACGGTGTCCCCGAACAGCCCGTATTTGTCATTAAAATCTCAAAAAAAAAAATTCAATCACCAAATTTTTTATGGACACTCGTAGCGTCGCCACGATCAAAAAGTGCCTTTTTAGGTATTTGGTTACCTTCGTACGAGGATAAGGTACCTTTGTGCGAAGAGATATCTTCGTGCGGAGGTGACTACCTTCGTGTGAAGGTATTAACTTCGTGCGAAGGTATTAACTTCGTGCGAACATAGTCTAGTTCATACGAACGAATTTGATCACATTTTTCGATCCAAAATCTTTATTTTTTCAAATTTATGATGATTCTTTCACAGACATGGTCGAAATTCATTTCTAAACAATCCTGTGGTTTCAATTTTAATTTTTGTATGTGGATTATCCGTTTATTTAATTATTTATTTCTAAAACCCCTCAAACGTCCATAATTCATGAGCATAGGTGATTCAATCAACTGTTAGATCAATTGAATCGGTATCGTAGCTTTAGTACCAATTGTATGTCCAGGAAACGGCGGTTTAGACGGAAGTTTGGACGGGGTATCACTAATTCAGTAGAATGTTATTAAGAATGTAGTAGAAGTGGAAGTCGAATATTTCTTCATACCGAAATAGTATACATCTTGACAATCTGGAAATTTTTCCCCTCTGGGAACTCCAAAACTTAACAAATGACGAACACACAACACTATATATAAACTTGACTACCTTGTGCAAACTGAGACTTTTTACTTCATACGAACTAAGCTAACTTAGTACGAAGTGACACTAGTTAACTTCATACGAACTAACCATGTTACCTTCGTACGAAGTAACTACCTTCGTACGAAGTAACTACCTTCGTATGGAGTGGCCTACTTCGTACGGAGTGGTCTACTTCATACAAAGTGACATTAAACACCTTTCTCGTCCGCACTTAAGTCATGTGTTCGTATCTGATCTATACAATATTCAACACACGCTCTATCTAGCCTATTTGTATAATGACGTACATAATATGCACCAAGAATTTCCCCATTGGACGTCAGTGTCGAATCTTGATTTTAAAATATGAAAGCTGTGTTTGAATATTCTACAACTTCAATCAGGCATTTGTCAATGTCGTAGAACGCGTCAACAAATTCCCCCTTGATTCATGATTCGGGTTTGCAATTTCTTCAATAAATTCCCTTTAGAATAAATCTTTAGGTCTTTGTTTGCACGGTTCCCGACCTCATCTGATTTGATTAACTGTATCTTCACGAATAATCACCAACTCGAAAGTAATCAATGCAGCATCTCTGTTTCTACATTAATCACATCCGCATTCGGTTTTAGCGCACTCCGCACATAAGTCATGTGTTCGTATCTAATCTATACAAGATTCTACACACACTCTATCTAGCATATTCGTATAGTGATGGACATAATATGCACCAACAGAATAAAGCGTTTACAGCCTAAAAAACAAGTTACAAACCCAATACATAGGCCACTTTAATTGCTTAACATAAGATACATTGTGGGCCTATAAGGATCCCATACAACATAAGAAGGCGACAGAATAAGCTTAATAAGCTACAAAAATAACAAGCATTTGAAGTTTACACAAGAATCTTATGCATTACAGGTGTAATCTATGAAGCCTTCAATGACAAATAACCGCATCACATTACACATGCGGTTTAATCATATGCATGGTTCAAATCATATATAGTCTAGTCTATGGTGCATTACACATTACACAGGAATAAAAGCATCTAGTTATATAATGGGTAAACTTACACTACATTGCATTCATTACAAAAGACAGTTACACCACATTATATATATAATGGGAAAAATTAAGCATTACAATTTGAGGAAAACTTGATCAACAAAAAACTAATAAAAACGTTATAGTTAGACATCAAATATATTTACAATATTAATCCAACTACTCCATCAGATTCGTCTCTTTTTATCCTGACATCAAGTTCAGGTGGTTCCAGAAGTTCAACACCACCTTACAATGCAATACTAGGTTAGCTGAGGGTGGCATTTATCTTAATCCCGCTGACCACTGTTCAAGTTTAAGTTGAAGTTCGATAATATCCGATAATATTCAAATTAACAACACTAATTAAGATCAAGAAATAAGATCACCTCTCACAAATTCGGTCTCCATACTCGAATCAAGTGAAAAATGACCACCATTGTCACCGGACGTGAACGACGGTTGTCGCCGGATGTTCAGGGTGGGTTGGGTTTCAAGGGTTTGGGAAGCACAACGTCGTAATTGGTGGTGTTGTATAAAATTTGAGGCTGTATCGAGTATGATAAATGAGTAAAAAGACCATAATGTCTTCACCCTTAATGTCGGGAGCCAGGTGATAGTTTTTAGTGATTGGGAACGCAACCTCTGATTACTGGACAACTAACGTAAATGCAATTGCAATTTACTCCAAAGTCCAAATATAAATATAGGGTAAATTACACTTTTCTTCCTTTATGTTTGTATTAGATTGCAATAGATGTCCTTTAACTTCAGTAATTTTAGTCACAATCATTTATTTAGAAAATCCATTACACCCTATGTCCTTTGGCCTTAGCTGGTTAAAATTTTCAGTTAAGTCTATTCATACAAGGATAGTTTAGTCTTTTTACTTAACTATATATATTTCTCTTACCTATTCTCTTTCTCTCATCCACCACCGCCAAACCCACCAAGCCACCACCAACAACCTACCGGCTACCATCACCACCCACCACCACCTAAACAACAACCCAACCCTCCAATTTACTTAAATAACAAGATTCGACCGACATAAACTATAAAAAATCAATCCACATAAACAACAAGATTCAATAAACAGGAACTACAAAATTCAATCGAAAGAAACTACAAAAAACGAATCTCGACTAAAACCACAAAACTTGATCGATTGAAACTACAAATAATTGATAAAAAAAACTACAAAACACTCAATTGACTTAAACAACAAAAATCTATCAACTTAAACAACAAAAATCTATCAACTGAAACTACAAAATTCAATCTACTTAAAAAAACAAAAAAACAATCTATAAATCACTATTTAAATAAGCAACATGAACAGATCACCTCCAATTTCAAACCATGGCCATAGTTATTGTATAAAATGTAGGAACTGGAGGGGTATAGTCCCAAAAACCTTGCGCCTCCGTAAGGTACCATACCCTCAACAACATAACTTCAAGGATAACCTTGCGCGCAAGGTGCAATGGTGCGCTTTCCTTGGAACCAACAGGTCATATAATAACCTTGCATACTCAACGCAACGGTAAATTAGACCAACACCAACAGATCAAACAATGAACCTTGTGCACTCAGCGCGACGGTAAATTAGACCAACACCAGCAGGTCATACAATGATCCTTGCGCACTCAGCACAACGGTAAATTATACCAACACCAATAAGTCACACAACGAGCCTTGTGTACTTGGCGCAATTGCAAGTTGGACTTACACGCGTAGGCTACTAGACCCTGTGAGGAACATACAACCCTCTAGTCATAAATCCTAAAACCTTGCAAGGACAAGACAAACATGAGAGCACCTCATAGTCTTGTGGATAAAAGGATTTATCCCTACTACTCTGCGCTGGCGGGAAAACACTGACAGCCTCGCAGAAGGGGTGAGCACTAAGAGGTGTTGACCATACTCAAGGGTACGGAGGGGCAGAACTGTGACGACTGGTTGCTTGACAAGTTGCGTCTGACAGTGTCAAATGAACAGTAAAGCAGACGCCAGACTGTACACCAACCATATCTATGCCAGTGACTGTTCCATCTTCTCCACTTTTGGCTGGTAGTAGGTCTGACGACAGAGACGGCTGCCCTTACTGTCTTTACACGTGGCACCATTCAGCATCCGACAAAGCACACCTCTTGACAGAAGACATTAATTCTCCTGCAGGGAACATTTAATGCCTGACGCAGAGGGACAAACCAGATGTATCTGAACGTCTGGACCGGGCCCAAGGCCCATCAGCCCATCTCCTGAGCCCACTTACTTTCGGCTATAAAATAAGTATCAGACCACAAGGTAAACTATCTACGATCACCTGCAATCATATTTACAAGCATTTGCACTTATTACCTGCAGTCACCAAATACTTATTCTCACGCCGGAGTGTGATCACGGAGAAAACCACCTTTTTCCCCATGACGAGGCTAACGGCGCTGCTAGTTTTGCAGATCAGTCTGAGTGAGATCACCCTGAGGAACGAGCGAAGAGGCAACCCTTTTATGCAGAATCTCCTAGGTTTGTAACTTATATATCCCCGGATATCTCTAGGTTCAACTAGTGTTTCTTCATTGACGTCATCCACTATTTACTCTCTTTCCCTCATCAGCTCCTTCGTTTTCGTTTTTTATAAACCTCACGTCCAAATGGCTGATTTCCCATCCAACACTCCACGAAGTCCTCGACCCGAAGGCAAGAACCCGGTTCATGCCTCTCGAATCGATGGACTAGTGGAAGAAGATTCTTCCGAGAATGTCGGAGCCCGTAATGACTCCGGTCGTGTAAACGTTTCAATTACCCCGGAGCTCAAATGGAGACTCCTTTCATACCAATCACCTCGGTCTTACCCCCGGTCGAGACTCCGATGTCTTGGTACATCAAGTCTGAGACGGCCCTAAACGCCGTTTACGCGCAACTTTGCGCACAAACAAGCACTTTTGTTGCCCCAGTGCAGCCCACTGCTTAGGTGCATGCTTCGCGTGCACCAAGAATACTGAGCTACGACTCGCCAGCCGGGGCGAGCGTACCATCCGAGCTCCGTACCCAAGAGATGGAGTATACTCAATCATCGCCTAAACCTGAGTCTCATACTCAGAGGCAAGCATCCGTCCACTCATGGTTGGGCCCGCGTCCCCTTGGGGAGCGGAACATCCAACGTGAGGAGAACAAGACATATGGCGAGGGTGATAGCGTCAGTGTGTTTCACCGGCTGCCAAAGGATCATGCTGCATACAGATCTGCTCCACGGGGTGGTTACAACCCGGAAGCAGAGCATAATTATAACTTGATCTACAGGCCGGCTGAAGCAGCCGAACACTCAAAATTCATCAAGGAGATCGCACTCGCACCACTGGAGCACGCAAGACTTCCCTCCAACATCGGGAAGTACAATGGGTTGACAGACCCAGATGACCACTTGCGTCTCTTTACGGGCGCAGGACTGATCGGAAACTGGACGCTGCCTATGTGGTGTCACCTGTTTTCCAAACTCTCACAGGCGTTGCGCGCTTATGGTTTGACAACTTGCCCACAGGCAAGCTCGTGTCATGGAACGATTTAAAAGACAAGTTCCTGACGCACTTCATCCAACAACAGCGTTATGTCAGAGACTCCTCTGACGTAATGAACATCTGGCGGTGTGATGACGAAAATCTAGAAGAATTCATCACCCATTATAATAAAGAGGTGCTGGAGATAGGGGATGTGCACGAAGACCTGATTCGTGCACAGTTCAAATATGTTGTACGCTGTGACGAGATGATCAAAGTCTTGTCTGGAACCACAGGCCTCCCCAAAAGCTGGGAGAAACTCATGGAAACGGCAAAGGTGTATGTGTAGACAGAGCGCAACCTCAATAACAGTAGACCACCCCTACCTCACCACCGCCCCCAAGACATGAGGAAAAGTTTTGGGATGAAGAATAAAGGGTGGAAGGATCACAGCCGGAACCCTCCCTACTCACCGTTGATGCACGCGCGACCATCAATAAACTCGCTACCCAGCGAGCAATAAAGCAAGATAACCGCGATCGGCAGTGGACTCCACTGACGAAAACATCGGCGAAAGTCCTTAGCACTGAGGATCATTAGTTCAAGCAACCGCCACCGATGCGCAATAAGAAAGGTCAAGACCCCAACCTTTTCTGCGATTATCACAAGGACACGGGGCACACAACTGATAACGGCATCTTCGGCCATTCCCGCACGACTATATGTTCATAGACCCTGGGAGCTCTATGGACATCATCTATGAACAGTGCTTCCAGCAGCTATACCCAGAGGACAAGGCGCGCCTAGAGCCGGTAGATTTCCCACTCACTGGTTTCTTCAACGAGGCGGTTTTCCTCTGGGCCAAATTTCTTTTCCGGTGACTCTTTCCAACGGGCGACACTCCCGCACGGTCTCGGTGAATTTCATGGTCATGGTCGCAACCTCGCGCCATGATATATTATTGGGCTGGCGCGCTCAACGGGAGTTCGGCATGATCACTTCTGTTCCCTACGCCGCCTGCGGTTTCCCCACAGAAACCGGGTGGCCATTATGTACGCTAGGAAGGAAATCATGTCCGTTGAAGAGGAACCACCGATGAAGCAATCAAAGCCATCATCCAACGGTGAACCAGAAAAGTGGGTACTGAACAACATGTACCCGAAGCAAACAGTCCTATTAGGACCCGCCATGACTCCCGCAATCAAGGCGCGGTTAAAGAAACAGTTTCTCCGCAATGTAGATATTTTTGATGGTCACCGACGGATATGACCAAAGTGCCCAGGGAAATCGTTGAGCATGCATTGCACACATTCCCTTCAGTTCAGCCCGTAGTTCAGAAAAAGCGCAGCTTTGTTCCTAAAAAGACACGCGCCCTGAACGAGCAAGTGTCAGAGCTTCTCCAAGAAGGAATCATCCGAGACGTACGCTATCAAACATGGGTAACAACCCGTTCATGGTCCAAAATTCCAACGGCAGTTGGCACATGTGCGTCGATTTCAAGGATCTCAACAAGGTATTAACTAAGGACTGCTACCCCTTACCTGAAATTGACAAAAAGGTGGACTCACTCGCTTCATTCAGGTGGAAATGCTTCTTTCATTGCTACAAAGGTTACCACCAAATCCAACTGAAGAAAGAAGATGAAGAGAAGACCGCTTTCCGAACCGACAAAGGGTTTTTTTGTTACACAAAAATGCCTTTCGGACTGCGCAACGCCAGAGCCACTTACCAACATTTAATGGATCATGTCTTCAGGGACGACATTGGCGAAACCGTGGAGGTTTACATCTATGACCTCGTCATCATGAGCTCGGATGAGGAGAAGATGCTTGAAAACGTCCAAAAGACGTTTACTTCTTGCGCAAGGCAAACCTAAAGCTGAACCCCAACAAATGGGGAAGAAGGCAAATTTCTGGGATTCATCGTCACACGCGATGGCTTCAAAGTGAATCCCGATAAAGTGGAAGCAACTTAGCGTATGCCTTCACCCTCAACTATCAAGGAAATGCAATAGTTGGCGGGGCGATTGGCTGCGTTGAACAGGTTTCTAGCCAACCACGCGATGAAGTCCTTCCCATTCATCAACACTTTGCGGAATTGTGTTAAGCAAAACAAGTTTCGGTGGACTCCGGATGCGGAGAAAGCCTTCACCCAAATGAAGGAGTGCTTAATTCAGCTGCCAACGCCGCAGAAGAGTGAGCCACTGATACTTTACCTTTCCGCATCAGATATCGCTCTGGGAGCAGTCCTGCTAGTAGAGCGCGCAGGAGTTCAAACTCCGATCTATTCAGCATGTAACACCTCACAATATTCGTATTCGGTAATAAACCCGCATATTCCGTTTATGGCTAGTAAATCCGCATATTCCGTTTTGATCAGTTTTGTTTGATAACTGAAACATTGGGGGTTAACGACCGTGTCCTGGATATCCTCGGCTCGTTACATTAGTTAATGGCCATAACCAAAGCACGGGGTGTAGGCATGCACCCGACAGATGCGAATGCTAAATTATTTTTCCCACAAGTTGGGGATAACTCCTTCGTGGGTTCATAAGTGGTGTGTACGTTAGTCATGTCTCTGTCTCTGTACTGGGCCCCATATGTATTAACAAACATGTAAAGCTGTTAACAAGGTTACAACGTTGACTTTCCCAAGTTATAAAAGATTTGTGTCCTGTGCACTTAAATCTAATTTTTAAAATGTTTTCAAAATGAGTCAGTCGGGTGTATTTACGAGCGAAAGCTGACGTATTTTCAAAAGACTAAGATGCAGGTACAATACGAAATAGGCTGGAAGCTGCTCGGTAGTGATATAAGAGGATCTTGCAAATCCTTAGATCTGCCCTAAGTCTGTTATACATTTTTGTACATTTTTACGATCCGCCTGTGGATCTTTCATTACAAGCCGTCTGTATATTATTTTTCGTACTTTGAACATTTGGTTTGTAATAGTAATTTAACTCCAAGACTTCCGTTGTGCTGTGTTTAATATGATGATATCAACTTACGTCACGATATTCCCCACCCGGGCCCACCGGTGTTTGGTTCAGAATACGGGGTGTGACATGTTGGTATCAGAGCCAACATTTTGAGAGAATTAAACAATAGCCTTTTGAGTTTAATCTCAAACTTACACAAGCACATTCCTTAGACTTCCGAGTCTAGGCTTTGACCTAGGATTACTCATCTCATTATTAAGTTATTCTTATTGTTTTAAATTCGAATTTTAATAGGAAAATGCCGCCAAGAGTAAAGGAAGAGGCAAAGGACCAATGAGGGGAGGACCCTCAGGACATATCCCTTCTCATCCCCATCACCCGAACCCCTATGAGGATTCGGGGGATTCATGGCCATTTGCCCAACATTCGCCTACCAACACTCAAAGTTCTTACCACTCGTACCATTCGCACCACTCTCACCACTCCCATCACTCTCATCATTCTTACCATGATGAGTTTAATCCAAACCAATATTTAAATACACCTCCAGCCGATCAAAATCAGTTGGACCAACCAAACCCCATGGACGAGGACTCCGACCCGGAGATACCGCCGTCGGGATCGCATACACATCCCATAGAAATCTCAAGCGATTCGAACTCTTATGCCGGATCGCCGTATCAAGGTCCTAATGAATGGGACCAATATTGGAACCAATTTACCTTCACCAACACTCCTTCCCATCACTCTCAACCACCTCCTATACTAGAAGACGTCCACATGGAACCGGTGGACCAACCTCAACACCACCTGAACCACCAAGGAGGAAACGTGGAGCACGTATGTTGGTACGTGCGGGCCAACGGTCGGGATCACTGCCACCTTTGCCCAAACCTTATCCAACCATTCAAGAGGATCCACAAATGGGTGGACCCTCCAATGCTTCACCTGTGGTGGAACCGACACCACCACCAGTGGTTCAACCACCACCATCGGGTTTTAATAACCTTATTCCTACATATCCGGATATATCTGGATATGATCCTTTTAACCCATCTACGCCAGTAGACTATCAAGCACTTTCGCATGACCCTCATATGCAAGAGGTTATGTATAACGCACTTTACCTGTCTCCTTTCCCACCTGCTTATCCACCTACTGGATATCCAACTTATGGGTACCAGTACCCTATGATGTCACAACCACAACCTCCACCACAACTCGAGGCCATTAACGAGGCCTTAGGACAAATGAAAGAAATGTAGCAACAAGCGGAGAAGACGGAGAAGAAGACGAATATGTTTTTCAAGAAGCTCTCCAAGTTGGTTAAGGGAAAGAAGAACGAGTGAAGTCTTTTCTTTTATTATGTTTAGTCCCTACGTGGACATTGTTATTTCTTTAGTCCCTGCGTGGACAAGTTATTTCTTTTAGTCCTTGCATGGACAATTAGTTTTATTTATTTATTTCAAGTATTGTACTTTCTATTATCATTTAATGAAATATTTTGGAATTATATATATATATATACTCATCCTCTTCAAGCGATCGTCTCGATTTTACTCGAAATTTATGATCAGCTATATAATTCCAAAAGATCTTAATGGTTTTGATTAGCCAAATGGAAAAGTCCATATTAATTGGCCAAATTATAAATGATAGTTAAGGATGAATAGCCTTTTATCATGATAGTTAAGGAAGAATTATCCTTCTATCCAGAGGTGGTGGACTATGTTCAAGCCTCCAAGTCGTTAAAGTCAATGCGAACGTGACTATTAATCGACCATTAAGATACTCCTATGTTAACATTCAGGATTGTTCATACTCCTGGTAGTGTGACTTGAGGAACCACACTAACCGTCTAGGTATATGGACTATGTCCTAACCTATTATATAGCCTATATGATCAAATTTGATCCTGGCTAATATCATCAATGAGATGATAATGATTAAACATCCATAAGTGATGTAGTGCCTACGGGCCATAATTAAACATCCATTAGTGATGTAGTGTCTACGGACCAAAATTAAACATCCATTAGTGATGACTTGCCTTTGTGCAATATTATAGTTTCAATTAAGACGACAGTTGTAACCTTATGGTTCCCTGTCCAAGGTAGTGAGCTATGCTCAAACCGCATAAGTCTATATGATCAATGAGATCATGACTAATATCATCAGTGCAATGATTATTTATCTTGACATCTAGTTGATGTTAATTGATTTGTTTACATGCCAATGTCCATATTTTTATGTCCATTAGTGACAGGCCAATGTGCCGTATTCTTATATATCCTTAGTGACAAGCCAATATGCCATATTTTAATGTCCTTCGTGACAAGCCTATGAGCTATTTATAATTGTCTAATGACAAATGACAGTTGTGACATTACGATCCACTATCTAATAATATATGGACTATGTCCAAATTGTAATTTGCCTTTGATGGTCCTTTTGAGACCTAGGCCAAATATAGATAACATTCATTTTAATGTTAAGCCTGACAGCTGTGATTCCATGCACACTGGTTCAAATTGGCAATGGATTTATATATTAAAACTTTATAGCCTATATGGTTATTAATACCATGGCTAATATAAATTTTAATTTGGTATATAGTACCCAAACATCAGAGATGGCTAACTCAGATGAGGCGCAAAGTAATCGCCGTGATAAGAATACTGACAAAGCTGAAAATATAGCCATCAATAATGATGATTTCCAAGCTCGCATTGATGCAGCTGTCAGAAAACCATGGAAAAGGCCATGGAGAAATTTAAGGAAGTGAGCGCTACTCGCTCCAAACCTTTATCTGTTCCACCATCATCAGCTCGAAAGTAGAGCTCTGTTCACTCTTCAAATGCGAAGAGTGAACCAAAGAAACTAGAATTCAATGATAAGTCTCGTCCTTCTAAAGACGGATGTACTGCAAGCCCCGAGATTTTAATGGAGAAAGGGGAGCAATAGAAGCCTTGAGATGGCTTGATGAGATGGAAACTATTGTAGATATCAGTGGATGTGCTGATAAAGATGTAGTGAAGTTTGTATCCCAATCCTGCAAGGGCGATGCCCTAATATGGTGGAAGGCCATGGTCCAGTCAACAGGAAAAGTACACCTGTATAACTTGGGATGGACCAAGTTTGCGGACCTTGTTAAGGAAACGTACTGACCACCTCATGAGGTGGAGAAGATAGAGTTAGATTTTCTGACTCTTACGTACTGCCCACCTCATGAGGTGGAGAAGATAGAGTTAGATTTTCTGGACTGTCAGAAATATGTTACCGACTTTAATTCCTTATCCAGATTAGTATCTTATCTGATTTCACCTGAACTTAAATGCATCACGTGTTTTATAAATGGGTTAGCGCTTGAGATTAAAGGCATGGTGAGGGCTGCTCAGCCTACTACTTATAGGTCTACTGTTTACCTAGCTCTCTCTCTCTCACTTTAGATCTAGTGAGACAAAAGTCAGTCAAGACCGAGACTGACAGGAAAAGAAAACGGGAGATTGATAACTCCCAAAGGTTTAAAAAGAAAGAAATTTTGGGTTCAAGAAGGACCAGCACAGGTCTGATGATAGACCTTTGTGCAAAACCTGTAACTGCAGGCACTGGGGCAATGCAATACCGACCCCCAGATTAAACCCTGTGGTATTTGCAAAAGGAAAGGGCATAAAACCCACGAGTGCAAAAATCTTAAAGATGCCGTTTGTTTTTGCTGTAATGAGAAAGGACATATTAAGCCTAATTGCCCAAAGAATCCCAGAACGAATGAGGCAAAGCCTGGAGAAGCCAAGAAAGGAAATGCTCGTGCCTTTCAGATGAACGCTAGAGAGGTTGTTAATGACAACAACGTCATAACAGATACATTCCTCATTAATGACATATATGCTAGAGTTCTTTTTGATATGGGTGCGGATAAGTCATTTGTGGACTATAAGTTTAGCAAACTACTAAAGTTACCCATAAGAATTCTAGACATAACTTATGAAGTAGAACTTGCTGACGGAACCTTAGAAACAACATTTTCCATTATTGATGGATGTTTTATATCCATTAAGAATCATTCAATTCCTATCTCTCTTCTGCCAATGAAATTGGCGGGGTTCGATGTAGTCTTAGGCATGGATTGGTTATCCCCTAACTAAGCCCGCATTGCCTGTGATAAGAAACTCATTGAAATTAAAACCCCATCTGGTGAAATGCTCACCATCTTTGGAGATTCACACTATGGATTTCCAGACAAAGTGTCATTATTTAAAGCATCCAAGTGTCTAGGGAAATGTTGTGTCATTTACATGGCACAAGTAACTATTAACGAGCTGAAGCCAAATATTGAAGACCTTTCAGTTATCTTAGAATATCCCGATGTTTTCCCTGAAGAATTACCAGGTCTACCTCCAGATAGACAAGTGGAGTTTAGGATTGACATCCTACCAAGAGTAGCACCTGTTTTAGGAGCTCCGTATCGGCTAGCACCGACAGAGATGAAGGAATTAAGAATACAATTAGACGAACTCTTAGAGAAAGGTTTCATACAACCTAGTTCCTCACCTTAGGGAGCTCCTATTCTTTTTGTTAAGAAAAAGGACGGTTCAATGCGAATATGCATTGATTTCCGTGAACTAAACAAGATAACAATCAAGAATCGTTATCCTCTGCCCAGGATCGATGATTTGTTCGTCAACTTCAAGGGGCTAGTTACTTCTCTAAGATCGACTTAAGATCGGGATATCATCAATTGAAGGTTAGAAGTGAGGATGTTCCCAAGACTGCCTTCAGGACTCGTTATGGTCATTACGAATTTCTAGTGATGCCTTTTGGGCTCACAAATGCACCTGCAGCATTCATGGATCTCATGAATAGAGTCTGCAAACCGTATTTGGACAAGTTTGTCATTGTCTTTATAGACGATATACTTATATATTCTCATAATCAAGATGATCACGAGAAACACCTTCGGTGCATCTTAGAACTGCTAAAGCAAGAGAAGCTTTATGCTAAATTCTCTGAGTGTGAGTTTTGGCTTAGAGAAGTCCCATTTCTTGGACATGTTGTAAGTACCCAAGACCCCATCGGAGATTCATAGTTTCCTAGGATTGGCTGGATACTATAGGAGGTTCATTGAGAACTTTTCGAGGATAGCCACTCCCTTAACTACCTTAACCCGTAAGAATGTTAAATTTTTTTGGGGTCCGAAACAACAAGAATCTTTTGAGATTCTGAAACACAAGTTGAGCAACGCTCCTATGTTATCTCTACCTGAGGGTATTGAGGATTTTGTCGTTTACTGCGATGCCTCGCACACTGGCGTGGGTTGTGTGCTAATGCAAAAAGGTAAAGTGATTGCTTATGCATCACGACAATTAAACTTGCACGAAAGGAATTATACCACCCATGATTTGGAACTGGGTGCCGTTGTATTCGCACTAAAGTTATGGAGACATTACTTGTATGGCACAAAGTGTATTATATACACTGACCATAAAAGTCTCTAGCATCTGCTCAATCAGAAGGAATTGAACATGTGACAACGCCGATGGATGGAAACACTTAATGACTATGATTGCGAGATTCGCTACCATCCAGGCAAGGCAAATGTAGTTGCTGATGCCTTAAGTTGCAAGGAACGAGTTAAACCTATAAGGATTAACGCCAAGAGCATTGAGCTCAAAAATAGCTTAAATGAGAAGCTACTAGATGCGCAGAAGTAAGCTCTATTAGAGGATAATATTCTTAGTGAGGGATTAGGCGGAACTGTGGATCAGTTAGCACCTGGAAAGGACGGAATCCTTAGATTCAATGGAAGAATATGGGTTCCAATCTTTGGGGGACTTAGAGAACTCATCCTCCAAGAAGCACATAATTCGAAATACTTAGTTCACCCAATTGGTGACAAAATGTATCAATATCTGAAAAAGAACTATTAGTGGATGGGTTTGAAGAAATCCATAGCCACTTATGTAGCTAAGTACCTGACGTCTTCGCAAGTTAAAGTCGAACATCAGAAACCGTCTGGACTCCTACAGCAGCTTGAGATTCTCACCTAGAAATGGGAAATGGTAACTATGGATTTGATTACCAAGTTACCTAAGACCAAACATGGCAATGGCACGATTTGGGTCCTTGTGGACAGGCTGACTAAGTCAGCACATTTCTTGCCAATTAAAGAGACTTATAATTCTGATAAGTTGGCAAAGCTATATGTGGACAAGATTGTGTCCCTACACGGTGTGCCAGTATCTATTGTATCTGATAGAGATACTAGATACACATCTCACTTTTGGAAAAGTTTCCAACAATCGTTAGGCACACGTTTAATTTTTAGTACGGCTTACCATCCGCAGACTGGTGGTCAGAGTGAGCGTACTATCCAGACATTGGAAGACATGTTTAGGGCATGTGTGATTGATTTAGGTGGAAGCTGGGATGACCACTTACCCCTAATAGAATTCTCCTACAATAATAGTTATCATACAAGCATCAAGGCTGCTCCTTTTGAAGCCTTGTGTGGGAGAAAATGTAGAATGCCTGTTTGTTGGGCTGAAGTTGGGGAAGCCCAACTGTCTGGACCTGAGATTGTTTTAGTGACCATGGATAAGATAATACAAATCTGTGATTGTCTCAAAGCTACCCATGATAGGCAGAAAAGTTATGCAGACAAGAGGCGAAAACCTCTTAAGTTCCAAATAGGGGACAAAGTATTATTGAAGGTATCACCCTGGAAAGGTGTGATGCGCTTCGGAAAGAAGGGCAAGTTGAGCCCGAGATATATTGGACCATTCGAGGTAATCGAGTGTGTCGTTCTGTAGCTTACAAGCTCAAGCTGCCTGAGGAGCTAAGTGGAATCCATGATGTGTTCCACGTATCTGATTTAAAGAAATGTCTAGCCGATGAGTCGCTAGCAATGTCACATCAAGATGTGCAAATTGATAAAAACCTGAGGTTCACTGCGAAACCAATTTCGATCGAGGATCGAAAGGTTAAAAAGCTTCAAAGGAAGTTTATATCTATTGTAAAGGTTAAGTGGGATGCCCTTCGAGGCCCCGAGTATACATAGGAGGTTGAGTCCACTATGCGACAAAAGTACCCCCATCTTTTCGAATAAATCTCGAGGTCGAGATTTCTATTAAGGGGGTGAGGATGTAACACCTCGCAAAATTCGTATTCGGTAATAAACCGACATGTGTAAATGCCCTTAGAAAATACCTCAAATAAGTTAGCCACTCAACTCCTTAAACGAATCCAAAAATCTAAAAAAAAATAATAATAATTTTTTTAAACCTGACAGTAGCTTACGGTCCGGGAACTGTGGTCCAGACTTTCTGGTTAGAAATTTTAACTAACCGTAAGCTACGGTCTGGCAACCGTAGCTACGTTGAAGCCTTATAACTTTAGTTTTGCACCATATAAACTTTCAACTAATAACCCTAAGGCCCCTAGACTTTATTATAACCTTTTCCTTGCATAATTAAGTCATTTTTCGACCCGAATGACTCCCGGTTAAGGTGATATCTTGTGATTCACCATTCTTGAGTATCACACATCTTCACTGAACCTTGAACCTTACTAGCTTGGGTGATTTAACCCATTAAACCATAAGTATTCGTATCTTTCACGTTTAAGCTAGTAAACGCTTATAAGTCGTAAGAACACCTAGTGTGACACCCATTAATGTTCGATTACTCTTATTCTTCTTCAATACATCTCGTATTAACAAAAAGACCAAGTTATATCATTATGTCATCGGATATAAGTCAAGGGACAATTCATGACAATCCACAAAACTATTCTTGAGGGACTAAAAGTGTCAAAACTCCAAAATTCTATCAAGATGCCACCTCTCCTGCAAAATGCCACACTCTTGCAGCTCTTGACACCTTGCTAGACACTTGTGATGATCCTAGAACACCTCTAACACCTGGCTTCATCTTCACACACCTCCTTGCACTATAAATAGCCCGCTAGTTCACTTCATTCTTTGCTCATTCACTTCTTCTCCTATCTATTACACTCTTGGAAGTTCTTGACCATTTGGGAGCTTCCCTTTGAGTTCTAAGCTTCCCTTAGATCACTTGTAAGTGCTCCATCTCTGCTCTTTTCTTTTTATAGGCTTTTAATAGCCAAAAGTCAAGCATTTTCAACAAATGCCTTGACTTTTGGTTAAGACCATTATGGTACAGCCATTGTTCAAAATGAACATGTCTAAGTGATCACATTTACTAGGTCAATTGACGGGTCAAAGTTATTGTTTTAAAAAGTCAAACGGGTCAGATTTCATAAAAATTATAATATAAGTTTATGTATGTTATAAACATGTTTTTGACACTTAAACAAGTGGGTAATAATTATTAGAACGTGTGGGAACATGTTCGATCCGTCAATTTCAGTCCTAGAGTCGGTTCGCAACTGAAAGTCGCGAAGTTTGACTTCTACTTTGACTTTCGATTCTGACCCGACTTAGATTAGTTAACTTCTGTATTAAGGTCACATTATGATCGTAAGACAATGTAGCATAACCCTTTGAGGTTATATTACATGATCATTATCATAATCTGAGTTTATGCACAAGTTCCGTAAAATGTCAAAATTTGACTAAAAGGCCTTTTTTTACATAAAACATGGTTTTAATCAACAATGAACTTGCAAATGAAGTACCTACTGATATGTTAATGTAATTAACATATTATGATGTTAATATTCTGATCATTAACTGATTTTAGTATAATATGGTAAACTATACTTTTAAATGACCAAAATGCCCTTTCGGTGCATAGTTTGGTCTTAAACCATAAACCACACTTATGTATGCTATCTTACTGATATTATATCACAAATTAGGTATTTTTCCAGAATGTTTATGATCATAACATCATAATACACGCAAGTTCCTTTTATACGACATATAATTACCAAAACGCCCTTATGAGGCATAATTTCGTTTCAAAACCTTTTCGGGCATATAAGTTGATATCCTACTGATATTACAACTTATTTAAAGTATAATGACATTTAGAACTTGTTCATGACTCATCCGGTTACCCGATATCGCTTATATGCACACGGTTCTTATCATTTTAATCTCAAATTCCAGAATGTTAATTGTTTAGCCATATTATACAAGTCTTAAGTACTTGTTGGGTTTAAACTAAATTCTATCCGGTCATCGCTTAATCTAGCGTATCGTACCGTTTTTTATCGATTTCGCTAGTCGGTCTAAGTCTATGACTTAAATTAAGACCGTTAGCATTTTAATTGGTTAGCTTATGCCATAATCCAGACTAGAGCCTTCCCGTAAATGCTATTTGCACATAGTTCATTTTGAATACGGTTGAGATATAAATCTTGCATTTTAATCAAGACTAGCTCAGGTAAATACTCTAGACTTATTTTCCCTATACGGGCTTGGGTTACGGTAAATTATTACCGCTTGGTCGGAAATGGGATCAATCGAATGCCGGATTGTGGCTAGTAAATCCGCATATTCCGTTTTGTTCAGTTTTGTTTGATAACTTAAACATTGGGGGTTAACGACCGTGTCCTGGATATCCTTGGCTCATTACATTAGTTAATGGCCACAACCAAAGCACGGGGTGTAGGCATACACCCGACAAATGCGAATGCTAAATTATGTTTCCCACAAGTTGGGGATAACTCCTTTGTGGGTTCATAAGTGGTGTGTACATTAATCATGTCTCTGTCTCTGTACTGGGCCCCATATGTATGGACAAACATGTAAAGCTGTTAACAAGGTTACAACGTTGACTTTCCCAAGTTATAAAAGATTTGTCCTGTGCACTTAAATCTAATTTTTAAAATGTTTTCAAAATGAGTCAGTCGGGTGTATTTACCAGCGAAAGCTGACGTATTTTCGACTAAGATGCAGGTACAATACGAAATAGGCTGGAAGCTGCTCGGTAGTGATATAAGAGGATCTTGCAAATCCTTAGATCTGCCCTAAGTCTGTTATACATTTTTATAAATTTTTACGATCTGCCTGTGGATCTTTCATTACAAGCCGTCTGTACATTATTTTTCGTACTTTGAACATTTGGTTTGTAATAGTAATTTAACTCCAAGACTTCCGCTGTGCTGTGTTTAATTAACTCTGATAATATCAACTTACGTCATGATATTCCCCACCCGGGCCCACGGGTGTTTGGTTCAGAATACGGGGTGTGACACAGCAAGATGCTCACTGACCCAGAGACACGATATCCCATGATGGAAAAGCTTGCTCTAGCCTTGGTACACGCCTCCTGACGGTTGTGTCGGTATTTTTCTGGCCATGTGATAACAGTTCTCCCGAACTATCACTTGGGCCAAATTTTTTCCAAACCGAATATCTCTGATCGTCTAGCAAAATGGGCGATTGAGCTTGGTGGACACAACATTGTGCATAAATGACGCCCAGCAATAAAAGGCCATATATTAGCCAATTTCATTGCAGAGGTACCACAGAATAAAGCGCAGGAATGTGAAGTTGTATAGAAGCCAACGCCGGTTACGGATGACCATGGATGGATACTTCACACAGATGGCACATCCAACGACGATGGCGCAGGGGCAGACCTTCGCTTAATAAGACTCGATAATCAAGAGTTCACATACGCCATCAGATTGGATTTCAAAAGTACCAATAACGAACCTGAGTACAAAGCATTCCTGGCAGGCCTTCGGTTAGCAATCAAAATGGGTGCACAGAATTTGGAATCAAACGTCGACTCCATTTTAGTTGCAGGTCAGGTTAACGGCCTATACGATGCAAAGGGCAAGACGATGGCGTTGTATCTAGAAAAGGCGCAAGCCTTAATAACCAAATTCCAATACTTCATGATAACTCACGTCAACCGAAGCGAGAATAAACATGCCGACGCGCTCAGCAAACTAGCCGCTACAAGCTTCAAGCACGTCGCACGTGAAGTGCGCATTGAGGTACTAAAAAACCCTTCTGTTCCTTTGCGCCAAGTCAACATCATTGAAATGGGAAATCCGTCCTAGATGTCACCCATAATCATGTTCTTGCAACACGGGATCCTCCCCGAAAAAAAGCGGAAGCAAGGAAGGTCTAGAACAAGGCACTTAATTACGAAATGGCAGACGGTATCCTATACCGGAAGTCATATCTAGGACCGCTCCTCCGCTGCGTTGATCCGCAAGATGTGCAGTACTTGATCCGCGAAATACATGAAGGGTTATGCGGAATTCATGCTGGTCCGCGCATGGTCGTGGCAAAGATCATGAACGCCGGTTACTATTGGCCTGGCATGCACCTAGATGTGGTCGAAACACTGCGGAAGTGCGCATCATGCCAGCGGCATGCTCCAAAGACATTACGCCCCAAGAATCCTTTGATCCCCGTGACAATAGCGTGGCCTTTCCAGCAATGGGCAATCTTCATGGTGGTACCTTTCCCAAATGCCCCAGGTGAAGTGAAGTTCATATCGTGGCAGTTGATTATTTCACTAAATGGGTCGAAGCCAAACCCCTTGCATCCACCACAGCAACTATAGTTCGAAAATTCATCTAGGAGCACATCATATGCCGTTTCGGGTTACCTCTACGCATAGTCAGTGACAATGGCCCCGATTTTGCAGCTGAAGAACTACAACAATGGATGAAGGAAATGCACATCGAGCACGTCTTCACATCGGTCGCACACCCCCAAGGTAATGGCCAAGTGGAGAGTATAAACAACAGCATCGTTGAAGGGATCAAGACGAGACTGGGTATGGCACGAAGAGGCTGGGTAGATGAGTTGCCAAGCATCCTTTGGGCTCATCGAACCATGCCAAAGACCAGCACAGGCGAAACCCCTTTCAGCCTTGTGTATGGGACGGAGGCAGTAATTCCTACAGAGATAGGCCTCCCATCACCGCGCATGTTGGCTGCGCAAAGCCAAAACAATGAAGACGAGCGCAGACTCGACCTGGACTTACTAGAAGAAAGGCGCGAAAACACCGCTATCAATGAGGCAAAATACAAGTCCAAGCTCGAGAAGTACTACAAAACGGAATTCTAGGATCCCTCCTCGGGGCAAATACTTTTATGCATACCTCTTCTGGTTGATCCACGCCATACTCTTACCATAAAAATGGCTGCAGGCGCAGCAGCACCATTTACTCAGAATGTATATGTAGGGGGACTAGGGGATACACAAACCCCGGGGTCATCGCAGCGGTGCTGAGCAAAAACGCAAAAAGAGGCTACACGTGTGAACTGACCACGATGCCTTGTGTGCAGGCACACGCATTGTTAAGGCACCAAGTCCCTTACCCAAGCCCCACATCGTCCCAACTTGATGCCTTGTTAAGAGGCCAAGTGCGAGGCCCACAGGAGGTTATCTTAGTAAACGGGCGATGATGACCCGTGAGCCGGGCACGATGCCTTGTTAGCATGCCAACACGCCACACGTCGTTCCAACACGTTACCCGGCACGATGCCTGGCCACCGGGAATAACAACCAGGAGCGGCTTGGACAAGGCCCGGTCGACACACATTAGTGTAGCAAAGATGTTATAAGAGATGGGACCGCTAGTTGCGTCCGTGAGTATGTTAAGGAAACCGATGATCAACAAAACTCGCTGCCGAGGGCTGAGATGGCTAAGGCTGTTGCGACCGGACTGAAGATGTCGATGATTACTGCTGCGACCGGAAGAAAGAACAGAAAAACTGTTGCTTGTTGCGACCGAGATGATGATGAGGGTAAGGCAGTTTGTTTGCGACTGAAAAGATGAACAAAGAGTTGATCTCGATCGGTTAGGAGGAGCAAAGGGAGCTGCGCGAGTCCGCATATGTACCTTCCTACCTGGTGACTTTGTTCTACGATACAATGAAGCGTCTAACGCCGAACGTCCAGGAAAACTTGCACCTAAATGGGAAGGTCCTTACATTATTTATGAAGTCCTAGGGAAGGGCGCTTACACCCTTAAACGCTTAGACGGTACAAACATACCTAGGACATGGAATGTGCAACAGCTAAGAAGGTGCTACATGTAAACTAGCGAGTTCATTATCCTATTGTCTACCTTGTGCCTGGCTCTTATGCCTTACTCATTAATAAAGACAAGAGTTACATGATTTATTTTATCTTAATGTTTCGTTACAAATGCGTGAAGCCACTTTGGGTCTACGCGAAAACACCTCGGTACACAAAGACTCTTGAATCAAAATTCATTACTATTGCCTTCGCATGGGAGTGAATGTTCATATACGAGTCCATTACCAGTTTTATTCGCTATACCTTCACAAAGTTGGCCTTTCTGTTCATGCAAATATTGTAACAGGGAAGATACATTTCATTTGAAATAATAATATTTACAAACTTGCGCAGCGCGCAATACAGTCAGAGATCCTACAAAGATATTACATTAAGGAACCTACACTATTCTTCATCCGCAGCGGTCTCGGTTTCTTCCGGAAATATGTCTTTTAGGCGATCAACGAAGTCATCGTGGGTGAGCGCCTCGCTCACCAATTCCAAAGCTGGGATGTCAAGACGGCCGTACCCTTCCTGAGCCCGAGTAAAAGCAGCTCCGGTATCGACCCCATAGGTGGCAGCGCGACTAGAATCCCATGGAACGTCCATTGCATGAGTGACATGTTACGCACACTCAGTGTAGTCTTGCGCATACCCATCTCGGCGGGCAGTAAACACTAGCTTGGCCACTGCGCGATCCAATTCCACTTAGAATGGAGTTTGCAACCTGCAATACAAGGGCATGATTAGAATCAACATGGAGTAACCAAAAATAAAATGGAGTACTTACACTGGTAACTCCATGTTGTTGCATCCACATCATGTTGCTGGTTAGTGACTCCACCAACGACTCCGCAATGGCGCGAGCATCCTCAGAATTCTCCAATTTCTTCTCGCCCACCTCCACCTTGGCTTCCGCCAATTACAACCGCTCCTTATCAGCCAGGTGCCTGCGCTGGATTTCAGACTTTTCCACCAAGGCCACCTGGAGATCCTTCTTTGCATTCTCCAGAGCGGAATGAGTAGCAACTTGATCATACACAAAGTTTAGCACAACAATCTTGCAGCTCATACAAAAATAAAAGGGAAAGAAACGAGGCAAGTCTTTTACCTCTCTTTGCTCACTGCGTTCACGGTCCGCCCTGGACTCCGCAACCGAAGTAACTGCTGCCTCCTTCTCTTTCTTCTCGCGCACAACATCAGCGCGCAATAGGCTAGTTCATCCCATAAGGGTTTTTTTCTCGTTGTTGTCTCTTTCAAAAGCCTTTTTCCACAACCTACGCTCCTCCGTATGTTTGGCATCAGAGGCTTCGGCCCTTCTCTTTCACCCCAGCCCGGCCCATTCTTCAACCCGCTGGTGGTCGGCATAGGCTGTTTCCCTAGCTGTCACCTCAGCCTCTCGCACAGCCACTTGGGCTTGCTCCTTGATCAGGTTCGCTTGGGCAGCTTCAACATCTATCTTTTCCTTAAGCAAACCCCGCCACTCACGAACAATCTTGTGGGTAACCGAGGCGGAGCTTGCAGCTGCCTGGAGGTACGTGCGGTACGTGGTTTCTTGCTCATGTTCAGCAAGTTTCCGCACCTCCGCTGGAGGGAAGGCTCCCTTAAACCACTCATGGCACTCCGACCAGTGAGAGAAGTCTGACTTCACCCTTCTTCAATTTCCACACAGGGGTGTGATCTTCAGCATGAGCCGCAGAATAAGACCAGTAATAATAATTACCTAGGGTATCATCCAAGCGGATTGGAGATCCTTCGGTGGAAGGGCTTCTACCAGATCCCCCAGCTTCACCCCCGGATGCCGGCTCTTCCACATGCACCCCATGCGGGGCATCAGTCTGCGTAACCTCGACGGTAGCCGTCCCCACCGGCTCCGTCTCTTCAACAACACTCGCGCCACCAGCCGCGCTCGTTTTTCCAGCACCACCCATGCTTCTTCCATAACCACCACAGGTGATTCCACCACCACCCGCGGT
This sequence comes from Scalesia atractyloides, assembly GCA_947069175.1. Taxonomy (NCBI): domain Eukaryota; kingdom Viridiplantae; phylum Streptophyta; class Magnoliopsida; order Asterales; family Asteraceae; genus Scalesia; species Scalesia atractyloides. The sequence goes on from CAMTDV010000028.1 coordinate 56,997,491, forward strand.
TCCTCCACACCCCGCACAAGTTCTCCCACCACCACGTGCGGGTCTTCCTCTACCCGCACGCATTCTTCCACCACCACAGAACCCGCGTTAATACCTACCCCAGAACCTTCCACCACGTGAGGCCTTTCCCTCACCACTTCAGGTTTTGCTGCTCCAGCAGCAGACTCCTCGCCTTCATTAACAGGCATTGGAGTATCCGTGGGCGCAGCGCTTGTGCTGGATTCCACAAAAACCGGCTCATCACCCACTGCATGATAACAAAAAGTAAGTTATACATCGTATAAAAACGTGGAGGAATCAACGTAAGTTATAGGCTTACTTAGGGAGATCTTGGCGGTGACTACTCCCAGACTCCCCCCTCCCCTATCGCTTTCTGCGCAACCTTCTTAGGGGGCTGCGCGGAAAAGTCCTCCTTTGGGCGCCTCTTCCTCTTAAGAGGCACCTTTGGGCTGGACTTGGCCTCCACCGAACTAGCAGGTTTGGTGGTCAGGATAACCACCGGCTTCGGCGCGGGCTTCTTCACACCGATAGGATCAACACCCTCCCATGAGTCAGAGACTACTATATATGCTTTCCAATGGTCAGTCACAATGCACTTACCTTTGTGAGGGTCTGCCCCGGGTTGAGTCACCTCCTTCATAGCATGCAGTTCTTCCGTTGTTCTCAGTTCCCAACTGTACTGACCAATCGCATCCTTCATCAGATTGAACTACCAAAGCTCTATGTGTGTTTGAAAGTCCTGATTGATTGGTGTTGTTATAGTTGCCAACAGCTACTATTCTTCTTTCATTATTGTACTGTGATGTGTTGGATGGTTGAAACTGATTACGAAAGGGGTTGTGATTTCCTTCCTTGCTGGGTCTTGTGCATTCCCGCTTGAAGTGACCTCTTTCTCCACAGTTGAAGCAAGTAACGACAGTTTTGTCAAAGCCGTATTTTGTATCCTTCTTGCTTTCCAAACTGGTTCTACCCATTCTTCTCATATAATCCTACGCTCTTCTCATAGCGCTTGCAAATGGCCACTTGATGTCCATCAGCTCCATTTTATCTTGGTCAATTTGTTCATAGTCTTCGTTTGTCAAATTGATGTTTCCTATTTGACCTGCAACTAAACCACAATACGCATTGACCATGGTATTTAGAAGTTCTGCATGTTCCTGTGCAACTTCTACGTTGATTTTGGAGAGATTTGACGTGTCAAGTTTGTCACTGTTGGGATTTGCAGATTAACTGTTGCTTCCATAGAAAGCTAGTTGAGGAGCTTGCTGTGGAGCTTTATGCGCTAAATCCCTTGGCTGTAGAAGGAATGCTTTCGGATCAAAAGCTTGTCCATAGGCTTGATTACTCGAACCTGTAGACTGACTTGATTGAACTGGTTGGGGTAGGAAAGGGTTCACGTTTGACACAAACGCGGTTTGTAGCTTCGGTTGCTGACTTGAGCTTGTACCTGCATTTATACCTCCAAAATACATTTCAGGGTTTTGTGGAGCAGAGACTCGTTGTGCCTTCCGGAGTTCTTCTTCATTCTTGTTCTCCAGTTTCTGCACAAATTCATAAATACTAATTGAGTCCAAAACACCTGTATGTTTTAAAAGATCAATAAATTGACCCCATTTCGGTGGTAAAGCATCAGCAAATCGCATCACAATTTCTTGTGGTGCTGCTAACACTTTATACTAGTACATTTTGCTGAGAAGATGATAAAACCGAGTGGTCATATCATTTAAGGTTTCGTTCTCCATGAACATGAAACCTTGAAACTCTTTCTTGAGCAGATCATGCCGAATCTTTCTAGTAGCAGCGTTACCTTCACCTCTTGCTTCCAAAGTGTCCCACAAATTTTTCGTTGTAGTACAATACACAAACTGATGATAAATGTCTTTATGCAGAGCTTGTGTGAGGATAGCAAATGCCTTTTTCTCTAGATCGTAAGCTTGCTGTCACTTTCGACTAGATTAGCCAATGTGGTTGGATTTGATCCAGCTTCTTCAAGTGCTTCATTATAGGGGTAGTAAAACACGTCCACAGTTCTGTGTTCTGTCCAAGAACGTATGTATGAAAACGACTTTTCCGGGAAGGATAACCGTTCATATGATTTAGCTTGGGTGGACGGTTGTTACTCCCTGTTTCACTTTCGTTCATTAACAGAGTTTGGATGCTTTGATTTTGATTCTCATCACACGCCCATTGATTTGCAGAGATCATTGCTGTAGGTTGTGGCATCAAAGATTTTACCCATGATGTTGCGGAGCTTTGTGAAGACTCCTGATTTGAGCTTGAACAACTCCAATCCCACGGGTTAGAACTCATTATATTTTCTTGTTTTATGAAAATTTAAAAGTTTTAAAGTTTCACAATTTTAGTTACTGTTTTAAAACTTCACAAATCTGAAAATATGACAAATTCTTAAAATCATAAAGCTTTGAAAAACACGAAAAACAAAAAACAACTGTTTCGTGCGAAACAGGATGTTTCGTGCGGGTCAGATGATTCACACGAAATTTTTTAGTCGCACAAACTGTCTTGGTTCAGTGTTTTCCTGAGGAATCTTCTCAAAAACGGTTAGGTGAGAAATTTCCTTTCTTGTGTAGACCTGCTTTTTCAAAATTACCTATTGTCTTACCCACTTTTAGTTAAAACACAGATTTTTTAACCAGTCAACAGTTCAAGTCCAGATCCAAGTCAGAAAATGTCAACCCTACCAAACCTAATCAGATTCAAATTTTTACAGATTTCTTCTTCAAGGGTGTTCTTCAGAAAAATTTTACCATATAATTTTCTGCATGCAACAGATTTTAACCAAGTTTTAAGTTAGTTTACTATCCAAAACTTAAGTTTTCTGCTGGAGATTTAAGAACACTTAAAAAATCTTCAAACTAGCTCAGACACAACTAAGCCCGGTTTTGAACAAGGAAAGAGCCAAAGCTCTGATACCACTTGTAGGTCCACCTGCGGATGGTGTTAAACCAGTTCCTTGTTCAAATGACACACACACGAGTGCGGAATCCAAGTGTGCATGCAACCAAAGCAAAGTAAAGAACACAGGGTAACCAAAGATTCACTATCTTGATTAATGATTGAGAATAAGTACAAACATATACACACAATGCTCGTATGACTCAAAAAAACTTGCTGTGTTCTTGTGTCTTCGACTTCACCAGAAATGCTAACTTAGATATCCGACACAAAGGATCGGTTTGCTAGCTCGTTCTATTAACTTCTGGACAAAAGGGCTCTTCAGCTAACCCTCACTGAGAGGTGCATGTCTGCTTATATAGTGTCCGTCTAGATTTTTACGAAACACAAATCCAGACATATGGAACACACTATTTCACACGAGACACGGTTCCAGAAGATTTGGTACGAGTTAACTATTTCGTACGAAATACTTATTTCGTACGAAACAAGAAACACACTTGTTACTTAAGACTGTTTTGTACGAATCATGTGGTTCGTACGAAATACTTGTTTCGTACGGAGCATCTTGCTCGCACTAAAACCTTACTCTGGAGAACGTGCCGCAGACATGACGTACACAAGACTTAACAGTATGCACACATGCAACCATTTAACACAGACAAGCTAAGATGTCGTACCAGATCAAGATAGAAGGATATCTCGATCTATTCGACACGACCAAACCTATACAGAAACTTGAGCAAAGACCGTACAATTACAACTGTAACTAAGAACAAGCGACAGACACAAAACTGTATCAACAAACTCCCCCTTGGATGTTGCTTGGTCTTCGGTATTTGGTCTTCATACGTTGGTCTTCACATGAATGGTTTGGAGTATCAACAAACTCCTCCTGAAGATCTGCTATTTGTTGAGAGATCTGCTATCCAATGATTAGAGCATCAGGTCTTCAAACTTCTAAGAAACTTCAAATCTTTCTTGCTTCCTCTTCTGACTTGTCAGATTTCTTCGTTGCTGGTCTTTGTTTATGTTCTTTTTGTATCAATCTGTACTCAAGAGAGAAATATAATTAGAACACAACTTTCTCAGGGACACACATGAAAAACTTATCATAAATTCTTCGTATGATTGTATTCCCTGAACGAGATACACACACTCGTATGAATTCCAGCAGCTGATTTGAGAAAAACAAGTGACCAAGTCAGATCAAATGACTAGGTTCATTCGTATGAGATACACACACTCAAACGAACTTCAGATTTTGGTTTTCTTTGATGGATTTCTTGTTGCAAGATATTACTTTGTGAAGTTGCGATATCAAACAGATGGTTTTCTGGCGTATCTTGGTAGAAACTCTCGAGTATCAACTTTGGCTAACTTTCAAAATGTAATTACATAAGTAACTAAGTAAACTGGACATAAAATCAAAATATACATATAAACTACAATCTTTTTCGAGTTTCAAGGTGCATTTTCATCTTTGTCAAAGACGGTATTAGGTTTTCAAAATTAAACAGATAAGTATTCAACTATGATTATCGGTATTGTTGTCCACGTAAGCTCAGACTTAACAGATGTAATCATGATTAGGAGATATGATTAAGGTATGGATTTATACTTACTAGCCGGTGTTCAACCACATCACGACACATTCCCGTATCAAGATATGCACGAGAGAAAATCTTACCGGTGAGTGTACTGCTTTATCATTTGTTTTGACATATATGAATGATGTGAGATATTCACTTATTTTTGATTGAAAACAAGCCCTTTGTGATTTAATCACGTATTGATGAGGAACTTGATTTTCATATGCATGAGGGCACAGGAGTAAGTCCGTGAACATGTTAGTACCATCGTACCGACAAAGAGACAAACTTAGCTCCCACATAAAGCTGTGATATTTTATCACTTATTTTGGAGATGTGATATTTTTATCACTTATTTGATGGTCGAATGCAGTATGTACACGTATGTATGATATCATGGAAGTTCTAGACTTGCGCCACTGTTATTTTTCGGCAAAAGATTCAACCATGATACCCAGATGATAAGCCAGCATAAAGACCGTATATCTCAGAACCTCGGCACTCTATCAAACGAAATTTCGGTACCAAGACCATATGCCAATGAATGGTTCCCACCTGGCGTTCTGTCTGTTAGGTTTATAGCAACCTGCACATTTTAGTCTGATTGTGAGCCTACCTGTACATCATAAATTAAAGCTACTTATCAATCTACTTTTTATTCTTTTAACCATTTCTGACAGATTTACCGGTGAATTTCATCATCTTCAACTTATCCAAGAAACTCATTTTTTATTTTTCTAATGTTTTTGTATTTTTTTCTGAATTTTTCTCTCCCTTAAACAAAGAAGGTAAATAAAAGACATATTTTTGTATTTTCTTGAAATTTACTCCCCCTAAGATATAAAACTGAAAATCTTTTTGTAGTTTTAGATTTTTAGAAAAGTATATACAAAAGTAGTTAGCCATGGTTGAGTTACTCGGGTTTCACCTTGATGCCATTGACCAAAAGTAGATAATCAAAACGTGATTTATCAAAGGCTTTGGTAAAAAGGTCGGCACGTTGGTGATCAGTGTGGATTTTAACATCGATAAGTCTCTTTTCATAACAATCTCGTATGACATGATACTTAATCTCAATGTGTTTTGTTTTTTAATGCTGTACAGGATTCCGAGTGATCTGTAAAGCAGCTTCATTATCAACAAAAATAGGAGTAGTAAGAAATTCAAAACCATATCGCGCATTTGTTGTTGAATCCATAGAACTTGAGAGCAGCAACTAGAAGCTGAAATATACTCAGCCTCACATGTTGATGTAGCTACACAAGTCTACTTTTTGCATTGCCACGTGACTAGGCGATTTCCCAAGAACTGACATCCTGCTGTTGTTGAATTTGTATCGATTTTGCATCCGCCATGATCAGAATCACTGAATGTTGTCAGATCAAAGTCATCATCCTTAGGGTACCATAGACCAGTGTCAGGACGACCTTTTAGATAACAAAAGATCCTTTTCACAGCCATCAAATGAGAAACCTTCGGACTAGATTGATAGCGCGCCAGAACGCATGTTGGGTACATTATGTTGGGTCTTGAAGCAGTAAGATACATGAGAGATCCGATCATAGCACGATAGAGAGATGGTTCTACATGTTCACCCATTCCGTCTGGAGTAATCCCATGATTTTGAGATAATGGAGTTCCCAAAGGCTTTGAGTCGTCCATCTGAAATCGTTTGAGAATATCTATGACGTACTTGGTTTGATGGATAAAAATCCTTTCCTTTGATTGTTGAACCTGCAAACGTAAGAAAGTCATTTCTCCCATTGCGCTCATCTCGAACTTCTCCTGCATAACCTGTTCGAATTCTTTGCACATTCGAGTGTTAGTAGACCCAAATATAATATCATCAACACAAACTTGTACTAGCAGCAAATCCTCGTCCCGTTCCTTAATGAAGAGAGTACAGTCAATCAGGCCTCGTCGAAAACCATTCTTCAACAGATAGGTAGACAACGTTTCATGCCAAGCCCTCGGAGCTTGATGAAGACCATATAACGCCTTGTTGAGAAGCCAAACCTTGTCAGGATGGAGAGGATCTTCAAAACCTGGCGGTTGCTCAACATATACTTCCTCTTCTACCACACCATGAAGAAATGCACTCTTCACATCCATCTGATAAACGGTGAACTTCTTGAAGGACGCATAAGCCAAAAAGATTCTTATGGCCTCAAGTCGTGCAACCGGTGCATAAACTTCATTGTAATCGATCCCTTCGACCTGATTAAAACCTTGAACAACCAATCGCACTTTGTTTCTTACAACAACACCTCGGTCATCCTTCTTGCATTTGTACACCCATCGTGTACCAATCTTCTTGTAGCCGTCAGGCCTGTCAACCAATTTCCAGACACCTAACTTCTGAAACTGCTGAAGTTCTTCCTGCATGGCTTCAACCCAAGAGTCTTCTTACATTGCCTCCTTCCAAGATTTCGGTTCTACTTGGCACACATAGCAGGCAAAAGACCAATCATTCAGACCACCAGATTCCCTGATATCCGATTACAATCTAGCATTCTGGATGTTTTGAAGCTGATTACGAGTCTGCACACCACTCTGGACATCTTCAATAATATTCTGCTGAGGATGGATATTATGAATTCGAGTTTCTGGCACATCAGGAACTCAAGAATTGATATCCAAATTGTTGATATTCAGATCAACGGTTAAATCGAGAGCTGGATTTGATGACGTTGTAGATGCTTGACCTTCAGTCGTTCCTTGAGGTTGAATATTTGACGTATTATTCGAAAATCCAGGAACCGCACCAGAGGCAGCTTCATTTGCATCATGAAACTCATCATCTTCTGATGAAACATTATAATCCGCAGCGTCTTCGAATTCCTCATTTTGAACAAGATTGTTAACCGAAGTCGACACTTGAGGGTTAACAATAATTGGTCGAACTAATGATGAGTCTACTGCAGTATCACCTTCTAATAACATCTGAGCAGCAGGTGTTGCATCATCAAAAGTTGGCAGATTAAAGGAGTCAAATAGCCCATCATAGTCAAACATCCAAGTAGCACCTGGAGCTCTTGTAGCTTCTGTATATCTCTGAACCTTGACTTCACCCCATTCTTCAATCTTCTTTGAAGATAAATTCCACACTCGGAAGTTAGGAGTAGCATATCCAAGAAAGAAACCTTCTATAGCCTTGGGACCAAACTTTCCATGTGGGTCGATCATAGTGCATGGAGCTCCAAAAGGTTCTAAGAAAGAAATATCCGGTTTCCTTTTATGTAACAACTCAAAGCATGTCTTCCCATGTCTCTTCACTATTTGAACTCTATTCATCGTGTAGCACACAGTAGCAACAGCTTCTCCCCAAAATTGAACAGGAAGTTCTGATTCTACTAACATGGTTCTTGCAGCTTCAATAAGAGTTCTATTCTTCCTCTCAGCAATGCCATTTTGTTGTGGAGTGTAGCGAGAACTGTACTCATGCAGAATACCCTTTGAGGAACAGTACTCATCCATAACTTGATTCTTGAATCGGTGCCATTGTCGCTTCTGATTCTCCTTACCTTCAGATTATACAGATTTTCTAACAGAGTCAGGAGATTCTTGAGGATATTAGGAACTTCACTCTTGTGTGCCAACATGTTTACCCATGAAAATCTGGAATAGTCATCAGTAACTACCAGACAATAAGAATCACCAAAGGTTGTCTTGTCATAGGTCCAAAGAGGTCCATATGAAGACGTTCCAGTGGCATATTACAGTGTTGATCTTTTTCACAGGATGGGACTTTCTTGCTTGCTTCCCTTTCAGGCATGATATACAAACGTCTTGAAGATGAAAGTTCTTCACTGGTACACCATTCACTAGATTGTTCTTCACCAAATAGTTCATTTTTCTCAGGTGAATGTGTCCCATACGTCTGTGCCAAGAGATTGATTCCTTCTCGGTGGCTTTAGAGACAAAACATGTGACCTGTGCAGAAGTTGTAATAGCTTGGCTCATATCAAGAATATACAAATCGTTAATTCTTGGAGCCGAAAGGAGAACCTATTCCTTGGGGATCTTGAATCCAGGCTTCAGCACATAACATTCGGCATCATCAAAATGTACCGTGAACTTCTTGTCGCAGATTTGAGAAACGCTAAGAAGATTGTGATTAATTTGCCGCACATAATTGATCTTATCGAAGCTCACAACACCATTGGAGACCATTCCTTCTCCAGTGATGTATCCACTTTGTCACCAGCAAAAGCAACATAACAACCCCTTATGCTTTTCACATCATATAGGAGCCGCAAGTCGTCGTCATGTGCCTTGATGCTCCACTGTCAACAATCCAATGACTGTTTATAGTTCCTCCTGGAACACCCTGCACATTGCACAAAGAAGATTAGTTTGAGATGGGGACCCAAGCCTTAGTGGTCTTGGTCGTCCCTTATCATCGAGAAATGTAATCTTAATTTCTTGATGATTAACAAACTGAGAACCTCCTTTTGAACCATTACCGGTCTTCTATTTCCAAGATCCTTGTTTATTACCAAATTTCCTATTATTTACAGTTTTAACAGTTTCTGGTTTTGTTGACTTTGAAGATCTTTGATCCTTATTTGAAGAATCCGATTTTAAAGCTTTCTCAATTGCTTTTACTTGTTTACGTTTTTGTTTCTCTTTTTGATCTTTAATAACTCGTTTATCTTGTGTCAGAGAAACAGATTTACGTTTGCAAGTTGGTTCATGAGGGGTTTTCTCTATACATCTTGATTTGGCTGGATTTTGACAATCCTTTATAATGTGGCCAAATTCTCCACATTTGAAACATGTTCTCATTTCAACAAAACTAGGAGATCGTGTTTCTCGGTTTGATGTTGAACTTGTGGATCCTGAGGTACTGGGTTCATTTTCATTACATCCATCAGTGTGTTGGGTATAATTGTTTTGACTATTTCTTTTCAAAATCTTAACTTTCTTTACAAACTCAACATTAGATTTCCTTGAAAAGTTTCGACTTTATCGGTACCCTTAGAACTCACAAATTTAACAGTTTTGCCCTTTTTCTGGCAACGAGAGCCTTTTGCTTCAACCTTCGGTTGAGAAACTATAGGCTTTTCAACTCGCTTCCATTGTTTTTCTTTTGAAGTGGATAATGGTTGTGATTTGGTCGGCCTTTTCTTTTCTACAGGTTTGGTTGTTGACTTTTCAAAAATCAGATCTATAGAGATTGGATTTACGTTTTTAATTGGAAAATCTTTGTTTGAATAGATTTTCTTATCTCCAACCAAGGTATACAACACATCATCTACTTCTTGTGTGGACACACTTGTCTTCACAGATTTCTTAGGAACAGTCTCTTGATTCTCAACAGATTGAGTACTAGGAGTAGCAGAAGATTCTACTCTTTTCCTTTCATCAAGAGGCTGATCCTGATCATCATTTCTTGATTCATCATCTAATGTGTCATCCGCTTCTTCATCAGACGATGAACTTTCTGGCTTTCTTGGTTCTTGAGAGGAATTGCCTAGTTTGAACCCTAACCCTGCTGCGAATTCCTCAGGATTCAAAGGTACAGAGGGTTCAAAACGAGGCATCTCCTCTTCATCAGGCATTTTGGTATAGTTGTGTTTCATTGGGGGTGGACACGACTTATACCCTATGCATTGAGCATCTCCCTTTAGTTTTTGAACTTCAATAATATGAAGAAGCACATATTGGGAGTTAGAATAACTTTCCAATTTGCGTTTGATCGAATCATATTCGCATTTGAGGATGGCTAACTCTTTCTTTGTTTCTTCTAGGAGATTAATGTAGTTATTAATTCCTGTCTGTTTATTCAAGACTGTTTTTGTCAATTCAGAAACACTTTTCTTAAGGGTTTCTATTACAGATTTGAATTCTTTTTCATTTCTAGTTAGCGCCAAATTCGCCTCTTTGCATTTAGAAAGTTCAAGAACTAAATTTTGATTATGACTGTTGACGGTTTCATATTTTATTTTCAATTCAACACAGTCATTGCAAACAGTAGGAGGTTCAGAATTTACCTGTTTTGAAGAACCTTCAACATTTGCCATAAAGGCAGTGTGATGAGGAAAGGCTGCACCATCTGTATAGAGTGTCTCTGTCTCTGTTTCTGCAGCTTCTGCATTCCTCTTCATGCCTACCTTTTCAAATTTTAACATCTCAGCTTCACTCAGCAATTTTTCAACCTCAGCTTCACTTCCTTTCTTCACATCAGAATCAGATTCATAACCATCTGAACTTGAACATTCTTCATCAGAACTACCAGCATCCCCAGATGTGTCATCATTATTTGGAGTATTGATGCTGTTATCATGCTTGATTTGATCCACGATCTTCGCATAGCATGCAGTTCTTCCGTTATTCTCAGTTCCCAACTGTACTGACCAATCCATCCTTCATCAGATTGAACTATCAAAGCTCTATGCGTGTTTGAAGGTCCTAATTGATTGGTGTTGTTGGAGTTGCCAATAGCTACTTTTCTTCTTTCATTGTTGTACTGTGATGCGCTTACCTTTGGGAGGGTCTGCCCCGGGTTGAGTCACCTCCTTCTCAACCGCTGCGCCTAGCCCCGCGCGTCGCTTTTTCTTATGATCTAGGCCAATACCCAAGTTTTTCAAAGCGCCTACAACACGGCACAACAACGAATAAGTCATCCGTAGAGTTACCAACATTCAACAACAGAAACTTACCAGTTTGAGGCGCGGGGCATCCAAATCCGCATTGCTGGGATGTGCAAAATTGTCCAGGACCTGCGCATACCAGGTGGGCTCATCCGGGCCCAGGGCGAGTCTCTCAATCCGCCCTTCCTTCCTCTCGAAGGTGGCCAATCGTACTGAACAATCGCATCCTTCATAGCATGTAGTTCTTCCGTTGTTCTCAGTTCCCAACTGTACTGACCAATCGCATCCTTCAACAGATTGAACTACCAAAGCTCTATGCGTGTTTGAAAGTCCTGATTGATTGGTGTTGTTAGAGTTGCCAACAGCTACTATTCTTCTTTCATTGTTGTACTGTGATGTGTTGGATGGTTGAAACTGATTACGAAAGGGGTTGTGATTTCCTTCCTTGCTGGGTCTTGTGCATTCCCGCTTGAAGTGACCTCTTTCTCCACAGTTGAAGCAAGTAACGACAGTTTTGTCAAAGCCGTATTTTGTATCCTTCTTGCTTTCCAAACTGGTTCTACCCGTTCTTCTCATATAATCCTACGCTCTTCTCATAGCGCTTGCAAATGGCCACTTGATGTCCATCAGCTCCATTTTATCTTGGTCAATTTGTTCATAGTCTTCGTTTGTCAAATTGATGTTTCCTATTTGACCTGCAACTAAACCACAATACGCATTGACCATGGTATTTAGAAGTTCTGCATGTTCCTGTGCAACTTCTACGTTGATTTTGGAGAGATTTGACGTGTCAAGTTTGACAGTGTTGGGATTTGCAGATTAACTGTTGCTTCCATAGAAAGCTTGTTGAGGAGCTTGTTGTGGAGCTTTATGCGCTAAATCCCTTGGCTGTAGAAGGAATGCTTTCGGATCAAAAGCTGGTCCATAGGCTTGATTACTCGAACCTGTAGACTGACTTGATTGAACTGGTTGGGGTAGGAAAGGGTTCACGTTTGACACAAACGCGGTTTGCAGCTTCGGTTGCTGACTTGAGCTTGTACCTGCATTTATACCTCCAAAATACATCACAGGGTTTTGTGGAGCAGAGACTCGTTGTGCCTTCCGGAGTTCTTCTTCATTCTTGTTCTCCAGTTTCTGCACAAATTCATAAATACTAATTGAGTCCAAAACACCTGTATGTTTTTAAAAGATTAATAAATTGACCCCATTTTGGTGGTAAAGCATCAGCAAATCGCATCACAATTTCTTGTGGTGCTGCTAACACTTTATACGAGTACATTTCGCTGAGAAGATGATAAAACCGAGTGGTCATATCATTCAAGGTTTCGTTCTCCATGAACATGAAACCTTCAAACTCTTTCTTGAGCAGATCATGCCGAATCTTTCTGGTAGCAACGTACCTTCACCTCTTGCTTCCAAAGTGTCATTTTTCGTTGTAGTACAATACACAAACTTATGATAAATGTCTTTATGCAGAGCTTGTGTGAGGATAGCAAAAATTCACAAATCTGTAAATATGACAAATTCTTAAAATCACAAAGCTTTGAGAAACACGAAAAACAAACAACTACTGTTTCGTGCGAGACAGCTGTTTCGTGCGAAACAGGATGTTTTTTGCGAGACTCTTGTTTCGTGCGGGTCAGATGATTCGCACGAAATTTTTTAGTCGCACAAACTGTCTTGGTTCAGTGTTTTTCTGAGGAATCTTCTCAAAAACGGTTAGGTGAGAAATTTCCTTTCTTGTGTAGACCTGCTTTTTCAAAATTACCTATTGTCTTACCCACTTTTAGTTAAAACACAGATTTTTTAATCAGTCAACAGTCCAAGTCCAGATCCAAGTCAGAAAATGTCAACCCTACCAAACGTAATCAGATTCAAATTTTTGCAGATTTCTTCTTCAAGGGTGTTCTTTAGAAAAATTTTACCATATAATTTTCTACATGCAACAGATTTTAACCAAGTTTTAAGTTAGTTTACTATCCAAAACTTAAGTTTTCTGCTGGAGATTTAAGAACACTTCAGAAATCTTCAAACTAGCTCAGACACAACTAAGCCCGGTTTTGAACCAGGAAAGAGCCAAAGCTCTGATACCACTTGTAGGTCCACCTGCGGATGGTGTTAAACCAGTTCCTTGTTAAAATGACATACACACAAGTGCAGAATCCAAGTGTGCATGCAACCAAAGCAAAGTAAAGAACACAGGGTAACCAAACATTCACTATCTTGATTAATGATTGAGAACAAGTACAAACATATACCCACAATGCTCGTATGACTCAAACAAACTTGTTGTGTTCTTGTGTCTTCGTCTTCACCATAATTACTAACGTAGATATCCCACACAAAGGATCAATTTGCTAGCTCGTTCTATTAACTTCTAGACAAAAGGGCTCTTCAGCTAACCCTCACTGAGAGGTGCATGTCTGCTTATATAGTGTCCATCTAGATTCGTACGAAACACAAATCCAGACATATGGAACACACTATTTCACACGAGACATGGTTCCAGAAGATTTGGTACGAGTTAACTGTTTCGTATGAAATACTTATTTCGTACGAAACAAGAAACACACTTGTTACTTAAGACTGTTTCGTACGAATCATGTGGTTCGTACGAAATACTTATTTCGTACGGAGCATCTTGTTCGCACTAAAACCTTACTCTGGTGCCGTAGACATGACGTACATAAGACTTAACAGTATGCACACATGCAACCGTTTAACACAGACAAGCTAAGATGTCGTACCAGATCAAGATAGAAGGATATCTCGATCTATTCGACACGACCAAACCTATACAGACACTTGAGCAAAGACCGTACAGTTACAACTGTAACTAAGAACAACCGACAAACACAAAACTGTATCAACAGCAATGGAGTTGGTAAAAAATACGAAAACGGTCGACGGTTGGAATAGATCCCGTCGATCGGCACAAAAACTCGAAGTGTTTCACCCTCACCATCCCTAGCGGATTCAATTGGGAGAGGCGGAAGCCGTAAAACTGCAAAATATCAAAGAAAAATTTTGTAACAGGCAACCGAAAGTTGTCCTCAGAGAAAAAATCTTGAAAAACGGTAATGTAGCCGGCCGGAGCATTGGCGGCTGTATCACCTTTCGCTGGGAACCGGGCATCCCAGCTCTGGGCGAACCGGTAGCTGGCGACCAGGCAGTCAAAAGTGGGCCAACTCATTTTGCATTCCAGCAAAGAGGTCGAAGCCTCAGCGGCAGGGACAGTCTCCGGACCCTTAGACGCCATCAGAATAAAAAAGGGGGGGGGGTTGAAAATTTTTAAAGACAAGAAGAACTCAAGAACACAAGAATTTCAGAGAGAAACTGAAGGAAAATTGTGAATGGAAGAAGGAAACCCTAGGTGGTTACTTCTATTTATACTGCTCGCATTTAATGCATTTGGGAACCGTGACGCACGCGAGACAATAACAACCAATCAGCAAAGGATACGTAGCTAGCAAGTTGCCAATGACAGTTATTATGCGCCCGTGGCCGCCACTCTCTCTGCCAATTCATTAATGAATGTGAGGCGGTACGGTTGACAACACGCAACAGCTGTCAGATGTCCTTTCAAATCCCATTTTTTTCTCATCAACCCGCCTGCAACGTTAGATTGGTTTCCTTCACACAAACGTTTTCTATAACCCTTCTTGAATTTTTGCCACTACAATAATGGCGCATACAATAATTCTTTTAGTCCAGCACTCCTCCTACTTACTAGCATGTGCATAGGAGCATCACTGGACTGGGGGGACTTGGAGGGGTATGGTCCCAAAAACCTTGCGCCTGCGCAAGGTACCATACCCTCAACAGCATAATTTCAAGGATAACCTTGCGTGCAAGGTGCAATGGTGCGCTTTCCTTGGAACCAACAGGTCATACAATGAACCTTGGGCACACAGCGCAACGGTAAATTAGACCAACACCAACAGGTCATACAATGAACCTTGCGCACTCAGCGCAACGGTAAATTAGACCAACACCAATAAGTCGCACAACGAGCCTTGTGTACTTGGCGCAACGGTAAATTAGACCAACACCAATAAGTCACACAACGAGCCTTGTGTACTTGGCACAACGACAAGTTAGACTTACATGCGCAAGCTACTAGACCCGGCGCGAACATACAACCCTCTAGTTATAAATCCTAAAACCTTGCAAGGACAAGACAAACATGAGAGCACCTCATAGTCTTGTGTATAAAAGAATTTATCCCTACTACTCTGCGCTGGCGGGAAAACACTGACAGCTTCGTAGAAGGGATGAGCACTAAGAGGTGTTGACCATACTCAAGGGTACGAAGTAGCAGAACTGTGACGAATGGTTGCTCGGCAGGTTGCGTCTGACAGCATCAAATGAACAGTAAAGCAGACGCCAGACTGTACACCAACTATATCTATGCCAGTGACTGTTCCACCTTCTCCACTTTCGGCTGGTAGCAGGTCTGATGACAGAGACGACTGCCCTTACTGTCTTTACACGTGGCACCATTCAGCATCCGACAAAGTACACCTCCTGATAGAAGACTTTAGTTCTCCTGCAGGGAACATTTAGTGCCTGACGCAAAGGGACAAACCGGATGTCTTTGAACGTCAGGACCGGGCCTAAGGCCCATCAGCCTATCTTCTGAGCCCACTTACTTTCGGCTAAAAATAAGTATCAGACCACAAGATAAACTATCTACGATCACCTGCAATCATATTCACAAGCATTTGCACTTATTACCTGCAATCACCAAATACTTATTCTCACGCTGGAGTATGGTCATGGAGAATACCACCCTTTTTCCCTTGACGAGGCTAACGGCGCTGCTAGTTTTGCAGATTAGTCTGAATGAGATCACCCTGAGGAACGACCGAAGAGGCAACCCTTTTATGTAGAATCTCCTAGGTTGTAAGTTATATATCCCCAGATATCTCTGTGTTCAACCGGTGTTTCTCCAGGAACTAGGTTCACTTTTTATAAAATATAATTACAAAATATAAAATAACGAGACTCTCGTTATTATAAGAAATATCATAGTACAATATCGGTTGCAATGACTAAATAAAAAGAATATAAAATATAATCATATATACCAATCTTGATTCAAGCTGAATCTCTGGTGGGTCCTTCACCCGCACTTGATAGCATCCTAGACTGCAACAAAGAGCACACTAAAACGTTGACGATTTTGGTTGAGGCACGTGTTCAACACGCTTCCCTTAAAAAAGATTTCACGCCTCTACTAAAGATGATAAGACTGTTTCCCAGGGTAACAGCCGAAGCAGTATGTACTATCGAAGATGGCTCACGCGCCCGAGGTTACATCGAGTAATTGTAGTGTTTGAACTTATGGAACAAATAAGGATGTGATGGTGATGGAAAACAAGTAGAGAGTACTCCTCTCTAGTTGGTCTTTAAGTGTTCATCCTCCTAGTATATTTATGTATCAAGCGATACAATATTCTTATAGTCACAAAAAGAATCACATCACCTACTAATTGTACAAGAGTTAAGGATTAGTGAAAGGTTTTACTTAATTAGTCACTTAATTAGAGACTTAAAAACTCTAATAAAACTAATTAAATGTCATAAGAAGCTCTAGTCAAGAGTTTCTCTTTTATTCACCATATGAAGATTCTAATAAATATTTATAATTTCATTAAATTATAAATATATTACATATTCATTCACCAAATTTCTAACATAAAAAAACCTCCGATTCTAAACCACCACCAACAATCATTACCACTATCTCTCTTTGGTCATGGTGGTATATGTCCGAAACTTTAACCCAGCTACTTCCGCCATTGTTGTCTGTCATGAATAGGTGTAATCTGGTAGAAAGATAAACCCTAGCGACCATGATTTAAAACCCGAAACCATAATTTGAAACAACTAGATGACGCCCGAAAACAACACCCTACCCTAATACTAGATGGCGTCTGAATAGACCACCGTCTAAGCCGTTTAGGGGAAACCACCACCACCGTTTTCTAACCACAAATCCGGTCACATCTGACCCACCCACCAAATCTCATATCGTCATCAAATCTGAGCCGCCACACCAAATCTCATGTCATACACCACATATGACTCGTCACACCAAATCACATATCTGTAGAGAGAGGGGGAAAGAGGGAGAGTGGGAGAAGAGATAAGGTTTCATAATTTTGTAAACAAAAAGCTAATCGAAATTATAATCTGGTTAGTGTTAACGAACGTAGGACATAATGGGTTTTCCAAATAAAGGATTGTGACTGTAAGTATTGAAGTTAAAGAACACCCATTATAATCCGATATAAATATAAAGGACGATAAATGTAATTTACCCTACAAATATAACTGCTGTTAAAAAGAAAAACTAAAACAATTAACAATAACAGATATTTTAATTTATGAAAAAAATAAAAAGCCGTTGCGCGTAAACACCCAATTTTGAATATTATAAACCCCCTATAAATATCCCGCTTTCCCCCCTTCTTTCGAAACAACACCAGACTCCACTTTCTCTCTCTACGACACCAAACCCTCCTTCATTTTCTCTCTCTAAAACTTTCAGCAGCAATGGCAACAAGCATCGGAATGATGGACGCTGCATACTTCGTCGGTCGATCCGAGATCTTAGCGTGGATCAAACACACTCTCCAACTCAATCTCTCCAAAGTCGAAGAAGTACGTTATTTTTTTCACAATTAAACCCTAATTTCATATGCTGTTGAATAACCGTTACTGGTTTTGTTTCTATAATAGTAGAAATAGATTTCACGTGACCTAATTGTGCTTATTATATTGAGTGTGTGTATAGAATTTGAATTATGTGTACGGTTTGAATAATTCAATGGATTGATTGGATGTAGGCGTGTAGTGGTGCGGTTCATTGTCAGTTGATTGATGCGGTTCATCCTGGTGCCGTGCCGATGCACAAGGTTAATTTTGATGCGAAGACGGAGTATGACATGATTCAGAATTATAAGGTTCTGCAGGATGTGTTCAATAAACTTAAGATCACTAAGGTTTTTTACGATATTTTATTTATATATTTATTTATTTATTTATATTTGTTTGTCTAGAGCTTTGTGTTTGAGTTGAGATTTGATCGTTTGATTCGGTAAATAACATGATAGATGGATCGTTTATGAGTGAATTAGTTTTGTGAGGGTAGTATGTGTAACTCATTGCATAATTACTGTTAGTAACCATCAATCATCATACTTGCTAAAATTCAAATGAACAACATAAGAGATGGAATGTTGACATTGTGATATGTTTCTATTACACGATTTTATTATTCCGAATGAGTGAATTAGTTTATTGTGGGCTCTATGTATAATTCATTGCATACTAAACATCATACTGGTTAGAACTCAAATAACATAATGGATGGAAGGCTGACATTGTGATATGTTTCTATTATCATACACAAGTTTAATATTTCAGATGAGGGAACTAGTTTATTGAGGATGGTATGTGTATTTCATTGCATACTAAGCATCATACTTGCTAAAATTCAAATGAACAACATAATAGACGGAAGGTATACCATACACAAATATAATATTCGAAATGGGTGAATTAGTTTCTGAGGAGTATACATAATTCGATGTATACTAACACCACTGTTCTTGCTAAAATTTATATGAACACTCAACTACTATGCTAGACTGAGCAATTTTAGGCAGCTTGCAATAGTTGTCTTGTAAAAAATCACAGGTGTGGCATACATAATCACTTTTTCACTTTAGTAACAAGTATGTTGGCTATAACCATTCTATTCATTTCATATAGGAATCAAGTAATTTGATATCTTTGATTACAGCACATCGAAGTGAACAGGCTGGTGAAAGGAAGACCTCTGGATAATCTTGAATTCATGCAATGGATGAAACGATACTGCGATTCTGTTAGTGGAGGCGATCTACGAGAGTAACTTCTTTCCTCGGCCTCATAGCATAGTTGGACGATAGCGACAAGCTACCTGTACGCTACGTAGTGATAGTGATCAAATAGCAGGCGCTATTTCATGTTTAGCGATACACTAGAAGAAAATTTTACAAAAAATTAGAAAAATTTTGTATGTATATTTTACAAAAAAATATAAAAAAGCTCAAAATTTTAAAAAAACGCGCCATCTGCCACTATTTGTCGCTACTAGCTATATAGCGACACATGAGCACTACACTATGCTATTCGCTATAGCAGGCGCTATGCTCGCTATTAATAACTATGCCTCATAGCAATGAATTCATTTGCATCATCCTTTGAAAATTAACTTCTGAAAGTTTACGTTGCAGTTACAATCCTCAGGAGCGAAGAGAAGCTTGCAAAGGTGGAAAGGACACGACCAAGAAATCTGCACAATCACAACCTACTCGGGCCACCACTGCTGCACCTAAAACTCATAATACTCGAAGATCAGAAGCACCCTCTATCAAGAACACCAAACCCTCTTCAACTATAGACACATCTGCGTATGATCAACAGGTATTACAAGTACCAAAACTCCAAGCTGTCATCCAATTCACAATAACAAACAAAAACGTTAACGTTTCGTTGTTACATACAGATCACTGAACTGAAACTAACAGTGGAAAATCTTGAAAAAGAACGAGATTTCTACTTTGCAAAGTTGAGAGATGCTGAAATCCTGTGCCAGCATCACACCGTCTCAAATTTACCTGTATTAGTTCTATCAACTCCCGTTTTGTTTACCAGTTTGACAAAAAAGTCGAATACATATAAGTGGTTTTTAACTTTTTATACTTTTTTACAGGTTATAGATGCGATAAAGAAGATCTTGTATGCTACTGAAGAGGATGCATCAGTTTTGGAAGAAGCTCAAGCTATGCTTCTTAAGGGTGAAAAACAGGAAGCGGGTTCGAGTCAAGCTGTAGAAGAAGACCAGTCAAAGCCCGATTCACAGAAGAGGAAAGCCGATGGCGATGTTGAAGTTGATGCAGCGGCTAACATAGCATCGTCTCCTAGGTTGAGGGGTTCAGATGCTTCTGATGTCCATTCCAGTGGGTCACCTCTTATTACCTACTGATCATCATCATCATCTAGATTTGATGTGACAACATAAGAGAACGCTTTGGTATTACAAAGTTTTACTTTAGCATATTATGTCATTACGTTTACTATAGTCCTTGTTTTCAATGGATAAATGAGGAAAGAAAAGTTTTGCATAAAAAATAGCTTGGAATGTGTATATCCAAGAAATTGGCTCTCTTACGTTTTAAAGAGATTCAACAACACAAACTTATAACCAACTATTGATAAAACGTTTTCTCCAAAACTGAAATACTATTTACAAATTACATATATTTATTTATGAAATTTTGACACCAGAAAGAAAATCTAGACAAATTGTGAAGGCGTCAAAAATTGTATACGGTAAATTTTCTCTGTAAAATGCTAACTTTTTGTTATGTTTTTGGTTGGTAAATTTTGAATTTTGAGAACTAGAAACAAAATAGAGTCATGCAAATAGAGAAAATGATAGTCTGACACCGGCGCAATGTCAAGAACAAAGGGTAGCGAGGTTTCACATCAACCTCACCACCCATCATTGCAACGCCGGTTGCCACCACCAAAGGTGGTGAATGTAGCCGCCTCTGTTCCATCCGCTCTTTAGTTTGCGAGGGAAGTTATTTCAAAAAATTAGCCACATCCATCAACACCTTCATTTGTTTCAAAAATGTTTAGGCTTTCGTTCTAAATGTGTCCATTGTTGTCCAAGAGACATGGTGTGGTGAAGATAGAGGTGGAGGGTTCAAATCCTATAAGGTGTATATATTGGTGATTAACATCTGTAAATTAGAAGTAGGTAAGTTTGCCTGTATAAAAATGTGTCCATTGTTTATTTCAACTAAGCGTTGTAATGAATTCGTATTTGGCATTTATTAAAACTGATCAAACTATCAAAACCGACATAAGTAGGTTGGTTTAGCATGTATAAGATCTATATGGTTAAGTTTTAGCGGTCTATAGTTCGGACAATAGTTTAGAACTCGGAGCTGACTGTTTAACTGTAACACCCCAACCTGAAAATGGTTGGCATGTCACTATTGCAGATATCAAAAACCACAAGTTTCAATAAGAGACAGAATTCCAAGAAACAAAAAGCCTCGAAACAACCAGAAAGCCTAAGTCTTATATTATTTAGTTACTAAAATAAAAGAAATAACGAAAAGCTTTAAAACCTTGAACTTTATATTCCTCTCACTCATCCCTGATTCCCCTAATTACCTATAAACACATAAGACAAAAACCAAAAAGAAACTACGGTTGAGCCAACAGTTGCTCAGCCTCAGAGAAATCAACAGTTCGGACAATAGTTTAGAACTAGGAGCTGACTGTTTAACTGTAACACCCCAACCTGAAACAGGCTGGCATGTCACTATTACAGATGTCAAAAACCACAAGTTTCAATAAGAGACAGAAATCCAAGAAACAAAAGGTCTCGAAACAACCAGAAAGCCTAGGTCTTATATTATTTAGTAACTGAAATAAAAGAAATAACGAAAAGCTTTAAAACCTTGAACTTTATATTCCTCTCACTCATCCCCGTTTCTCCTGATTACCTGTAAACGCATAAGACAAAAACCAGAAAGAAACTACGGTTGAGCCAACAGTTGCTCAGTTACGGAGAAATCAACAGTTCGAACAATAGTTTAGAACTCGGAGCTGACTGTTTAACTGTAACACCCCAACCTGAAACACGCTGGCATGTCACTATTACAGACATCAAAAACCACAAGTTTCAATAAGAGACAGAAATCCAAGGAACAAAAAGTCTCGAAACAACCAGAAAGCCTAAGTCTTATATTATTTAGTTACTGAAATAAAAGAAATAACAAAAAGCTTTAAAACCTTGAACTTCATATTCCTCTCACTCATCCCCGTTTCCCGTGATTACCTATAAACACATAAGACAAAAACCAGAAAGAAACTACGGTTGAGCCAACAGTTGCTCAGTAACGGAGAAATCAACAGTTCGGACAATAGTTTAGAACTATGAGTTGACTGTTTAACTGTAACACCCCAACCTGAAACAGGCTGGCATGTCACTATTACAGATGTCAAAAACCACAAGTTTCAATAAGAGACAGATGTCCAAGAAACAAAAAGTCTTGAAACAACCAGAAAGCCTAAGTCTTATATTATTTAGTTACTGATGTAAAAGAAATAACGAAAAGCTTTAAAAACTTGAACTCCATATTCCTCTCACTCATCCTCGTTTCCCCTGATTACTTGTAAACACATAAGACAAAAACCAAAAAGAAACTACGGCTGAGCCAACAATTGCTTAGTTACGGAGAAATCAATAGTAAAAGTAAGACAGGCATATGGAAGCAAAATGGATCGGTACTGAAACTCAACAAATCTAAAAGATGGCACTGAAACAGATACTTATATAACTTGAATCCCAAAAATTATACTAAACAGATAACAGATACTGAACATAATCAAATGCATATAAACATATCATAACAGAGACAAGACATACGTGACACCACATAACACATAATAAAAAAAGCGTCACGTAATATGGAAGCACCCACGAGCCTAAACAGAGGGGTATATAACTATAGTCTATGCACCGAGACGGTGCATGTAGGCGTACACACATTATTCCATCTCAACAGGAGTCAGGAGTCAGAGCTTAGATCGATCTATTCGCCTCTAGGGGCCATGTGCTATACAAGCACAAACTAGAGACGCCGTGAACTTTATTTACGCACCGTCACGATGAGTGCCATGCCGTTGACGCCCCAACGACAAGAGTAACATATAATTGCTCGGGTGACAGAGTACAAAGCCATATAAAAAATAAACGTATTTTGACATAAGTCTAAAAGGAACATGCAATAATGAGCTAAGGTCTATTGCATACAATATATGCTAATTATATAACAATATGAAACAGAAACAACTCACGAAAACATCCGTACTACAAAGTAACGGACTTGAATAATATACTATGATGTCAAGAAAAAGAATCTGTACCTTAATTCAGCAAAGTAAAGCAGAACCGTACAAGTTAGCCTCAACAAAAACACGAACTCATAGTTTAATTAATTGTATTCTAAATTAGATTTGTTGTGATGTAGCCAAACTGTTTGACTTGTTGTATAGCGAATACGATATATTAATACCTAATGATTTATACTCTTTTAGGATTGCATAATATATTTTTTTATTAGACTATACATAATTTACATATCAGTTTGCAAAAACCAGTGACAACCCAGTTTGTCAATTTAATTCCGTCACTTCCACTACATAAATTTTAGCGAATGCGTTCTAAATTTATTTATCTTTATTCACTGATTTCATAAATAAGAGTTGAATATGAAATGGACGTATATGATCAATGTGATATTTTACTTTTTAAGCAAAAGTAATTAAAAGAATTATAAAACAACACTAATAAAAGACAAAATTTGTACAATAACAAGTGTTAAGCTATAGTTGAATATGTTTCATTTAGTTTCCTTTGTATCTAAATCATATGTTCATATGCTTTATATATGTAGAGAATGCTTTCTAACCTTATTATCACTAAATCAATTAAATAGGGGAATACAAAAAAACGACGGTTTGAAGCGAATGGAAATCGATGTAGTCACCGCTAATCCAAGAAAAAGGCCTATGGTGGTTTAGACGGGTTGACACCTGAAGGGTTCAAGTTGAGTCTATCCACAACCAGCTGCGAACGCTGTATGTTATTCATCCGATTAATGAGTTACAAAACAGGGAGCATAACTCCGTATGAAAACAATAGAGACGATACCTTACTTTTCAATCAGAACTTGAAAGTGTTGTCAATTCCCAACTAATGGAACAATGGACAGGTAACAGACGAGATCAATCAGATGGTTTGATGTGGTGGCGACTTGCAGGTCGCCTCAACGTCAACAACGGTTCGAATAGGAACGGAGGTTTTGAGGCTGTGCGATGATTTGGTAGTTTTCTTTCTTTATATAAGTTTTTAATTTAATTATATTATTAGTTTATGAATTTCAAAATGACCGAGATAGATAGATATACAGATGCCATAGTTGTTTTCCTTTATTTCTTTCACTGACAACTTTCTTATACTTTATTATTTTGTTAATATCGTATCCTAATTATTTACACTTGTATATATTATTAATCAATAATCAAAGAAAAATGGCAAAACAAGATAGTTATGGTTTATTAAATTAGGATTTTAAATTTCATACACTACATTAACCTTTAGTTTTCATTTGAAATTTACAATACGCATTTATAAGTTCTGTATGCATAGAAATATTTGAAATCTGTGCAAACCACGTAACCCGCCTCCTAGTTAACGGTTCAAATCCAAGTTTTCATCAACACCAGTCAATCATGACCGTCAAAGCTGATAATAAATAGTTAAAGATT